>CM077093.1:174840701-175440701 GCA_039513925.1 Platanthera zijinensis
TGAGCACCAGAGCTTCTTGAGTGCGATGAGTGTTGTCTTCCGTTTAGGAGAGCTCCTGCGAGCTAAGTTCCGCGCGACTTGTTCTCGTGCTAGAGCGCGGTGTCGTGAGTGCTCTCCAAGTGATCCTTTGTTCCAGCGGTCTTCAGATGGTTAGAGAGATCTGTAAGCGGGTGCTCGAAACATACGGAGGAAGATCTAAGTGGAATCTGCTCCCCGTTGCCCCCGGCTAGGTATTTATAGAAAAACCTAGGGTTAAGATCCGCAAAGCCCCCAAACCCGTTATTCGTCCGAATATACACTTACAATCTCCTCCTATATTCGTGACAAATAACGGTGACGTTTCGGGGTGCTGGAGCGTAGACATAATAATAATCCAAACTAAGCAAACCAAAACAGGACAGATCATACTAATAAATCAAAATAAGGTTTTGCCTATACGGCAAACCACCACACAGATGTTATCCCAAACATAGTCTGAATTATTACAAAACAAAACAAAAACATGAATCAAACGTTTGATGATTCTACTCATCTAGTAGATCATCGTCATCCATGTCCAGGTCTATAGCTCCTCCAAAATCTCCATCGTAGCCTGCAAGGAATTTCATGAGTCAGACTCAATGAATTCATAAACATATGCAGTAACATTTAAAGTAAACTAGCTCTTACTAAATGAGCTTAGCACTTCTAGCAACGGTGAAGTAACTCTGTCAGCATCTCATCCAGTCTAACTAGGACTAGTCACGTTACCTTACTCATTACTGATCACTATGTGCCTCACCAACACATGTGTGCACACATCACGTGCAACATTATCAAATGTGGAATAATGTGTTGTGACCAATAATGTTTAGATTAACATTTACAACGACTTTCAATTCCCAGTTGAATAATTCTTGAATCAACTTACAATGAGAGGACGTTAGGTTATCAAATGTGGAATAACCCGCATCCAACCATCTTGGGTTTTCATCAAGAAATTATTTGGGGTTTTCAGTCTGTCACTTATTAGATGCTTGAATGTTGGCAGCTATAGGCTCGTGCATATCAAAACATAAACGTTGGAGGAAAGTTTCATATTTCTATGAACTTTAATCTCATTGCCCCCGATGTTTTGATTGTGAGAGCTCTATTTAATCCTTTAGTAAGGGCGTCTGCAACATTATCTTTCGTTCGCACATCTACCAGGGTCACAATCCCTTGGCTTGTGAGAGAGGTCAATCAGGCCTGTTTCATCCTGAGTTGCCTTCTTTTGCCATTGAACAAAGTGTTCGTGGCAACCGTTTTAGTAGCCTGATTATCGCAGTAAACTGCAACAAAACTCAGTTTCAGGCCCGACAGTGGAATGTCCATCACCAAATATCTTAACCACTCTGCTTCTTCACCAGCCGAAGCTAGAGCATAGAGTTCGGATTCCATGGATGAGAGTGCAATGCACGACTGTCTCTTGGACTTCCAGGCTACAGCTGCTCCTCCTAGTGTAAAGAGGAATCCACTAGTGGACTTGCTGTCGTTTATTTCTGAGCACCATGATGCATCAGAATATCCTTCCAGAACGGGAGGATGACCACTATAACATAAAGCATACTTTCGGGTGTGCTTTAAGTAACGCATCAGCCTATCGAGGGCATCCCAATGGTCTTGGCCAGGATTGCTAGTGAACCTACTTAACATGCCGACCGTGAAGGCTATGTCAGGTCTCGTACAGACCATAACGTACATGAGGCTACCAAGCAGTTTAGAATAATCTAACTGTCGAACCGCAGCTCCATCATTGGGCTTTAAGCGGTTAGAATAGTCGTATGGTGTCTCAGCCGCTTTACGTTCACTGTATCCCCACGTGTCCAACAAGGACTGGATGTAGTGGCTTTGACTTAGGGAAATGCCATGTTTCCCAAAGCTCACTTGCATACCTAGTATAGTGTCAGCTATACCGAGGTCCGTCACGCTAAATTCTTTAATTAGACCTGACTTTACGTCATCCACTGCGGATTGATCAGATCCAAGAATAAGCATATCATCCACATACAAGCAAATAATGGCGACGTGGTCTGATCTATGACGTATGTAAAGACATTTATCCGAGAGACTCGACATGAATCCCATGTTCTTTACAGTATAGTCAAACTTCTCATGCCATAATTTCGGCGCTTGCTTCAATCCGTATAGCGACTTTAAAAGCTTACAGACCTTGTTTGCGTGACCGTCTACAATGAAACCTTCAGGTTGACTCATGTAGATCTCTTCGGTCAGATCTCCGTTCAAGAACGCAGTCTTAACATCCATTTGATGAACAATAAAGTTCTCAATGGCCGAAATAGCAAGAAGAACCCTAATGGTTGCTAAGTGACACACGGGTGAGTATACGTCAAAATAGTCTACTCCGCTTACCTGTGTGAAACCTTTAGCCACCAGGCGTGCTTTATACTTAGCTACGCTACCATCGGGATTTAACTTCTTTTTCAGAACCCACTTGCACCCGACAGTTTTAGCCCCTATTGGCTTATCAACTAACATCCAGGTGTCGTTCTGAAGGAGAGAGTTCATCTCATCCTCAATTGCTTCTTTCCAGAGTAGGGAATCCCTTGATCTCATCGCTTCCTTAAAATTAGATGGATCGGCCTCGACGTGGTAAGTGACAAAATCACTACCGAAGGTTCTAGGGGTTCGCTCTCTCACTGAAGTCCTTCTAGACTCTAGGCCAGAGTTGTCTACCGGAACGGAATAGGAGGTGCTCGGTACTGATTCAGGATCTTCCTCAGTAATAGTTGCTTGCATACCTGGGATAGCTAAGTTCTTATCTTTGAGGAATTTATCCTCGAAGAACACTGCATCCCTAGATTCAATAATTATATTATTAGACAGGTCTAAGAATCTATCAGCAGCACTATCTTCAGCACAACCTAAGTAGATACATGTATTGGTCCTAGGTCCAACCTTAGACCGTCTAGGGTCAGGAACCCTGACATAGGCTATACAGCCTCAGGTCTTAAGTCTCGTTAAAGACGGCGGTCGCTTAAACCAAAGCTCGTAGGGTGTAACCTCTAACTTAGCATGGGGAACTTTGTTCAGAATGTGATTCGCAGTCAAGACTGCTTCTCTTCAATAAGCGGAAGGCATGCCTGCAGTGAGCAGCATAGAGTCTAACATCTCTGTTAACGTTCTATTCTTACGCTCGGCTATGCCGTTAGATTGGGGGGAGTAAGGAGCAGTGGTTTCTGCTATGATGCCCTGTGAAGCAAGGAAGCATCTAAACTCACTGGACATATATTCTCCTCCTCTATCACTTCTAAACCGCTTAATTTTCATGCTTAACTGGTTTTCTACCCTGGTTTTGAAAAGACAAAACTTTTCAAACGCTTCATCTTTAGTTTTAAGCAACGAAATATGACAAAATCTCGTGCAGTCATCTATGAACGTGATCATATACTTCCTCCCACCTCTTGTGACAAAACTCTTAAAGTCACAAATATCGGAATGTATAAGCTCAAGAGGTGTTGTGCTCCTAGTAACCGTGCCAAAAGATTTCCTAGTGATCTTAGTCTGAGCACACACTTCACATTTACCAAGAGAAGACTTAGTGTCTAGTGTGATCTTATGAGTTCTAGCTACTTGGAACATTTTCCTATAGTTGACGTGTCCTAGTCTCTCATGTAGAGTCCTAGGGCTAACTAAGTTCAATTGAACTTGTTGCACTACCTCATTTGCTAGACTCAAACGGTACATCCTATTCTGGACGTAAGCACATCCAAAGTAATGTGAGTTGACTGACAGAGTCACTCTACCGCCACAGAAGTTAATAGACATACCGGCATCACACAGTAAACTAATAGACACTAAGTTAGCAGATAAGAAAGGAATAAATTTGACGTTCTTTAAAATTAAAGACTTACCTGAGGAGAGCATCAGAGTTGCGTTTCCCACCTTCAGTACGTCAGCTGTGCCACCATCTGCAACAGTCACTGATTCCTTCGCATCCTTCAGCTCTGTCAGAAGATTAGCGTTGTTGCAAACGTGGCACGTTGCCCCAAAATCTAGGAACCACTCCGTGCGGGCTTGTGCGTGTCCGACCATGGCAACAAAGTCGGATGGCTCCGCGTGGCTAACCAGATGAGCCTGGTTGCCTTCTTGCGGTGCTCTAGTTCTTTCTTTCCTCGGTAACTTGCAGTCAGATGCAAAGTGTCCCCACTTGTTGCAGTTAAAACATTTACCCTTAAACTTTTTAGAGGGTCTACTCGGTCCTGCAACCTGAGGGCTACTGCGAGGCGGTTTGGTCTTGTGAGAGGGAGGAGCGCGCTTGGAGCTCGTAATCATGTTGGCAGCAGCCTTCTGCTTGCCAACAGCTTCCAAAGCGTGCTTCGTCCGGTTCTCGTCCTCAATGCGAATGAAGCGCTTGAGGTCGTTCAGACCAACTTGCATCTTCTTACGGTACATTTCCGTTTTGAAATTGTACCACGAGGAGGGCAGCTTATACACAATTGTGCCAACAACAAAACTTTCGGGCAGGCTAATGGACTCACTATGCAAAGAATCAACCAAATTTTCAAAATCTGATACCTAAGGGAGAATGGCTTTCTGCTCGTCGAAGCTGAAGGAGTGGAACTTGTCCACTAGATGAGCTTTGGAGAGGTCCTCCTCCTGTCTGAAGTGCTCCTCTAGGGCTTCCCAGATCTCCTTCGCAGACTGCATCTTGATGTAGTTCTTGGCCAGACTGGAAGAGAGACAATTCAGCAGGTAGTCCCTGCAGAAATCCTCATCTTCAGCCCACTGTGCCGCATCTGCAGTCCCAGCAACGTCAGCACGAGCAGTCTTGATGGTGTAGAAGACATTCAGGTATTTCATCCCAAATTGCGTGTTCAACTTCCAATCGTTGAACTCGGAGGCCGTGAACTTTTCCAACTTGTTCATGGGAACCGGAGAGGACAAGGAAGAATTCCTCATTGCTTCTCTTGCTGCAAGCCCGAGCACAGGAACAGAGGCTTGGATCAGCTTCTAGGAAAGCGTCAACCAGAGAAATCGTCGAACGGGAGGATCGACGATCGTCGACCGGAAGAGAACGTCGAACGTCGACCGGAAAGAAAACGTCGAACGTCGACCGGGAAAACGTCGACCGAAGGCTTCGAACTGGAGGCTCGACGATCGTCGACCGGAAGAAAATCGTCGATCGTCGACCGGGAAAAACGTCGAACGTCGACCGGGAAAACGTCGACCGAAGGCTTCGAACTGGAGGCTCGACGATCGTCGACCGGAAGAAAATCGTCGATCGTCGACCGGGAAAAACGTCGAACGTCGACCGGGAAAACGTCGACCGAAGGCTTCGAACTGGAGGCTCGACGATCGTCGACCGGAAGAAAATCGTCGATCGTCGACCGGATCCTTCGGGAGCGGAAAAACTAGGGCTTGACGCAAACGGCGACGGCGGCCGATCTCCCCCACCTCTTGATCGGCGAGAAAGAAACGTTGCCCCAGACCGACGGAGCTCCTCCTTCTAGCGGCGGCTACCGACGACCTGGAAGAAGCAATCCGCGAAAAAACGAGGGCGGAAGCTTGCCCCAAACAGGCGACCGGCGACGGGAAGGGCTGGGCTAGACAGATCCTCGATCGGCCTGCAGCGAGCGGCTGCTTGCCCTAGATCCACGCGCGGGAGACGAGCACCAGCGAAGGGAACGAAGTGTTTCGAGAATGTAAGCGGGTGCTCGAAACATACGGAGGAAGATCTAAGTGGAATCTGCTCCCCGTTGCCCCCAGCTAGGTATTTATAGAAAAACTTAGGGTTAAGATCCGCAAAGCCCCCAAACCCGTTATTCGTCTGAATATACACTTACAAGATCTTCAAGTATTCTTCAAGCAGTCTTCGAGTGTTGAGGGGATTTCCGCGAGCGTTATCTGATAGAACTTAAGAGCTTTTTTCCTGCTCTGACTTGCGTTGTTCCCAAATGAGAGCCCGGGACCCCCTTTTGTAGATTTTGAGAGGGAGCGTCCTCGTAATTTCACCCCCTTTGACCGTTGACCGACAAATCACCCGTCCGGATTTGATCACGAGGATCGCACCATAAATGAATGGGACGGAGACCGATGAAGGACTGGCGGCCGGTCGACGAGGAGGGGAGGCTGCCCGGTGGTTGTGGCCGGTTGACGGCTGTGCGGTGGCCCGATCGGCAACCACCGGTTGGGTTGCGGCCGGCCAGCGGCATCCCATGTAGAGGGCTGTTTCCGGGGCCCTGCGGCGGCCACTGCGCCGGCCGTGCGACTACGGTCGCGCGGCGGCGAACGTTCGGGCCGAGCTGCACGGCGGTTGCCCCCACTACTGTCTCCATTACCTGTTAGTGTGGGTGCAGATAACTAATTGATTTGTCCATCGGCACCCAGTAATGAATAAAACTGTAGGGAGACACCCATGAATTACTATTAATTAAAAATATTAATAGATACTAATAAATATTATTAATAATAATAACGCCCATGCTCGTTGCTCTCGAACGATTTCGAGCATCTTTGCACGAGCGAAGATGCCAATGCCAAAATGCTCATTTATTATTAATGGTTTTCTATTAAACTTTACATTAAGCTACCCGCACCTCCTTGTGATTCACATTCAAATTCGCCCGGCCGGCCAGCGCTGAGTTGCAACAAAATTAGTGACATAATAATGCTTGCAATCAAGCTATATATATTAGTTGCAAGAGGCTAAATATCAAAAAGGGGTTCATTGCTGCCTGCTAAACACCTGAAATCAGACAAATCCCTTCAGATTATTTGTATGATAATTTGGAAATGCTTTGATCCCACTCCTCCCTCTTTCAAAAATATATCCTAATTTTCATAGTGTTTTCACCTCCAAAAATTCAATTTTAACCAACAAAAATGCTAGGAATTTGATAAATAGGGAAGCACCTCCCTGCCCTCATATAGTCCATATGATCGAGTGGACAACCGTTGATCGCTAAATAGGAAGAAGAAGAGATCGGGATCCTCTTCATTTCTGACAAAATGGAGATCGGGATCCTCTCCATTTCACGGCCCAGATTAAAAGCTCTTTGATCTGACGGGTTCACCATTCCCTGTATTTTTTTAGATTTTTTTAATCAAAAAAAATCTACACCGCTAGATATCATTCAAGTTTCTCTTATTCATTAGATGATGAAATGAATCCCCTCCATTTTATTTGAAACGGTGAGAATCCGGATCCAAGAAGAAGAAGCACACGCAAGAGCCTTCATTGCTTATATCCTTCTTTCTCGCGGTTTCATTCCTTTGTTCTCAAAATATTTTTAGGCTTTAAATAGAGCCCAACATCCCGCACCTATGGATGGTGGGCTCTATTTTTAGGGTTTAAATTTCAGCCACAAAAAAAAAGTTTATAAAATCAAGTTAAAGGTAGTTTAACTGCCTTTCTTTTGACAGCCATCCACATATCCACCATTTACAGCCACTTATTGCATGATTTTAGATAAGCATCTATCTGGTTACCCAAATTGTTAAGAAAGTTCATGTAGTTTTTCTTTATTTGTTAGTCCCACATTGTGTATTGATAGTTTGTTTGTACTTTGTCTCCCTATAAATAATAGGATGGTGTAGTTGTGTTCATGATAGAATTAAGATATACCAATTCTCACTCTCAGTTTCTATTTATCTCGATCTACCATCTTTTTTTTTCTTCTTCTTCTTCTTCTTCACCCCCTTCCGATTTGGTTAGTTTGGCGGTGCATCTCTTCCGCTCCGTGTTTTTTATCAACAAAAAACATGTCGGAGATCGAGAATCGCAGGAACTCTTTCAGAGAAAGGGCCATCTGCACTGTTGTATTGATCTTTTTCCTTGTGGTTAGCAGGCAGGTTTCTCTCTATCGGAGCCGCTCGACCACCACCGACGCGGATGGGCTCTACCGAATGCGAGTCATCCTTGCTTCCAAACAGGGAAATGTCGTGGAACTGGGTGTCGCTATGGAGCTAAGTATCACGACTATGGTGGCTATGGGGCTCATAATGCAGATTTTGTTCAGATCTAAGATTTACAAGGTTGATAATAGCCTAAGAAAAGACAACACTCAAACCTTGAAAGTGCCTGATGCTTCTAGTAGCTGCTAACCCTCACTCAACTCATCAATTTGGTGCATCAATGTCTGTTGTCTTGAATTATTCTCTTCTAATTAATTTAATGTTTTTTTTCACTTTTTGTGCGTGAGTGTTGATGATTTAGGTTCCGTTTGGGGGACTTATTTTCACCGGTCAAGCGTTTACGACCGCATGAACTTGATCATAATTAAGGTCTGGTTAATGCGGTCGTAACTACTTGATCGGTGAAAATAAGTCCCCCCAATTGGAACCTTAAGAGATGTGTTTTTGGCTGATTTCGAAATCTCATTTTTTTTTTTGTGTTTGAAGGGGAAACTCTTTTTTTTAAACTCTCTTTCTAATAGCTCCTTTTGGATAGCATCAGCTCTCCCGAACAGCGTCTCAAGTAAATAGCACAATTTCATATAAGACATGATAGAAGTAGTACTGCATGAGTTTTCTCAAGTTAAAATGTATTCAAGAAATGCCACATTTTAATGCAAGATTCATATCAGATATAATTAATAACATATAAGACATAATAGAAGTAGTTATATGGACTTGGCACATGGGCCAAAACTATTTCCTCCGTCATCACCGAATCTTAGGGCAAGGTCTATACCAGCAGGGGCGGATTCACAGGGGGCTCAAGGGACACTGACCCCCACCCTCCTATTATTTTTCAAAATGGTTAGTGAATTTGGATTCCTCTCATCAAGACAATGAATTTTGACTACTTATACGTCAAAAATCGTGACCAGATGAGGGTTTCATGAGAGAGAAACAACTCGATCTGATAAGATGAAAGCATTCAAAATTTTCTTGTTGGAGAACGTTAATGTTGGCCCCCCCTGTTAAAATTTCTAGAACCAATGACGCATTCCTATGGTGAGGGGCAGACATAGGTAAAAAATACAATGCACTCGACGCACATGAGCTGAATGCATCGAGTGCAATCCACTACATTGTTAAATCTAAATCACTGCATTGTTATCTCATTTAAAAAAAATTATGTACCCTCATTATCAATTTCCTGAATCCGTCACTGTATACCACCTTGATCAAGTACCCGACATGATACTCAAACCATTAGTCCATTTTATCGATTTACATATTTGGTTCGGTGGTGGAAGGTTCACCCGGTGGGTCGAAACGCCACTTTGGAACAAGAGGGGGAGAGGTGGGGGTCAAAATGGAGCGGATATGGGCCGTTTCCTTCTTGTTACGGGTGCAAACAGAGCAAACGCCGCCGACGACCGTTTGTTTACCAGCCGTCTGGCGGCGTTTGCTCCAAACAGAGGAGGCGAAACGCCAAACCAAACAAAGCCTTAAGAAATATCATATTTTAAAGCAGGCTTCATAATGATTTGTCGCCATATTTTTCTTGTCCTACTTACAGCACCATTATCACTTATCATTTCAAGTGCATGTGTAACAAGAGCATTAAAATAACAAGCTATCTTTAAAATTTTGGTGTGCATATATCAATTATGGGTATTTTTGGGCAGAAAAATTTTAAATTCGAAGGAAAATAATTTTGTGTACATATAACAATTTTAAACATGCATCTTGGTGTGCATATAACATTTTAGCATATTAGATAACATTCTTAAATGCACGCTTAAAATTAGTATATGCATATATGGTGTGTATATATGGGTGCACGAAAAAATCGGTCCGATTGGAACCGGACCGGCTAGCGACCGATCCCGGTTAGGATCGGTCCTGGACTGGTCCCAGGGATCATAAGAGGTCCCCCTTTTCCCCTCAAAGACCGATCCTAGACCGGGATCGATAAAAGGCCGGTCTTTTACTAGTCCTGGGATAGGACCAAAACTGAGACCGGCCAAAGACCGGTCTGGCAACAGCTCTTTTTAGAGCCGTTAAAAACGGCTCTTTTTAGAGCCGTTACACAATTAGTGGCAGCCATGTGCCGGTCGGCCATGGCTGCCACTAATTGTTTTATAATTTAATTTTTTTAAATTTTTTATTTTATTTTGTAAAATTAGATTTGTTTATATAAAATAAAATAAATTCTAAAATCTATAAATACCCCCTCCCTTATTCATATCTTTCACTCTCTCTCTATTTTTTTCTCTCACACACACTCTCCAAATGGCTTCCTCTTCATCCATGTCGGCGTCCTCCTCCGCATCTGTCGCTCATGAGATAATAAAGCACCACCACAAAGCATCAGTGTGAGAGAACTTTGATAAAGTTCGGATCGACGATGAAATAAAGGCGAAGTGCAAACTTTGCGGAAAACTAATGATCGTTGGCAGCAACGCAACACTTGTCTGACATGTGAAATCTTGTATTTCTAAACAAGCCCTAGAGTCTACCCAAGCTCAAATTTCGGCGACTAGACACATTTGGACGTATGACCAAGCTCGACAACGAGAGCGATAAATGGAGAACGTCATCAAAAAAAGACTCTCATTCAACCACTACGACGATGAAGAAATGACGTCTTACTTTCACGATGTACTCCGGGCTAAATATCACCAGGTAAGTCGTATTGCAACTAGATGTGATGCTTTAGAGGCTTATTTGCAATCAAAAGAATATTAAAAAAACTTTTTTGAAACATTCGACAGACACGTTAGCTTAAAGAGCGACGTTTGGACTAGCGGTATAATTGATGAACTTTCTTATATTTGCATTACTTGTCGCTGGATTGATCCAGATAGTTGAAAACTAAATAAACGTATAATTTGTTTTGAAGGATTTGAATATCCGCACACAGGTAAAACTATTTATCAGGTTATTATTAAAACTATAAAAGAATTTAAAATAAAAGAAAAAATTATGAGTATTTCTTTTGATAACGCTTCAAATAATGAGATGACCATCAAATATTTGTTATTAGATTTGCAACCAAAGTTAGATAAAATATTTTTTCATACGCGTTGCGTCTGTCACGTTTTAAATTTAATTGTGCAAGATAATTTAGTTTTTTATGAACGACTACGTTAGTAAAATACGCATTATGTTAAGAGTTATTTATAGTTTCAAAAAAAGAAAACAAAATTTCAAAAAAATTGTAATTTCCCAAGGTAAAAAGGTTTTAAGATCATCGTATGATATGTCTATACGATGTAACTCGACTTATAAAATGATAAAACGAGCTTTGTCATAAAAAATATTACTAAAAGAATTTTATAATAGTGCAGAAACACAAGATTTAGGCATGTCGGACTGGGACGTGCTCGAAGATTATGTAAATTTATTAAAAAAAAATTATCGAGTAACAACTATTTTATCAGGAGTTTGTTATCCTACTAGCTTATCAGTTATTGAAAATATTTTATTAATTTCTGAAACGTTTAAAAATTACAAAAACGAACAAAATGTGAAATCCGTTACTGTTAGTAATGAAGATTTTTTTTAAAAAATATTAGAAAGATATGTCTTATATATTTTCTTGCGCCGTAGCTTTGAACCATTTAATGAGCGTAAATGAGATAAAAAAATTTATAGAAGAAATTAATAGGAATTTACATTTAAACGAATCATCTAGTGTTTTTGTTCATATTAGTATTTCAAACATTATTTCTGATTTTACTCGTCTTTATAATTATTATGATCAGATGTATAAATCACGGTCTTACGAAAAATCCACCCAACATAAGACAAAAGATATTAAAAAATAAATGTTGCGGACTAACTCGATGCCCCGGTCAGACCGGATTAACTTGGACCGTCTTAGCCCACGAAGCGGTCGAGCGCGCACACAGTCAATAAAAATGAACAGTCGACACAAGGTGTGATGACGTGGAAAAACCCCTTAAATGGGTAAAAAACCACGCGATCGGGTCTGTGCCGGTCAAATTCCACTAGCTTTCAGTGATTACAGTTGTTTGGTGAATCAGAGCGACTGGCCGCTCCCGTTACAGCTTGGGGGAAGAGAGAAAGGCTATGTCTTGGAAATTGGAGTGCGCGGGATGCTGCTGGCGCGTGCACTTGTGGCAGCACGCGCTTGCTGGCGCAAGATGTCTTCTTCCTTCAGCTTCCTCGAGAACTTGGACGTCTTCCTGCTGACAACGCTCCGGTGGGGTGCTCGTAGCCGCTGGTAGTTGGTGGTGGCCGCTGGTGACTAGTGGTGACCGCTGGTGGCTGCTGGAGGTTCACGGCGAGCGGAGGCCGACCCTGTGGAGGAGGCAGAAGAGCTCTCACCTGAGGAAGAAGAAGACAACCCGGAGAAGAGAAAAGGTGAAGAATGAAGAGGCCCTAGAGTCCCTTTTATAGCCTCCGGAGGAGGATCATGGTGGGCCCCACCACTAAAGTGGTGGGTTAGTGAGTGGTTACCCTCTTGATCAAACGACGAGGAGAGCCTCCCCTTGATCGAACGGTGGGGAGATCTCTCATGGCGACGGGCCGCCACGGTGGCGGTGGTGGCCAGCCGGGCGGCCGGCGGCGGTGGTGGCAGGCCGGGTGGCCGGCGGTGGGGGCGGCCGGCCTGGCGGCCGGCGGCGGCGGCCTGTTGGGGGCCTGCCGTGGCTAGGCCGACGGCCTGCCGTGGCCGGACCGCCGGCGGCTAGGCGGCCTGTTGGGGGCCTGCCGTGGCTAGGCCGACGGCCTGCCGTGGCCGGACCGCCGGCGGCTAGGCGGCCGGTCGCGTCTAGGCGGCAGGTCGCGTCTAGGCCGGTCGCGGCGAAGCTCGGAAGGGGTCGGCCGCCGACGGTGGTCAAGCCGTTCGATGGCGGCGGTCCTCCTCGACGAGGAGAGGGAGCGGGTCCCGCCCCCCCCCCCCCCCCCCATGATTTTCTCATCATGAGAGTTCATGGGGGAATGACCCACCCATGATCCACTTTGGGTGGAGATCAGGGGGGGGGGGGCTTTCTCTCCTATAAATGATGGGGGAACTCATCAATAAACATTTAGAATTAGTTTCTTGAAAAAAAAAACAAAGAACTTCAAGTACTATAAACGAATTAGGTTTATATAGCAAAATAAATTTTCAAGGTTATACGACCGCAAACAAAATATAAAATTTTGTTATTTTAAACCGGTGGAAATCTAAAACTAATGTGTATTTTATTTTGGCCTTAATGACATGTGATTTACTAACAATTTAAACTAGTACGGTAGCTCCAGAGTCTGTATTTTCTTTGAGTGATAGGATTCTGAACGAGCAAAGAAGTCGTTTGACCGAAAAATCTTTGGAGATTTGCATTTGTTATAAGGATCATTTAGATGCTCTGAGGAGGATGCAACATGTCTCGTCAATTGAAAATAGTGAGTCTGAAGTTGAAGACAAACTGAATAACTTAAATGTGGGCATCGCAGAATAAACTAGCAAAATATATTAAACTTTCATTTTATTTCATCGTACAATTTGAATGTAATTTTATTTTATTTTGAATGTAATTTTCATTTTATTTTATTTAAAAATTTAAATGTAATGTTATTTAATTTTTCTGAAATGTATTGTAAAATTTTAATATTATTTAATTTTTAATAAAAGTTAAATTTTATTCATTTTAAGTTTTTTATTTTCATTTTAAAACTTGAAGTTTTAATTTTTTTTCTTTTTTAAAATTAAAAACTATTTAAAATTAAGTAACTAAGTATTAACATTTAACTATAATAAAAAAAATTATATTTTTATTTTTTAAAAAATAAAAAAGATCGGTTCTGACTGGTCCTCCGTCCTAGCCGGTCCTCCTCAAAAGGAGGAAAACCGGTCCCGGACTGGTTTGAGCAGGACCGGTCCCAGATCGGGACTTGTTTGAGCAGGACCGGTCCGGGACCGATAGACAAAAGGACAGGTCTTTTAAAAGTGTCCGGGACCGGATCGACAATCCTTATGTGCATAGTCGGTATATAACAAAAACAACTCATATAAATTACTTAAAAATATAGCAGTAAATTCATAAAACATCGCACAATATAAGTTGTTTTTTCAAATAATAATAATAATAAATAAATAAAATTTGTAATCGGGATCTCCCGAGAACTCCAGAACCATCTTTTTCTTTCTCGCTATTGAGTGGCGCGAGGCGCGAACGCAAGGGAATCGGGAGAGTAAAGTGCACCTGCTGCACTTTACGGTACAATGCGACATCCTACGGATGCAAGTGCATCTCAGCTCGCGCTCACACATCTCAAAGCGAGATGTGATGTGCACGCATCTCCGCGCGAGCTGAGATATGCTCGTATCCGTTGGATGTCGCACTGCACCATAAAATGTTTTACACCCCCTAAATCCGAGCGCAAAAGGGAAGCTAATCCAGAATGCCTAAATGGTTGGATGTCTGTAACCACCATAATCCTTCTGGAATCAGGCTTGAGTCCTTTGGGAGAGGGTTTCGATTTCTCTGGATCAGCACGCTTCTCATATGAAGCGAATTAGGGTGGAACAGTTGACTGTCGGGCTCGTGCCGCATTTTCGCACGCGTGGTACTTTGGTAATTAAAATTTACAAAGTTGTTAGAACGGATGACATGTTAGTAAGTAAGGCTCTGTTTGGCATGGTGGCGGTGGTCATGAACATGGGGTCTAAATTGTCATTCGTTAACGTTCACCTACGAAAATTCATCCACTTTTATGTTCAAACGAATGATGTTTATTAGATGATCTTTAACAAATGACAGTTTAACTCATACATTTACCACCGCCACCACCGTGCCAAACGGAGCGTAAAGTTGTTAGTGTTGTGTATAAAAAGATAGCGGTAGGGAAGGTTTATTACCTTCTCTGATTTCTGTTTCACTAACTTCTTACTTCGACGGCAAGAGAAAATTACTTTTGGCGGTCTTTTGGCGCTCTAGGCATGGGAGAATCTACAATAGGCCGACCCACACTCAAAAACTCATCTTTAATAATTTAGTGGTTCAACATCGAGAAAAATTAAATATGATTATATAAGTTAATATAATTAAAATCACTCACATTTTTTTTTCACACTTTACATATTTTTTCACAGTACCCATTTTTTCACCGTTGCATATTTTTTTCACCCCTTGCATATTTTTTTCATCCCTCGCATATTTTTTCATCTTTTGCATGTTTTTAAAGTCATGGGTTATTATTGATTAAAATAATAACTCTCGCATTTTAGGTCCGAGACAATGCTCCTGATAGATCAGACTAACTAGATCGTCTTAGCCCTCTGAGAGGTCGGTTACGCAAACCGTAATAGAATTAGATCACAAACAAGACAAGTCTTCTTACGTGAAAAATCCTCTGAATTGGGTGAAAAACCACGATCAGGACTGTGCCGACAAGAACTCCACTAGATCGTTTAAGATTACAATGCTTCTTTGGTAGAATTGGGGGTGACAAGTCATGCCTCGTTACAACTTGAGGGGGAGAGAGAAAGAGACAATGTTCGGCGCACGGGAGAATGCTCGCGCGCTTCTGAATGATCACTGGCAGACTGTTAGGCTGGTACGGCTGGTATTTCTGCAGACGGTGTGCTCTGGATGCTGATGATGGGAGAACCAGCTCAAATGCATGCTTAAACTAGATAGAGATGTAATATGACCTTGCGGACAAAATTCAACAAGCGTTGGAGCTCAATAAATGTATGAAGCGTTATGTGGCGGAGACTGCGAATGGGTCAAATTCCTAGTCTTCTTTTGAAGATTGTCTTTTATGGAAAGACAGTTGATTATGCATCCCAAATGTTGGCAAACTACAGAAGGAATTGATGTACAATGCACATTTTACAAAGTACTCAATCCATCTAGGGAGCACAAAAATGTTTAAAGAGATGAAGAAGCTATTTTGGTAGCTGGGTTTTAAGAAGAACATAACCTTCTATGTGACAAGGTATCCTACTTGCGCATTTGTGAAGGCAGAATGCCAAAAGCATGTTGGATTTCTGAAGTCATTACCGATTTCAGAGTGGAAATTTGATGACATTTCTATGAATTTCGTGCATGTTTTGCCGAGATCGTAGCACGGGAACGATGCCATTTGAGTAATCGTAGACCGCCTAACGAAGGTATCACACTTTATTCCAAACATGAGGGACGATTCAGTGGAGAAATTGTTCAAACTTAATGTTGATAATATTGTATAATTGCATGTTGTGCATCATAGCAACGTAAGTGACCGAGATGGATGCTTTATATCGAATGACTGGAGGCTAATCCATCAACTATTGAGTACCAAGCTGAAGTTTAGCAAGACCTTTCATCCTCAAACTGATTGTCAGACCGAAAAGACTAATAGAACAATGGAGGATAAGCTCCGTATGTGCGCCTTGGATTTTGGCAAGCCGTGAGAAGACCATCTCTACATGACCGAGTTTGTCTATAATAATAACTACCAAGCAAGTGTGCAAATGGTGCGCTTCGAGGCTCTTTATGATAGGAAGTGTCGTACTGCATTAGCTTGAGAAAAAACGGGCAAAATGAAGCTGTTTAAGCGGAAAGACATCAATGATGCAAATTCGACTATACAAACGATCCGGGACCGATTGTTGATTGCTTAAAGATGAAGAATGACAAACATGCAAATGTGCTCGTATGACAAGCAATTGTGCTCGTCCGGTGAACAATTGTGCTCGCCTGGCAAACATTTGCGCTCGATCGACGAACAAATTTGCCCGTCGTTACAACACATTTGCTTGTTGGGAAGGCTTGAGTAAATTAATTTGCAAAGCACAAAAAATGTTCGACAAGACAATCTTTTTATTCAATGAGAACATTCTTTAAGCTTAACGATGAAGAATGACAAAGAAAATACAAGAGATTCAAAGGAACTCATATGACCAAATATCTTCTTGAAGTTTTCCGACGCTAGCTTCGAATAAGAAGGAGAAGATAAAATGCCACAAAAAGCAATCCAGATCCCCGTCTTCGTGAAGTTGCCTACGAAAATTGCGTTTTCGGTTGACCCAGAGCTCGTAAATGTCTGCTGGAATATCAATAGGATTTACTTTGAGACGCACAATATTTATAAAAATGGAGTCATACATGTACTTTCAAAAATATACCATGCCCTTCTCCAAATTTAGAGCCAGCCCTGGAAAATGGGGATAAAGTGCAAATGCTGTACTTTACGGTAAAGTACAAGAATCTAACTGTCCGCGTGAATACCCACACACATCTCTCAAAAGGCTTTGAGAACTATAGAGTTTTAGATGAAGTAATTGGCAATATGCACCCTCAAATTATAAAGTTTTGGCAAAATACAATCTAAATTATTAAATATTGTAAAATGCACTTTCCAATTAGAATTTTTTTTTGGCAAAATGCACCACCATCGGGAAGCAAATTTTCTGTGCGTGTATAATGCACAAAAATTTCATGTGGGACCTTTTTAGTACAAAATTACAATTATAATGTTATTTACAGTAAAAATGGACTATATTTTCAATTGTAAATTACACTTATAAAATAGTTCAAAAGAAGATTTTTTTACAATTGTATTTTCACCCTCAAAATATAAGTACTTAAAATAATCGTAAAAATACATGGATCACTATTTGTGACTTATTTTGAGAAAAAAATAAAATCATAGGAGGAATTTTTATTGGCCCAACGGTCCTTCATATGCATTATACACACGTAAGCAGACTTTTTCTAATTGAGAGATGCATTATACACACGTAACGCCCATCTAGAGTTTATTTGCTATTAGCCTTATGGCTTGATTTAGTATGCATATGTTCATGTTTGGGTGACCTTAAATTTTCAAATGATGGAGCTTCATTTGATCATTTTTAACGTTTTGATTATGTTGTGGTGTTCTTAAATAAGGTGTTATTAATTTCCAAATTCATGTCTAAGATTTTTTTTAGGGTGGTGTGCTAATAGCCGGAGTAAAAATGGGTGGAATGTTACTATCGCAGGTGTGCTAATAACGAGATAAGGTGTGCTATTAAGAATGCTCAAAAATGCATCTTATCAATTACCCGTTTTTAATGTGTGCTTATTATCGCCGTCACTGAGCATATTATCGCCGGCGACGGCACTCAACGCAGAATTTCGCCGAGTCTGCATCCTCTGGAGAAGTCGGCGAGAGGAGAAGCGGAAGGGAGAGATAGCAAGCTGCCCGCCTAATTCATTCATGGCGGTTCTGCAAAAATCCTGCTCGGCTCCTCTCGCACATTCGTTGCGGTCCCGTGGCTCCATTCCCGCCGCCGCCCTCGCCTCTCCGCCGATGACCGCGCCTCCACTTCTCAAATCCGACTCTCGTTATCTCGTCGGCATGTCGGAATCAGAGCTCCGGCAGGTTGCCCTAGATTACGGCCAGGTGCTGAATTTCAGTAGAAATCCTTCTCCCCTCTTTTTCCCTCCATGAGTACTTTCAGTAGAAATTCACCTTTTCCCATCTTTTGTGGCTTGGAAACAAACCATAATGTCGCAGAAAAGCTATAGAGGTAAGCAGCTACACGATCTCCTGTACAAGACAAGGGTTAAAGATATCAGTGATTTCAGCCACTGTGAGTATTCTAATAACACATATTTGCCACTGATTCCCCCCCTTTTTCGCAGAATTCACCTCAGAATTATCAGCTTCTTTTGACAGAATGCAATGCACTTCTCAAAATCTGTTTTTTTGGCAATGCGCACCTTATAATTTCTTCACATCTATTACTTCAACTTAGGGTGTACATTGCCAAAAACAAACAATTTTGGAGGATGCATTGTATTATATTTTAATTTTTAGAGTGCATTCAGCCAAAAACTGATATTTCTGTTATGAATTCTGCCAAAAAGCCTTTTTTTTTCCAACGGGGCCATTCCTAATCCTGCATAACGATTTCAGTCACTGTGAGTATCATAACATATACCTCACTGCTCTCATCGATTTAACCTGCGTAATTTATTAGGGTTCTGGAGTATGTATTGAATCCATATTTCATGCTGTTATTTGTTCTGTTTTGGCTTACCATGATGTGAAATTATGACAGTGCCTCAAGTGTTTCGGGAAGAGCTCCGTGAAGCTGGCTGGAGGGTTGGAAGATCAGCCATTCACCACACTGTCACAGCATTAGATGGCACTATTAAGGTTTTTTTTTCGTTCTTGATAAGATTTTGTTGATAGTTTAACTAGTGGTTCTTCTCACTTGGTCAAGTAAAGGCAGCAATACCTAATCTCAGTTTTAGTAAGGGTGCATTTGGAACAACTTTTCACAATTTTCCTTTATACATACACTACTTCCACACCTCTTATGTGCCTACAACATTTAGGCTCCATTTGAGGGGGACTATGGTTGCACCGTGGTTTCCACGGAATGCCAAGTGTTACACTGTTTGGGTATCGACATTTTGTTGCCCCAGCATTTAGGAATGCAATTTTTGCTATCCTTTTGGGAGGACCATAATCAAATTCGGCATTCGGCATTATGAAATCCGGTCAGAACCCCCTCCAAATGGAGGTTTATTTCTGAAATTTATGCAGTGAGGTAACTTTAACAACCAAGCCTCTGGGAGTGTTGTTAGCTGCAAATCCGAATTTTGTGAATGGGAAAAGGTTTTAACTAGCTAAATCCGTTATCTAAGTTATTATTACAGTTTGTGAAATGAATTAAATTAAATTTTAAAGTGAATATTGTGAGAAGTTTTGCAAAATTACAAAACCAACATGTTTTGTGATTTTCTTCTAATTTTTTAATATGAAACAAATGAATCCATCACCTAAGAAAAGAGGAAATTTTTATTTTTTTGTGCATACAAGGCAATATGAGTATCTGTTTTGATTTTATATATAACATTGAGAGATTTCAGAGTGGGTATTGCGTGAGCTGAGTGCCGGGGGTCGAGCGTGAGCTGAGGAATGGTGGTCTATGATATCAAGTTGTTTTGATCCTAAATCGTAACGATACGTCGTGATTGTTGATGGAGGGGTGCTTAGGGTGAGCTACCAAATTCTTAGTATTAAAGTTTTAGGGAGGGAGAGAGATGAGATAATTTAACCTTGCTTCTTTTCATTCTTGCCTTAGGGGAATGCATGTACAGTGCACATAAATTTGCAAAGAAGTCTACATGCTCATACTAATTGCAAAAATATCCATCATATATTAAAATGACAATTTGCTTAAATAAAATCATAATTAACTATTAATTATGATACATTTAAATAAAGGCATACAACCAATTATATACATGGTTGTAGATATCGGGTTCATGTCAGTTTGAGTTTGAAATATCGTATGCTGAATTGTGGGGATATATCAGGGGCATTTTGAAATGTTGTATTTCAATATTATAATATTAACATATTATTATTCATTTTTTAATTATCGTGTAATTTAGTGTAAACTAAATTTCAAAGGATCCTCCCCCTGCATGCTTGCTACTTGCCCCCCCCCCCAATGGACTCCTTAAGCAGAATGATGTCGTAGACTAGGCCAAGAGCTTCTCCCCTGCATGCTAACTACCTGCCCCTCGAGTGAAGTGAATACCCTCAAGCAGAGTGTTGTCGTAGATCAGGCATTCGCATCGGGATCCTCCCCTGCATGCTGGATACTTGCCCCCTCGAGTGAACTCCTTCATCAGAGTGATGTCGTAGACCAGGCCAATGCACTGAGCTTCTCCCCTGCAGGTCGGCTACTTACTCCCTCAAGTGAGTTGAATATCCTCGAAAAGGGTGTTGCTGTGGACCAAGTCACTGCATGAGCGGAAGAGCAAAGCTCCCCTCCTGCATACTACTAGCCTCTTGCCCCTCAGAGTTGAATACCCTTGAGCAGAGTGTTGTCATTGAACAAGAATTCACATTGGGCTCCTCCCCGTCATGCTGGATACTTGCCCCCTCAAGTGGACTCTTTGAGCACAGTGATGTCGTAGACCAGGCCGCTTGATCCTCGAGTGACTTGAATATCCTCGAAAAGGGTGTTTTCGTGGATCGAGTCACTGCGTGAGCGGAAGAGCACAACTCCCCTTCTGCATAGTAGCCGCTTGATCCTCGAGCAGAGTGTTGTCGTAGACCAGGTACTCGCACTGGGCTCCTCCCCTGCATGATTGCTACTTGCCCCCTCGAGTGAAGTGAATACCCTTGAGCAGAGTGTTGGCGTAGACCAAGCATTCACACTGGGCTCCTCTCCTACATGTTGGCTACTTGCCCCCTCGAGTGGACTCCTTTAGCAGAGTGATGTCGTAGACCAGGCCAGTGCACTAGGCTTCTCCCCTGCAGGATGCTTACTTGCCCCCTCAAGTGAGTTGAATATTTTTGAAAAGAATGTTGTTGTGGACCAGGTTACTGCGTGAGCGAAAGAGCACAGGTCCCCTCCTGCATACTGGCCACTTGACCCTTAGAGTGGAATACCAAAAGTCAAGAATGCTTTCGTGACGATCTCCCTTATCGCGCGCATCGCAAATATGAGAGTTTGATGCCTATGTGAGTACGATGCTTATGCGAGGATAAATACTAGGCAAATACGACGCTCATGTAAAAACAAGCACCGCGCGAGCAGGAAGAAAACAAAAAACGCATTCAAATAACAAAAAGGAAGGGGGCAAGATGTCCTTTATATACTTCAAATTTACTGAGAGCCAAGCGCGTTCGCATAAATGTTCAAAAATAATACAAGGGGGTATTGAAAAGGTACTCGCGTCAGCTTGGCTGGTCTTCATCTTCAGCGATACTCACTGAGGGAGGACTCGGCGGCTTGGGGAACAGCTCGGGGAAAAGGGCCCCATGGTCGAGCTGAGCTCCCTCCGCGATCAGGGCATTGCGTCGCCTGAGGCGCGTCAGCGTAAGCCCGACGGTGGTGATGGAAAACTTCCTGCGCGTCTCCTCCACTTGGGCGGGAGTGAAATGCAGGAGTGTGGCAGAGCTGGACGACTCGTTGCTTTTTTGATGTCGGGCCTCCACCAGCTCGGACTCCGCCTCGGCGAGCCGGGTCGCGTAATACTCTCTCACGTCATGTGTCCCTCAACTCCTGCTCCAGGGTGGATACCTTCTCGACTTGCCCGAGCAAGAGGTCATACCTCTGTGCGACGAGGCTGCTTCGCTTTGAGCGCAGATAACTCCTCCTCGGCCATCTCCAGCTTCTCTTCGGTAGTCCGGAGGGCAGGCCCACCTTGCGAAGTCGTCGGTTCGATTGGAGTCCTCGTCTCACCGTCTGGTGAAGCAGCTCGGCAGTGCGGAGGACCGATCGGCAACCGCGGTCTGCCAGCTCGTGGATAGGGGTCTCCACAAGTACCTCAACGTCATCTCGCCCATACAGCCCAAATAGGAGGTTGAAGGCGTCATCCTTCGCCTGCTCAAATTCCTCCCAGGAGGGGAGCATCGAGCTCAGCGAGACTCTATTGCGCGAGTCATCCCAAATCAGCAAGGAGTCTCCTTTCTTGTCTACGCCTCACATACCCAGACCGAAATTTACGTGTGTGGAGGGTTCAACAGGAGGACTCGCCTCGCGAGGGGTGCTGACACTCCCAGATCTCTACTTCTTCCAGCTCGGCTCACCGACCGAAGAGGCCTCGGGATTGGCCTTACTCTTACCCTTATCTGGTGTAGGTGTCACTTCATCCTCCTCCAGGTCGACAGTCTCGGCTTGGGGGTTCTCTGTCAGGACATCGCGAGAGTGTACTCACGAGTTGTCGAAAGGCGGGTGGTCCGACAGAGAGCTCTCTCTCAAAAGAAAGAAAGAACTCACAGTCTAGGTCAGCCCAAATGAAGGTACCAAGGCGAGAAACCAATTTGCATGTACTCGCCCAGGCTTACCTGTTCCGGGGGGCACGAAGGCGAGTTGGTCAACATGGCGCCGCAGATAGACGGCGTCCATGAACTTTTCCCTTAAGAACTTGTAGCGTTCCAGCGCACTCCCATCGAGGCGAGGTGGCTTACACTCCTTTTCGGCCTTCTGGATGGGGGCATGAGGAAGATTGCCGAACTCGCCCCGCACTATGACGAATTTATCGATCCAATGGTAGACCTTGTTCAACGTCTCGATGAGTTTCATGCAAGAGCTGGTGAAGTAGAGGACCCCGTCGCCGGTCGCCTTTAGGGTGAGGTTCTTGCGGAAAACGGTTAAGATGAACTCCATCTTCTCCTCGTGCATGTGGCGGGTGTAGGCGACAAGAGTGCTTATCGAATTTGGGTTGACCTGCGTCGGGATCATCTCGCAGTACCAGAAAACTTGGCGCACCTCAGGCCACAGAGGCAACCTGAGTCCCACCTGGAAGTGCGTCAGGGGGGGAGTCGAGCTCCGTGCCGAATAGCGAGTTGAGGAACTCGCCAGGGATCACCCTTCTCGCGGTATATCCCGGCGGCACATAGAGGGTTTTGAACTCGCTTAGCTCCTCGCCCGTTGTCTGTGAGCTCGAAAAGTTGCGATCCTTGAAGTTGCACACGCAGTGGGTGCACCCATTTTTCGAAGGCTCTTTGACCATAGTTGAAGGTGAAGAGATCGAGGATTCGAGAGCTGGGAAGGGGAGGTCTCGGGGGCAAGGGAGGCATGCCTGAGTACGATCAGGGACCCCCTATTTATATCCCCAGATCGCGACTCTACTCGCACGCGAGTAAAACCACCCTCAGGTGAGCACACACATTAGGGCGCCCAGAAAAAACAAAAATAAATGTGGAATTGGAAAAGGGTTGTACAATTCAATTCATTGAAAGATAATGCGATTACATAAGGTTGCGAGCACAAAAATCCACACTCTAAAGTAATTAAGGTAATGTATGCGAGGCGAGAACAAAAAATATATATTCATATCAGGAACCTGCGTTACACCTGGCTTCAAGAGCGGTGCAACAAAAAAATGAAAAAAAACTTTAATCGCGAGGTACGAGACCGCAATCTCTACAGCGTGTGTGACGCGGATGGAGAGCCCTCCAGGTGATTCCTTAGGCAACTCGCAGGTCCTATTACACCTTTCGTATATTCTCCTCGCTCCGCCTAAGGTTTTCCTCACCTCGCCTAATGTGCTCCTCCAGTAAAGAAGCTTCATCGACAGTACCCTCCACCTACGCGAACCTCTGGAGATCATCCTCGATGGCCTGTTGGCAAGCATCCACTTCATAGAGCATGCCTCCAAGTCGGAGACCTTGGTGTATAGTCCGTCCTTGCTCCTCATATGTTGCTGAAATTGTTATACCTCAGCGAGGCGAGTTCTTATGTCATACAACTGCCGGTTCAGCTCAGCGACGGCGCTATCATCAAGAAATTATCGTGAGTGCGGAGGACGACGATCAGCCAGGCCCAGGATCCCTCATCAATCCTTGGCGGGCCCGCAAGGAGCTCCCTCTTGGGCGTCGTCATGACTGGGAGAGGCGATTCCAGATTAAGAGGACGTCGAATGGTCAGGAGAGCTCGCCGCGAGGCGACTTGGAAGGAGGATCAGTATGAGATTATCCCAAGAAGGAACCATGTCAAGAGAAAGTGTGTGAGTACTTGTCAAAGGGGAGACACCTGCATGACTACATTCCATGGGCGAGGCGAGGTCCCCTTTAGACCCTTGGCTGATCGAGGTCGCTGCAACACCACTCCGGTCCTCCCTGGCAGAGGATCAACTGCCAACAACTTCCCGCCTGAAGAGTGGCGGGGCGGGTGAGCGAACCTCGGAGGGTATTGAGGTGGAGAAGGCAGGGGGGGCGTTGATGTTCCCCACTTGCCCTGGAGATGAAGAAGACGTTGTGGTCACGCCCCTCGCCGACGTCTCGATAGGTTGTTGTTCAAGTGGCAACTCGCAACAGGAAGGGACTGCTGGAAAGAAAGTGAATCTGTCGGCGCTCGATCGAAATGGCTTAAGAAATAGAGCACTCACTTGGTATGATGGTGGGGCGAGAAGTTGAAGGCACCGCAGTGTTAGCGTCGCCTGGGGCTTGACCCTCGGCTCCAATCTCGCACAGCAGGACCGTGACAACGTTCTCACCCTCCTGACTGGGGGTATCGGATGCAGGCTCCTCAACCATGGGCGACGCCCTTGGCTTCTTAGAAGGTTCCCGTCTCACAATGGAAATAGGGTTGGCAGAGGACCCCTCGCCAATAGTAGGAGCGGCGACCTTCTTCCTCTTAGGTTTTCTCCTTGCTGGGATAGGAAGGCGAGGAGCGGAGAATTTTTCGATCAATCCCAAGGCGGCGTCCTCCTCGAGATCATCATCGGTATTTGGATGGTTGGCGACCACGGAAGAACCACTCTCAGACGCCATCTAGATGTCGAGGAACTGTGGGGCTAACCCTCTATTTATAGAAGAGGGGGAGGGTAGTAGATCGATTACCCCCACTTTCCAATGGTTTTGATTGCCAAATATGGGTTGAACTTTCTTTCAGACCTCTGTCGAGCTTGCAAAGAACGGAGATTTTGTGCAACCCGTATTATGCGAGTAGACCAAGTAGGCAGAGACGGAGCGAAGTAGACCTGATGTCCCTTGCCATACTCGCCTACCGACTGAGTAGGAAGAAAGTTGAGTTCAGATAGACACGCCATACTCGCCACTTTTTGAGCATCGCTGAGCGAGTTCAGACTGCCCCGGCTCGCGAGTTCTTCGTTATTCCTGGCTACTAACACACTAGAGATATTACTCGCAAGTCGCGGGGGGGGGGGGGGGGGGGACGGTGCGGATTACACAGTTAGAAGGCGCGATAGGCTACCCTCAGTCCATATAGGTCTGCGGATAGTAGTTTATCTAAGGCGGAGGTTGCCACCACCTACCAACAGACCAAAAAAGACCGTTTTACCCTCAGGTCGGTTGTCCTATAAATAGGACCCTCAATCCCTCATATCAGACAGTTTTTCTTCCCATTGCCTATTCATGCTGCCTGAGGAATTGACTCAGCTCCTGGTTTTTAGAGGGGAAGTGACAAACAACTTCCGGGTTAGTGGCGGGACCTCCTCGCTGCAGCCTGATGGTCTTCTCTATAGACATCCACCCACCGTCAGTGAGAACCAGTTCTAGGCTCGAAATACTCATTCTTTGGGATTTGACGGCGAAAGAAGTAACCTAAGTTGTCACCTCGGTCCGAACTCAGTTGAACCGGTATCCGGGTTTCAACACAAGTTTAACTCGAAAATAAATGAAAAAAATAAACATGATATTTCAATCTCTGACTAGAAAATATATACCCAAATAATAGTGGTTAACAAATGCTGCATTTAGAAATTTTATTGTGTTTTAATCAACATTTTTATGATATTAAGCTTCATTAGGTTGAGGCTCATTTTGATTTGTCTTATGCAACCAAATCTTCTTTCAGATACTTATTCATCTTGTATAACCAATCATCTTGCACATACTTATTCATCTTATATACCCAATCATCTTGCAGGTATTAATCAGGCTAGAAGATAGCAGATTAATTGAAGCTGTAGGTATTCCAATTGAAGATGATAAAGGGTTTGTTCGCCTCACGGCCTGTGTATCATCACAGGTATATTTCCTGATTGGGTTGAGAACTTTAGCTCCTTGAGATGTTCCATCTTCATCCTTCTTTACTCGCTTTCCAAGTTATTACTACTTTTCATACTATGTACTTGCCTTTTTTAATTGACTTAAATACAGGTTGGCTGTCCTCTACGGTGTTCATTTTGTGCTACTGGTAAGGGAGGTTACTTGAGGAATCTCCATCGGCATGAGATTGTCGAACAGGCACTTCTTTATAACTTTTCATCCGCACTCCAAAGTGGTTCTTGATGAAAATCATAAGTGTCATCATTCATGTTGCACTTGGATTGTAGGTAATGGCCATAGAGGAGATTTTCAAACATAGGGTGACAAATGTTGTGTTTATGGGAATGGGTGAACCAATGTTGAATCTGAAGTCAGTCTTAGGAGCTCACAGATGCTTAAATAAGGTCCAGTATAAGCTCCTTTCTATTATCTTCTATATGATCTGTTTGTTCACATGGCAATGGAATCTTGAAATTCAAAGATGGCTGGATGAAATCTATGATTTGTTTTTTATATCTTTTTACTGTTATCATCATCATCGTCATTAACTATTTTGAGCCAGCTTTATAAATCTTCATTGTCCATTCGTTCCCGTTAAGTCTTGTCTGCGTGTTAACGTATATTTTGCTAACCATTTTTTTTAATTTTATCCATGTTACCTTAGCAGGTTAGCTCTCGTACTTCATAACCCTTCAACACTTATTTTATGTACTTTTCCTTTGAAATGCATGTTCAAACCACTCAAGGAAAAGGCTAAATGCATTACCAAATGTTACCTTACGTTAGGTCTGATTTTAATTACCTTATATTTGATAGAGCTCACTCACATCATTCCTCTAATATAATTATTCTTTAAGTTACCACATCTATCGTAACAAAGCAGGAAATAACACAACAATGACCGCAGGATTCACAACTTATCTTTTATTTTATGCATTTATTGTATTTTGTGCATTTTTGTTATTTTTATTAGGTCGCATTATGCTGCATTTATTTTGTGTCCTCGATTGGTCCCGATTTTTTACATTGTGTTTTGTTTTGGATTTTTTTATTTATATCCGGGCCGGCTTGTGGCAAGGGAATTTACTCAAATCATTTAGTTTAAGGTTTCTGAATCCCTCTCCCCACCTCCCTCCCCCATAGACAGTTGGCTTGCGTTGCTCAAACCCATGCCTGAAGGGATCAGTCACCTTCCACACTTCATACTTACACATAGTCTCACTGGATCTCCTTCTAGACCTAAAGCGCTAGGCTACTCCTTTAGTCTTCTGCTTCCTCGCAAAATCTTTTGACGCCTCCACTTTGGCAGCCACAGAAAAACTCCATAGTATCTCCGACTTCCTTCGCCTTCTCCTTCGTTATCTGCGGGATGCCCCCCCCCCCTCTAGGGTTCAGATCCCCTGAATCCACCGCCACCACTACCCGACTGCGCAACGGGGACTCAAACGTAGGCTCTGAATCATCTATTTCAAACATAGGTGGTCACCGAGGGTCTTGGGGAAAACACCATTCTCAACCTTTCCCTGGCGCCCTCCATCACATCTTTTCTTGTGACCCGACTTTACACCCGGGCTTGTGATACATGCTGTGGAATCCATCGTTTTTGTTGCCTCGACACCCACTCCCTTTTTTCCAGCAGATAACTGTTTTTCTTGACTTGCTTCCAGGGGTTTTGCAAGCTGATCACTGTTTTGATTATTGTCATGTAATAAATAGGTTATCTGAATTTTGCTAATTCATTCATTGCTTAAAAAAAACTAAAAACTCAAGGTTAATTATGGGGTGGTTGGGTAGAGATGAGTCTATATTGCTATATGACACCACTTTTGCTTCATTTTCTGGAAACTTATTAAAATTTGGGCTAAGGGCTGCATTCTTTCTAGGATCCTGTAAGATGATAAAACCAGAGTGGATAATAGCTTTTGCGCATAATTAACAAATTGGACTGCAAATCACTTCAGTGCCATTGACTTCAACAAATGAGATTCAAAAGTTACCAATTACCAAAAGTGAAACAAGCTTTGTTTTTATTCCTAATAATTGCCACACATGTGTAGGTATCATAAATTTTTTTTCTCTCTAGGATATACGCATTGGGCAAAGAATGATGACAATATCCACTGTTGGTGTGCCGAACACAATCAAGATGCTAGCATCACACAAACTTCAGTCGACATTGGCTGTCAGGTGAATGCACAATTGCAAATATTAGATTCAAGTCTTATTAGGTTATTTACATAAATAGGGTATATTTTGTTGGATATTATCCTTCGGAGTTTAAGCCTACAGCATTGTTTTATTATTAAGGAGGGAAATTTGTAACTTGCTGTCCTTGTGTATTTTATTACTTTTTTCATTTGGGTGGGTGGAGGAATAAACTTTCACATCCTTACATGCTTTTACCTTCAAAGGGCTCACCTCGTTGTTAGTAATTAGAACACATGTTTCTAAAAAATATTTGGGCAAACATGGTTATAAATGAAATGATGTTTAAACTACAAAACATATTTATAATCTGTTGAGGTTAGTTCACTTGGACGGAATTGAGGCCATGTAATTAAAATTTGAAGCCTTTTTTTGTTTGGAAATTTGATCCCTAATTCCAATTAGAAACCCCAATGCCTTCCAGCCAAACAATTTTTTGATGATATCATTTTAAGTTCAAAATGAAAACAAAACATATTTTCTATCAACAAAAGCAACCGAATGTTCCATTACTACTATTTAAAGAGAATTTCTTATGCTTCTGCATTTTATTGTTCTGGGTTTCAGTCTTCATGCTCCCAACCAGAAGCTTCGAGAGCAAATTATTCCAAGTGCAAAGTCCTACCCATTAAATGCACTTATGAATGACTGCAAGGAGTACTTCAAGGAAACTGGACGACGTGTGTCCTTTGAGTATACTCTTTTAGGTAAAGTAGTTCTATCTATATATAGCCTTCATTCTGATCACCGCTTATACTCCGTTTCGTATGAAGAAATTGAATTAAAGATTGAATTTACCAGAGAAATTTTTTTTTTCTTTATTTGGTTGGAACCAATTTTTCCACCTTTTAAATTTTGTTGCATTCTGTAATTTCTGTTCCAATTGAAGGAATTAAAATATAAGAAATGAATATATTTTAATCACAAATTCACAATGGTAAAGAACTTGAATTAAAATTGTTTTTCTCCCAGTTGCTTGGTTCAGGAAGAAATGAGTGCTTTTGTTTCTTATGAAAAGGAAACACATGAGTCACACAAATTATATATTAACTGTTCTTGTTTTTCATTAGGGTTGGGTAAACAATTGTGGAAAACTACTGATGCAGGACAGTCCTATATGACGGGGAAATAATGGGTAAAACTCCTATGTGCAATCCTGCATGAATCTGACGAGTTACTTGCAATAGTTGATATTTATAAAACTATATTAAGTTGATCGCCCGCAAAGAGTCAAAACTTTCAAATATGGAAACACGTGAGTGAAGTATAAGCGCGAGAGTGCGCGAAAATAAATACTAATTAAATGAGAAATTACAAAGATTGAAAACTACTGAATCAAAACTTACAAACCACTATCTCTACAAGTAGAGAGCAATCACAAGACCCAACGGTAAAGAAACAAACACACACCTTGAGTATCACGACTTTAGTGACTGGAGGGCAGGGGCGATGTCGGAGAGCTATTGATGTGATTTAAAATCAGGGGACGGTAGTTTTGAAATATAATATAACGACCTATTTAAACTTAATGGCGCGGGAGACTTTGGCGGACTATTTCTAACGAAATAAACGACCTAAGCGTCGCACACGATCGTAAACGTTATCGCATGAATATCCAACGTCATGAAACTAATTCCACAGGCACAGAATATGAATATGGACAAACAAGGCAATGAAAAATAACGGTAATCAGGCGATGAAATTAACTAGGGCAAGCTCAATTTAACCACTATTCATTCATAAAATTTGAGCATAAAATTGACTAAGGCTTGAGAGAGGGGAGGTGCAAGGTATACCCAAGGCGGAGGCAGTGGCTGGAGAGGGGATGGTGGCTGGAACTTGCAGGTTGCTGGAGGAAGTTGAATCCACCGGAGGAAGGCAGAGGAGGCCACGTTGAGGGCTGGAGAAACTTCAGGCGGCGGAAATGGCGGCCACCAGGGCTGGACGAAACAGGAGAGTGCACGGAATCGCCGCTGTCAGCGGCCCGGATGCAAAACTGGCAGAGGAAGGGCCGCCGGAACCCTAGGGAGGGTTTTGTGATGGCGCACCTCCGCCACCTCTACTTGGAGACGATACTGGCGATGCTGTTGATCCGGTTGCTGAGGCGGTTCAACTCAAGGACGTGAGGCGTCATGGTGACGCTAACGGAAGGCTACGTTACAACCTCCGCCCGCGGCGTACAACATCCGCCGCGACGCATTAAAATATTTCCCTACTTTCTTGCACTTTATTTCTATTTTAGGAATATAAAATTATCCAAGTTTGAAGTGATAATTTTATATTCAATGTTTGCAAGTTTATTTTTCATTTGGACAATATTTTATGTTAGTGTGCATTTAACCATTTGGATGGATGAGATTACATCTCCATCATGAATGGTTAAGGCTTGTTTGTAACTCCTATTTAAGGAGGCCTTATTATGAGATCATTAGTGAAGATTGAAAACCTAATTCCTTCTCTTTGAGAATTCGGCCAAGGAGGTTCTCCCTCTACCGCCGCCCCCTCTTGTGGCGTGAAGCCGCCGCCCCCTTGCCTCCTCCATCCGTTCGGTGCGACTCCGGCGCGGCTTCCTTCGGTGCGACTCCTTGGAAGAAGGTTGCAACCCTTCGGTGTGACGCCGGTGGATCCGTGGAGAGAGTGAATCTCCCACAGTTATCTTGTGTGAACGCCGGAGGCAGGTGTGGCGCCGTCAGGAGAGAGGGAGATTGGCAGTGTCGGGCTTCCGTCGAGCAGGAACGATGACGGAGTTGCAGCGTCGGGCTGTGCGGTGTTGGAAGAAACAAACCGAGGAAACACCCGGTCCAATTCTTCTTCCAGCCCCCCCGTTTCACATGAAAGAGGGTTGAATATATAATAGGGGATTAGGGTTTATTGGCTAATGGCAGACATGGTTTTCTCTTTAGAAAGAATGGGCTTTAGGAATAGAGGGCTTTGATGGGCTTAACTTGAAAGGAAAATTCTAATTATAAATTAAAATAGTTAATTAATTAAGCTTGCCCTAAGCTAATCTACCGCCTAAATTACCGGACCTATGCATTTAAGGTCACGTTGGCCGGTCACACCAACGCGCCAAACCAAAACTTGCGCGAAAGCGTGCGCGATACAAAATTACATCAAAATGCGCTAATAGGGTGCGCATTTTGATGTAGTTAAGCATAATCATGATGCGTTACAAAAAGCCTTCAAAATGGCTTCCTGATCACCCCATCAGTAGCTACACACATACAAAGGTCTATTATAGTCATCATACAATCATTAAATCCAATAAAAGAGGGAAATTGGTGCGTTACAAAAAGATTCGTGTTTTATTATGAATTGATTGTTTAAATTAGTGGGTAGAATTTGTCTCTAACGACTCTTGAAGTATGTGCAATGATCATGATTATGCTTACGATATGATTCATGTCTTTTTTTTGGACAGTTTGAGCCTTTGTACCCCCCACCATTCAGGTTTCACCATTGCTTAACTACTTTGAACCATACACCCTTTTCTTGAATACCCACCACTTAAAATTCCGCCAAAACCATAAGTATGATTGAAGAAAACATGAGAAAAGAAAAAAAAATTGATTGGTGCAAAGCTCTCTTTGTGTAAAATACACCACATGTTTAATAATAAGTTTAAGGGAGTTAGCTTCATTTTTACTATTGTACGGTGAATCTTTATTTCGCGACTCAAGATAACTGTGGGAGACGAACGCCGGAGGCAGGTGTGGCGCCGTCAGGAGAGCGGGAGATTGGCGGTGTCGGGCTTCCGTCGAGCAGGAACGATGACGGAGTTGCAGCGTCGGGCTGTGCGGTGTTGGAAGAAACAAACCGAGGAAACACCCGGTCCAATTCTTCTTCCAGCCCCCCCGTTTCACATGAAAGAGGGTTGAATATATAATAGGGGATTAGGGTTTATTGGCTAATGGCAGACATGGTTTTCTCTTTAGAAAGAATGGGCTTTAGGAATAGAGGGCTTTGATGGGCTTAACTTGAAAGGAAAATTCTAATTATAAATTAAAATAGTTAATTAATTAAGCTTGCCCTAAGCTAATCTACCGCCTAAATTACCGGACCTATGCATTTAAGGTCACGTTGGCCGGTCACACCAACGCGTCAAACCAAAACTTGCGCGAAAGCGTGCGCGATACAAAATTACATCAAAATGCGCTAATAGCGTGCGCGATACAACTCAACACAACAAAACAACCCAAAAATGCGTGAAAGCGTGCGCTACAATAATAAACGACATGTGCGATAAAAATTAATAAAAATGAGGCGACGCAGGTTGCATCAATTCTCCCGGGGTTGAAAGAGCTCGACCCTGACGAGACTCGATGTAACCTACCAGTAGAAAATCCACGCGTCCATCGGAGAAATGCTGCATGCTGTCCTGCGGATGTCGTAGCTGCGATCCAAAACCTGCAACTAACCTCTCATCTCCAAAGCTCGCAATCCATTAGTCAAAATTTCATGCCAAATATTTAAATAAGCAGTAATTATTAGAGCTTTCAGAGGATGACAGGGGCGGTGTGTGGGGAAAACATGTGGCAGTAGGGGGAACATGAAGCAAGCAGAATCAGCCCGTGGAATCAGCAACTCATGACGCAACATGCTCTCATCCGATAGACATCTACGAACGTCTGCTAGACCCGGATCGAATATCATCCTAGTTTCACCCGCTAACGTCCCACTCGAGTCACAAAATTTTACGAAAACCCCAATTAGACTGTGAAAAATTTTCCATAGAAAACCTTTGAAGCGGGTGTCCCGATGAGGAGAAAAAAATCTAAGTATTGTCTCGACTCTCTCGAGACTTCTAAACTTATAAGCATCAGAACGCAGACGGTAGTGACGTGGTGGTGCAACATGTTGTCCTATATCTAAAGAGAAGTGATGTAGACCAAATGCGTGCTCGCCAAAAACAAAATCAATATGGGGTGGCAACTCGAGGGACACTGATGAGGGACCACCAAACACAATGTCTGTGGCCGCAAAGGTTTGTGCGTCTGAAGGATGTGAGTCAGTGGGGGAAAGTGGACACACTATGTCAATCAGGAGGAAAGAATGAGAGGGAAAGAACTCATCTTCCTGGAGCAGGGGCTCGGGAAGAACCTCCTCGATCGAAGGGGGTGCTAAAACGGAAACAGGTGGAGACACGACTTCAGTCAAGGTGGTAAAAATAGGAAGAAGCTCTTCTTCCTGGAGCATGGGCTCAAGAAGAACATCCTCGACTGAAGGGAGAGCTGTAGCGGAGACACGTGGAGTCGTGACATCAGTCGGGGTAACAAAGATAGGAGGAAAATTTTCTTCCTGGAGCAGGGGCTCCGGAAGAAACTCCTCGACTGAAGTAAGCGTCACAGCGGGAGTGGGTGGAGCTAAAGTGCTCGTCGTGCAACTGACGAGGTGTGGGGGACTAACGAGACACCGAACCTCGGGTTCCACTATGTGATAGGATGTGTGGAGGTATGCAGGAGCAACATAATGCGTGTGCATTGTCGTCTCCAGGTTGTGAACAGAGGTGCACAACCCACGCAAATTCTGTCGAACGTCAGCAGTGACGCACTCAACATCTTTCATCAAAGCGTTAATGCGCGCATTTAAGTCACTCATCTTTTTTTTTTTTTTAAAACGAAAATAAAAAACTAAACCTAGAACTTGAAGGCGACCGGCGCTCGGCTATCCCACGATAGGAGTGAGATATCCCAGCAGCCACACCAAACTGATGTGATTTAAAATCAGGGGACGGTAGTTTTGAAATATAATATAACGACCTATTTAAACTTAATGGCGCGGGAGACTTTGGCGGACTATTTCTAACGAAATAAACGACCTAAGCGTCGCACACGATCGTAAACGCTATCGCATGAATATCCAACGTCATGAAACTAATTCCACAGGCACAGAATATGAATATGGACAAACAAGGCAATGGAAAATAACGGTAATCAGGCGATGAAATTAACTAGGGCAAGCTCAATTTAACCACTATTCATTCATAAAATTTGAGCATAAAATTGACTAAGGCTTGAGAGAGGGGAGGTGCAAGGCATACCCAAGGCGGAGGCAGTGGCTGGAGAGGGGATGGTGGCTGGAACTTGCGGGTTGCTGGAGGAAGTTGAATCCACCGGAGGAAGGCAGAGGAGGCCACGTTGAGGGCTGGAGAAACTTCAGGCGGCGGAAATGGCGGCCACCAGGGCTGGACGAAACAGGAGAGTGCACGGAATCGCCGCTGTCAGCGGCCCGGATGCAAAACTGGCAGAGGAAGGGCCGCCGGAACCCTAGGGAGGGTTTTGTGACCAAGTCGACGGCCGACTGGACGTCCGGAGAATACGTCGCCGGGGAAATCGACGACTGGAGGCGTGGAATTCGTCGGAGGAGACGAACGCCGGAGGCAGGTGTGGCGCCGTCAGGAGAGCGGGAGATTGGCGGTGTCGGGCTTCCGTCGAGCAGGAACGATGACGGAGTTGCAGCGTCGGGCTGTGCGGTGCTGGAAGAAACAAACCGAGGAAACACCCGGTCCAATTCTTCTTCCAGCCCCCCCGTTTCACATGAAAGAGGGTTGAATATATAATAGGGGATTAGGGTTTATTGGCTAATGGCAGACATAGTTTTCTCCTTAGAAAGAATGGGCTTTAGGAATAGAGGGCTTTGATGGGCTTAACTTGAAAGGAAAATTCTAATTATAAATTAAAATAGTTAATTAATTAAGCTTGCCCTAAGCTAATCTACCGCCTAAATTACCGGACCTATGAATTTAAGGTCACGTTGGCCGGTCACACCAACGCGCCAAACCAAAACTTGCGCGAAAGCGTGCGCGATACAAAATTACATCAAAATGCGCTAATAGCGTGCGCGATACAACTCAACACAACAAAACAACCCAAAAATGCGTGAAAGCGTGCGCTACAATAATAAACGACATGTGCGATAAAAATTAATAAAAATGAGGCGACGCAGGTTGCATCAGCTATGGTGTAGCAGGGAATCAATTATCGATGCTGGATAGCAACCATGAAGAGGTTGGTGGCTGTGATTTGATGCCCATAACAGAGGGCCTTCTGAGAACTGATTCCGGATTCTGGGCAACAGCTAGGTGGAGATGGATAGTTGTGAATTGCTGTCAAGGATTCCAACCAGAAGTTGAGGGCTGTCTGGGTGGAAGGTGGAGACTGGCAGAGGGGGTTGGGGATGGTGGTTCCACAAGAGGGTATGGGGTTAGAGGAAGCTGGATTGTGGGTGGGTTGTTGTGGCTCCACGTGGGGCTCAATTTTGGAGAATGAGGGAGGCTCCACGTGAAACAGAGGGGAGGGGGGCCGGTTATGAAGTCGGTGCAGTGGGCTAAAATGTAGGAGGGAATTAAGGGAGGCCGGTCATTGGATTCGGTGGGAGTTTAGAGGGGGAAGGCTATTTAGATAATGAGGGAGAGTGGAGGCTATTATTTAGGAGGTGTTCCAAAATTTTAGCGGAGTGGGGCAGTGGGCGGTTATGGAAGTAGTGGGAGTTGTGGATGAGGTGGAGGCAGTTAGAGGTGGTGGCTGTCCTGAGTTGGCCGGAGGTGGTGGTGGCCGGAAAGTTTTTCCGACGATTGACGGAAAATTAAAAAAAAGGGGAGAACTGAATGGGAATCTCCGGGAGGTTCGGGACAGGATTTCGGTGATCACTGGAGTAATTAAATGGTGGTTTACTGGTTGTTCTGTTGTTGTTTGGTGGGTGGTTTTGAGGAGGGAGGGGAATGAGAATTTGGTGGTCGGGTGGGCTTGTGGAGGAGGAGGAAGGGGGGAGGGGGTGGAGGTGGCTGGCTGTAGCTATGATGGAGGAGAGGGGGAGGGATTCTTGGATGGCTGATTGGTGAGGGGTGGAGGGAAATATGGTGGTTGTTGTAGCTTCTGGAGTAGAGGGGAGGGAGGATGGTGGAGGTGTCCGACTGATGCTATGGGAGGAGGGGAAGTGGCCGTCCATGGCTTGTGTGTGTTTGTTGGGGGGGGGGGGGGGAGTGGCCGTCCTAGAGGGAGGGTGGCAGGGGCCGGCCAAGGACAATGGAGGGGAGGAGGTGTACCTGAGCTTCGCAACCGGAAACGGCTTCGGCACCGTAGTGATCAAGGATTAGACTTTCTGAATTCCAATCTTCAATGCCTCTAATGAGAGCCTCCACCCTCTATTTATAACTTTTTAGGGAGCAATGAACGGCTATGATTGACTGACGCTTCGACTCAAAAAAAATATAGAATACAACTCGAAATAAAATGCAACAAGAGAAAAAATGCTATGATCGGCGAGCCGCTTGAAATGAACTGTCCTGATCGCCACCCCGCCCGAGGTCGTCGGGAGTAGATCCGAACGGATTTGGCGGGCTGCTCCCCATCAATTACATTCGTTCATATTTTCTTGATAAATTTAAAATAGGAAATTGTTAATTAAAATGCATTTGCACTCCCTCCAGTTTCTACAAACCAAAATATATTCTTACGCTTTTCGCTGAGCTCAACCAGAGGATCATATATTTAAGATTGTGTCTTAATTTGTTTGGTAAAATAAGTTTCCCGTGAAATAGATTCATAACAGGCATGAAAGGTGTAATTTTGAAATAAATAATATTTCCTTTTGGCTTGATTCCTATAAACTAAGAAAGCCTTGAACTTACGTTTTTAATCATTTTTTGTTCAGCTGGAATAAACGATGCTGTAGAACATGCGGTAGAACTTGCTGAACTTCTTCATTGTTATAGTGGTTCTTCACATGTCAATCTCATACCATTTAATCCAATAGAAGATTCTGAGTACAGAAGGCCCTACAAGAAGGCGGTATGTGACTCTTCTATAGTTGTCTGGTTTGTTTTGTAGGGCTACTGTCAAGTTTTTCCACTCAATTTTTTTTATGTTGGGTAGACTGTGGATGTGGGCCGATACTAATGCAAGCTTATGTAAGTGGTGCTGGGCAAATTCAAATAAATTTAATCTATATGACAAGTGTATGATTTAAATTAATCCGGAATTAAATGGAGTAATAAAATTAGGTAGGCTTAGCCATACAATACTACATTCACACAATTTTCAATTATGCAGGCTAGACAACTTTTTCTTACAAACGACTTTCAACTAAAACATTCTCTAACAGTTTTATAGGAAGCAAGAAAACGAGACAAAGGCACTAAAGATTTGACACTCACGACGTATATATGATATTAATCCAATATTCAGTAAAAGATAAGAAACAATTCATGATAATGTCGCACGGCGAGCACGCGTTGCAAATTCCAAAGGAAGTTCTATGACAGTGTAGCGGTAGAAATTAATAAAGTGACTTAGTGAGCTATCGTCTGCACGGGGAGCACAGAGCGAAGATTCCCAAAACTACGGTGTTGTTTGTTATGTAAGAAATTGAAAGGTTATTTTTACTATTAACTAAACGCATGAAAGAGAAGCAAAAACTAAAGAAGATGTTCATCCAACCACAACATTCTCAAGTAAGGAAAAATTAAACACAATCATTAATAATAGAGAGATATGAAAATGTCTGGTTCCACAATACAAGACCATTGAAGAAAGCCTACAAACATAAAATGTAAGAGAACCCTTGAATCTCCAAGGTCTTGGTTGAAGTGGAAGAAAATACTTAGGGAGAATAGATCGTGGCTCTCCTTGAGGAGCGCGGGAAAGATTTGTAGGTCATCACTCCAACTTTCTGTTAGTCTTTGGCCTCGTCTGGAGTAGAGGAGGGTTGTCACTACCGCTCTCAATGCATCCTTCTTCTCTCTTTATCCTCTCGCATACACATTAACTTCCTTATCCTTCTAGCTTCCTTGGAGCTCTTAGAGAAACTCTGCTTGTAGCCCAAGAAACTTTGAAAATGGATGGAATGAATGCCTGCAACTCCTCCTTCGGATCCCGCCAAAAGACTTAAAAATTGGTGCTTACACATTGCAGAAAATGATCGTGCACGGTCATGGGCTGGTTAGGGAATTTTGGTGGGAAAATTCGACAGGATAAAAAGGCAAGACAGCGGGGTGTCTGGATAAAGTGCTCGACTGTGCCCCTATATGCACACCACCTTTCCTTCCAGAATTGTTAACACCCCCACCCCCATAAAGTGAACGACTGTGCCTCTATATGCACACCACCCTTCATTTCAGAATTGTTAACACCCCCTGCCTCGCGCGTGCGTAGGAGCACGATCATGCGTGCATGGGCAAAATGACAGCTGAAAGTTGCTTAGAAATAATGTTGTTCGCACACAGTTGTGCTTAAAATGACGCAAGATCGTGCGCCTAGCCAATCAACACACGGGCATGCACAAAATGGCGCATGGTTGTGCGTGCAAGAAGAAAAAGACTTCGAATTTAATGGAGCAAGACCATAAAGAATACAATGGGGTGCACGACCATGCACATTAAAGAGCATGATCGTTCACCGTATGTTGAACTCTTGAAATGCGTCCTAAAAGCTCTAGGGTGCACAAGAATTCACTCCTTTAACTCTCAATATTCCCATGTATTAGAATTATAGGAATAACAAGTAATATCACATGATAACCACAAAGTTAGGTGCAAAACATGGATAAAATAGAGATAAAGGAGTGACTAAAAAACTATATGAATTACACTAATCAAATACTCCCAAACATAAATCTTTGCTTGGCCCCCATGCAAACCAAAATCATCACTGAGGAATAAGGAAGTTTAAACAATAAATATGACATCATCAAGGAGTAAGAGATTAATTCTGAAGTAAAGAAACAATGAAAGGATTGCAAATTAAATCTATATGGTAATGGGTTTAAAGTTCTTTTGCATGAGTAAGGATTGCAAATTTCTAAAGGTTTAAGCTAACAATGATAAGTCAATTCAAAGAAATGTGCATTGAGAATGTTATAAAGTTAATAAATAGGATTCTACGCTGAAATACCTTAATGAAGCATGCGATAAAATCCATCATTGAAAGTATCCATAGGCTTGCCCTTTAATACTCTCTCCACTAAAAATATATACACCATGCATTGGATTATTTGGGCTTATCATAGGACGGAACATTTGACTTAGGTTTAAGGTGTAATCATCAAAGATAAACATGAAGACTATTCACAATTACATAAAAAATGTTGAGTCGCAAAATAAAGATTCACCGTACAATAGTAAAAATGAAGCTAACTCCCTTAAACTTATTATTAAACATGTGGTGTATTTTACACAAAGAGAGCTTTGCACCAATCAATTTTTTTTCTTTTCTCATGTTTTTTTCATTCATACTTATGGTTTTGGCGGAATTTTAAGTGGTGGGTATTCAAGAAAAGGGTGTATGGTTCAAAGTAGTTAAGCAATGGTGAAACCTGAATGGTGGGGGGTACAAAGGCTCAAACTGTCCAAAAAAAGACATGAATCACATCGTAAGCATAATCATGATCATTGCACATACTTCAAGAGTCGTTAGAGACAAATTCTACCCACTAATTTAAACAATCAATTCATAATAAAACACGAATCTTTTTGTAACGCAACAATTTCCCTCTTTTATTGGATTTAATGATTGTATGATGACTATAATAGACCTGTGTATGTGTGTAGCTACTGATGGGGTGATCAGGAAGCCATTTTGAAGGCTTTTTCCAGATTACACGTCCTGTGCATGAAAATTGTTCTTTCGAGCTATGTTGCACCAACGCCGATGCGGGACACACGTTACGACACGACATACGGCTCATCAATTGATACGATCACGGATAAACTCCAGGAGGAATCCGGCAAGGGAAAGGGCCGGTGGGGGTGAGCGAGAATGAAGGAGGACGAGAAGAGATGAAATTAGGGGGCAACCCTAAACCTTCATACATTCCAAGATAAAAATTATAAGGTATGTCTGCCCTCTTATAATGGCGAGAAGCAAATATAAAAGGAAATACTGAAATTAGGAAATACTGAAAATTAGGAAATACTGAAATTAGGAAATACTGGAAATTAGGAAATACTAGATATATTAAAAATGCGTCAAACAAACATAACAACCTATTTATTATTAAATTTTCTCCGTGATCTTGGTGGGCCCTTGCGATATACGCGCCCGACGCATGTAGACTTGCAATGGTGGCTCGTCGTCGTGTGGTTCCGTAACATTTGGACCCGTAACACTCCATCCATCCTTCAAAACGAGCTTGCCCTCAAGCTCGTGTACTAAGCAGGTGGCTGGATCATCTGGTACCTTGACCTCCCGCCAGAACAAGGCCAGGTAGCGCGTAGCAGTGGCGGCGGTGTTGGTGAGTAGCGGCGGAGCCATCAGAAGGACAGGCGGCAGGAGTATTGGCTTCCGCAAGATCGGTGGGGTGGTGGTGAGCAGCCGCCACAAGGATGTCAGAGACGCGACGACCGACAACAGGAACGAATCCGTCGGGGGCAGAGGGGCACGGGGCGGCAAAAGAGACGACGATGCTGCCGGTAGAAGCGGCAGGGCAGTGGACGGCGGAGTGAGAGCCTGGAGAGGAGGCGATGAGATGACCGGAGGGGGTGGTAAGACTGGGGTCGGCGGAGTAAGAGCCGATAGAGGGGGCTGTGAGTTTACCGGACGGGGTGGCAGAAGAGGCGGCGATGCAGCCGGTGGAAGTGGCGGAGGGACGACCACCGTAGAGACAGGTGGTACATCAGCGACCGTGGAGAGAGGTGGCATGGCTGGGAAACTTTTGCATGGTGCAGGAGGCAGCCGCGGTGGAGACAGCTTAGGGCAGAGAACCTCGTGGGGGGTTGCGGAAGCCCGTCCGTCGAGCGCGAGGAGAAGACCGACTTTGGCATGGAGGGAGAGGATGGAGGCGTGCATTGAGGTGACAAGTTGTTCATGAGTCTCGACACGACAGCTAAGTGCTTCGAAGGCGGAATCCGAAGAGGGGTCGTCGGAGGAGCGAGTGGTGAGAGCCATGAGGCTGATGACGATGGAGGGCGGCCGGAAAAGGCCAGATCTACTGTAGATTGGCGGAAGAGTGACCCTTGGTGCGGATCCGGCGGATCGGGAAGCGGGCGGCTTGTCGGTGGGTGAAATTGGCGGAAATGACCAAACTGGGCGGAAAGCAGGGCCGCGAGTTTCTGTGACCGATCGGCGCCGAGACGTGGCTTGCAGAACGGCACGATCGGGAGGAAGCAGGCGGTGGAACACACGAAGGCACGGTCGACAGCCTGGTGGTGATGGAAACTGGACACGGAAGTGCGGAATCCAGATGCGAAGGTGCTGAGCGGCGGGATCGGCGGAATCTGGACGCGGATCACGTTTTGCGGAGGTAGGCAGGTTGACAAACAACAAATACGGACCGAATCAGGTTCGATTTGAACAGCAAGGTTGATGTGTACAAGCTTGATGACCGGCGACGAGTTGGTGGGCGGTCCGGCAGGTCAGACCAATTGATACCATTACGGATAAATTCCAGGAGGAATCCGGCAAGAGGAATGGCCGGCGGGGGTGAGCGAGAATGAAGGAGGACGAGAAGAGATGAAATTATAGGGCAACCCTAAACCTTCATACATTCCAAGATAAAAATTACAAGGTCTGTCTGTCCTCTTATAGTGACGATGGACAAATAAATATAAAAGGAAATATTGAAATTAGGAAATACTGGAAATACTGAAATTAAGAAATATTGAAATACCAAAAATGCGTCAAGCAAACATAACAACATATTTATTATTAAATATTCTCCGCGATCTCGGTGGGCCCTTGCGATATATGCTCCCGACGCATGAGACTTGCCATGGTGGCTCGTCGTCGTGTAGTTCCGTAACATCAATTCTAAAAAAATACCATATTCCGAAACGCTGGGACACGTATATTAAATATTCATTTTTTATAATTATGAAAATCATAAAACATTTAACCAAAAAAATTAACAATTAACAGATATTCAAATAAATTAAGTCATGTTTAAATATTACTCATCAAATATTCAAATGCAAAACTTAACAAATGATCAAAAAATGATAGAACATTAACGTATTACCTTTATATATCATCAGAAAAAAAATAATGGATTCTCAAGCAAACCTTTTTCCCTACTTTCAATCTTCCTTTTTCTAAAGAAAATATCCATCCCACTAGTAGATCGACCTTCACCACTTGAAATGCTAGAAGAGAGTAAAGACACTTCCAAGACAAATTACCACCCGCCTCACCATGATGAGCTAGCTTCGGGACGCGTGTGTCCGATTGAGCGGGACACGCGAGTCCCGCGTGAGCTAGTGTGTCGGACTTCTAACACGAGTACCGGAGAGTCGGGCGAGTGTCAGACTCTCCAACACTGACACGATGGACATTTTGAATCGTCGGTGCTTCGTAGCTTTCGAGAACCAAAGGTACTTAGGGATCTTCATCCATATAAAAATAATGAAAACTACAGGGTAGATGAATTTGCCAATTTGGAGTGGAATATCTTCTACAATCCCGCTCAGGTATTTTATGGATTGCTTTGCTAGTTGGACATTAATAAATGTACGGTGTAATTCAAGAGTATGAACTGATATTTGATGCTAATTATTTAAAATAGATTTGATTGCGCCTTGCCCTCTTGGGACGCGGGCCTACGCCTAGGATCCAAGATCTCCTTTCTCCTTGGTGCCCCTTGAACATTTAATAACTTAGTGTGCAAGCCATGTCAAGGGGTTTTTGGGGCCATCGAAGAGAGAGTAATCCATCCTCACGTAACGGGAAATGCCTCTCCCTTCCGCCATGAAAATCCAGTGGGTGAAGTTTCGATGACCCGTCGTGGGAGGAGCCAGTGGCGCTTCGATTTGTGCACATGTGTGTGTGCGTGTGGGGGGGGGGAGGGGTGTTGTCATGACATGCAGTGAGGCCTTCGCCTTCGAGGGTATTAGTGTTCTTTGTTATCATTTTTTGGAACATCTTCATAATTTGGGCCAAGACGAGGCAGCCTTCTTCCATGGGAATAATTGGCAGTGGCGGAAGATTGTGGCCGGTAGTGGGAAGGACAGAGCTGTCATAGAGGATGCTGATGTCGGGGCAGAAGCCCAGCTAGTGGACTTGCGTTGATGGGCTCACATGTGCATGGGTCGATTTCCACGACTCGGGTTTGTAACAAACAGGGTCGCATGTGCTGGTGATGGGTTGTAGGTGGTCAGAGGATGTGAAGGGGCCTCGACTGTGCCTTTCGGCTCTAGTAATTGATACGAACCTCCCATTGAGATCTCATAGGTGGCCCAACGAGTGTGAAGTCGTGGAGGAGGTCGGAGTTCTTTTTCAAATCTCGGAAACCTATGTCGACACGAGAGAGAGAGAGATCCATTTAAGGCCAAATATTACAAATGCCCCTCTCAAGACTTAACCTAAGGTGAGTTAAATAAAAATGTTCGTAGTGCTGAAAATAATATAAATAGCGACGATGATGCTTGCAAGGTATGCTTAGTCCTTGCGCATCTTTAACCGTTGTTGATACGTGGCTCCCCACCGTGAATCTGTAACAAAAACGAACAGTAATTACTGAAGGACTGTTTGGGTTAAAAGTTTGGGATCAGAGGAAGGTGTGATTGATTTACCAAAGCAATCTCTAGGTCGCAAAAAATTCCCAGATCACGTCCATCACGAAGAAATATGATGAAGTTCCGCTACGGAGGAGCGCCCGGGTTCGGAAACCCAGTCGACGACACAGCTTTGGGAGCGCATGAAGGGGGAGTGCGACCGGGGGGGCTGTTTTGGCGTTATCTAGTTTAGAGTGTGTAATTTCTTTTTGTTTCTTTTGTAATTTGGAATTTATGTAGGCTGTAAGTGGGCTTGGCCCAGGGGCTTTTTGGGGAGAGTTTAGAAAGGAGTTTATGAGGGGGAGGCTGAAAAACAATTAGGGTATCAAGTGTTTTTGCAGGAAGCAGTAAGACGGCGGGATTCTCTTCGGAGGAACTACTGTTGCGGCGGACCGGAGAGCTGTCCGGCGAGCTTGGGAGTCGGTGCTCGTCGATCCGTCGGCGTTCACTTGGGCTTGCTGGGGGCGTGAAATTCCCGAGCTAGAGAGGGAGTGGCGGCGGGTGTCCAGGCGGCTGAACGGCGACGGTTGGCCAGCGGGGCCGGCGTGGAGTTTCTCTTGGTGTCTAGGCTAAACTGAAGTGGCTGAACTGAACGGGAGTTCTTCCTGTTTTTCTGTGGTCTGATCTGGAACCAGCCGACTGTGCTGGGTTAGTTTGTTGCTTTTATTTTTGTTATGTTGCTGAAATGAAGAGCAATCTAAACCCCCATGTGGTGTGGCTTGTATGGAGGTGTAATCTGGGGAATTGACGGTGTTGACGGAGTGCCCAAGCGATAAAGTTTTTTGGCGCACGTCAAGTGTTTGGTGATTTGCTCGACCCAGTTTGGCTCTTGTTGGTGGGCGGCTGGGGCGCTGTTGTTGAGCCCTACGCGCAGGTTCTCAACAATTTGGTGCTCTCGTTGAGATATCTTCTCGTGGGGAACTCAAGAAATCTGTTGGGCCTATGGAGCGAGAAGGCGGCCCGGGGTCTAATCGGGTTAGGTTGGAGCTACTGGAAGGGGGACAAAAGGAGCTCATGGCGGCGATAGCGGAGCTGCGAACGTCGATAACTCAGTTGTCCGCGAGTAATCAAAGGCGGGAAGAAAGAGAGGGGATGACGAGTCGTAGCCAACAACGCAGTGCTGACAAAGGGGAAGCTCGGGATGACTCCGGTTCGGAGAGGTCACTACCGGAGGGCGAACCACGATGGCCAGGAAGGAGGAGAGGAGGAGGGATTGAAGGTGAAGAAGTGGCTGTGGACAGGTGGCTTAATGAGACAGATTATTCCCGTGCTCCAATCCGAAGAACGGACCATCACGGTTGGGATTATCAAGGAGATGACAGCGACGGGATCGAGATGGGAAGACCGGAGCGTCGAAGAGAACCGGACAGGGAGGATTACCATGGAGGGCCACGACAAGGACAAGGGGGGCGTTGGCGCCGAGATGGTGAGTATGGAAGGGGGAGGTACTACCAGGACCAGCGGCCGCGGAAACCGCGAATTGATTTTCCCCGCTACAATGGGGGGGGACCCCCATGAGTGGCTTGACAAGGCCAAACACTATTTTCACATGTATGAGGTACCCCGTGACGAAAGAGTGGATGTGGCATGTTTTTTTCTTGATGGGAGAGCTAGCAAGTGGTGGAGATGGCTCAAATTCAGATTTGAGCAAGATGGGCGGCGGCTGGGTTGGACCGTTTTCGAACAAGAGTTTATGGAGCAATGGGGACCTTCACCGGTAGCGAATCACCATGGGCAATTGGCAAAGCTTAAACAAGAAGGCAAGGTACAAGACTATATTGAAGAGTTTCGACGACTCCAAACCATGGTGCGGGGGTGGTCGGAGGAGGCACTAATGGGGGCTTTTCTTGATGGGCTCAAACCATGGGTGTCACGGGAGCTCAAGTTGAGGCACCCACGTAGGCTACAAGAAGCCATGAAAATGGCTGAGATTTTGGAGGAAAGTTACCATGCGGACAAGCGCACAAGCAAAGATAAACCCGGAGAAAAATGGGGTAACCCACCATCAAAGGGAAAAGAGATCGCGGGAGATGTGACTAAAGGCAAAAAAGAGATAAAGAAGCTAACCAAAGAGGAAGTTCAGGAGCGCATTACCAAGAGGCTATGTTTCAAATGTGGGGAGAAGTGGGGCAAGGAACATCGGTGCAAGACGGGCCAAGTATTTCAAATAGTGGAGACAAGTAGTGAAGAAGAAAATGAGGAATCGGATAGTGGGGACAGCCATCACGAGATGTTGGGAAACGACACGGCGGAGTTGTCCCTCAATGCCATGTCGGGGGCGAGGACACCGGCCACGATGAGGCTTATGGCATGGATTGGGAAGCATGAGGTTACATTATTGGTGGATAGCGGGTCCTCCCACAACTTCGTCAATGCAAGCATCACAAAGAGAGTGGGTCTTAAAGGGGTGGCAGTGGAACCCTTTGAGGTGAGGGTGGCCAATGGGGAAAAACTCAAATGTGAGGAGGTTGTGCGGGATGTGAAGCTTAATGTACAAGTGGTGCGAATTTGTGCCGATCTGCATGTCCTTACGATCGTGGGGTTAGACGTGGTGCTTGGTAATGCTTGGTTGAAAAGCATTGGGAAAGTGTTGAATGACTATGAGGCTATGACTATGGAGTTTAAATTGGGAGGTAAGAAGAGGTTGTGGAAGGCATTAACGCCCACCGAAATTCAACCGTGTGCGGCCAATGTGATGGAGAGACTTTGGAAGGGTGGTGCAAGTTGTTATGTAGTGGTCTTAGCCGGTGCCAACCAAGAGAGGGCGGGAAGGAAGCAAGGGGAGGAGACGTTTGAGGAAAAATTGCAAAAGCTGCCCCCACCTATTCGGTGTGTAGTGGAGGAGCACAAACGTGTGTTGGAAATGCCAAAAGGGTTGCCGCCCCCTCGTCCGTTCGATCACCGCATCGTACTTCATGACGTAGCAAGACCGATCAACGTACTTCCCTACCGGTATGCTCACTTTCAAAAAGAGGAGATAGAACGGCAAGTGGATGAGATGTTGTCCCAAGGGTTGATACGAGCCAGTACTAGCCCATTCTCTTCACCGGTGTTGTTGGTAAGGAAGAAGGACGGTTCGTGGAGATTTTGCACGGACTATCGCGCCTTGAATGAAGCCACGGTCAAAGATCGTTTTCCCATTCCCACAGTTGATGAGATGTTGGATGAGCTATATGGTGCGACGGTGTTCACCAAGCTTGACTTGAGGGCAGGCTACCACCAAGTCAGGATGAAAGAAGAAGACGTGCACAAGACGGTCTTTAGGACACATTCGGGGCATTACGAGTACATGGTCATGCCGTTCGGGTTGTGCAACGCGCCCTCCACTTTTCAAGCCGCCATGAATGCCATATTCAAACCTCTACTCCGCAAGTTCGTGTTGGTATTTTTTGATGACATCCTTGTGTATTCTACGTCAATGGAGGAGCACATTGGGCAACTCAAGGTGGTGCTGGGGCTATTGGAGGAACATCATTTATTCATCAAGCTATCAAAGTGTGATTTTGTACAAAAGGAGTTGGAATACTTGGGTCATATCATTTCTGAGGAAGGGGTTAAGGTGGACGCGAGGAAGATTGAGGCCATGGTGGATTGGCCTTTACCGGCCAACGTTACCGCTTTGAGAGGATTTTTGGGGTTAACCGGTTACTACCGGCGTTTTGTGAGGAATTATGGGATGATTGCCAAGCCATTGACCTCCATGATTGGGAAGGAGCCTCTCGAGTGGAATGATGAGGCAAGGAGAGCCTTTGAAGAATTGAAGAGAGCAATGACTCAAACTCCGGTGCTTGCTTTACCGAATTTCGAGAGACCTTTTGAAGTTTACACGGATGCTAGTGGGGAAGGTATAGGGGCTGTTTTGGTGCAAGAGAAGAGGCCATTGGCTTTTGTCTCCAAAGCATTGGGGCCTATGAAGAAGGTTTGGAGCACTTATGCCCGTGAGATGCTAGCGGTCATACATGCGGTAAAGGTATGACGACCTTATCTTTTGGGCCGCAAGTTCACCATAGTGACCGACCACCAACCATTGAGGCACCTATTAGAGCAGCGGATTGTCACCCCGGAACAACAAAAATTCATGGTGAAGTTGCTCGGATTTGAGTATGACATAGTCTATCGACCGGGGAAGGAAAACAAGGTGGCTGATGCGCTATCTAGGAAGGAGGGGAGCCCGATGCTGTGGACGGTTTACGACGAGATGGAGGCCGGACTTCAAGCCTTGAGTGGTGCCGAATGGGAAATCTGGGATCGAATACGTGGGGCGGTCAAGCTCGACAAGAGGGCGTTGGAGATTTGCGCCAAGTTGGAGAAACATGAAGAAGGGGTGGCGGGCTACAACATGAGGGGAGGCTTAATTTACTACAAGAATGGAGTATATGTGCCAAAAGTACCGAGGCTACGTGAAGATATTTTGGACCACTTTCACAATAGCAAAGAGGGGGGACATTCCGGGTGGTTGCGGACGTATATCAAACTAAAGCACATCTTTTATTGGGAAGGCTTGAAGAAAGAGGTGATGGAATGGGTGGCCCGATGTGACATATGCCAAAAAATAAAGTACGACCAGAGAACTCCTATGGGGTTATTACAACCGCTACCAACACCGGCGAGGATTTGGGAAGATCTATCTATGGACTTTGTGGAAGGCCTACCTACAAGCAAGGGGTTCGATACCATATTGGTGGTGGTGGATAGATTGAGTAAGGGGGCTCATTTCATTCCTCTCCGCCATCCATTCACGGCGAGTAGCGTGGCCAAGATATTTGTGGAGAATGTAGTGAGGTTGCACGGCATGCCAAGGAGCATTGTGACGAACCGGGGTAAATTATTCATGAGTTCATTTTGGCAAGAGCTTTTCACTTTACAAGGTAGCAAGTTGAAGGCAAGCTCATCCTACCATCCCCAAACGGATGGGCAAACCGAGGTGGTAAATAGAACGTTGGAGCAATACCTACGGAGCTACTGTCATGAGGAACAAGCAAGATGGAAGGAGTATTTGTCATGGGCCGAGTATTGGTACAACACCTCGTATCATGCGGCAATTGATACGAGCCCTTTTGAGGTTACTTATGGGAGGAGTCCGCCACGCTTGAGCAGTTATGAGAAGGGTACGGCCAAGGAGGAAGATGTGGAACAAGAGTTACTGACTCGGGACGAGGTCCTCACTAAGGCGAAGAAGGCGTTATGTAAGGCGAAAGGGAGAATGAAGAAATACTATGATCAAGGGAGGAGAGACGTGAGCTTTGAGCCGGGAGACTTCGTGTACCTTAAGTTACAACCTTACCGACAAAGGTCGTTAAAAAAGAAGTTTAATGTCAAATTGTCTCAAAGATACTATGGGCCTTTCAAGGTGTTGGAGCGCGTCGGAGAGGTGGCATACAAACTTGAATTACCCGCTTCCTCCCTTTTACTCCCGGCGTTCCATGTCACTGCCTTGAAGAAAAGAATTGGGGAACCGGAGCATGTGGTAGAGGAGCTCCCAAATTTCGATGGTGAAGGAAACATGGTGCTGAAGCCTAAGGAAGCTCTCCGCTATCGACAAGGGAAGAAGAGTAAGGATGGACCAAGGACATGGCAAGTGTTGATACGTTGGCAGGGGTTACCGTTGGAGGACGCAACATGAGAGGATTACGAGGAAGCGAAGACTACATTTCCAAATCTCACCCTTGAGGACAAGGATGTTCTTGAAGGAGAAGGGAAAGATGAAGTTCCGCTACGGAGGAGCGCCCGGGTTCGGAAACCCAGTCGACGACACAGCTTTGGGAGCGCATGAAGGGGGGGTGCGACTGGGGGGGCTGTTTTGGCCCAAGTGAATCCCGCCGTCTTACTGCTTCCTGCAAAAATACTCGATACCCTAATTGTTTTTCAGCCTCCCCCTCATAAACTCCTTTCTAAACTCTCCCCAAAAAGCCCCTGGGCCAAGCCCACTTACAGCCTACATAAATTCCAAATTACAAAAGAAACAAAAAGAAATTACACACTCTAAACGGCGACGGTCGAGAGTGTAATTCCCGAGCTAGAGGGGGAGTGGCGGCGGGCGTCCAGGCGGCTGAACGGCGACGGTTGGCCAGCGGGGCCGGCGTGGAGTTTCTCTTGGTGTCTAGGCTAAACTGAAGTGGCTGAACTGAACGGGAGTTCTTCCTGTTTTTCTGTGGTCTGATCTGGAACCAGCCGACTGTGCTGTGTTAGTTTGTTGCTTTTATTTTTGTTATGTTGCTGAAATGAAGAGCAATCTAAACCCCTATGTGGTGTGGCTTGTATGGAGGTGTAATCTGGGGAATTGACGGTGTTGACGGAGTGCCCAAGCGATAAAGTTTTTTGGCGCACGTCAAGTGTTTGGTGATTTGCTCGACCCAGTTTGGCTCTTGTTGGTGGGCGGCTGGGGCGCTGTTGTTGAGCCCTACGCGCAGGTTCTCAACAAAATGTTGTGCCTTTTTGCTCAATAAAGTTGACGAGTCAAACGAAACTATAAAGAAAGACATGATGTACTTAAGCATTAGTGAGATTATGACAAAAGATAGGGCACAATGGCGACAAAGGATCCATATAGCTGACCCCACTATAGTGGGATAAAGGCTTGCGTGTTGTTGTTGTAAAGTTGACAAGTCATGTTTGGCTCATATCTTAACTGGATCAAGTTATAGCCTAACTAAACTTGGCTTGACTCCTGCTTGGGATTGAATGCTTTGATCAGATAGCTAACAACTGTACTCTTCCTAATTGACAGGTTTTGGCATTTGCTGCAGCCTTAGAGAAAAAGAAAATAACCGCAAGTGTTCGACAGACCCGCGGGCTCGATGCAAGTGCGGCCTGTGGGCAGCTCAGAAATGACTTCCAAAAAATCCCTTTGCTTGAAGTCCCTGCTGCCGAGACCTTGCTCTCTTCCGTCCGAAGCACGAGTTGCCTGTGAACTTCATGGTTTCTTTCTGAGCCTTTTTTTCCATAATGGTTGTATAGTGAGTGACAAGCTGAAGAGGAGAGATATGGAGGTATCATAGAAGCTAATCATAACAACCAGCAGCAGTACATCTACTCTTATTCTTGATGGTTAAATTGTGTTAGCACAAGCAAACAAATTCCAATTTTTCAGATTTTTGAATGGCTTCCAATTTTCCTGGAGCTTCAATGTATATTATATATAACTATACCATATTAAAAAGAAATACTGAGGTCTGCAAATAGCCTGAGTTCGAAATTAGGGAAAAAAATAATGGTCGTCTGATCTCTTCCACTATATCAGCAGCCATCTGATCAAACCAACCCTCTCTCCACATTTTACTAGGGCTCCTAAACCTACTACTAGGGTCCTAAACCTACTAATAGAGTCCTAAACCTATGTGAAATTACAATTGTACCCATATAAGGCATAAAGCTAAAAAGACCACGCAATCAAGTCCGTCAGGCCACCAGCACATGCATTAAGCCAGACAAGCCGCAATTCGGCTAGCAAGCCCGCAAGCTTGTCAGCACACCTTATTTCAAACACTAATTGCGGAAATATCAATATATACCCGAAATTCCTAATTTAAAGGGCGGTGTGGGACTAAAAAGAAGGTTTGGCGACGGCAAACATACGGTGCGGGCGTACGGGCAAGACTTTTGGGGGGTCAAGACGGTCTCAAAACGAAAAGTGATCAACATGAAAGTTGTAGATCTCGGCGAGACGAACAACTTTCATGTTGAACACTTTTTTATTTGGAGCAGTCTTGACCTTCGATTTGGGCCTCGAAATCGGGGGCGGCGAGAGTGCTACAGTTGCACTCTCGCCGCCCCCGATTTTGAGGCCCAAATCGAAGGTCAAGACGGCTCCAAATAAAAAAGTGTTCAACATGAAAGTTGTTCGTCTTGCCGAGATCTACAACTTTCATGTTGATCACTTTTCTATTTGGAGCCTCCTTGACCCTTGCTCGTACGCCCGTACGCCCGCACAGTATTCTATAAGGAAAAAAACTCTTTGGTGCAACATTGGGCTTTCCAATTTTGCCTTTCACCAAAGGGTGATTCACTCTTATACCACGAAAAATGCGGCTGGCCCGGGCGGGCTGGGGCAGGCTTCGGGCGGGCGGGCGGGCGAAGCCCGTCGGGGGGCGGGCGAAGCCTGCCGTTGGCGGCCGGGTATTGTGGCGCGTGGCCATCGGGCCGTAGGCCCGTGCTTGTCACTCGTGTGTGTGTGTGTGTGTGTGTGTGTGTGTGTATATATATATATCCAGTATCTATCGGGGTTATGTCAGATTGAGTTTTTGAATGTCGGAAGTCGGAGACATGTCGGAGATAGTTTAATAAATGTCGGATTTTAATGTCTTGTAAATAATTATTTATTTATATATATTAATTATAATTATATATTATAAAAATAGAAAATAATATAAAAATAGATAAAAAAAAGTAAGCTCCCAAGCACAATGACTATGGAATGCCATCCATGATAGAGTGTGGGTATGCAAGTGACGGTAGCGATGTGGGGCCGGGCTACTGTCATAGCCGGACAAGGCCATGCCCGAGAGCAGTGAGCACGACCTTGCGGGCGGAGAGCGCCTGGATGGGGCGGAGCCCGCCTGGATGCGGGGGGAGCCTACCTGGATGCGGGAGAAGCCCGCCCGAGAGCCTCTCCACACGGGTGAAGCCAGTGCAAAATGCATGTGTGCACACCTACTAGAAGCCATTACTAATATTAAAAAAAGGTACTTTTGGATTGATTTGGGCTTCTTATGAAACCCTACAATAAATCCAGGCCATGTTTGTTTTGAACATACACCAACCACATTTGATGTGGCCGGCGTTAGCTGTCCTACCCCCAACTAGAAGCCATTACTGCTCAACAAAAAAGCTTCCGCCAATCGCCATTAAAATCCACATTAAAAATGAATATATTATAGCTCGAAGCTGGAAGAAAAAGAACACTCTTCGTATCTCTTAATTTATTGAAAGTCCCCCAGGTCCGGTTTCTGAGCAATAAGAGCGTCTTATCTATCGGAAGGATTCCGATCTTCTAAAAGTCTTCGTCGACTTGGGATCCAGGCGAGATGAAGATCGCCGTCATTTCTCGCAGCGGCAGGGAGATCATCAAGGGCGGATTGGAGCTCAATGCTTCGGTATGTTGCGTTTTTTCACTAGATTACTGATTTAGGGTTTGTGTTTATATTGTAAAACGGATCTGAGATCTAAATTGTATGACTTGATTGCAGGCGACCGTGAGCGATCTGCAGCATGCGATTCACTCACGAAGTAAGTCGCGCCCTTTTATTGTCAATTTGCCGCCTATCTCTTTTTTAGGGTTGCGGGCAACGAATTATTGCCAAAGAAATTTCCCTTGTTTTGTGTACTCAGTCGTATAATTTCTTCAATCGCTTCTCACTTGGTGTTCTGTGATAACTCACTCACGGAACAAATTTTTTTTTTTGCCATGAATTTTCTTATTATCTTCTTGGGTGGGAAAGGGTTTTTTTTTGGCACTTTGCACCCCCAATTTTTAAAATTTGCACTTTGCACCCTAAGGATAAAAAATTAGGGGTATTTAGGTCTCGGGCACCACCCAAAATACTCATTTTGACACTTTGCAAATACTCAAAATAAGATAGTTCGGGGTGCAAGGTGCCAAAAATGAGCATTTTTGGTGGTGTTTGGACCTAAATATCCCTAAAATTTTAGCCTTGGTGCAAATTGCCAAGTATATGTAATTTGGGAGTGCAAAGTGCCAATTTTTAAATTTTAAGGTGCAAAGCGTCAAAATAGGATAATTCGGAGGTGCAAAGTGCCAAAAAGCCGGTGGGAAAGTGATTCTAGGCTGCTCAGGGGATAAGGCAGAGATTTGGCTTGTGGTTTATATGAAAAGCAGTGGAAGTGAAGTAGGGTTACCAAACTGATAGTAAGCACTAAATCCCAAATTTGAATGTGTTTTGATGGATATGTTGAAAGAATCTGCTACTTTTTTTTTCTTAATTAATGTCCTCTTTATTCTCAATTTATTTCTGGAGCTCACCAAGATAAACAGGTGATATATGAAACACACCTACCCACTTTTAATTGAACCGGAGAACGAGATTAAGATTGATAAGAGGATGGGGAGACAAAGAAAGGGTTAAGGAATGAAAAATTACTGCGGTGATTGGTTATATACCATATTAATTAGGGTATTTGTGTTTTCCCTTTTCATTTATATGGAAGGAAAATGGTTGCCAATGCCCAGTTTTGAAACTACTATCTTGTGATTGGCTTATTGACTCTAGGTTGAAGTCTCATGTATTTGAAATAGAAAGCTTTTTTATTTCATAGGTTTCATTTAGTCTGCATAAGGAGACATTTGGCTTGTGGTGCAACTGGTATGAATGTCGCTCCTCACCGCTAACTTGTCAAGTAATTTTTGTACTCTGCAACAGACATGAATTCTTGTTGTAGGGAAAAATACTTGCTCGAGAAGATAGACTCTTATATGACATTAGAAAATTCCTAAGACACAATCTCCGCTTCATCTTCACCTAACTAGTGAGGTGGAGAAGTTGATTTCACACAAGGGTACTCTCAATTTTATCCCAGTACTTTCCCGCCTAACCTAGCAACATAAGCTTCGTAAATTTGATGTGATGCTCACCGAATAACTCAAAACAGTCTAGATAATATCTCATATCCACAAGACAACAATAACTAAATTCCTTGGGATTCAACAAACCATCAAACAATGGGGAAGTCGCACAAAACTATACTCTAAGCTCTCTTGAAAACAGTGATCGCCATCGTAGCTCCTTTTACGATAATCGAGTCCTATCGAACGGTCAACACGATCCCTATGAGCGATGGGTCGGGACGAGGATAATCATCATACTAGTACGACGATCTCCCCGATGGAACTCTTTGGGCTTGAACATTGGTGGACTATTGTTCCTCAAAAAGAGGATTTAAGTAGCAATGACTACTATGATATAACATGTAGACTCTAGTCCCGCGTATCCTAAACTAAGCTCAAACCTTGTACCTGATACCAAACTGACGTGAGACGGTTTTATTAGTGACTAATTGATGGTTTTCTAAATGGAGACACAATTCCAACGAATTTAAACTTGCAATAATAGTTATTTCATAAATCAAAATATAAGATAAACTACATTAGTTAAAGCTTACAAGCAAGAAAATTCATGAAGTTGTATAAATGTAAGACAGTTCGAAATCAAATAATTAAATAAATGAAAATGTACACTATTTTAAAACTCAGAAACAATGATTACAAATAAATATTTCTCAAGTAGAGAGCTAAAACAAGATTCATCACAAAATAAATGACTTCCAACTGGGAAAGCTTGCGCAACTAGATAGTAGAGGCCTTGGTGGGTCTCCGGAAAACTTCAGGTGGCTTGATAGGTGGCAAAGGACTGAATCGGGGCCCCCGGGGAAGCTTGATTTGCTGGAACTTTACAGCTGCAAAGCTGGATGACTGTGGACAGCAGCGGATTGGGTTGAGAGGGGGGGGGGGGGGGGGCTATTTCAGGAAGCTGGGTGACTCTACAACAACTGAATGGGTGCTATCTTTACTAGTGACCGATCCCAGAGCTGAATGAATTTTTGGAGAGCTGAGAATGCGGAGCAGTTGTTTTTAGGTGTCTGGAATGAATTTCCAGCAGCTGGGGTTGCTTTGGAAGGGATTCTGGAGAGCAGGGAATTGAAGAATACAACCCTGGATTGATGTGAAACAGTGTAGCTGGCAGATGGAAGGGGGATGGGGAGGATGTAGAGGGGCTGTCAGCTGCTGGATTTGAGTAGGGATCAGTTGGAGGAGTGGATCCACGTGTGGGAAGTGTGTGTGTGTGTGCTGGGGGGGACTGAATGGGCGGAATATGGGGCTCACTGGCTCAGTTTGATGTGGAGTGGGGCTTGGTGTGGGATGAGGTGGCCTGCTGGAGGGAGTGGGAGGCTTGGTTAGGAAAAGTGGATCCACATGAGATTGTAAAGGGGTTGAGAGAAGTGGGTGAATGAGAGATGTGGAGGAAATTTAGGGGTTGTGGCCTAAATTTTAGGAATTTGGTTGTGGTGGGTTGGGAAGTGGGGATGGCAGTGACCGGACAGAGGTGAATGGAGGGAATTATCGAAGGTGGTGGTGGTGGTGGAGGCCGGAGATAGTTTCTGGCGATCGCTGGAAAATTGAAAATGAAAGGAGGTTGAGGTGGTGGAGGTGTTTGACAAGGTGGCCGAAGGTGGCGTCTCATGATAAAAAAACTGGAGGAGAATTTAGTTGGAGGAAACAGTGGAGGAATTTTGTAGAGGGGAACTGAGGGTGGAGGCCGGCTGGATGGAGGTGTGTGTGGGGCGGGGGGAGCCGTGGAGGGCATTGGCCTGCTATGTAGAGGAAGGTGGTTGTGGATGGTGGCTGGCTGGAGGTGGGGGGATTGGTGGCCGGCTATGCAGAGGAAGGTGGTTGTGGGAGGGGTGGCTGGATGGAGGTGTCTGAGGAGGTGGTGAGACGAGGGGAGAGGAGAGGTAGCGTCCAAGCTGCGCACTTTAAATTCTGACTTCGACACCGGGTAATCAAAAGAAGACTTCTTTGCTCCAACTTTCAACGTCTCTAAATGAACCCTCTATAGACTAAGGACCTATCATGAACGGTCATGATTCTCCAATCATGACGGCCTTCAAAATTCATAAAAAATATTTGAAAAATACAAATATATTAACTAAAATTAATGGACCGTCGATTCGCAAAAAATGGACGGCTCCAATCATCGTGTATGTCGTGATCCCCATTACACCCCTCCTGGACCATGAGCTTCAGATTTTTCTTCAATTGTAATTCTCAATACCCAAATGCCCTAGCCGCGTGGGATATAAAAGAGGGAGATTTAAGTTAAATTATCGAACTGTCCTAAACGCACGATCAAATAAGTTAACGTAAATCTCAAAATACAAGTCAAAAAATTAAAAATAAAATACAAAATATGAAAAATCACATTGAACGCGGTGACGGTCTCCAATCATCCATCTGATGATCCGAAAATCACTAATCTCGTTAATCTCTCAAATGTAGCTCAATTGATCTCTATCAAGCGTCCTTTGTTGAAACCTAATAAAAGTGATGCTCAGAGCTAACAAACATACTTGTATCTAGGTCTGCATTGTGAGGAGAGTACACAAGAAACTTCTTACACGGTTACAACATTTGGTTAAGGGGCTATTTGTTGGGGATCACATTTTGAGAGCTGATTATCCTGGCCAGATCTACATGCATATAAGATAAACATAGAATAAACATAGAATCATCATCTGGACAATCTGAGACCATAGTGACATCTAGGTCGATGAAAGCTTATTTTTATGTGCGTGCTCTTAGTTGTTTTCACTCTTGAAATTGCTCTCTTTGTAGTGTTTATTCACCATGTGTTTAAGAACTTGAAATCACAAACTTTTTTTATTACTTTGTAATCAATTATGATGTACGTGCCCTAGACCCAAGTACTATTTTATTATTTAAAATATATTGTTTGAATTGTTGTCAAGTGCATGTCCATCATTACTAGACCCTAATCGAGTTTTCCCTTCACCTTACCGTAAGGGTTTCCATAATTCATCGCTACATCTCTACCTCACTATCTACTTCAATTTTATATTGTATTTTATCTTGCTAAAGTAGTATTCAGATGTTACAGATATTTACGGCGATGAACGGCCATGGAGAGTCTACAAGCGACCAGAACCGCGTCAAGCGGTTGCGGCGGACGTTGCACGGACCGATGAAGAGATCGGACGAGTCGGGAGTCGCTCGGACCGACGAGGACGACCTAGGCGGGGTCGGCGCAGACGATAATTAATATTAAGTCTTATGTTTTGTTTTTTATTTATGTTATTTTGGGAGTTTGTTATTGACACCCCTCCACTATAAGAGGGCTGGCGTGGACTTGTTATTTTCATCTTGGAAGTAATATGAAAAAGGCATGTTCTCTGGTATTCCTCTAAACCCTGACCTCCTTCTCTCCCCCCTGCCGCTGACCTTTCCCCTTGCCCGGATCTTCTCTCTGAACGGTAATATTTGGTATGACCTGCTGTGCCGCCTGCTTGGAAGCCGCCGGTCATTCGAATTCCTGCTCGCGCCCTCCCTGTTTGCGGTTTCGAGTCACACGGTCGTCCGGATCGGCTCCCCGATGACAGCGTCCAGCGCTTCCGCCGCACGGTTTCTCCGTGCTTCTGCATTGCGTCGCCGCTTTCGCAGCGATTTCGCCGCGCGATTCCGCAGCAAGCCGCGCTTCCGCCGCGCGATTTCTCCGACCGCACCGCATCGTGTCACAGCTTACCGCAACGATTCCGTCGGGTGTTTTCCTCTAGCCTGCTGCTCAACCTTTTGTCGCGCTGTCTCTTGCATGGCCCCCACCACTCGCGCACACTCGGACACCCCAGTCGTCAAGGCTCTTGATGACAGCGCCTTGACGCCCATGACTCTCAGTTCGGCTCCATCCAGGCCACGTTGCAGGCCATCCTTGCGCGCTTGGACGCCCACCCCGCCTCTCCTGCGTTTGCAGCCAACGACAGCGACACCTCCTCTACCGACGGGGGCTCGCTCCTTGGCCCACCCTCCCAGTCAACCACTGTCGTACCTCTCTCGGATCGCTCGTCCCTCTCCCTCGGCGTTCTGCATTTCTCTGGCACTGATCACATGGGGTGGATCGCCAAGGAGGAACAATACTTCGATATCTACCTCACACTCGAGGACAAGGTCGTCACCGTCGTGGTCGGCCTTGACGGATCCGCTCTGCATTGGGCGCGGTGGCTATGCCAATCCCAGCCCCACATTTCTTAGGGCGAACTGAAACAGGAAATGGTCCGATGGTACGAGCCCTGCTATGCCGGTTTCGTCGTCAAGCTTCTTTGTAGCATCCGCCAGTCAGTCGGCTTCGACGCCTACATCAACAAATTTGTCGCCCTGATGACACATGTTTTGAGCCTCCCACCGGACCACTATTTGAGTTTCTTCATGCAAGACCTCCTTCAATCGATTTGCTCTCGCCTCCGCACCCACCATCTGCGGACGGTCTCCGAAGCACTCGATCTAGCGCGTGTCGTGGAGGAGGATCTCTTTGCCCGTTTGTCGTCCGCCACCGGGCCGCCGCCTCCTTGTCTGCCACCACCGCGGGACTTCGGTTTGCGGCCACCTCCCCTGGGCGGGTCACTCCCCAACCACCCACCGCCTTTCTAACAGGGACTACAACGAGCTCAGGAGAAAGGGGCTATGCTTCATATGTCGACAATCTTATTCTCCCAATCACGAGTGCACTGTGAAAGAGTTTCATGCAATCATCAGGGATCCGGGCCCCAAAATCACATTGGATGACTTTGAGGCGCTCAAGATATCTGACGAGCCGCCACCCCCGAAGGTCGACGGAGCCACCTTCCACCGCATGGATCTCCCCCGCTTCTCAGCGGACGGCATCACCGGGCCTCAGACAATGAAGTTTGTCGGCTTCGTCCGGGGGCACCCAGTTCTCATTATGATCGAAAACGGCGCCAACCACAATTTTATTTCTCATCATTTAGTCTGACACCTCTCCATCCCATACACTCCATCGCCAGAGTTCACTGTCTATGCAGTTTTCATGGGATGGGTCCCCTTGCCACCTCATTGGCGACTCCACTCTTTTCCGCATGCCAGTTTCCTTTCAAACCATCTGATACACTTCCGACTTGGAGTTCTTTGCTTGGCTCTAGCAGCTACAGACCGTGTTGACGGACGTCGCGGGGCCTCCATCCGACCTTCATCTCCTCCTTAACGAGTTCACCGGTGTGTTTGCTGCCCCCACAAGCCAACCTCTGGCGCGGGCCGCTGACCATGTCATTCCACTGGAGCCTCACACCTCAGTCGTCTCCGTTTGGCTCTATCGCTATGGGCATGCCCAGAAGGATGAGATTGAACGCCTAGTGCGGGAGATGCTCATGGGCGGGCTCATCCGCCCCAGCGCGAGCCCCTTTTCCAGCCCGGTCCTCCTCGTGCGCAAGGATGGTATTTGGCGCTTCTGCGTCGATTACAGGGAGTTGAATAAGGCCACAGTCCCGGATAAGTATCCCATTCCAGTCATTCAAGAGCTTTTGGATGAGCTCCAAGCACAGCTTTCTTCACAAAGCTCGACCTCCGGGCAGAGTACCACCAGATCCGGGTGCGGCCGGAAGACGTTACAAAGGCAGTATTTCAAACGCATGACGGGCACTACGAGTTCCTGGTCATTCCCTTTGGGCTGACCAACGCTCCGGCCACCGTGAATGATATCTGTCAAGCGGTACTCCGACAACATGTCCTGGTTTTTTTATGATATTTTGGTATATAGCTCATCCTGGCAGGAACATCTCCATCATGTGCGCCACACGTTCGAGACGATTCGGCAACATCATCTTGTCCACCGCAAAAAGTGTTCGTTCGGCGTGACCACCGTCTGCTATTTGGGCCACACAATATCGGCAAAAGGCATAGCCATGGACGACGACAAGGTGACAGACGTTTTACATTGGCCGGCCCCCGCTTCCCTGCGGGATGTCCGAGGTTTTTTGGGTCTAACCGGGTACTATCAGCGCTTCATCCGGGAGTACGGCGCCTTGGCCTGGCCACTGATGCAACTGCTCAAGTCTTTAGAAGAAGGACCTTTCTCATGGTCCCTGACGGCCATGTCTGCCTTCACCGCCTTCAAGGCGACTCTCGTGAATGGCCCAGTCTTGGCCATGCCCGACTTCAATCATCCATTCATCGTGGAGTGCGATGCCTCGGGCACCGGCATGGGTGTGGTTCTTATGCAAGGCAGCCGCCACATCACCTACTACAGTCGGGCCTTTTCCAGTATCGTTCGGTCTATGAGAACGAACTCATGGCGCTCATCCTAGCAGTACAACATTGGAGACCATACCTCCTGGGCCACTCCTTCATTGTCCGCATCGATCACCACAGGTCCACAGCTTGTGATATCTCCTCCAACAGAAGATTGTCACGCCGACGCAGCAACTTTGGGTGGCTAAGCTCCTTGGATATGGTTTCTCCATAAAGTTTCGGTCGGGACGCACCAACCGAGCGACGGACGCTCTCTCCCGGCAAATGCAGTCCCCAGAACTCTGAGTCATCTCCCGTTCGGTTTGGGAGGATGCCGCCTCTATTCAGCATGACGTGGAAAAGGACCCACATCTAGCCTCCATTCGTATGGCCCTCATCGCCGACCCGGGAAGCCACCCCCTACTCACTAGTGGGCGGTCGACTCTTTTACCGCGGCCGCTTAGTGCTCTTCGCGGCCTCTCCTCTCATTCTATGGCTTCTAGCCCAGTTCCATGCTACACCATCTGGGGGCCACGCCGGAGCCTTTCGCACCTACCGACGCCTTGCTGTGTCCCTCTATTGGCCGCACATGTTCAAGCAAGTTAAAGCCCACAGGCTGCTTGCCTTCCATGCCAGAAAGTGAAGTACGATACGATGTTTTCAGGCGGGTTACTGCAGCCCATGTCGATTCCGGACCGCATTTGGGAGGACATTGCTTGGTCCAACGGGTTCGATTGCATCCTGGTAGTAGTAGACTGACTCTCCAAGTACGCGCACTTTCGTCCTCTCTGGCATCCGTACACGGCCGCGGGAGTGGCCGACAATTTCATCTCTGGAGTCGTACGACTCCATGAATTTCCGTGATCAATTGTCAGCGATCGTGATCCCCTCTTTCTGAGCAGTTTTTGGACATCCCTGTTTCGCCTTCAAGGCACGCTCCTCCGCATGAGCTCCGTCTACCATCCACAGATGACCAATCAGAGGTTCTCAGCCATGATTTGGAGACTTATTTATGTTGTTTCATTGGCGAGAGGCCGGACACTTGGGCCAAGTGGTTGGGCTGGGCCCAGTACTCATACAACACCGCCTACCACTATGCAGCGGGAATGACTCTATTTGACTCCGTCTGCGGCCGACCACCACCGGATGTAGTACGACATCTTCTGGGGGAGTGCCTCGTGCCAAGTTTGGTTCATCACCTCCAAGATCGAGATATTATTTTGGATAGCCTCAAGCACCATCTACGTCGGGCCCAGGCAAAGATGACGTCTTTCTCCAACCGCAAGCGTCGGGATCTTTCCTTCTAAGTCGGCGAGAAGGTCTTTATCAAGCTGCATCCTTACCGCCAACTCTCGGTCGCCAAGCGGACGTGCCCCAAGCTCGCACCATGCTTCTTTGGACCATTCACCGTCCTGGCCAGGATTGGGGTCGTCTCCTACAAAATTCAACTTTCCGAGGGGAGCCGCATCCACCCGATCTTCCACGTCTCTCAGCTTCGCCGCGTCGTGGGTTACCACCCGACATTGGACCACATCCCTAGCGAACTGGAGTACTCCGACTCCACCCCCATTTATCCACACAACATACTAGACCACCGCAACCATCTACCCAACGACGCAGACCCAGAGGAGCTCCTCGTGGCGTGGCGCCACCGCCACCTGTCTGTGGCCACTTAGCTACTACGGGATGATTTTCGCCGTCAGTTTCCCGACTTCTGCCTTTAGGACAAGGCGAATTTTCCAAACGGCGGCATTGTTACGGATATTCACGGCGATGAACGACCATGGTGGATCTACAAGCAACGGGAACCGCATAAGGCGGTTGTGGCGGACGTGTCGCAGATCGATGAAGAGGAACCGGGCGCGTCGGGAGTGGCTCGGACCGACGAGGACGATCTAGGCGGGGTCGGCGCGGAGGATAATTAATATTCAGTCTTATGTTTTGTTTTATGTTTATGTTTTGTTTTATGTTTATGTTATTTTGGGATTTTGTTATTGGCACCCCTCCACTATAAGAGAGGCTGGTGTGGACTTATTATTTTCATCTTGGTAGTCATATGAAAAAAGATTGTACCCTGGTATTCCTCTAAACCCTAGCCTCCTCTCCCCCTGCCACCGGCTCTTCCCCCTTGCCCGGATCTCCTCTTTGAACGGTAATATCAGATAACACAGGTATCTTGTTTGCTTAGTTGACTTCCTGTTTTTATTAAAGAATGTACTGTTAGAATGATTAACAGTGATTAAGATCTTTACATTTGTTATTTTTAATCATTAGGTAACTTCATATCTAGGTGCAGTTTGATTCGAGTAATGTCTAGTAGATTTCAGCAGATTAGGACTAAAATTTTGGAACTTTGTTATATATAGAAGCTGGTAATAAAATGGTTCAATTATGCTAATAACATCGTATTATATAGCAAATTTTAACAAACAACACAAAAATCCAAGGAAAATTTAAAAAAAAAATTCCAGTTTGATCCCACATTTCTCGTTATTGAATACGCCTCCTCATTTTTACTCGTTGGCTTGACACTTTCATCTTACACAGCCAAGAAGCTCTATCCTGCTCGTCAGCGCCTTACCCTTCCTTTACTTCCCGGAGAGCAAAAAAAACCTGTTGTACTAAATCCGACGAAGACCCTTTCAGATTATTCTGATGGGAATGCAAAAAGTTTGACAATTGTTTTGAAGGATTTGGGGCCCCAAGTGTCATACAAAACACTCTTCTTTTGGGAATATATAGGCCCCTTAGTCATCTATCCCATCTTTTACTTCTTTCCCGTTTACAAATATTTTGGTTACGGGGAAAAGCAGGTGATACATCCTGTGCAGACCTATGCCCTGTATTACTGGTGCTTCCATTACTTCAAACGCGTCATGGAGACTTTCTTCATCCATAGTTTCAGCCATGCTACTTCACCTCTCTCCAACGTGTTCAGGAACTGTGCTTATTACTGGAGTTTCGGTGCATACATTGCTTACTATGTTAACCACCCACTTTACACTCCTGTGAGTGAACTGCAGTGGAAGATTGGTTTTGGTATTGGTTTATTATGCCAACTCTCGAATTTTTACTGCCATATTATATTGAAGAATCTCAGAAGTCCTGATGGCAGCGGAGGTTATCAAATCCCTCGCGGCTTCTTGTTCAACATTGTGACTTGTGCAAACTACACCACGGAGATATATCAGTGGCTTGGGTTCAATATTGCAACACAAACGGTGGCTGGTTACTTGTTTCTATTGGTTGCTTCTGGTATTATGTCTAATTGGGCCATTGCGAAGCACCGTAGATTAAAAAAGGTGATCTTAGATAGCTTTTTCTTGCTATATTATGGTTAGGTCCTTCATGCGTACCAAAAATAGTTTGATGTTCTGCGTTCTATTTTCTAACGAAGTTTTACGGAGTAGTAAATTTATATGCTTTGGTTCATTTTATAACTAGCATGGTTAACAGCCAGGAAGTATAGAAATCATCATCATCATTATTGTTGTACTCTAAACTTATTTCAAAAACATGAATTTGGTTCTATGAATCCTTCTTTACCATTGATTTGTGTAGTTCTTTTTCCACTTTATGTAAACCTTTTTTGCATTAGTTTTTGTCATATCATGATCTTTTAGTGATCTCTTTTTCATAAGTTCTGAGCCTACTTTGCTCATAAACCACATTTAAAATTGATCCTGTACTTTATAGCGTACCACCCCCCTCAAGTTATGATCACCATAATGAAGTCATTTGATTCACAGACTAATCACCCCATTGGCATATGTGAATGAACAATCCTTACCTATTTTGGGTAGGATTTGAACCCTCCACTCATTCCTATTTATTACCCAATTTTTGAATCCATATATCATAGTGGAAAAAAAAAACAGAAAAAATAGTCCAATGTTTGAATCCATATAGCATTGAGATAAAAAAAGTAAAAAATCTACCCAATGTTTGAATCCATATGGTAGAGATCAAAAATATTGTAAATTTACCTTTCATTCTTAGTCATATTCTCTATTTACATTCTAATCTTACAGCAATTCTCCAATATAAAAAGTTTTGAGCTCAGTATTGATCTTGATGTGCTCCTAATATGATTGCCAACTATTTGGTCCCTCTACTACTTGTAATTTATTTCTCACACATGTTTTCTTCTTGATGTTTACCAAATAACTTTCTTGGTATTCAGATCATATCTTTTTGAGATAATATTTTTTGTTGCTCCTTAGACTTTATTTTCTAATACAAAAACTACTCAGTAGGCAGTTCCTAATACAAAGCCTAGTTCTCGAACCGGCCACGCTTCCCCTATCTATCTACGAAGCTTTAGGGAATTTTCGTAATTATGTACGTTCCATTCCCACTTATATAAGAGAGTTGTACTGAGTCTTTTGCTTAACTTGGATCATTAGGTATTTTGGGTTCTCTTGAAGAGTATGATCTAGAGGGATCCTACCCTCAAAAGTTGGATATCTAGCATACCTCAATATATTGTCTCTCGATTTTGATTAATCTTCTTATTTGGTTTCACGATAGCACACGTCTATCAACTGGTCCGACCTGCCCCACCACCTACGGTTCATTTCAGAGCCTTAATTTCTCTTGCTTTCAGATCTCCACTGCAGTGGATCGGCATGCTGTTTTTGCCTCTCCCGCCAAGCCAGTGCATCTTCTTCCCCACATGACTACCCCGAGCCAGTGCGTCTTCTTCCCTGCATTCTTCACCGCGCGACTACTCCGCATCAGCACTTTCAGTAACGATCTCGCTCTGCAACACCTGTGACAACCCCACTTTAGCAAAGAAATCACTTCTACGACCGGTGATGACCTTGCTTGCTTTTTCAGTCGCCCGTCCCCATCCAACTGCCTTCAGTCTCGATGAGATGCGTCCATCAGTTCTTTTCCCCTGCGCAGTACTTTTCCTCGCGCCAGCATTGCATCTGATTCCTAGTCCAGTCTTCGGCCCTATCCACTTATCTGGCCTAGCAACTTCACTCCCCAGATGACCCCAACCGCCGACTGACCAAGCCGCCGACTCCTAGCCATATTTTTGTTCCATCTCCCCGCCTTTTACTCTGTGCATCTCTTCCTTGCCCTTTTAGCAATGGGTGCACCTCCTATGGTGTTCCCCTCTGCGCGCAGCCTAGCGGCTAACATGCCTTGTTCGACCAGCCGCAGTCTTCCTATACTGCAACAATTGCAGTCTGCCTCCTTCGATGGTTCACGTTACATTCTCTTTTGCGGATCATCCTTACATGCTTGGACTCGTTCCATGGCCTTACGTGCAGAAATGGACGCCTTTGTTTTGGCCTTCACTGATTTTACTCTCTTGGATCTCGAAGCTCGACTTGAAGATCTTACTCTTCTTTGCGAGCTCGCGGCGCCTGTTTCTAGCGATCCCCCCGTCGCTCCCCAATCGGCCCTCCACTGAATACAAGGGGTTCCTTCACCCTGCTGTGGACATCCACCTGACCCACTTGTGCCAAATTAGGATTCTGGTGTTTGCTGGCACTGACCACCTATGTTGGATTTCCCACGCCGAACAATTTTTCGACCTCCAGTGCACACATGCTAACTAGAAGGTTCCCATGACGACTGACTATCTATATGGAGGGCCCTGCTCTCCATTGGGTACGTTGGACGCGCCAACATGTCTCTGATTTCTCTCAGACCACATTGAAGGAGGATCTCTTACGCCATTGTAATGCGCGCCGAGTGGGTAATGTCTACGAGAGACTTAACTCCGTTCGCCAATCTGACACCATCACCACCTACATCACTATGTTCATTGAGGTTGTCATGAGTGTCATCGGACTATCCCATGACCATTATCTGTGGTACTTCCTCGCTAGCTGACATCCCCACATCCAAACATACCTTTGTGTCCTCAACCTATCAACACTCTACCTGGCCATGAATCAAGCTTGTTGCCTCGATGATGAACTCTTTGGGACCCACCAATCCATCTCTACTCGGCCACCCCATCAGGCGTAGCCAGTGCCGAAACCTCAACCACGGCCTCTCCTAGATCACCTACCTCTATCTGGACCCCCGTTGATTGGCCTGCTGCCACCTCGCCAGTTCTTCCGATCTTGTCTCCACTGGTATCTCCACCACCCCATGCTGATCTCACCAGCAATACCTTGAGATTCACCGAAAGGGCCTTTGTTTCCGCTATCACCAGCTGTACTCACCCACCCACAAATGCTCTATGAAGGACTCATGCTTTGGTGCTCGGTGTCGAAGACGACTATCGTTACATTGTTAACTTGGTTCCTCTGACACCCGTCGATGACCCTTACGGGCCTCGATCTTGAAGGCAAGATCGAATTTTCGGGATAGGAGTGTTGCTGCAAAGACGACTTTTTGGGCCTGCCACGTTTTCCTCTATCTTTATAGCTTAGGGCAACCGTAATTATGTACGTCTCACTCCCACTTATATAAGGGAGTTTAGTGAGTTTTAGCTTATCTTGGATCATAAGGTATTTTGGGTTCTCTTGGAGAGTAAGCTTTTAGAAGAATTTTGTCTTCAACATTTGGATATGAGTGTATCTCGGTATATTGTATTTCGATTTCAATTAATCTTCGTTTTGTTTTGTTTGGCGATAGCGCACATCTATCATTTTCTTATTTCTTATAAATTATTTTTATATTAAAATTTCATGGAATTAAACCCAATTATATATTTGAATCATCAAATGATTTGTCAAACAATATCTATATATATATATAAATGGAACTTCATTACTTGACTTATTTAATTCACAAGATTGGTTTTATGCTTGGTAGAGGCATAAGGTGCAGTTTTATATGTTGCAGTTTTACCTTAAACAGAAAGATATAGCCTGCTTCCAGTTCTAATTACCACCACCATTCTGCTTGCAGTTGTTTGATGGAAGGGAAGGCAGGAAGAAATATCTGCGGCGATGGCTCATTCTTCCTCCATTCTTCTAATAATTTGGCTTCTCTACTTCTGTGTTGTTGGGAACAACAATCACATTCTCATCTATGTTTCTTTTTTTTGGAATTGTAGCAGATGGATTCTTGTGAATTCTCTCTGTATTTTAAGCTCAATCAGTTAGCTTTTAACTATTATAGCTCTCTGATTGAACCATTTTGTCACTCATAATGCATGTGTTCTCTCTGTTCTCTTCCTAGAAGACTAAGGCTCCGTTTGGGGGACTTATTTTCACCGGTCAAGGGGTTACGATCACATGAACCAGACCGGATCTTCATGCGATCGTAACCACTTATTTTCACCAGACCTTAATTGGTGAAAATAAGTCCCCCAAACGAAGCCTAAATTTATGCACACCATTAAAATTAAAGCAACGTTTATGTGTGATCAATGTATATGAGCATGGTGCGCGGGATACATACGCATCGTCAAGTTGTGTCTTTGTTTGATGAAGTGCGCAGATGGATCCCGCGCGTCATACTCCATATACGCTGCACGCACATAAATTTTGTTATTAAAATTATGCCTATTTTTGAATTGTTTTTCTCAAACATAAGATAAAATTTACAAATAATTCAAAATTACAAAAACACATGTTTTTCTCTTTTCATACAGTTTTTCTATTTTCATAATAGCACTGATTCATACAAAAAATAATTATTTTTCATTGATAAAATCAAGGTTGAATGTGTCCATCATCACTTCATGATTCATTACAATATAAGATTTCATATTCAAATATTTTTTATACATTATTTTGATATTTATGCCTTGCATACTATCTCTTCATGCACAATAATGATAAATGTAGGAAATATGCATATGAGTGTTTAGTATGCTTCAAATATGAGTGATTTTATATTTGACAATGAATTTTCACACTCACTTTTTTATTTCTATATTTGCAAATAATCTCGTTCATATATGAATGTGAAATGTAATAGCACACTTAGGCTCTGTTTGGGAGGACTTAGGCTTCGTTTGGGGGGACTTATTTTCACCGGTCAAGCGGTTACGACCGCATGAACCGGATTTTAATTAAGGTCCGATTCATGCGGTCGTAACCGCTTGACCGGTGAAAATAAGTCCCCCCAAACGGAGCCTTATTTTCACCGGTGAAACGGTCATGACCGCATGAATCGGGACTTATTTAAGTCCCGGTTCATGCGGTCATGACCACTTGACCGGTGAAAATAAGTTCTCCCAGACGAAGCCTTAATTGAAATGCCCAGATAGATTACCTACGCCATCGTATTAACGGAAGTTCATAAGCTTGGAGAAGTGTATTAGAAAAATAAATAGCATGGTGAATTCAAAGATCTGTCACTAAATAATAAATCTCAAATACTGCTTTCCGACCTCCTTATTTCGCTCAACTTTGCAAATCTAATTATTGGATGTTTTTGTGTTGAGTGGAGCCAATTTTTTGTGATTTTTTTGTATATTTTAAATGATTATAGTATTATCCTAAATAATAATAATGTGATGTACAATTGAAGTAATTATGAATATTTGATGAAGAGTTTTAACTAGCTTTAACGTATTAGCCGGCGATGTTAGCATAGGAATTAGTTTACGGCTTTCCTGGATGGGCCGTGCCACGGCCATCCCCATAGCGAAATCTTATTGTATATCAATAAATATGATTGTATTTTAATACGGTTATCTTTTCGTCAAAAAATGCTCTGCCGCAAGATCAAGGATTGGATGGTTATACGAGTAGCAGCGCACTTTATTTGAGGTGCGAGTGGTGGTGCGGAAAGAAAATTAATCTCCATGGGAAGAAAATTAATCTCCACAACACCAAATTAAGGCTCCGTTTGGGGGGACTTATTTTCACCGGTCAAACGGTCACGACCGCATGAACCAAACCTTAATTTAAGGCCTGATTTATGCGGTCGTGACCGCTTGACCGGTGAAAATAAATCTCCCCAAACGGAGCCTAAGGCAAGGCTCCGTTTGACACCGTGGTGGCGGTCATGAACACGGGAATTAAATTGTCATTTGTTAACATCCACCTAAGAAGCTTCATTCACTTTTATGTTCAAAGGGATGGTGTTTGTTAGGTGATTCTTAACGAATGACGTTTTAACACATGCGTTTATGACCGCCAACTCCATGCCAAACGGAGCCTGGGGGTTAAATTATCATTCGTTAACGCTCACATAAGAAACTGCATCCACTTTTATGTTCAAACGAATGATGTTTGTTAGGTGATCTTTAACGAATGACAATTTAACCCATTCGTTTATGACCGTTACCGCCGTGCCAAACAGAGCCTAAGGCTTAGGCTGCATTTGGCGCGGCTTACCGCAACTTATTTGCTCCGGTGTGGTGGAACAAAAGCACCCTTGTCATAGAATGTATGTTTGGTATGACAAATGTTACAACCGTTACCAAAAAAAGAAACAAGTTTGGAGCATAAGATTATGGTATGACAATGACATTTTTGTCCAACCTCATCGGAGCAAATAAGCCGAGATAAACCGCGTTAAATGCAGCCTTAGTTTGGCACAATGGTGACGGCGCAGTGGTCATGAACCATCGTTCGTTGTCCTCGCCTAAAATAATTTATTCATTTTATGCTCAAATTTAATTTATTTTCATGATAGCGATCATAATCTTTGTCTTTCTAAACATACATTCTACTATAGTAATGTTTTTTTTTTGCCAAACTCATCCAAACAAATAAGGAATTTTTTTGGGTGCGAGTAACACACTTATGGGACGTGTGAGATGAGATCCGGTCGTGAGTTCTTGATTTCACCGACCGAATCTCAGTCGTATCTGCTTGAGATACAACCGAATGTACCACATAGCCAGATACGATCAGATCTCAACCATTGAAATCAAGATAAAAGACAGATGCTACGACCGAATCTGCCTTTCTCGCACCTAGTAATAAGTAGGTTACTCGGATCCGGATTCCCTGGAGTTCTTATTTGAACTTCTGGGGGTGGAGTTCCGATTTTGCGAATAAATGGGGCAGAATCAGCAAAATTGGTTAACATGAAAGTTGTAGATATCCCCGAGACGAATAACTTTCATGTTGAACACTTTTTGATTTGAAATCGTTTAGACCCCTCATTTGAGACCCGAAAAAAATCTGTCCGAAAATAATTAATTTAATGATTTGAAGTCGTTTACCCATAAACAAAAAAATCGAAAATAAGCCCCCAAAAGGCCAAAACCAACGCTAAAACAACACCTCCACGCTAGAAGCAGGCCAATCGAAAGCCAACTAATTAATTAATAAAAAAAAAACAGAGAGGCTGATAAGCAAACAGGGAGGAGCTCGATGGTACTCTCATCTCCTCCTCCGCCGCCGCCGCCGCCTGTGACGACGGCATATTCCTCAACGACGGCGGCGAGAGCCGAGCTGCTCCAGCCCTCTGCTAAGCCTAGCGTGCTGGACGGCCCACTGTTCCTCAAGCTTGAGCTCCTTAGCAATGGCGTCCCTCCGCAGAAGCCGAAGCTGCTCCTTAAACTCTGCATCGATCCGCTCCAAAGCGGCGGCTTGTTCCTCCCTCAGCGCTGCTACCTTCGCCTCAATCTCCTCCACTTTTTGTCTCCTCCTGCAGGCCCTCTCGGCCTCCACCTGCAGCTCCACTCGCCGGAGCCGCCACGCCGCCTCCTTCCTGTGAGCGGCCCAGGAGCTGTGCCCCTGTTCCAGCTCCTGGCAGCAGTCGGCGAGCAGGACGTCGAACAGAGGCCGGGCTTCTTCTTCAATATTCTGAGAGCCGGCGGCGGAGGGAGAGAGGGTGAGGGTTAGAAGCGGGTTCTGGCCGGTGTTGCCGCCGGAGTTTGAAAGCCATCGGGGGAGAGCCGGAGTGGCCATTGATGAATGGACGGAAATGTGAAGGTATATACTATGGCTGGGAAAAGTGATGACTTTTCATAAAAGGCGGGTGTTTTGCATTGGGGGCTGGCGCCGTTGTGTCTTTTCCCGGCGACCACGCCTGAGCGTCCTGTTGGGGGAGAGGGACGGGTCGACGCTGGCAGAACAGAGAAAGAAGAGCAGAGAACAGAGGTCACCGTGTGGCCGTGCCTGTTGCCGGCGTTATTAGTAGCTTCATCAGTGGACACCAGCAAGGATGGGCCCCGACTGCTGCTGCAATCGTCTTCTTTGGAAGGGAATCTCACGGTCTGTTGGACCACCGGCCGAGCCCGGTGTCGGTTGCAGAGTGACCGGGCCACCCTCTTCTATATTGTGCAAGCTTGGAGCCGGAGCAAATGGACGTGAAGACGACGTTTCTTCGCGGCAACTTAGAAGAGGAAATCTACATTCTGCAGCTTGAGGGGTTCATTCAACCTGCTAACGAGAAAAAGGTGTGCAGACTAAGAAGATCCTTCTACGGTCCGAAGCAGGCTCCGAGAATGTGGAACAGGAGGTTCGACAGGTTCATGGCTTCACAGGGTTTCAACAGGAGCCAGTACGACAGCTGTGTCTACTTCAAGTTTCTGGCTAATGAGGACATTCTGATTCTGATGCTATATGTCGACGACATGCTGATTGCTTGCAAGTCAGCACGGGAAATTCAATCACTGAAGCAGAAGCTGCATGCTGAGTTTGAAATGAAAGATCTCGGTCATGCGCAGAAAATTCTCGGGATGGAGATCAAGCGGGACAGAAAGCGCAGCATGCTTTGGCTTTCTCTGACCGGATACATCAAGAAGGTTCTGAAGAAATTCAGGATGATGGATTCCAAGGCAGTCACGACTCCTCTGGTACAGCAATTCAGATTATCATCTAAACAGTGTTCAGACACCGAGGAGAAATGCCAGAAGATGCTTAGCGTACCGTACGTCAGTGTGGTAGGATGCTTGATGTACGCGCTGATATATACGAGACCAGATATCGCTCAGGCTGTGAGCGTTGTCGGCAGATATATGGGGAATCCAGGACGACAACATTGGGAAGCCGTCAAGTGAATTTTAAGGTATTTAAGAGGAACTCAAGATGTCAGATTAGTATTTCATAGGAGCAAGGATGTTAGTGCTCTAGAGGGCTACATTGATTCTGACTATGTCGACGACCTCGATAGGAGAAGATCTAGCTACTTCCGGGTATATCTTACTTCTAGGTGGAGGTCCAATCAGTTAGAAAGCCACCCTTCAGGACATCGTAGCTCTATCTACAACGGAGGCGGAGTATATTGCAGCAGTGGAAGCAGCAAAGGAAGCCATTTGGCTCAAAGGTCTCGCCAATGAATTCAGGATTTCTCGAGAAGCGGTGAAGCTGCACTGTGGCAGTCAGAGTGCTATCTATCTGGCCAAAGACCCGGTCTATCATTCCAGGAAAAAACACATCGACGTGCGCTACCACAAGTTGAGAGAGTTTGTTGCTGGCGGAGACATTCAGTTACTGAAGGTGCCCATAGAGGACAATATTGCGAACAGGCTAACCAAACCAGTGTAAGGAGTCAAGTTCAAGAACTGCCTTGACTTGGCTCATATTGATGCATGTTGATTGAGGCGACCACAGGGAGAGGGGGCAGTTTGTCGTAGGGAGAAGATCTTAGCTGCAGGTGGAGCTTATCGTTTGAGGTGTCAAGGTGAAGATTGTTGAGATCATGTCACCTCAACGATCTGTGTGCCTATATGATTCCTAATTCGGGCTAATCCTAATATATGAATATCTATATAAAAATCATTAATAGGAGAATATATATCCAGACTGATATTCGTTTTCGGGTTGTGCCAATTTTGACATTTGGTTCCCTCCAGGGGCGGAACTAGGAATTTTTCTTAACCCGGACACAATTTTAAAATAAATAATTAAATGCAAAGCTTAAATAAATTTAAACTAATATTGCAATTAATAAAAAGTTAATAACTAAAAACACATGACATACTGTTCAACAAACCACTTTTCGTGGACACATATTCTGAAATTTTGTAATAATAGTATCATTAGTAATACCCTCAGCAACATCTTTCTCCGTATAAACTATCATGCAGTCATTCATCCATTCATCTCTCACTCTGTTTCGTAAACGATTTTTTATAATCTTCATTGCAGAGAACATTCTTTCAACTGTAGCAGTTGCAACTGGTAGAAGACATGCCAACTTTAAAAGTCTGAAAACTAACTGATAGTGATCTTATTTTTTCAACTCCACCAATATTTTTAAAAGACCACCAATTCCTTTACTATGAGAGAACATGTCGGTTGGTAAAGAGCGCATATCAATAATATACATATCAAGCTGTCCATCAAGCAGTTGCAATTCTACTGGTGAGAAATCAGATGGGTACAATTCTGCGAGACGAACTAACTTTTGTTTATCAAATAAGGCAAATCGATCACTAGAGTCCAGACAAGAAACACATAAAAGTAGTTCAGTGTTCACTTCATTAAAACGATCATTTAACTCGTTCAAAGTCCAATCGAGCACTGTATTGAAGATTTCAACACGAAAATGATGATAATTTGTAATCTCTCTTTCATTGCGTCTTGATCTTCCTGCTTGCATATATTTTTCATCCATATTAGGAACCTCTATATGGTGTTTTGTGCAAAATTTTGATACTTCAGTCATGAAGGAGTTCCATTCAAGATCTTCATTTCTGAAATTCAACAGTAACTGTTTTGTAAATTTTACAAACTTCATTGCATTAACAATGTCTTGATCCTTTCTTTGTAAAGCTTGTGATAACTCATGTGACTTGGATAAAATATTCTTCATTAAATGCAAGAGAACAATAAAATTAAAAGTCAAGAGACTTTTAATTAAAGCATTGGTCATTCCTCTTTGATTCCCATCTGCACCATCAACCTTGATAAATTCAAGTGCCTCAACAATAGATGAGAACATCCGAATAAAATTTAATATTGTGTCATAATGTGAACTCCATCGCGTGTCACCTGCCCTTTTCAATTCAAGTGGTTGATTTGCCCCTCGACCACTTTCCAACTCTCCGCAACCAAGCTCTAAAGCAACCCGATCAACTTCTAATGCTCTTATACAATCACGTCGTTTGCAAGATCCGCCTACAACATTCAGCACAAAGTTAATAAGCGTGAAAATCTCTGCAACTTCAACATGATCTTCTGCAATAGCTACTAATATTAGTTGTAGTTGATGAGCAAAACAATGAATGTAGAAAGCATAATTATTCTCCTGCAATATCAACGTTTTCAGTCCTTTGAACTCACCCCTCATATTGCTAGCACCATCATAACCTTGACCCCGCAATTTAGAAATACTTAGACAATAATTTGCAAACAAATTATCAATAGCTTTCTTTAATGATAAGGCAGTTGTGTCTATAACATGAACAAACCCAAGAAGACGCTCCATAATATGACCTTTGATAGTAACATAGCGCAAAACCACAGCTATTTGTTCTTTTGTGGACACATCACGTGATTCGTCGACCAAAATACTGAAGCAACTATCCCCAATGTCTTGAACAATTGTCTTTGTTATCTCAGATGCAATGCAAGAAACTATCTCCTTTTGGATTTTTGGAGATATTAATTGACAATTGATAGGTGCATTTTCGAATACCACTGACTTGACCTCATTGTTATGTAATGCAAGGAATTCTAAAAGTTCAAGAAAATTGCCTCGATTACTGGATTCTTTAGACTCATCATGTCCGCGAAAAGACAACCCTTGTTTTAAAAGAAAGCGTATGCAATCTATTGATGCACACAAATGAGCACGATATTGAATACGTTGTGTTTCTTCCTGCCTGCAAAACGCAACTTGAATACCTTGCTTCTGATTCATTAAAGCTATGCACATCTTCTTGGAGTTATTATGTGCACTCATGTGATTTCCAATATGTTTCTCTAATATTGTCCTATTTTTCCAATATCTCTAACCACGACATACAAATGTCGGATCACAACCTCTCTGTGGAAAAATGTAACAATAGAGACAATATGCAGCATCTTTCTCTATACTATATTCCAGCCAATCCTTGAACTCATTAAACCAGCTTTTGTTGAAACGGCGTGCCTTATTTCCAATTTCAGTTTGTGGAAAATTAGCTAAAATCGGTTGACAAGGACCATTATACAAGTATTTTCTTCTTATCGTATCTTGTATATTTACATCATATGAGCTTATAGGTTGCCTCAATCCTGGATCAGCAGGTAGCTCATCTAAGTTAAATTCAGATCGATTCCTTATACCACATGAACCCGATGCTTGAAAATCTTGAGAAATTTCATTTGACCTCACATTTGAAAGAAACTTGTCCATTGAACACCTAAGTAGAAACCATGCAACATTTGAAATACAAACAAAAAAGTATCTAATTTGATTGTGTGACCATAACAATTTATCCTTGACTGAATTCAAAACGGTGGCAAATCCTGACGGTACACGGGGCAAAGCCCCTACGGCCAAGCGCGACCGTATCAGGCCCGCGAGGGAAATTCCTAAGGTTATATATGCTCTACATCCTTCAAATTATATTGAACTAAATTAAATAACCGGATACATGAACACACACACACATGTATATATATGAACACACACACATGTATATATATGAACACACACACATAACATACATGAACACACACTCAAACACGCATACATGCTCATACCCAAACAGAGGAATACATATTTTCTTTGTGATCTCATTGAATGTACATTTATAAAATTTCTGAAATGAGGAAATGGTCCTGCCTCAAGCTTTAATTAATAGAAATATATATTTTAAAATCTTGTGATCAACTGCAGTTAATTCATGTTTTACAATTCATTTATTACATTTTTTACAGAAGGTAGGTCTTGAATTTTTAGCTTATAGTCAATTTGATGTTCTTGTGTCAATTTTTAGCTTAAGGTCAATTGATTTCAAGTTATGTTATTGACTTATTGTGGAAGCTGTGACCTTGCAAGTTACGTGAATTTCACAGTCGGGGACCAAATGTGCCGTAACTTGAGAAAAATAATATGATATCTTGTTCGTGGAGAAACATAACTACAACTACCAAAATATAAGATGAATCATAGAATTAATAGTGGAATACTATCTAGCACCATGTTTATCAGTTGAAAAACCTAGAAATATTACCTCCCATATTAATCTACAAGTTTTAAGGATACGCTTCTTTTAATGAATAGATGTTAGCTTAAAAATTCTGAAAAACTTATGAACTCATAAATATTACTGATCTTTATTAATGCTAGTTCAAATCATTTTCTTTTTTTATCCTATTACTTTTTGGTTAGTTTTATCATGAAAGATATTATTATTGATCTTATAAATTATCTTGTATTTATTCTTGTTATATTGTTTGGTGTATTATATCGTGTTGATGTTTGTATGTTTTAGCTTGAATATACAATACAGTTGAATACAACAATCATGAATGCTAGGAACTAGTAAAGATATAGCTAAGAAATCTTACTGTTATGCTTGAAAAGTTGGAGTTCTAAAAGATATAACTCAGTATAATGAAAAAATTTGTTGCTAGGTAAATGAAGAAATTCTAAAGCCATGTTTGCAAACTCTGTACTCGTTAACTGATATAGATTATCTTAAACACATGAATTGAGTACGCATGAGATCTCTTCACGAATATCTTTTTCTTCTGTATGAAAATTGCTTGAAAATTGAATGAGTCTTGATTTTGTGATAGAGAGATTGTTCTAGATTCAAACAGATGCATCCAAACAAATTTTTCCTGTGGTCCATCATGTGACAAAATTGGACTTGCTTTTTCTCAATCCACCATGGTTAATTGTTTATTCTTAATTCCAGGAGATGCTCTAACCATCAAGTAGATTACTCCTGAAGAGTCTCCTGGATTTTAGTATAGAGCATCAAAAAGTTATTTTTTTTTCTTCACTCTATCTTAGGTAATCTCTTTACACAATATGATTCCTTTTAGAGCAAATTTTAGCTACGGTGTTTGATTATAAGACAGCCATGATGCTTGATTTTTAAATTTCATTCAATTTATTAATGTCGGGCAATCATTCTCCATCTTCCATGTCTTGGTCATCGACGCCCTTCTTCCAGAAAAATGGTGGCACTTTGCTACTTCCCTATTAGATACAGATCTACTTAAATCTGAAAATCCAGATTTAAGAAGATCTACCTAAATCTAGAATTCTAGATTTAAGAAGAAGATCTACTTAAATCTGGAAATCCAGATTTAAGTAGAAGATCTACTTAAATCTGGATTATCTAGAAATCCAGATTTAAGTAGAAGATCTACTTAAATTGTTCAAACACTTTTGGGACCACTAATGCCTCAATGTTCTGTGATAATCAAACTATAAACAAGGGACAAAATAATAATAATATCAACAAGAAAAGCAATCACCAATTCTAAGGTTCTTAATTATAAAACCTGAGAAGTTTATCAACAGCTAACCAGTATCTTAACTTAAATCTGGATAGAAGAAGAAGAAGAAGAAGCAGCGATGTGGAACGGCGGACTGCAGGTCTACAGCGATGTCGAGCCTTGCAGAGAAGAAGAAGCAGCGATGTTGTCGTGTCGAGGCCTCGAGGGAACGAGCCGACGACGGACTGCAGCAGAATGAGAACGGCTAGGGCAAAGCGCGGAAATGGGAAGCAGCAGGATGCGCGATAAACGGTTCTACCCCGGTGAAATTCGCGAAAAATCATACCCGGGCACGTGCCCGGGTGTGTCCGAAGGTGGGTCCACCCATGGTTCCCTCTCATCTCCTATATAAGGAGCGGCTCCCCCCCCCCCCCCCCCCCCTTGCAAAATACACACAAAAACAAGCAATCCAAATTCATCTGAGGGGGGTAATCAAGAGGGGAGAAGGAGTTCATTCCAGGCAGCGCTTTCTTATTCTCGGGGGCGGCAGCAGGCTGTGCTAGGCGGCGTTCCAGTCAGCTCCAGGCGGAGCGACATCTGGTCGAGAGAGCAGCGGCGTTCCGGTCGACTTCAGGCGTAGCGACATCAGGTCGGGCTTCATCCAGGCGGCCGACCTCCAGTGGTAGTTCCCGGCGTGCGACGACATCAGGCAGTCGATCCAGGTGGATTGGCTTCAGGCGTGCAGAGCAGGCGGCGGTTCCAGTGGAGAAGGAGAACAACATCACTGTCGTCCGGTGATAGCGCTGTCGGAACGACGACAGCTCCTATTTTAGTTTTTTGGTTTTCTCTTTATTGCTCGACCTTTACGGTCTCTGTTGTAATCTGTAACTCATCATCATTACAGTGGATCTTTTTCGGCGCGCTCTCCCTGTGGACGTAGGAGCTCCTCTCCGAACAGACGATCTCCGCGAACTAGGCAAAAAACCGGACTTGTCATAACATCATGACCAAGTCCACACAACCAGTGAACTCTGGCACAATCCGCGCGAATATGCCCAAGCGAAACGATCGATTAGTCTCTGCAGACCGTGCTAACTGTCTGCCCCTTTGCGAGCCAGAGAACCTGACAGCTCTAAGCGGACTATGCGGTCTCACAATCCAGACAACAACAATCACAATTAGATAAGGCTAACCGCTCAGTTACTTTCTAGGCTGCTTGCTGAACCAAACCGCAAGAGAGAAGAAGATAAGCCGAAAACCGGTTAACTGACACCTTCTACCCGCCAAACCGCTAGTGGTCTCTGTGGTCTGTGCGCTTTTCCAAATCAGACCGTCCCACTCCACTTCACTTCCGCTTCAACAATTTCAACATCTACACTGGAACACCGGCACTGGAACTATTAAACACGTGCATAATTGAACACAATGGCCACCCTATAAAACAAGGGTTAACCTGTTGGGAGGGATCGTTACCCAAAGAAGCTACATGGGAAAACTTGCACTCAAAATTTGAACAAACATGTGACTTTCCACATGAAACATGGCCAGGACCGGAGGCTCCAGCTATTTCGTACATGGAAGTTCTCTCCTCTCCATTCTTTGTCATCCCTCATCCTACAGTTTCCACTTCTACTAACCAAATTACATCTCAAGAACAAACCAAAAACAATAAGGAGCACCTCCAATCTACAACACACGGCACGACAGTCATAGCATCTAACAGGGATGAACTCGACCCTACCAATAACAATGCCATCCTTTTATGGACATAGTCCTCTATTTCTAAACCCGTTCATTCGCAAGATACTAATGGGCGACACTACGCAATAACAAACAACAATATTTTTGGACAGTTCTCTAAAGGGGACACACCAATAACATATAAAAGGGACAATTTCAACCCCATCTCTAAAAATGTCATCCCTTCTTGCACACCAACCTCAATTTCTGAAGTTAGTCGTGAACATTTATTGATAAATGATGGAAAGCACCAAACAACAGCGTCCAATAACATACATGGACAGTCATCCACATGGTTTTCAGATCTGCTGTTCCTAGCAACATCGAACACAGATTCAGTCTCTAGACGCTCTTTGCGCTCCGCTATTCAACCTTAAGCAATGCACTTGAATGCCCCGTGCATCCCCGACTCCAGTGGCAGTGGGGAACTTTAAAACCAAGTGTGGAATTGATGGGATGACCTTAAATATTGATAGGTGGTTACGCAGGTGGTTGTTGCATGAATGATGCCGCCTCTCCTGGATTCTGCCAGCAATAATATGAGTATCTCTCTTATTTAGGAAAAAATTATTCATGCCTCCCTTTTTGGCACCCCCTCAATCCGCTCCAAAATCAATCAAATTTTCATTACTCCAATATTAATGGAGGATTTTCTTGAAAGGGTCTTTGATCACCTTCCATTGTTGCCGCCATCCAGTTTTGGAGACCGCTCCAAATTTGGCATCCGCATTATTCTGGTGATGATGGAGGATTTTTGGAAAGGACTTCATCTCATTTTCCTATGGTGGCCGTCATATCAATTTTGAGTTTCTTTCACCACCTATATATAGTGGTGTGGCCGACCATTCATGAAGTGCAGTGCAACAGTCAAGTTTCGACCGAAGATCGTCGGCTTCTCTTCGAAGCACCTACCGCCGACTTTCTCTTCATGTCGGCCGCCGAATCGGAGGTCCTTCTTTCTTTGTAATCGGCCTTCGTCTCTCGTTCCCGTCTTGATTTCTCGTCGCAACGCCTACGGCCGGATCTTGGAAAGTTTGAGATTTTTCATCTTTTTCTCTGTTCAATTTTATTCCTCCATTTTAGCCGTATTGTATGTTTGAGAAATTATTAGTGAATTTATCTCTGCCTGCATAGTGAACGTACCCATTTTCAATTTCGGTGAACCACTTTAAGGCTCCATTTGGTTCGGCAGTGCCGAGTCGATCCAGCGGGTGGAAACAGAGTGTTCGAACCGGAGGGGGGAGGTGGTTGCTCCAAACGGAGCTTTTTGGGGCATTTCTCAAGGCGGGCGGGTGGAAACAGAGCAAACGCCGCCGAAGGTTCATTTGTTTACCCTCATTCCGGTGACGTTTGCCCAAAACAGAGCAGTGAAACGCCCAAACAAATAGAGCCTAAATCTTGGTATTCTTCTTTTGTGGTGCTTGTTCTTTATTTGTCTGTTATTATCACTATTACTTCGTAACATCGTTTGACCATTAGAAATTTTATTTGGAATAGAGGATTCCTCATCTGCACTCGGACCGATCTATTTTCATAACAGGTGGTTACCCATGTAACGGACGGTGGTGATCATGATGGGACGATCGAACGATGGCGAGGGCCTGTCATGAATGAACGGCCAATCTCGACGGCGGACGGTCGCTGGAGGAGGAGCCGCGGCCAGCGGAACGGCCGGCCGTGGCGGGAGAGAACGCAGCCGCGGTCTCCCCTTGCGGGTGCGCGGGAGGCGGACGCGGGGGGAGGGCATGGGGTGCAGTGTGGCGGGGGATCGGGCATGCCGATTACGTGTGCGGTAGTTAACCCTATGATCCCACTAAATTAGTGTGGATCACGAGTAGTGGGCTATTGGCCCCCACCACACTTCTGTATAAATTTTAAGGATGACCTCCTTGGAAAAAGGGATTTACACTTCTCTAGATCAACAATCCCGGCTTGTATCAGCTCGTTTATAACGGAATCTCTGATTACACAATCCGATAAAATCAGACAGAAGGAAATTATAAAAGCGTTTTTCTTACTTGTACAGCTCATTAGCGACGAATTTTCAGCTATGTGGGAGATTTGTTAATGTTTCTAGCTGGCGCTTGGACGATGGGTTTTATGTAGCAGAGGATTGTGAGGTTTTGTCACGAGTGTTTGTTTATCCCGATTACTGTTGTAGAATTGCTAATTTGATAGAGCAATTACAAAGGAAAAAAAAAAGGAAGCACCTTTATGTCTGTCTATACACAGAAATTGATGGGCGAAACCTTCATGTCTTCCCTAACAATGGAGAACCACTTCCCCTCCACCTTCTTATCCATGGATCCCACAAATGATGAATCCAAGCGCGAGCTGATGATCCAGCAGCGCCAGCAGATGTCTCTCTCTCTTCCAGCCCCCGACATCAACATTCCCCTCTCTGCCGATCACTCCACCTCCTCCCTGCCGCCCCCTTCCTGGAACTCAGATTCATGGGAGATTCTCGAGGTTGGCCTTCGCCCCCATGCCAATGAAACCGCCCAAGCCGCCATCTTTCACCTCCCCAAAATCTGCAGCCGCAAGTGCACAAAAAGAGGGGAAAGCATTTGGGGAGCCTGGTTCTTCTTCAACTTCTACTTCAAACCAATCCTCTCCGACAAATCCAAGGCCACCATCACAAGAGATGCCAACGGTTTTTCCAGCTTCGACAAATCCGATCTGAAAGTCGACGTTTTTCTGGTGCAGCATGACATGGAGAACATGTATATGTGGGTGTTTAGGGAGCGGCCGGAGAATGCGCTGGGAAAGATGCAGCTGCGCAGCTACATGAACGGCCACTCTCGCCTCGGCGAGCCTCTCTTCCCATTCAGCCCTGAGAAGGGCTTCGTTCGATCCCACCGCATGCAGAGAAAGCAATACAGAGGTCTATCGAACCCGCAGTGCATACATGGGATTGAGGTTGTGACTCATCCCGATTTGACTGCTGTTTGTGAGGGAGACAGGAAGAAGTGGGCTGAGCTCACTGGGAGGGATCTCAATTTCTCTATTCCGGCTGAAGCCAGCGATTTTGGATCATGGAGAACTCTTCCCGGCGCTGCTGCTGATTTGGATATTGAAAGATCACATTTTGTCTTAAAGAGTGACTTGTTCGTGCCTCCTAGGAGATTCCCCAGCAGCCAAGCCCTCAACTTGTTGAACCAGGAAGCTGATCAAAAGCGAAAGAAGGATTTTTTATCTCATGCCATGGATGAGGATTGCTGTTTCCCCTTAAATTCCTCTTACTCTGATTGTTGTTTCCCCTTCAATTCTTCGTCATGGATTAATGATTTTAGCGGCGTGATGAGGCATGTCTGCGGCCCGGTGACCGCCGCCAAAACAATATATGAGGATGATTACGGCTATCTCATAATGGTGACCCTGCCTTTCTCAGACCAGCATAGAGTCAAGGTTTGCTGGAGGAATGGTCTTACTCATGGAATTGTTAAGATATTCTGTATCAGCACGGCGCGGATGCCTTCCCTGAAGAGACATGATAGAACCTTCAAGCTGACGGATCCTACGCCGGAGCATTGCCCTCCCGGAGAGTTCGTGAGAGAGATTTCCCTCGCAACTCGAATTCCCGAAGATGCGAAGATAGAAGCGTATTATGATGAGACTGGAACTGTTTTGGAGATCATGGTTCCTAAGCAAGGTCCCGAGCCGGAGGAACACGAGGTTCATGTGTCGATGCGCCCCCCGCATCTTGGAACAAATGATCTTTTGCCCTAGACTTGAGTATGCTAGGTTCTTTGTTGTTTCACCGCCTTGCCTTCTGTGATCAAAATTTTTACTCATTGCTGCTAATCGAGAATCTAGCAAAGAAGGCCATGCACCTATGCAGGATTTCCTCTTCTAGTTCTTTATATTGTTAGAATTTGATGGAACCTCACAATTAAATAAAACTCCCAAGGAATTGGTATGGTTTCACACTTTCTGTTTCTTCACTTTTCTTATTAGATTAAAGCTCCCTTCCCCCCCATATGTTTTTTTAATAAAAAAAAATCTATCTTATTGGAACAACTTTAAGCCATTGTGTTACAGTTTGCACAATCATTATGTTAAACATAGTTATGTATTCAGCATTCCAACTTAATGAACCAGTGAAAAATTATCTATTTTTCTTTCAGTTTGAAGGAAAATGAATTATAGTTGTTGTGTAAAGAGTTCTGATGGAACTGTTAATGTTTCCTAGTGCTATGAAGTATTCAGCTATGCAATGGAATGTTGAAATGTTATCAACTGCTGATGTTTCATCTTCAATTGACTGACTTTATTCTCTAAATTCTTTTGTCAGATTATAGTTTTACCAAAAAAATAGCATCAAAAGTTTTGTTGAGGATAATTTTGGGAATTATTTCTGAACTGAAGGTTGTTATCTATTTGCAAAGAAAGTAGAACTGTTCTTCGCATTCTAATCACAAAATTTCACATCCAATTTTTGAAGTATCTCCAGTGCCATTACTCAATTTGTGCTATTTTGGCTGTTTGTGGATCTAAAATATGTTTAAAAAGTGTTGAAGCCATTTTGCTAATTTTAAATGTGAAGATAAAATTGTCAGTTATGAGGAATTTTGAAGGTTTTCTGTAGAATTTAAAATTAATGTTAATTTTCAATCCCAAATGTTGGCCTGAATGAAAGTTGTCGTATAAAACCATATTGTGAGTGTTACAGAGGGGGAGGACGACCAACAATGGGGGCAAAGCTGAGAACAAATCTAATTATATATGATAAGACTGTTGAATGCAATTAATGTAATCTCTATTTAAGAACTAGTATGCTGTAGAAGAATAAAAAAAAAATGAGAAAAATCTTATCTTCTATGCTCCGTCCCTTTCACTTTTTCTCTATGTTTTGTTTGAGATTGTTCTAACAAAGACATTAGTAAGCCGATCAAAGTCATATTTTGTATAGGAATTGTGCTAAGTATGATGAGTTGTAATTTCTGTTTCTCGATTCTGTTAGTCGACTTGCTGCAGTAATCATCAAGCTGCAGCTGTATAGTATAGCTGATATAACAATAGTCCACTAGCTGAGCAAACAGTTGATTACAAATTGCAGTCGGCAACGACAGTGAAAATCAACTGCCAATATTCCTTGATTGTCAATGAGTTGGGCTGAAAGAAATAACAGTGTAATGAAATTCAGTGTTTGATAGTCGAGATGAAATCATGAAGCAGTTACAGTAAATGTCGACCTCAAGTTGAATTCAAAATAAAAAGGACTTGATCTTTGATAGTTGGCCTTTATTTGTTAACTAACTACTGTGAATACTGACCCTCAAATCGCACTTTTAATGATGAGGACTGTGTACACTCAGTCTTCTTTTGTTCCGCTGTTATAGTGTACTTGATACCGATGTGCCCGTTTAACACGTACTATATATCTGCAAGTCCATTGGTCGCATAAGTAATAAAAAGTAGTTAGATTGTCTCGTCTCCATAGGGATTCTGATTGAACGACACTATAGTTACTTTAAACAAACCCTATCTAGATGATTGATTAAGAGGGATTAAATCTACATGAAAGAAGTAAAATAAATTAACTAATGATTATAGAAAACTAGTAAAACAAATAGTTTAAGTCAAGGCTTAAAACTATGAGAATTGGAGTTAGGATGATTGCTTTATACTATGTGTTGAAACCGGAAAACCGGTCTCTGTGGAGTTCACCCTTGGGGAAGGGGTGGCCGCGCACCTACTTCACTCCTGCAAGAAAATGATAAAGAAAAGAGAAGGAACAAGGACTAGACCAAGGGCCCGGCGTGGAGGTCCCACCACACACCCGGAAGATCTTAGAGCGCTTCCCCTCCTTAGCCAAATGCCGGGCTAAGGTACCCCAGAAAGCGCTAGTAGGCCGGAGAATTAGTAAGCATGCCTTCTGAGGTACCCCTTGAGTCCTATTTATAGGAAAAGATGGCCTGCCAATATACAACCTTCACTGTTTTCGAGGACTGCAAGCAGACCAAAAAGGGGCAACATAGTAAAAGTATGCCATGGCCGAGATGCGAGCTGGACCTGAGGGGGCACTCGCTCGGCAGGGGGCCCGACTCGCCTCGCCCTGGGCCTAGGCGGGCACGTACTCGGCGGACTGTGCTCGACTATCGCTGAGCTCGGCTTGACTACCGCCGAGCTCGGACTCGGCACGGCGATCGCCGAGCTCGGACTCGGCACGGCGATCGCCGAGCTCCAACAGAAACTGAGCTCGGCACGGGGATCGTCGAGCTTAGCTCGACTACCGTCGAGCCCTGTTCCCGCACCCGAGCTCGGTCTCGGCATGCCGGGCTTCGTTCGGCCATCGTCGAGCTTGGCTCGACTATTGCCGAGCTCGGGCTCGGCATGCTGGGTCCACATTGGTCTGAGCCGGCCGGTTCAACTCCTGTCGACCACTCGCGGGATACGGGGTTGTACATAATCCCCGCTCTTTGCGAGGTTGGGACAAGCTCGGAAAGAAACATCCAACCCCATAGGATCCGGCGAGTGCGACAGGGGCAAAAAGGAATCTTCTGGTAGGCCCCACAGGTAGCTATATATATGTACCCCTGCGCATCTGGCTGACCTTTGCCCTTCCCCAAATTCTGTCAAGATGCCGCTCCCCAAGGAAATTTTAGAGCGACTCGCACGTTCCCGAGCAAGCGGGCGAAGCCCTTTCCCCCGGGGGCCGAACCCATTCTGGCCGACTTTACTGCCGCCTTGGGGAACGGGGCCGGTTCCTCCAACCAGCCGGTTCTTGGTTCTTCCACTAAAAATCTCGTGGAACTGTCTTCCGACCGGGAGAACAGCGGCGAAGCATCCACCCCTCGGGCCAAAAGTATTCCTGTCAGCTCGCCACGGCAGGATCCCGAGGTTAAGGAGCCGGGCTCGCGAGAACTGGCGTCGCCGAGTCACCTCCCTTCCCGGCAACCCTCCCCTGGATCCCTGGTCGTGGGGAGAGGCGCCGGGATTATCCCTGTTCCCGGCTACCAACTTGCTCCTCAAGAACTGCTGGGGCGTGGCAAGGACCTGCGCCACTTCTCTCCTCGCGCCAACCCAGAGGAGCCAGGCTCGCGCGGTAAGTTTCCGGCATTGCTCTTCTGTTCCGTGGATATTTGCTTTTCTGACCGTCTTTCAGTTCTTCACCCAGAATTTCCCGGGCGGACGGAGGACGGCGAGTCCGTGGATCGACCTCCTTACTCGCCCCTCCCTTCTCCAAGCGCCCTGGACGCCTTCTTGGACTCCGAGGTGGGCAGCCCTGAACGCGCAAGACGGGAGCGGAAGGTTCTCAAGAAGCTAGTGCGCGAGCTCCACGACCTGCGGAAGGACAACAACAGGCTGCAGTGGGAGTGCTCGCGTCTCGCGGACGGTGCTGGAGTCAGCCTGGCGTTCGAGGAGGCGTCCTCCCTGGTGCTGATGGATGAAATTGACGAGAACCTGCGGGTGATAAATAGGAACATGGGGCGACTTCGCGAACTTCATGCGCGGCGGCCTGCGACGGCGGGCCGGCGAGACCGGGGAGAATGAAATGGCTCCTCTGTCAGCCGACCGGTACTCGCCCTCGCCCTCGCATGGTCCTCGCGCCCTTATTTATATTTTTTCTTTTATTTGCTCTGAATGATCTGCTTGTAATAACTTGGAACAACTTTTCAACCACTTTGTATATGTAGATGCTTTTTCAATATTTTGGTGAGTCTTTTCGAATTCCCCCTTCGGGGGTCTGGCCGGCTCGCAGGACTTGCGAGGAGAGGGTGGCGAGGTGGCGTGGCGAGACCGGATCGATCGGCCGACTCGCCCTCCCTCTCGTCCTTCTTTACCTTCTTCTATAAATAGACCTTCTCACCTACCCCCGAGGCACGCTTTTATTGCTTTCGAATCCTTGCTTCGTCTCTGTCTTCCCGAGCTCGCGATTTTCCTTTCCTCTGCGACCATGGTCAAGACCAACCCTGACGCGGACGGTCGGTCTAAGTGCGCCCAGCACTTCGTTGATCATTGCTTTTTCGAGGGGCACATTACAGAGGAGGAGCTCGTCGAGTTCACGGCGGCGTTCGTCCCCCCCGGCTTCCAGGCTCGCAGGCCCGCCGAGCATGAAGCCATCAATTCCTTCCCGGAGGGTGAGCTCGCCTTCCCCATCTCGCACTTCGAGGTGGGACTGCGCCTCCCCCTCTGGCCAGAAATCCGCCAGATCCTGAAGTACTACGGCGCGGTGCCCGCGCAGCTGAATTCCAACGCCATTGTTATGATGGTGGCGTTCGCCTGTTTCCTCCGCCGGGAGCGAATTGAGTTCAACCTCGCGGTGTTTCGTAAGTTGTTCTCTTACAAGGCTACCCCCGACGGGGTCGCCTACTTCGGCGGGTCCTTCATCAAGGTTCGCGAGCTAGCGAACAAGAATCACAATTGGATGACCCGGCTCGTCTTCATTAAGGGCGAGCTCGACAACATCCCCTTTCGCCCCCTGCAGAAGAGCGAGGACATATATCGTCCTCCTTCCCTGTCTGGTAGCGACGCCGACCTCCACAAGTTTTTTCTTCACAAGGATTTCGAGGTCGCCTTCCTCCGCCGCGGCCTTGATTCGCTTCAGCCCGTTCTCCCCGGCGAAGGTATATCTCGCTCAGCCCTCTCGCAAACTTTATCAAGGTGGATTTCATATAATTTTTCCCTCTCTCTTTTTTTGACTAAGTCTTTCTCTGCAGGGGAACGGGTTCTGCCGGGGCATCCGCCGTTCGCCGATTCGGGGATATTCTCAGATCCTCTGGAGCTGGCCCGGGCGGCGGCACTGGCTTGTCGCGAGGAGCAAGCGCGAGGCCAACTCCCCGGCAGGAAGCGCTTGGAGTCCGGGGGGTCAAGCTCGCGCCACGAGCCTTCGCTCCCCAAGAAGAAGAGGGCGAAGGTGGTCTCGCGCGGACGGCTGCACCTTCCTCCGTCGCCTACCAAGTTCATGAGCTCGCCGGAGGCTCTGTCCGACGAGCCGCCCTTGAGTCCGTTGAAAGAAGCCTCCTCCCCCCGAAAGGGGAAGAAGAAGAGCGGGCCGTCCTCCGATTCCACCGGGGAGGACACCCTCCGCGAGCCCAGTCTGCCGAAGGATCACCCCAACTTCGGCAAGGGGTGCAAGAGCAAAGATGCGGCTGGCGAGCCCATCTTGAAGTGGGACGAGGGGGCTCACCGAGTTTCCGTTTCTACTCGCGCCCCCTCCTGGGGAGCCCGCCGGCCGCCTACCGCCCACGCCTTCGCCTTCGGCTTCGGCCTCTACAGCCGCGACAGCGCCGAATCGTACAAGAAACTTACCCCCAGCCAGCTCGGCTACGAGGGGTTGCAGGCCCACCTGCGGGCCTTCGAGCTCCATCACATGATGGTCCGCCGCGGCTTCCAGCTCAGCAATGCCCTGCTGACTGCCGAGCAGGAGCGCGACCTGGCGAAGGAGAGCGCGGCTGACGCGGAAAGGCGGTTCGGCCTCGCCGATGCTCTACTCGCGAAGTCCGCCGGTGGCTTGGTAATCACTGGGTGCCTCTATTTACCTTGCTTAGGATTATTCCTGCGCGTGTTCTGAATTTCTAACCCTACAAGACGCCGAAGCCGCTGACGCGATGCGAGGCGAGATGGCTCAGTTGCAGGCTCAGCTCGCTGAGCGGGAAGCCCAGCTTGCCGAGCAAAAGATATACTCCCGCGAGCAGGAGGCTGTCGCCGCCCGGCTGGGGGTGGAGGTGGAGGAATTGAAAGAGAAGAACAAGGGGCTCCTGGGAGAGGTCCTCTGCCAAGCCGACGCTCTCCTTCCCCCGGACGCCAGCGAGACGGCCTTCCCCTTCAAGAGGCCCCGGGTGTTTGGCGAGTCTGATGTCGCGGAGCGGCTGCGAGTCAACTCCGTCGAGGCTGCCGAGTGTCTTCTACAAGCCATGAGGGGGACAGGGATTTTGGCGGAAGGCTGCGAGGAGGTCACCGTCCGGGAGCTCCTGCCAACCCTGTTCCCGCCCAGCCCGCTCAGCGAGAAGGAAGATAGCTTCTATTCGCTCTTTGCGGGGGTGGGGGAGAAGGACGCTCGGCTTGGTGGCGAGGAGGACCGCCACTCGAGGGGGGAGGGTGAGAGCTAACTTTTGTTTTCTTCTCTTTTTTTGTATCCTGCCGAGGCGGGCCTTGTACACTTGTAATGATGAATCAAAGACATTTTGCACAATTTTACTATCTTCTTTTTAAGCTCACTTGCGATATTATACCCGCGTGCTCGGTAGAGCGACCTCGCCCGTAGAATGTATTGAGTTAGGACCAGCCCCCGCGATGCTCGCGGCGGATCCCTAGGACACGTGCTCGCGCCATATCCTACTCGCGCCACGCCTTCCCCCGCCATGTCTCACCTCAGTTTTTCGACAATTCAGACAAGTGAAAATATGTTTGGGTCAAGATGTTGCCGGCATCCGCCTTAGACATCAGGGCGCGTCTTTCGCCGAGTTAACTGGAGCGAGGCTAGGCTCGCTGGAGAGAGCCGCTTTCCTTCCCCTGGGTCTGGGACGGGACCAGGGCTTCCTTAGTAGTGAGCTGGAGAGAAAAGGGGGGGGGGGTAGGATATTCCGAGCTCGTCGTCTTGACTGGCGAGCTCGCACCCTGGTGTCTTCCTCGGGCCAACTCCCAGTCTCAACTCCAGGGTCGTAGCGACGTCCGTCGAGACTCGGCCGTGCCAGCTAGGTGGGGGCCTGGCAGGGGAGCGACGAGACCTAACCCCAGAGCGAGAAGACTTAGAAACTTTTGCCTCTCCCGGGTGCTACCACCGGGCCAGTCAGCTAGGTGAGAGCCTGAGGGCGGGTGTTGAACATCCTCCGGGCTCAGCCCCAGGGTCATAGCGATGTCCATCGAGACTCGGCCGTGCCAGCTAGGTGGGAGCCTGGCAGGGGAGTGACGAGACCTAACCCCAGAGCGAGAAGACTTAGGAACTTTTGCCTCTCCCGGGTGCTACCACCGGGCCAGTCAGCTAGGTGAGAGCCTGAGGGCGGGTGTTGAACATCCTCCGGGCTCAGCCCCAGGGTCATAGCGATGTCCATCGAGACTCGGCCGTGCCAGCTAGGTGGGAGCCTGGCGGGGGAGGGACGAGACCTAACCCCAGAGCGAGAAGACTTAGAAACTTTTGCCTCTCCCGGGTGCTACCACCGGGCCAGTCAGCTAGGTGAGAGCCTGAGGGCGGGTGTTGAACATCCTCCGGGCTCAGCCCTAGGGTCATAGCGATGTCCATCGAGACTCGGCCGTGCCAGCTAGGTGGGAGCCTGGCAGGGGAGTGACGAGACCTAACCCCAGAGCGAGAAGACTTAGAAACTTTTGCTTCTCCCGGGTGTTACCACCGGGCCAGTCAGCTAGGTGAGAGCCTGAGGGCGGGTGTTGAACATCCTCCGGGCTCAGCCCCAGGGTCATAGCGATGTCCATCGAGACTCGGTCGTGCCAGCTAGGTGGGAGCCTGGCAGGGGAGTGACGAGACCTAACCCCAGAGCGAGAAGACTTAGGAACTTTTGCCTCTCCCGGGTGCTACCACCGGGCCAGTCAGCTAGGTGAGAGCCTGAGGGCGGGTGTTGAACATCCTCCGGGCTCAGCCCCAGGGTCATAACGATGTCCATCGAGACTCGGCCGTGTCAGCTAGGTGGGAGCCTGGCGGGGGAGTGACGAGACCTAACCCCAGAGCGAGAAGACTTAGGAACTTTTGCCTCTCCCGGGTGCTACCACCGGGCCAGTCAGCTAGGTGAGAGCCTGAGGGCGGGTGTTGAACATCCTCCGGGCTCAGCCCCAGGGTCATAGCGATGTCCATCGAGACTCGGCCGTGCCAGCTAGGTGGGAGCCTGGCAGGGGAGTGACGAGACCTAACCCTAGAGCGAGAAGACTTAGGAACTTTTGCCTCTCCCGGGTGCTACCACCGGGCCAGTCAGCTAGGTGAGAGCCTGAGGGCGGGTGTTGAACATCCTCCGGGCTCAGCCCCAGGGTCATAGCGATGTCCATCGAGACTCGGCCGTGCCAGTTAGGTGGGAGCCTGGCGGGGGAGTGACGAGACCTAACCCCAGAGCGAGAAGACTTAGAAACTTTTGCCTCTCCCGGGTGCTACCACCGGGCCAGTCAGCTAGGTGAGAGCCTGAGGGCGGGTGTTGAACATCCTCCGGGCTCAACCCCAGGGTCATAGCGATGTCCATCGAGACTCGGCCGTGCCAGCTAGGTGGGAGCCTGGCAGGGGAGTGACGAGACCTAACCCCAGAGCGAGAAGACTTAGAAACTTTTGCCTCTCCCGGGTGCTACCACCGGGCCAGTCAGCTAGGTGAGAGCCTGAGGGCGGGTGTTGAACATCCTCCGGGCTCAGCCCCAGGGTCATAGCGATGTCCATCGAGACTCGGCCGTGCCAGCTAGGTGGGAGCCTGGCAGGGGAGTGACGAGACCTAACCCCAGAGCGAGAAGACTTAGGAACTTTTGCCTCTCCCGGGTGCTACCACCGGGCCAGTCAGCTAGGTGAGAGCCTGAGGGCGGGTGTTGAACATCCTCCGGGCTCAGCCCCAGGGTCATAGCGATGTCCATCGAGACTCGGCCGTGCCAGCTAGGTGGGAGCCTGGCAGGGGAGTGACGAGACCTAACCCCAGAGCGAGAAGACTTAGAAACTTTTGCCCCTTGGGGGTTTAAGCTGCGAACCCCTTTACCCTCGCCATTTTGACAGAGCATAAAATACGACAATGAGATTTGTTTTCATTCTTAAGGCCAAGATATTTACAATATTTTCAAGGGTAGAAACGTTTCAGATCGTCGCCACTCCAAGTGTGGCTGAGGGTGTCCCCTCTTACATCTTGGAGGCGATACCCTCCCGATTTCAAGACCTCTTGCACAATGTAGGGGCCCTCCCAATTGGGGTGGAGTTTTCCCACAGCGGCTGATCTCCCTGCCGCGTCCACTTTTTTCAAGACAAGGTCCCCCTCCACGAACTGCTTGACACGGACGTGTTTGTCGAAATACTTGGCCATCCTCCGCTTGGCCTCTTCCTGCCTGACGACGGACAAGTCGCGTAGTTCTTCCACCATATCAAGGGAGAGTCGAAGCTCCTCCTCATTCTCTGACCTCCATTCTTCCCTTCCGGCTCCTGCCTCGACGACCCGAGGCGTCTGGACCTCGAATTCGATAGGTAGAACAGCCTCGCAGCCGTGAGAGAGTTTGAAAGGTGTCTCCCCTATGGCCGTATTGGGGGTGGTCCTCAAGGCCCAGAGGACTGATGGAAGCTGTTCCACCCAGCTTCCCCTCAAATTTTCCACTTTCTTCTTTAAGAGGTTCACGATGATTTTGTTGGCCGCTTCCACCTGCCCGTTGCTCCTGGGGTGATGGACAGAAGCAAACCGAAGGTCAATCCCTAGCTATTCGCAGAAGCGAATGAACTCCGTGCTGGCGAACTGAGGTCCGTTGTCCGTGACGATAGCCTGTGGCAGCCCATGCCTGCAGATGATCTCTCCCCAGATAAAGTTCCTGACTACCTGAGAGGTTACCTTGGCTAGAGCTTTCACCTCCATCCACTTAGAAAAATAATCGATCATGACCAACAAAAACCTCCTCTGCCCGCTGGCCTGAGGGAGAGGTCCTACGAGGTCCAGCCCCCATATGGCGAAGGGCCATGGTGTCATGATGCTTCTCAACCTCTGAGCCGGCTGGAGCTGGAGCGGGGCATATAGTTGGCACTTATGACATTTTTTTGCGAATTCGGTTGCATCCTGACCGAGGGTGAGCCAGAAGTACCCTTGCCTGACGATTCTCCCTTCCAGGGTCCGACTCCCCGAATGACTTCCACATTCACCGGAATGGACTTCCTCCAAAATTTTGTGCACCTCTCTTTCGGCCACGCAGCGGGCCAACATCCCTGAGAGAGTCTTGCGGTACAACTGTCCCTCACGTAGGAGGTAGTATGCCGCCTTGTGCTTGAGCCCTCTTCGGTCCATTCCCTCCGGGTATTCTCCGGTGGACAAGAAGGTGACGAAGGGATCCATCCATGAGGGGTGCTGTTCTACTTCCATTAGTTCCCCCTCCTCGATGGAAGGTCGGAAGAGGTCCGTAATGGTGCCTCCCATCCGGGGCCCGTGCTTTGCTAGCTGGTCGACTGGCTCGTTTTCCCCTCGCGGCACGTGCTTGATTGAGAAGGTCTGGAAGGTCCCAATGACTCCCCTTACCTTCATCAAATAGAGCTGCAGGGTGGGCTCCCTCGCCTCAAACTCCCCCTTGACCTGGGAAGCCACCACCATGGAGTCGGTGAGGACCTCCACGTCATGCACCCCCAAGTCTCTTGCCAGGCGCAGACCTGCGATTACGGCTTTGTATTCGGCTTGGTTGTTGGTGATAGGAAAGTGCACTACCACAGTTTGCTCGATCTTTATCCCTTGGGGGCTTTCCAAGATGACCCCAACCCCTAAAGAATGCTTCCCCGAAGCACCGTCCACCCTGACTTTCCAGGGGAGAGGGCGAGTGAGTCTCTCCTCCGCCACCTCGACCACATACTCTGCCAGGAAGTCAGCCATAGCTTGGGCCTTGATTGAGAGGCGGGGGACGAAGGAGATGTCGAACTCGCTCAGTTCCACTGACCATTTGGCCAACCTACCTGAATGCTCTACCCCCTTGAAGATGTTGCGCAGGGGGTGGTCGGTCACTACTCGAATTGAGTGTGCCTGGAAATAGGGCCGAAGCCTCCGGGCTGAGATGATTAAGGCGAAGGCCAGTTTTTCCAGGATGGGGTAACGGAGCTCGGCCCTCTTCAATATCCGACTCACATAATAGACGGGGAGTTGCCTCTTCCCTTCTTCCCGAACCAAAACCGAACTCAAGGCTTCAGCCCCGACCCCTAGATATAGGAATAAGTCTTCCCCCTCCTTGGGCCCTTGGAGCAGGGGGGCTTGAGTCAGCTGTTTCTTTAAAGCCTGGAATGCCTCTTCGCACTCCGAGGTCCATTCGAACTTTCGACCCCCTCTCAAGGTTTTGAAAAACGAGGAGCACCTCTCCCCGGCCCGGGAGAGGAATCTACTCAACCCTGCCAACTTCCCTGCCAGTTGCTGTACTTCCTTGGTATTTTGTGGCGACCTCAGTTCCAAGATTGCCCTCACCTTGTCTGGATTAGGTTCTACCCCAGCGGGGGTGAGAAGATGCCCTAGGAACTTTCCCCGGCTTTCCCCGAAGACACACTTCAAGGGGTTCAGCCTCATCTTAAACTTGCGGAGAGTGGCGAAAGTTTCTTCCAAGTCCTGGATGTGGGAGTCGACATCCAAGCTCTTGACCATGAGATCATCCACGTACACTTCGAGATTCCTCCCCTTCTGCTCTCGGAAGACCCTATCCATCATTTTTTGATAGGTGGCCCCCGCATTCTTTAGCCCGAAGGGCATCATTTTGTAACAATAACATCCGTCTCCCGTGATGAACGAGACGTCTTTGACGTCAGGGGGATGCATCCTGATTTGGTGATAACCTGAAAAAGCATCCAGAAAACTCATTACAGGGAAACCGACGGCTGAGTCAACCAGCGCGTCGATCCGAGGCAAAGGATAACAATCTTTCGGGCATGATTTATTAAGAAGAGAAAAGTGAAAGTCCACCTAGTGTCAACTACCTTCACCTATGGGGGGGGGAATAGGTGTCTTTGCAGCGTGTTAGCGGAATTGAAATTATACCTGCACAAGAAAATAAAACAACAAAGCACAGAAGATACACAAGCAATTTATAGTGGTTCCCCGATTTGGGTACGTCCACTTTCCCCCTTCGACCTATCTCCCAACCAGGGACGACTCGGTCACTTCACCAACAGGATTGAAATCCAATCCTTGCACTAACGGAAGGAACCCTTCCACACGTAGGAGTCACCACTCCCACAACACGGGTTGCACCCAACCCTTACAACTAGAGACCAATCGGTCCTTTACAAAGAAATTGAAAATGCTTGCAAGAAATACAAACGACGTTTGGAGACAAAGGTGTCCCTCTTCGTACGACGACGTGTTCTTGAAGTCAACGAAGAGTCCACAACCCTAGATCTCACTTGGATTGAATCTTCCTGAAACCTGCGGCGACGAAGAGCTGCTGCTATGCTATCTTGATTCAAACTTCGTAGCTAGGGAAGCAAGGTCTTCCAACGGTCACACCAGGATCGGTCGTCTCGATCGATTCGGAAGGGGAAGGTTTTTCCCGATCAACGAATCAAGAGACAAGGGATCTCTAGTTAGACGCGTGAGACGTTATGCTAACCTAAGCTTCTGTCACAGAAGATCTGGAGGAGATCGAGATCGGCTTCAATGAACGACGGCTGCGGCGGAGGCGGAGACGATCCGCGAGTTTAGGGTTAGTCAGCCGCTTGTTTTTGTATCGCCTATCTTCTGTCTATAACTGTTCATTCATACAAGTGTATTTATACCGTAGATCAAGAGATAACCGTTGTGGGCCCCACCCAAGCAAAGACCTAGGACCGGTTCAAAATGCCGCAGGAAGTATCAGGGACCGGTCCAGGAATTTGGAAAAATTGCCAAGTCAGAATCGGCGAGAATCGAAGGTGATTCTCGACGAATCGGCGAGAATCACCTACGATTCTCGCCGAATTCTACTTGGTGAATTCAGGCAACACAGGTTGTAGGGGCCGGGGAGAATCGGTGGGAATCACTTTTGATTCTCACCGAATCGTCGAGAATGCAAGGTCATTCTCGACGAATCGGTGAGAATCATAAGTGATTCTCGACGATTCTGCCTTAGATAATTTTCCTGTCTGTGTCAAGACAGCCGGCCCAACCCGGCGAGAATCAACTAGTGATTCTCGTCGACTCGTCGAGAATCACTCTCAACGAATCGGCGAGAATCACTTAGTGATTCTCGACGAATTATACTTAGACGAATTCTCGTCTTTCCACCCGTGAGCAGGTCTTTGGCCCATCCTTGCTCCTTGTCTGCTCTTGCTTTATTATAACCCTGTACTTGAAATTAAGTACACCCCAATAGAGAGAGTACACGTAGGCCAACACACTGATCTGCTCAATGAGGGATTACGTTGCACAGACCCGTGTATATTGACCCACTGCACCCTGACATTGGTGTGTACTTAGCATGGAATAACTGCAAGCACAACTAAAAAAATAGTTCATCAAATACATTGTGAATTCATCTTAGCTTGACAGGTGGCTTCCTCAAATCCAGGTAATTGTGAATACAATACCCAACAATCTCCCCCTATTTGACGAAGCCAAAATCCTACAAGCTAAGATGAATACCACCATCCAGAGAATGATTAAAACTTTAAGACAATAAGAACAGACAAAATAATACTTGAGTCAAAACATGTCATCACATATATATATATATATATATATATATATATATATATATATATATATATATATATATATATATAACCACAATACTTGTTCGTAAGATAATATGAAAACATAGATGTACAGTGAGGGACAAAAAGGTCCTAAGCCTATTTTTCCTTAGCCAGATCATCCTTGAGCTTCTGAGCCAGGAATTTCTTGCTCTGTCTTTCGAAATATTCCTTTGGCTTAGGATGATATCTGGGAGGAGGAACTTTATCTGTCACTGTATTATTTCTGAAAAATATGTTGCGTTTGGCTTCAAATTCTTTGTGCCTCTCCCATTTGTATTGACTGTATACCTCACTTCGATTTATGTGCCCCTTCTGCTGTAACAAGAATGTGTCCAAGATGATACTTTTTGATACAGGACTCCATTTTTCATTTCTCACTTCCTCCTCCGTCAATCGGATCCTCTTTTCAGCTGGTGTTTCCCTTGAAGTTCCTTCTTGGATTTGCCTTTTTCCTTTGGCTTTAGCTAAGGCATCTTGATCAAACCAAGTTCGTCGTTCAGCCCTTTCAGCAGCTTTCTTCATCTCAGCTTCGCTTAATAGAACAGCCTCTGCACTTGCCCCTTCGTCATCCACAGTATTGTGCTCAGTGGTTTCATGTACAGGATTAACCTCAGGATTATTGTCTAATGCTTGATTGAGCAACCACTGGCAACTGTCATATACATAAACATTGGACTGATCGAAGTTTTCAATGATGATGTGCTGAAGCCCTGCCATTTTATCAGTATATTCTTTCTCCCCCTTTTTGGCTTCGAGGGCAATGGAGTTTGCATATGAGTGCAGGGACTCATCTATATGCTTTAGAGATTTAGAAAACTCAGTCAGCAGGTCTTGTTGATTTTTATTGAGGAGCACCATGTTGGTATCAAATTTTTGTATGCTGTCTGCCACAATATGTGCATTTTTATTAACTACAGCCAGATCGTCAGTATTCTTCTTCAGTCCCTGCATGAGAAGAGATACTGATGTTCCTGCCTCTGTGTATTTCTCATCAAATTTCTTTTCCATCAAATCCAGTTTGTGGTTGATCTGAACCACATTCTTCAGCATGAGATCCTCAGATTCCTTCAGCCTCTTTAGCACCGTTTTGTGGGATTTCTTAAACGTACTCTTGAGCTCATCCAGTATCCCTTGGACAACATTAACAGTGAGATTTGCCAGGTTTGCTTGGAGGGAAGGAGCTGCAGGCAGATCCTGGTCGGGCTCCCCAGCAGAAGTACTGAGAGAGCTGGACACAAGAATAGAGTCTACCGGGGGGACAGCGGGTTGCTGAGAGGGCTCCCCCTGTATTCCTGGATCCGACCTCTCAGGAGCTTGTTCCTCTGATGAACCAGCAGCATCCTCCTGAGGGTCCACCACTTTCCTCTGCTCAATTACTTCTTCCTCCTCCTCAGTCTCCATGTGCTCAGCTTGATCTGCAGAATTATGCATGTCTTCTTCCACTGCATCCACCTCCTCTTCATCATCCACCTCATCACCCAGGTAATTTATATCTTCCTCACCGTCCTCTTCCTCTTCCACATTTGCCACTTCCTCCTCACGGTCTTCTTGCACGGCCTCCACAGCATCTTTTGCTATCTGAGAAATATCAGATATGGTGTTTGCAGAAGAGAGTACAGGCTCCCCCTCAGTTCCTGTAATCAATGCATCATGAACTTCACTGGGGGCAGCCACGAAATCTGCTGAAGTTCTGTTGTCCTCGGCAGGAGATTCTTCTTGTTCAACTACCACTGCAGCTTGCCCTATGATTCGCTCCCATCTGTCAAAGACGCTGGAATCCATTTTCTTCAAATAATGCAAAGGAACTCCTTTGCTCATGTTGAACCTATCTCCGTTCAACTGATTGAGAAATAGGCTGATGATTCGTCCAAAGCTTGGAGATCTGAGGGTGTCCTTAATCTTCTCGAAAAGCATGGCCCCCAGTTGAATCTCTTTCGGCAGACTATCACCACAAGAATCTTGAACATGTCGGCTGAGATGTGGTCGTGTGAGCCTGGTTTGCATATCAGTACTTTCCCAATGATGTCGGACAAGAGTTTTCCCTCCTCATTCATTTCTTTTCTCTTTATCGATCTGGTGCCCCTAGCTAGCCCACAGAATAATAGAGTCCTGGCTCTATCATGTTCCTCTAGATAATCCTCGTTCTCAGAACTGGAAAGCTGCAAGCATTGAGTCAGTGTCCTGGCAGACATCTTGATCCTTGCACCTGCAACCTTACTCTTGATGATAGAGTCTTTATTCCGAAGTTTGGCGGTTGCGAAGAACTCCATCACTTCTTTATCCAGAATTTTGCAGGGATGCTCCAGTACAAACGTGAGTCCAGCCTCTTCCAGCATGATGATGATGTTTCTGAACTCATCCGAGGCATGTGAGAACCCGGTTCGAACTAATTCACAGCCAGTGACCAGCCCAGCGATGGTCCTTGGAGCCATAGCAAACTAGGAAGAAGGGGAATACCAATTTCCAAGTCTAAGGATCGTCGAAACTAAGAGGTTGAGAGTAATATCTATACTAATACTCAAAGCACGGTTGGGGATAAGAGAGGCATTACCTTAGGAGGATATGCAGTGAAGGTTCCGGCACCACGTTGCGTAAGGTGCGGCGAGCCGATTCGAGGCTAAGCGAGGGCGTGACTCCGGCTGCAAGAGGGAGTCTTCCGGAGGGTTGTTAGGTCACGATGAAGCCGAAGTCGAAGATGAAGAGAATCGAGAAGAGGCTTGGAATCGGAAAGTGATTTGGAATCGGGAAGTTGAAGAGTCGACGGGAAGTCGAAGGGTCGGCGGGATTTGCTGGGTCGGCGGGATTTACTGGGTCGGTGGGATTCATGTTATAACCGGGTTTAAATATATGGGTATTGGTCGAATAACCTATTCCCGCCGAATATCAGCTTCCCTGGTTGAAATATCTCAGCGAGATTGGACAGGTCGGCGAGACTTGTAAATAGGTGAGTATGGGATTTGATATGATGAGTATTACCTATAACGTTTTTGTCAAAAATTGTAAAGAGTCGAAAAGATCATTTCTTCATCCGAGTGTGGTTTAACATACCACACAGCTTAGGAGGCACAACAACTCTGAGATTCCTAACTTACTAACATGGGCTAGCAGACTTCACAAATTATGTCGAGATCGATAGATGTGATAATTTTTATGTTAGTTGACATGCTTAGTGACTCTTAATGACGTATCGCCTTTTTAATTTTCAGCTTGTAATATATGCCTATTGATGAGCCTTCGCGAATCTATCAGAGAATTTACTGATACACCGTTAATAATGTATCTAAGGGTTATTTTTATAGTGTTGATCTGCCCTTAGGAGAACACACATAGATGTATATATGTATATATAAATATATATATATATATATATATATATATATATATATATATATATATATATGTAAATGTCGACATAATACGACTCAAATATTTAGGCTGATCAATGATACCTGGAATTGTAAGATTCATCATTCAGCCCTTCTGATTAGAGCATACCAGGTGTTCAATTGGAGTATCCCATTGTTGATAGTGCTTCTTTCGTTCCAGATACTTGTTCCAGACCAATCTTGGAACATCTTCTGTCTAGCTCCCATCATGACACGGAAGTCTAGACTACCCTGCACCAAAGAATATTACCTTACCTTAGGAGCCCAATATGTATTGGGTCCTAGGTTCCTGTCAGCATAATAATTTGACTGCCTTCCCTCAGGAATCCTGGTGGGAAGACTAATATTGCCTCGAGGATGTGGAAGTCCCCTTGCCATTGATACAGAATAGTTGTGCCAACAATCTATGGCAAAATGACCCACTTTGCCACAACACCAACACTCATGAATGTTGTATCACCGTTTGTGACCTGAACGGATGACAGAGATAGTCATAGTTCTGGGTCTAAATGGAATAGAGCCAGATATGCTCACAGAATTGTCTCTTCCACCGTGACTATTGGAAGGGTGGAAAGAATGCATATGGCAGGCGTCATGAGGCCTGGGAGGTGGTGCCTTCTTTTCAGTCAGCCCCCTTCCAAGGACCTCATGAGTCCTAACAACATGATTTCTATCCCCCCTTTCCAGAGTCCTAGGGAGGTGAGAGGCGCATTGTGAGCTGATGCTGGCAGATTCATGACGAGTAGGGGCTGTGGCCGAGAATACAAAGGGCTTGGTGGAAACCGGAGGTATTCTCTTCTGGGTGGCCATGACAGCCCTTGCATTTTGAGTGCTGCCACCAGAGGACTGATCATTCTTGCAGTGACCATGGTTATTCCTATGGTCATACCTGAAGGCATGATGAGTGTCCTTCCTACTCGGGGTGGGGGGTCTGAACACCGTTTCCCCATTTCTCCATGACTTAATTATTTGGGAGATCCACCCATTTTCTGCTTTTCTCTTGATAGCATCAATCTTGGAAAAATTAGAAACTATCCTCTTCTCGGTCTCTAGACGACTTTCTAGATCCGAGATCTGAGAGTCCTTTACTTTGATGGATTCCAATTGGAGATCCATCAAAATCTTCAGCTGAGCAATCTCCTTAGCTTGTTCCTCAACAAGTAAGTTGCTCGTCTGAAGGGCACTCTCAAGGGAATCACGATTATCAATCTTTTGATTGAAGCTATGTGTATCTCATGCATCATTGGAAGGACTACTCTCAAAACTATTCCTGTCTTCAGGAACTTCAAGAGGAGAGGGGCATGATGAAGAAGTTACCTGCGTCAGACTTTGTTGTTCATGGTTACCATCCAGATTGGCAGAAACTGTTGAGTTAGCTTCATCAGAACTGCTTTCCTCAGCTTCTTCTTCAGTCTCTGACAAGGACACAGGAGCCCTGATATTGACATATTGATCATGCCCTTCATCTTCAGAAATAAGGACTCCTACATAGGCTTCATCCTCTTGCTGACAACCGGTACCAGCTTTCTCTGATCCCTCCATGAGGTCTGAGATGGTTTGCCACATGGACTTGGCTGTCCTACACTTGTCCACTCTTGAACGAGATACACCAGACCAGACGTCAGTGATGATCTGACGTATTAACTTATCCAAGTTGTACAGTGAGAGCTCGGTCTCAGACATCTCTTCGGGACTCTTGGGGATAAGGATATCCTCTCCAGACTCAGAGGCCTTCATGGGAATGAAGGGACCCTCTTCCAAGATGATTGACACCCGAGGGTCGATGGCCTCCAGATGAAACATAACTCTCATCTTCCAGATAGGATAATACTCTGTTGTGCATGCAGGGAGTCTCAGAGGAGGGACATCAAATTCCAGCTCCATGCTTGAGTCTCGTCTTCTAGTTGACACAGGAGGCAGGATCTTACTCAAGGTGTTAACCCCTTTGATGAGCAACCTCCCTCTGATACCACTTGAAAGTTCACCTAGTGTCAACTACCTTCACCTATGGGGGGGGGGAATAGGTGTCTTTGCAGCGTGTTAGCGGAATTGAAATTATACCTGCACAAGAAAATAAAACAACAAAGCACAGAAGATACACAAGCAATTTATAGTGGTTCCCCGATTTGGGTACGTCCACTTTCCCCCTTCGACCTATCTCCCAACCAGGGACGACTCGGTCACTTCACCAACAGGATTGAAATCCAATCCTTGCACTAACGGAAGGAACCCTTCCACACGTAGGAGTCACCACTCCCACAACACGGGTTGCACTCAACCCTTACAACTAGAGACCAATCGGTCCTTTACAAAGAAATTGAAAATGCTTGCAAGAAATACAAACGACGTTTGGAGACAAAGGTGTCCCTCTTCGTACGACGACGTGTTCTTGAAGTCAACGAAGAGTCCACAACCCTAGATCTCACTTGGATTGAATCTTCCTGAAACCTGCGGCGACGAAGAGCTGCTGCTGTGCTATCTTGATTCAAACTTCGTAGCTAGGGAAGCAAGGTCTTCCAACGGTCACACCAGGATCGGTCGTCTCGATCGATTCGGAAGGGGAAGGTTTTTCCCGATCAACGAATCAAGAGACAAGGGATCTCTAGTTAGACGCGTGAGACGCTATGCTAACCTAAGCTTCTGTCACAGAGGATCTGGAGGAGATCGAGATCGGCTTCAATGAACGACGGCTGCGGCGGAGGCGGAGACGATCCGTGAGTTTAGGGTTAGTCAGCCGCTTGTTTTTGTATCGCCTATCTTCTGTCTATAACTGTTCATTCATACAAGTGTATTTATACCGTAGATCAAGAGATAACCGTTGTGGGCCCCACCCAAGCAAAGACCTAGGACCGGTTCAAAATGCCGCAGGAAGTATCAGGGACCGGTCCAGGAATTTGGAAAAATTGCCAAGTCAGAATCGGCGAGAATCGAAGGTGATTCTCGACGAATCGGCGAGAATCACCTACGATTCTCGCCGAATTCTACTTGGTGAATTCAGGCAACACAGGTTGTAGGGGCCGGGGAGAATCGGTGGGAATCACTTTTGATTCTCACCGAATCGTCGAGAATGCAAGGTCATTCTCGACGAATCGGTGAGAATCATAAGTGATTCTCGATGATTCTGCCTTAGATAATTTTCCTGTCTGTGTCAAGACAGCCGGCCCAACCCGGCGAGAATCAACTAGTGATTCTCGTCGACTCGTCGAATCGGCGAGAATCACTTAGTGATTCTCGACGAATTATACTTAGACGAATTCTCGTCTTTCCACCCGTGAGCAGGTCTTTGGCCCATCCTTGCTCCTTGTCTGCTCTTGCTTTATTATAACCCTGTACTTGAAATTAAGTACACCCCAATAGAGAGAGTACACGTAGGCCAACACACTGATCTGCTCAACGAGGGATTACGTTGCACAGATCCGTGTATATTGACCCACTGTACCCTGACATTGGTGTGTACTTAGCATGGAATAACTGCAAGCACAACTAAAAAAATAGTTCATCAAATACATTGTGAATTCATCTTAGCTTGACAGGTGGCTTCCTCAAATTCAGGTAATTGTGGATACAATACCCAACAAAAAGTCGATACACATCCTCCACCGGCCGTCTCCTTTTTTAACCATTACAACGTTGGAGACCCAGCCGGGGTATTGGATTTCAGATATGAAGCCAGCCTCGAGGAGCTTGGCGACTTCCTCCCTGATTGGCTCGGCGAGCTTGTCCGTGATGGATCTTTTTTTCTGCTGGATGGGGGGAGCCTCCGGGTCCAGGTTGAGGCGATGGCAGGCCACGTCGGGGTCGATCCCTGGCATTTCCGCGGCGCTCCAGGCGAAGATGTCCACGTTCCTCTGGATGCACTCCAGCATCCTGCCTTGAGCTTCCGGGGTCAGGCCTCCGCTGACGCGGACCTTCTCCACCCTGCCTCCAATGGTGAGGACCTCCATCTCCTCCACCTCTTCCGCCGCCTCCAGACGGGACTGTTCCTCCCATTCCTCGATACCTCCCCTTCCGGGGGCGAGGACCTCTTCCTCAGCCTCCTCGACGGCCATGGCCTCGGCCGACCTCCGAGTCTCTTCCGCGACCTCCTCCCGAGCGCGGCACTCCACCTCCATTTCTTTGTCAGCTTCCTGCTCCTCCTCCTCCAACCTCCGCCCCATCTCCTCGGCCCCCTCCAGCCAAGAGATGGAGTTTACCGCCGAGACGTAGCACTCCCTTGCCTCCTTAGGGTCTCCTCGAACCCGGATCTGGACCCCCTCGACGTTGAGCTTTAGACACTGGTGGAAGGACGAGGGGACGCAGCGGAAGGCGCTGATGAGGGGTCTCCCGAAGATGGCGCTGTAACTGCTAGGAGCGTCCACGATGACGAACTTGCAGTTGCGTGACTGCCCCCCTAGAGTGACATGGAGTCCCACTCCTCCCTCGACTTCTTTCCTCTCCCCTGAAAAGCCGAACAGAGGCCCGTCCGAGGCTAACACCCTCCTGGCCTCTACCTTCATCGCATCGAACGCCCTCTTGAAGATGACGTTGACCGAACTCCCATTGTCCACAAGGATTCGGGAGACAGTGAAATCCTCGATGGCTGTCTGGATAATCAGCGCATCGCAGAAGGGGTCCTCGTGACCCAGCAAGTCCTCTCTGGAGAAGGTGATTTTCTCCTCCGGGGGAGGGGATTGGGATGTGGAGCCAACGCTCCTCCGGTACATAGTGTGGAGGCTTGACTTACGGGAGGCCTCGATCCTGCCCCCCCCCCCCCCCCCCCCCCCCCCCCCCGTGGATCGCTCCGATCCTTCCTCGGGTGCCCACATCAACCCGGTCTTCACACCGATCCCCCTCCTCCCGAGGCCGGATCTCCTCTATCCGAACTTCCTGATGGTCTTGTTGTTGCTGTTCCCTTCTCCCTCTCATCTCGAGGAACTCCGGACACGTGGATGTGAGGTGCCCCTCTTCCTGATGAAAGTCACAATAGGGCAGGTCCACCCTGACCTCCCTCCTTCTCCTCGGCTGTCCTCTTCTTCTCCCCCTCATGGCAATTGCCATTGCCTCCTCCTGGTCGGGGAGAGGGGGTCTCTGACCCTGCCTACCCCCCTGGGGGTTGTACTGCCCTCGGCCACCCTGGCGGTTATCTCCTCCCTGATAACCTCTTCGTGGTGCCTGGTCTTGCCACTCGGGCCTCCATCCCAAACGGTGGGTCTGTTCTGGACGCACCCACCTGGGTTGCGGCTGCTGCTGCGACTGCTCCCTTTGTCGAGGTTCAACCCTCCTCTCCTCCTGAATTCGGCCACCCCTTGGCCTTTCCTCTTCCACGGCCCACTTGGCTAACCTTCGCGCAAACTCTGGATGTGCTGCCTCCATTTCGGCCTCCCTGGCCGCCCTCTCCAGGAGTGCCTCAAAAGACACTGGAGGTGATCTCTTCAGTTCCATTGCGAAGAACCCGGATTGGAGACCCAGGGTGAAGGCCACCATCATGGTGTGCCCCGGCATCTCCTGAACTTGGGACAGTTCCTCCTGGAACCTGTCCAGATAGCTCCCCAGGGTCTCTCCCACCCTCTGCTTGATGCGGAACAAAGACTCCGCCTCCTTCTTCCTCTTCTTAGAAGTGGTGAACCTCAGCATGAAACCCCGTCGCAGATCCTCAAAGCAGTAAATGGACCCGGTCGGGAGCTGGTGGAACCACTCTCTCGCCTTTTCTCTGAGGGTGATGGCGAAGAGTCGGCACTTGAAGCCGTCTGACATCTGTCGAATGGAGACCATGTCCTCGAACCACTGGATGTGGTGGACCGGGTCTCCTCTCCCGGAGTAGTAAGTCATCTCCGGCTCGCGAAACCCCTCGGGAACTGGGGCTGAAGAAACGAACTCGCTGAAGGGGCTCCCCCCCTCAGCCGGGCGAGACGGGAACTCCCTCCCTGCAGTCTCGCCGAAGTGGTACTCGGCGGCCGAGCCGGGGAACAGAACTCGCCCATGGAACTCGCGCTCGCCTCTCTCGGCGGGTTCCTTCCCTGGTCGCCTGAGCGGCGCGTCGTCGCCGAGTGCGGGAGCGGCGACCACCGGGACTGCCGGTGTCGTACTCTCAGCTCGCATGCCGAGGGCGGTCCTGACGAGCCCGAGGATCTCCTCCCTAAGCTCCGCCGGCACACTCGCCGCTGGGGGTGGGGGAGGGGGTGGCGAGTTGCCCCTGCCTGATCCTTGTCCTTCTTCTCCAGTCATCGAGCCTGCAGAAGGTTTTCTCTGCTAACCACTTTCCACGCTCACCGCACCAAAATGTTGAAACCGGAAAACCGGTCTCTGTGGAGTTCACCCTTGGGGAAGGGGTGGCCGCGCACCTACTTCACTCCTGCAAGAAAATGACAAAGAAAAGAGAAGGAACAAGGACTAGACCAAGGGCCCGACGTGGAGGTCCCACCACACACCCGGAAGATCTTAGAGCGCTTCCCCTCCTTAGCCAAATGTCGGGCTAAGGTACCCCAGAAAGCGCTAGTAGGCCGGAGAATTAGTAAGCATGCCTTCTGAGGTACCCCTTGGGTCCTATTTATAGGAAAAGATGGTCTGCCAATATACAACCTTCACTGTTTTCGAGGACTGCAAGCAGACCAAAAAGGGGCAACATAGTAAAAGTATGCCATGGCCGAGATGCGAGCTGGACCTGAGGGGGCACTCGCTCGGCAGGGGGCCCGACTCGCCTCGCCCTGGGCCTAGGCGGGCACGTACTCGGCGGACTGTGCTCGACTATCGCTGAGCTCGGCTTGACTACCGCCGAGCTCGGACTCGGCACGGCGATCGCCGAGCTCGGACTCGGCACGGCGATCGCCGAGCTCCAACAGAAACTGAGCTCGGCACGGGGATCGTCGAGCTTAGCTCGACTACCGTCGAGCCCTGTTCCCGCACCCGAGCTCGGTCTCGGCATGCCGGGCTTCGTTCGGCCATCGTCGAGCTTGGCTCGACTATTGCCGAGCTCGGGCTCGGCATGCTGGGTCCACATTGGTCTGAGCCGGCCGGTTCAACTCCTGTCGACCACTCGCGGGATACGGGGTTGTACACTATGATTTTGAACTTGGATTGAAAGTGTCTAGAATGAAAATAAAAGCTTTAATGCGCTACGAAAAATACTAACGTCATTCAATATTTTGAATGAAGCTACCACATAGACTAGTACCATATGGTCCTTAGGTATTTAAACCTGTGGTTCTATTCACATGATTCGTAAATCAATTGATTCATGGTCTAACATCAATGATTACACACAAAGTTAGAGTTAGATTTGTGACCAACTAAGCTAGAATATACAATATGCACATGAACAAAACTGAATTCATACAAAGCACAAATGAAATAAAACACCTTCACCAAAAATAATCCACGCATTGATTCACATAACTACACAATAAACCCTACAAGAGAATCAAAGAATTGAAGAGTAATAAAGCAATATGTAATTCCAGATATTACAATATCAAGAAGAGAATAGAAAAACAAACTTTACAAAGAAAGTTTGTAATGAAATATGCTTTACAAACAAAACTTGCTTTACAAACAAAGTACCTTCAATTTCCAATGGTCTTCGTCTCTAGATTCTCTCTCAGAACTCTCTCTGAAATAAGGCTAAAATATGCTTTAAAAGGAATGAAATCCGAGCTCTTAAAAGGGTTCCTCTTCGTCATAATGAAAAAAACAACTATAGATATAGAAAAGGGTAAAGCACACGATCATGCGTGAATACACGGCCGCGATTTGATACAACTTCCAAGAAATGCCAGGAAAGTGAAGAAACATGTCAAATGCACGGGCAAGTTGCTAAACGCACGTGTGTGCCTTTTGAAGAATTCACGGTCATGTGTTTGTTTAATCAGACAAGTGTGTCTCCTGAAGAATGCGTGATCGTGTTCTTACATTGAACTGCAGGCACGTGGGTGTGTGATGACACATAGTTATGGCGCATGGGTGTGCGGCCATGTATGCATTTTCCATCCATTCATCCCGCTAGAACACAAGTTCAGTTAGCAACCGTTTATTGGGACGCACGGTCATGTTTTTCGACATGCGTTTCTTCATTTTTGTTTCTTTGCCTTTGCCAATGCTCCTATTTTGTCCCTAGTGGTTCCTTTTGCTCCAAAATTGCTCCCAATTACTCCAATATGCTCCTTCTTCAATAATTTAGCATAAAAATACAAATAATGTGTAAATCCATAAAAACAGATGAGCAATCGTTGCAAAGTAGTGGTGAATTATGACGCGAACAAGTGTCACTTATTTAATGTTATCAAATACCCCTCAAGTTAAATTTTGTTATTTCAGGGCAAAGAGAATTTTAAAGAGAATAATGAAAGATACATATATAGTTTCCCTATAATCGATACTTATGCACCTCGTGCACGCGCACTTGGATGACGATCATCACTACACGCGAGCTCTCTCGGAGGCACGGAGACGTTTGGGGATTATCTTATATTTCATAATTTATTATGTATTTGTCTTTTATGTTTTTTGTCATGTAATGAGCGACTCCATTTATATAAGGAGCCTTTGTCAACAGTCACATTATCTTGTTGAGTATTAGTTGTTTGGCTTTCTTGAAGCGGGGAGTACCTTGGAGGACCCAATCTCCAGATACTTGTTTGCTACAAGCCTCCCGATTATATTCGTGTTCTTTATTGCAATCTAAATTCCTTCTATGCTATTTGTCTTTTTTTACTATGCCTAATACAATCCAAAATTACTATTTTTTTGCGAAACAGTTTAACATCATTAAGAATATTAGTATGTAATAGAACATGTGCGTGAGAATATTTTAATATCATTTCTTAGCATTATCAAGTTGCATTGATCAATTTTCAACGCTGAAAAGTGTTAGTCTTGATCAAGTGCGCATGAATCCGAACGGACAGGTCATGCGCGCGAAGCCGCGCTTCCCCCAAGTCCCGAGAGCACCCAAGAAGGAGGTCTCATCAGCGCACGCGCCCAGACAACGCCCCACACGAGCACGACTAGGCCACCCTGGTTCGCCCGGCCTGCGCGTGGGAGTGCGCAGTCGTCGCGCGCCCGGCCAGCACGCACGCGGTCGCGCCCCGCGCGGCCTGCCTAACACACAACTCGAAAGGACGACCGCTAGCACCCTCAACATTCAGATCGGAAGGGTTAAACCTCAACCGATCTGCAGACCATGCACCCCAACCCCTCTCCATGCCCACCAATGGGTTATTGGAGGCCGCAACCTCTCTTTGATAATAAGTGGTCCAGTTACACGCCTCTATGAGGACTTCCCAGGAGGTCACCCATCTCAGGACTACTCCAGCCCGAGCACGCTTAGCTATAAATTTCTTTCACTTCTCATCAACAATTGAGCTGCAGCTCAATTGATGATGAGAAGTGAAAGAACTTTATAGTTACTTATTTTTTTTGTAATGGCCTCCCTAGCACACAGCTAGAAAGGACGACCGCCGACACTCCCAACATCTAGCTCGAAAGTGTTAAGCCTCAACCGATCTGCAGACCATGCACCCCAATCTCTCGCCATGCCCACCACGGGTGGGTTGTTGGAGGCCGCAGCCTCCCTTTTGATGAAAAGTGATCTAGTTAAGCGCCCTACTGGGACTTCTCAGGGGATCACCAATTCCAGGACTACTCCAGCCCGAGCACGCTTAGCTCAATTGGTGATGAGAAGTGAAAGAACTTTATAATTTAGTGTGCTCAAGCTGGAGTAGTCCTGGGATGGATGACTTCCTGGGAAGTTCCCACAGGGGCGCTTAACTGGATCACTTCTCATCAAAAGGAAGGTTGCGGTCTCCAACAACTCATCGATGAGCTTGGAGAGGGGGTTGTGGTGCATGGTCTGCAGATCGGTTGAGACTTAACCCTTTCAAGCTAGATGCTGGGGGTGCCAGTAGTCGTCAATTTTAGCTGTGTGCTGGGGAGGCCGTTACAACGCAGCTCCGCCCCGCATCCGTCGAAAGGCCCGCAAGAATTAGCCGCTTCTTGATAACAAATACGCTGATCTTGTAAAGAACAACGCTCACAAGGATCCCGCCAGGTCATACTCCTTCCCTGTAAGGCGACAACAACGGTCAGGAGGATCCCGCCAAGTCTCGGGCAGCTTCCACGGGGTTTTGACAAACCCAAATAGCGTCCCGCCATGACGATAGTCGGTCTTATCTTCAAACGACAGTCATCTCTTATTACTCTGCACCTTGACCCGGTCGTCAGAGCCAAGACAGACTTTGCACCACTCGCGGAAGAGTCAAACCGACATCCGGGAGTCATGCTCCCGAAAGAAGCAAAGCAGCCTCATGATCCTCGTCAGCCCCGCAAGAGAAAATTGCGCCACCGGAACACCACAAAACTGAAATACTGTGGCTGTCTAATCTGTAGGGGGAATCCAAAATCCCGCCTTTAGGCACCCCTTCGTGCATCGCGAAATGGACCGGAGGAGGGTGCTGAATGCGCTCCAATGGGGACGGGATCACAGTCTCCACGTTTGCCAAAATGTCGAAACGCTTCCTCCAACTACCCACACAGGCAAGAGTCGAAGGCGACGGATGGCGCATCGATCGATGCAGAGTGCCGCCTTTAGACACCTACAGAGAGACGAGCATTGGCATCAAAACAGGCAAAAGAAAAATATCGCATACACGAAGACATGAGCACCCGCGCGAGGCCGGGCGAGTGACGACGCCACGGCGGCGGGGAGCGGTTTTGGCGTGTGGATCGCACAGGGGGATCACACACGGGGGTTAGCGCATGGATTGCACATGGATTTGGCGCGTTGATCGTGCACGTCACAGTTTTCTCGATAACCCCCCACTAAGTTATAAGTTAGTGGAGGCATGAGAATTCCGATTATTCGTAGCTCGAAAATATAAAAAGTTTTACAAGAGAGTGCTCAAATGTATAGTTTTCAATTTTCATTAACCTTATTTGAATAATGGATTACTAGGGGAAAAAGGGAATTGTTAAGAGCACCGCACTTTTGGCTAGTCGCACCGCTTTGTTAAAAACATCACACATTTTCACATATTGTTAAAGACACCGCACATTATTAATCGCACCGTAGTTGAGATAAATGCACCTCACTTAAAATTTGAATAAAAAGAGGTTTGATGAATGCCAAAAGATGGATGAAGAGGAGTGACTTTTATTAGAAATTTAAGAAATCTAAACAGAAAAACCAGAAAGAAGCACAGATGGTGGATAAAAAGGGCAAACAATCTACTCGGGAAGCATTTAAGACATCTCTACTCGTTTTTCCGCAACGGCCACCGCTCTCCGCTCGCCGGTAGTGTGGAACACACTCCGTTGGAGATGGTACCAGAGAAGCGGAAGGTTCCACCGGTGTTGGTGTCTTTAGAAGCCAAACATCATAGATTAGGAGAAATTGCGGTGCGAGTTAGTGTTGTGCGACTTGTATTTTTTTATGAGTATTTTTAACATTAAATTAGGAGAAATTGCGATACTATTAGTTAAAAACACGGTGCCTTTGGCTCTGTTTGGAATACCGATGTCGTTTTAAAATGAGGAAGTTCAAAAGAGAGATGTTAAACTGCATTTTTAAAACTGTGGTTTTAAAACTAAGATTTTGTTTGGGTAACCTTCGTTGCAGTGCCTGTTTAAATTGTTTTCAAAATTATCTTCGCATGAATTTTATTTATTTCCCACCAATTTTTTATGAATTTTTAAAAACAAAATTAATTATTATATTTGTGTTTTTTTACAAATTTATAGATATAATTATATATTTTATAGGAGTTAAATTGATTAAATAAAATTAAATTAAATTTTAAAATATTTCAAATGGCCGTTTTGAAAGGGAGAATGGAGGTCTCCCTAACCTTTTCAAAACTGAGGAAAAAGTAGGTTTTAAACAACCGTTTTAAAATGACAGTATTTTAGTTAGGGCCTGTTTGAGAAACCGGCGGGGCGCCGTTCCGGCCAGAACGGGCCGGAGAAAACTGTTTGGGAAGGAGACGGCGAGCTCCATTCCACGCCGGCCAGCGTGAAAAGGCGAAAAACGGAGGTTTTTCAGCTGGCCACTCGCGCTCCAGCCCTCCGTTCAACCGGCCTTTTTCTCTCTCCTTCCCGGCGTGCTTTCTGCGCTGGTTTGCAACGGATTGCCAAACACAGCCTTATTCTCAACACCTTTCCTCCGGTCCGTTTAGAACGGAATGGAGTTAAAACGGGCTCCCAAACATAGCCTTTAACAACTCCTTCCAAAAAAAAGTTCGAACCGGTTTATTTCAAAGCAAAATAGGAAAGTAGGCCGGTCCGTTTTAGAACCCTGGGTTTAGTTACGGTATTAATTATTCGCCGCCGTGCCCGACTATTATGAAGGATTCTTTCTCCGGCGACCCTCCACCTCTTCTCCTTTCTTCCTTCCGCTCTCTAAACAATTTCTTCTATTTTTCCTGCAATGGCGCTGGCTCTGAATCGGCCTCTCCCTCTTCGCGCTAAAGAAAGGGCGAGTCTTTATTTGATGCATTTTCTTCTGACCAAGGTTTCTTCCGACTCATTTTCTTGTTACCTTTCTGAGTCTCTTCAGTCTTGGAGCGGTGGTAGATCTTACGCGAGCAGGAAGATGACTTCCTCTATTGTTTGTTTGAGTGCGGGCACTGCTCTGGACTGTATTCCTGCTGCTCATGTAGTTATTCCTGATGGACCTTGGAAGCAGGTGATTTTTTTGTTTGATTCATTTAGTGAAAATTTGAGATTTCAATTCGTCTGTTTATAAATTTGGTTATTTGGCTTTTTTGCAAAGTGCACCCTCAAAATATTGGGTTTTGGCAAAATGCACCTCGAAAGTTTAAAATTGGCAAAATGCACCCCAAAATGATTTTTTTTTGGCAAAGTGCATCCTCAATAGGCAAAAAATAAAATGATCAAAATGTACACTCTAGGGTGCACATTGCCAAAAAAATCATTTTGGAGGAATGCATTTTGCAAAATTTAAAATTTCGAGGTGCATTTTGTCAAAAATCTATATTTCGAGGGTGCACTTTGCAAAAAATGTTATTTAGGTTTTATATAGAAAATCTATTCGAACCGAGAATCATGAAACACATTCAATTACCATAATCAACATCACTAAGTAGCTAGAGCAAGTCTAACATCACTGTATGAAGTTTGAAGGTTAAATCAGCAAAAAATGAATTAGCTTCTCAATGTTTTTAAAGATAATGCTCGGCATCTTAGCATTGTAACAATGGACAACTGATGGGGAGCAGCTCGCTTGACCCATTCGGGTCTACTCATGATGACCTTGGGCGCATCGGCGATCGGGAATGGTCATCTTGGGCGAATCGCCGATCTTAGCATTAGCCGTTCTTTCCATTTTTTTTAATTTCGAATTGTATTTTTATTTATTTTGGAGTTGGAACAATCGTCTGATCATAAACCACCATTGTACCCCCCTAGAGTCTATATATTGAGGGTGAGGGCTCTCATTTTGGGGATTGAAGAATTGAGTGTAAAATTCACTTCTTTGATCATCTCAGTGTCGAGGACGACCCCGAGAGGGAAGCCCAGGCTCCCTCCTTCCCATTGCTGTGAGACACCTCCCGATTCCCTCCCCTCTGTCGTCCACCACCTCCTCCTCCTCATTCCCCCACAAAACAACCGGTCCCATCCTCAATTTCCCCTTTCAAAATCCCAGCCAACCACATCCATCCTCATTCACCCCCTCCAAGACCCTCCATCACCTTGCCGGCCCCAAGCAGTCACCTCCTCATCCCTTCACCGACCTTCTAACTCCATCTTTCATGTCGTGGATCCACTTCCTTACAGCCCCTCCCTCCAAATCCGCATAACCGGCCCACCATCTTCATCAAAACCCCTCTTATTCGTCGCTGGTCCTTAAGATCGTCGCAAGAAAGCTGAAGCCGATCGCTGAAAGGATTCCATCCCGCTCAAGGTCGGGAATCTCATGTTGCCGCCCGTTAGAGAAAGGTTTTTTCCTGTTGCTGATCGGGGAAGAAGGAACAACCTAGCCTCTCTGATCCGTATTCATCCTCTTCCCTTACCGATCTAGAGGAGGAATATCTTGAATCTTGTGATTCGCCTTGAGCCACGCCTCCTATCGTGTGAATTCCTATCCCGCCCGCTGCACTGTTTTCCCCCTATTGGCAGATTTCTGCAGGAAGATCGCCGTCTCTCCTTGGATATAGGGCTACTGTTGGTGATTTTCCCATCTATAAAGAAAAGCTAAGAGCTGCGTCTATTTTTCAGCTGTAGTTTTGTTAGCCCAATTCTTACAGTAAAGGGGTATTGTTGGGTGTAAAGGAGATCTCCATTGGAGAAAGAAACTCTAACTACGAATCTAGAATTTTTGGATAGGAACCTATAATGTCAAAGGGAAGCTATCTCTCCTCTCCTGTGTCGATGATCAAATTGGAGAAATTCTCCAATTCAGAGTTCAGTGGCTAGAAGCGAAACACCCAGTTCGATATGAAATATTTGAACATCTTTTATACTGTGCAGTCTTACTTTGCATCTTTTGCAGGAGGAGATGATGAGGAACACTGGATCAATGGAGAAGACATTTATCATGATTACCTCCTCAATAATCTCTCAAACAGGCTGATAGAGATGCACATTAAGATGAAAACTGCAAAAGAGATCTGAGACGATCTGGAGGAGCAGTTCAGAGAGGAAGTGAATATGTCAAAGACGTATATGGTGGACAAGTTCATGACCTTCACCTTCGCTGAAGACTGAGAGATTCTTCCACAGGTTGCAGATTTTGAGACTCTCGTGGACAAGCTTAACAGTGATAACATTTTTTTGCCAAATGAGTTTGTTCCAGGAGCTATCATTTTCAAGCTCTCATCGGCATGATATTCCTTTAAGACGGAGATGTATCAGAAGAAGACGCAACTTAGTTTGAAAGACCTCAAGCGTTTCATTTGCATTGAGAATGAGAACTGGACTAGGCATGCTATAGAGACGGTTAATAAGCATAATTATGTTGCTAACATGATTACGCATCATAGGTGAAAGTCTAAGTCTGGGAAGATTAAACCGTCCATCAGTGTACTGCAGTTGCTGACACCAGCAAGAAAATTAAGAAATTTAAAGACAAGTGCTACAACTGCAATAAGTGAGGTCACGGTGCTTCCGAATGCAAGCATACCTAAGACTGATAACAAAATAAACATGATTTATTAGACTGCGTCTGCCAACTTTGTTGCCATGGTTGAAAAAGGAAAGACCAGTACAGAATGATGACTAGATTCAGGTGCTACTTGACACGTTTGTAACAATTTTGTGCTTCTAAATGATGCACTGTAGCTGAAGAGACTATTACTGTTGCGAATGAAAACACTACTCAGGTACGCCAGACTAGGACTGCAGATTTACTGCTCTTTTCAGGTATACATTCGATGCTAATTTAGTTTTAATTAATCTATTATGCGATGTTGGTATGTCTTTTAACATTTGTGGTGGTACTGTGGTAGAGTAACTTTAATTGTTAACTCACATTACTTTGGTTGTGTTTATGCTGTAAATGAGATGTATATGCTGAATTTAACAAACGAAGTAGTAAATTAAGTTAGTTAAAATCTGATAGATTCTAAGACTTTATATGCAAGACTAGGACACGTGAATTATATAAAGTTACTCCTGCTAGCTAAATCTCACAATATTCCCTTAGACACAACAATCAAGTTTGATAGATGAGAGGTTTGTGCTCAAACTAAGATAATAAGAACTCCTTTTAGTTAGGTTTTTAGGAGCACACAACCGCTAAAGTTAATACATTCCGACATTTGTAACTACAAAAGTTTTGTCACAAGAGGAGGTCAAAAGTATATGATAACTTTTACCGACAATTACTTTAGATTTAACCACATTTACCTTCTTAAATTCAAAGATGAAGTTTTTGAAAAATTTCGTATTTTCAAAAATTGGGTAAAAAATTAACTTGACATGAAAATTAAGAGACTAAGACGTGATAGAGGAGGAAAATATGTATCAGAGAGTTTAGAGATTTTCTCGTCAGCAATGATATTATCCCTGAAACCACCATCTTATATTCACCACAATTTAACGGTATCGTCGAGAGGAAAAATAGAACTTTAACAGAAATGTTGAATTCTATGTTGTTGATTGCTGGCATGCCTGAGACATATTGGGGTGAAACTGTCCTTACTTCAAATCACATTCTTAATAACGCTTCTCATGCAAAGTTAAAATAAATATCCCATGAGCTTTGTTTTAATAAACCTCCTAGATTTGACAATCTTAAGACTTGAGGTTGTATCGTTTATGTTAGGATACCTGACTTTAAAAGATCAAAGATTGGATCTAGGACAAACACATGTGTCTATCTAGGATGTGTAGAGGATAATGCTGCAGACATATTTCTAGATCTCTCAACTAATACTGTAATAGAATCTAAAGATGTTGTTTTTTTGAGGATAAGTTCCATAAAGATAAAAACCTGACGCTTCAAGGTCTGTCAGTCACTAGTACTGAGACTGTTGAATCAGAACTAAGGATCTCTGACACTAAGTCTATATACACTAGTGATTTAGAATCTAAAAGGTTTTCTAATACATAAAGAATGCATAAAAGCTTTGGTACAAATTTTGTGACTTACCAAGTTGAAGCTGATCCATCTACCTATAAGGAAGCGATACGATCTAAGGATTCTCTATTATGGAAAAAAGCCATAAATGATGAGATGAATTCTCTTTTACAAAATCACACTTAGATTTTATTTGACTTGTTCAAAGGGGCTAGAACCATTGAAAGCAAGTGAGTTTTGAAAAAAATCTCAATCCTGATGAGAGATTGAGATGTGGTAGAGGAGGAGAATATGTATCAGGGGAGTTTAGAAATTTTCTCGCCAGCAATGACATTATCCCTGAAATCACCGTCTCATATTCATCATAATCCAACGGTATTGCCGAGAGAAAAATAGAATTTTACTAGAAATGTTGAATTTTATGTTGTTGATTGCTAGCATGCCTGCGGCATATTGAGGTGAAACTGTCCTTCAAATCATATTCTTAATAAAGTTTTTCATGCAAAGTTAAAATAAACACCCTATGAGCTTTGATTTAAGAGATCTCCTAGATTTGACATTCTTAAGACTTGAGGCTGTATCGCTTATATGTTAAGACACCTGACTTTAGAAGATCAAATATTGAATATATGACAAACACTTATGTCTATCTAGGATGTATAGAGGATAGTGTTACAGACAGATTTTTAGATCTCTCAACTAATACTGTAATAGAATCTAGAGATGCTATTTTCTTTGAGGATAAATTCCTTAAAGATAAAAACCTGACTCTTTCAGGTCTGTCAGCCATTAGTACTGAGGCTGTTGTTGAGTCAGAATTAAGAATCTCTGATACTGAGACTATAGACACTAATGGTTTAGAATTTAAAAAGCTATCTAATAGAGAAAGAGTGTCTAAAGTTTCAGTATAAACTTTGTGACTTACCAAGTTGAAGCTGATTCATCTACCTATAAGAAAGCGATGCGATCTAGAGATTCTCTATCATGAAAAGAAGTTATAAATGATAAGATGAACTCTTTTTTACAAAACCACACTTGGACTTTAGTTGACTTGCCCAAATGACTAGAACTATTGGAAGCAAGTGAGTTCTGAAAAAGAAACTCAATCCTGATGAGAGTATCGCCAAATACAAAGTACGTCTAGTTGTCAAAGGCTTCACTCAAGTGAGTGGTATAAATTACCTTGATATATATATATTCACCTATTTGTCACATTGCGACAATTAAGATTCTTCTCGCATTAACATCTATTGTACATTTTACCATTTATCAGATGGATATCAATACTGCATTTCTTAATGAAGATCTGATTGAAGAGATCTATATGCACCAACCTGAAGGGTTTGTCGTAGAAGGTCTAGAAACTAAGGTCTGCAAGTTGATTAAGTCACTATAACACCAAAATTGTGGTATGAAAAATTTGACACTTGTGTTAAAAACATGAGTTTTAAGTCAAGCCTATCAGATAAATGTCTGTATGTAAGAACAAGTTCAAATAAAGTGACAATTATATATTTATTCGTTGATGATATGTTAATTCTGAGTGCTGATCAGTCTGAGGTGGAAGACATGAAAGTTATCTTAACGAAACAATTTAGCATGACAAACTTAAGTGCAGTGAAAACCATCCTATTAATGAAAGCGAACTTCACTGAGGAGGGTATAACCCTTAATCAAAATCACTACATCAGAATCTACTAGAAAAATAGGGTTACAATAAGAGAAAAAAGATTGAGACTGTATATGACTATAACAATAGACTGAAACCGAATGAAAGTTCATCTATTAGACAGTTGGATTACTTTAAACTCATAGAAAGTCTCATGTATTTTATAACCCACACTAGACTTGACATCGTCTTTACGCTCTGCATATTAAGTAGATTTACTTGTAACCCTGGGAAGGACCACTAGGATGTCTTAAAAAGACTAATGAAATACTTAAAGTGCACTGAGAAGTATGTTTTATGTTACAGTAAACATCCTCTAGTGTTTGAAATGTATTCTGACACCTCCTGGTGCTCAGAAATTGGTGATAGTAGATCCATTAATGGTTTTGTGTTTACACTGGGAAGAGTTCTCGTATCTTGGAAGTCAAAGAGGCAGATGTGCATTGCACTGTCCTCTATGGAATCCGAACTCATGCTCTAACTTCAGCAGGAGAAGGAGCAAAATGGATTAGAGATCTGATAATGAGCATTCCAATGACGAGTCTGAAAATGCACTCTATTTTGATCTATTGTGATAATCAAGCCACAAAATCATTGCAACAAATACATTGCTCAATGGAAAGAGGAGGCAACTAAGGATTAAACATGTCTAGTTGACCTATCTCACAAGTCAGGGGATAATCTCCCTATTAGACGTGAGATCAAAAAATAATGTAGCAGATGTTCTTATTAAAGGCTTATGTAAGGTTCTTACATCTAAAACACCGGTGGAGATGAGATTAAAGTTCATTTAGTAGAACTTACTACCTTTCTTATGTTTTAAAATTCAGAACCTAAATCTGCTTACATTCAAACATCTAGATTGAGTACACTAAAGTATTTCAGATGTTATCTATTGAAAGCCAAAGATCAATGATTGTCAGTATTCCAAACTTGATGACTTACATAATTATTTTTATTCAAATGTTGATTTAGGTATCATTCCAAAAAGAAATACTGAAGTTACTGATATGTGTCATGATATTATGATTATTAATTATATCATTCCAAATTTGATGATATAATAGTCACAACTTGTTGTATCATTCCAAATTTGATGATATAACACAATTGTGAAATTGTTAATAATAATCTTAATAATCAAACAAACATGATTTGTTTTTATAAAATCAAATATTCTATATTTTTGTAAATCAGATAGAAATGTTGATTTGTAATTATTTCTTTCTGGTTAGAGTATTATGTTCTTTTATTGTTAGAACTAATAACTTTATCTTTGATAGCAGTTTGAATTTATAGAGTTTTGTCTCATGAAATTCTTATTACAACTATTTGCAAATCAAAAGGAGAATGAAGGAGAGAAAGTTGATTTTGACCTGAATAACGATGATCTGTTTGAGTAGATTAGAGATCAGTTATCGGTTTGAGTTTTCAGTTCTATTTACTTTCATGTTTGGAACTATTGTTTGAGTTTATATTTATCACTCAAACTCATATTTTTATTTCTGAAAAACTCATTTTTTGTCATTATTAACTCTTGTTTTAAGTGACCTGTTATGTGGTGTCATTTATATACAATATAGAAGGATATTGTTGAGGTATATTTATATAATTGGTAACGGGTATTTATTGGGTTTGGTTAGGATCCGGTCGGAATCCAATAACCCGTCGGGGATTTAGGGTTACCCCTATACCCCTGCTGAGGTCGTTCCAAACTTGACGACCACATAGGATGTTTCGAGCACTTTAACACCAGTGACCACCTCCGACCAGCCATCTCCACCACCAGCTATAACCACCCACCTCCCCACTCCCCCACTTCCAAAATTTCAGGATCTATTCCTAAATTCTAGCTTCCACTTTCTCCCCCACTACCCAAATAGCCTGCTCCCTTATCTTCCCTAGATCCCATTTCCCCAACTCCAAACCACCTCTCATCCCTCCCCAATACCACTCCCACCAGCCCAATGAGTCCCCTCCCTCACCTGGACCCACTTCCTCCCATCTCCCCCACAACCGGCCACTCCCACCTACCAAATATCCACTGCTTACTCCTCACCCTCCATCCAGTCGGCTCCCCTCCTACAACAGAAAAATAGCCCAAACCTTCCCCATCCTCCTCCCAGTCACCTGCCTCCTACAGCAGGAATCCTGGACAGCAAACAGCCTCCTAGTTGCTGTCCAGATTCTGTTTGATTCCCAGCATATTCTTCTACAACGTGGAAGTCTCTATCAGTCCCCCTATTTCACTGCCAAGCATCTATCAGCACTGGAAATTTGGATTCCAGCCCACTCTAGTCGCGGCCAGTCACCGTAATCATACCAGCCCCCGGGTGGCTCTCCCAGTTCGCCACAACTCTGACACCTCCCCGACCCTCCCCATTCAATATTGTGCGAGTTCAAAGCGTGTTTATTATTTCTATCGTGTTGGGTCTTGTGTGATCTCTATTTGAAGAGATATTGGTTTTTAAGTCTTGACTTCAGTTGTTTTCGTCTTTGTACTTATTCAATTAGTAGTTTGATTTCACGCACTCTCACGCACATACTCCACTTTTGTTACCTCTCTTTAATAGCTTTATTCAATTATGGAAAAATCAAGTTATATAATTTTATCAAATATTGTTTTGCATGTTTGATTTCGTCCGCCATTGCATTTTCTTCTAGCCGTAGTTTCATTAGGGTCTTATGCGCCAACAACAATTTGAATTGAGAAAATGTCTGCCTTTAGGATACCCTTGAACAAATAATCAAAGCACCACAAAGGGAAGGCTTTTAGGAAAATGCTTGTTTTTATTAATACGATCTAATTACAAATATACCCCTAATGGGTACTAAACCGTAACAGATTCCATGGAAAAATGTGTATTGTAAACTCATCATTTTGTATGTTATGCATCCAAGTCCTCTACTTTGCGAAGGTTATCTAAACGGCTAAACCTATTGGGCACATTGTATTTTGAAGATAATGCAAAAATATGTCGTCATTTTGAAGTTCTTATGCTAGAAAGAAAGTTAACTAGACAGAAAATCCATAGTTTCCGGTATGCACGGGAAACAAAGAATGGTCTATTGATCCATGGGTTGTGAGATTTTCTAAACCGTAAGCATAGTTTTTGAGCAAATTAGAAAGCTACTAAATAAGGGTAACGATGGTAGAATATTGTAAATTATGTGGCGAATTTAGTAGGAAAGTGCTTATCTCTTTTTCTTCATAGATTCCAGGCGGTGTTACTGCTGCAAAAGGATTCAAAGCTGCAGGAATTTATGCTGGTTTACGTGCAAAAGAAAAGGCTGATTTGGCTTTAGTAACATGTGATGTTGGTGCCATTGTAGCAGGTGATGGCTTCCCTTTTCGGTGCTACAATTATCTCTGCTCACATGATATGAATGATTTTGAATAGAATTAAATGCCCTTTGTATGTCTATATTGCATATTCTAGAAGGTGTTTATGCATCATTACATATACTCAATGTTTCTTTTTGGGGTTCAACATTTTTATCCATGGTTCTAAAATTTCTAGTTTCCAAGATTGTTTAGCAATCTGGATCGCTTGTTTCTTCCAAGATAAAAATAGTAAAATTATGTTAAGGTGATTCTTTTGCTATAATGCTGTCAGGTGTATTCACTACAAACATTGTTGCAGCTGCGCCAATCATTTACTGCAAAAATGTACTAAAAAGTTCAAATACGGTATGAGAACTCCATATTTCTGTTTATATATGGATTATTCAGTGCTAAACGTAAGTTTATATTTAAAACTAAGATACTTATTTTTCTTAAATTCTGCAGACACGCGCAATATTGATTAATGCTGGTCAAGCAAATGCGGCTACTGTATGTTTACTTTGAGTTATATTCGGTATTAATATGTGATTTTGTGCAGAGATCACATCAATTTTTATGGCGGTTGTCATTTCTTTCTAACAGGTGTAAAATATTATGCAGGGTGATGCAGGTTATCAAGATGCAGTAGAATGTGCAGATTCTGTTGCCCAGGTTTCTAGAAATTAATTATCTTAATTAAATTTGTCACATCACAATTACGTCCATCAATATTTTTTTTGGGTTGCAGCTTCTTCAGTTGAGACAAGAAGATGTGATGATCCAATCGACTGGTGTTATTGGTCAAAGGATAAACAAGGTATCCACTTAGCTCTCTGGTGAACATATGCTTGAAATTCTTCTTTGAATTTGCTCAAGATCTTTGAAATACATTTATTTCTCTTGCCCGTGGCCTTCAGTTGTCTATCCCCTTTCCTCCGTTGTGCGGCATTTTTTGTGTGGTTCTAGGGAGCTACGCTACTCCTTTTTAATCAATTTAGCTACTTTCCTTCGTTATATTAGATTTAGCTCGTCCAACTATCAAATTCTTGGTGGGAATGTCATACCATACAAAATATACATTGGCTATATCTAAACTAAATTAAAGGAAGTTTTTTAAGAATTCATGGTTCTCAAATAAGGCCACCAAAAGCATCTGAACCGTCCGATCTTTACATGTGAGAGGGTTTGGGAGATGAAATGTTTTCCGTAGTCCTCTTAAAAGCAATCAAATTGCTAGGGCCTAAGGGGGTGAGTGGGGGGGGGGGGGGTATTTTTAAGTCTCTTCTATTCTTCATTTTTTATCTCCAAAATAATGTTACAAAGAATTTTCTTCTTTTAGCTTCATTTTCAAATTTTTCGCAAGGACGGATCCCGATATCGGGTACTTGAGCCCGTGGGCTGCTACGCGCACCGAGCCGCGAACACATAAAACTTCCACAGATGAGCAGAACCCATTCGCAACCATGAGTAATCATACACGAGTATGCCCTTGTTTGACTTTTATATCTATCTTGTTAGATATATTGTACATTATACATGGTAGAAATAGCTAAAGCTCACCTTGGGTATTGTGAGCACCCTCTCATGGTGGGGGTATTTTTAGGACTCTTATATTCTTCATTTTTTATCTCCAAAATAATGTTACAAAGAATTTTCTTCATTTTCAAAATTTTCGCATGGACGGATCCCGATATTGGGTACTTGAGCCCGTGGGATGCTACGTGCACCGAGCCGTGAACACATAAAACTTCCACAGATGAGCGGAACCCGTTCGCAACCATGAGTAGTCATACACGGGTGTGCCCTTGTATGACTTTTATATCTATCTTGTTAGATATATTGTACATTATACATGGTAGACATAACTAAAGCTCACCTTGGGTGTTGTGAGCACCCTCTCATGTAGTGACAGTGGCGGAACTAGAATTTTAGTTCGACCCGGGCACCAAGTAAAACTTATAAAAGCTAAGAGAAGACTACAAGACTCCAAATGAGATGTAGCCAACAATCTTTAAAATTTACCATTCCTTCTTTCTAAATTTCTTTATAAATAGTTCATTCTCAGCTTTTAACAGATGTAGCCAACAATCTTTTTCAATACCGATTATCCATCACAATTAGTTCATTCTTAGAATTATCCCCACACAATCACCATTTTTCCTAATCAAAATGTCATTTTCCAATTAGAGTTACACAGAGAAAACCTAATATTTTTATGGAGGTGATCTCTCATGTTAGAATAGAAACAAGATCCTTACTATAATATCCAAAACGCCAAAATGAGTAAATGAGTCAACAAATGTTTAATAGATATCACATAGGAACAAATATTGAAAGAAAACCGAGTCAGGCATTTCAGCAAACAGTTACCATGCATGATATTTCATTCGCAGGTGCATATCTTCTTTAACCCATCAGCCACATAAACATATGCCGCGCACTATAGAGATCATAAGATAATAACTCTTTTTGCTGGACAAGCTCACTTGGGCCACTGGAGGTCTGGAGTTCTGGAATTGGATACAATTGGTAGTGAATCACCGAGAAAACCAGGCAAGAAACGGCTTGCTGCGGGCTTATGGATGGAGGAAACTCATCGTTGATTTAAGGGCACAAGTTATTGCGGCTTGTAGCGGGTGAAGGGAGAAGCTCGGGACAGCTGGCCAGTGGCAGATCACAAAATTTGGAGACGAAGGAGAAAGGAAAAAGTCACCTTTGAACCTCGAGACTCGCAGTCACTGAGAAGCAGCCGCTGCCTCGCCCTGGTCGCCGAAGATGAAAGTGAGAAATTGTTGGCGGGGCTGGGAACATTAGGTCGATTCACGAAAACACACCCGGGCACGTGCCCGGGTGTGTCTGGCTGTGGGTCCGCCCCTGCATGTACATGTATGTATACCCTATTGTTGATGTGAATAACACTTTCGATTCTTTTCTATCATGATATTAGAGCTCTAAAGCCCTAAAATTTTCCAGGAGCGTCTATCGTGATTCGATTTCGTCGCTGGTATCCGTGGGCCGTGGCTTCTGTCGCTAGTGATCCGCTTCCATGTTGGTCTCTATGGCTTCAGTCGCTGATTCTCGCTGAGCCGTCCCTCTTCTTCCTCTCAATGATTCCCGTCTTTACTGTTCCATTGGAGCTCCTCCCGTCGCAGCTCTGATCTTGCCATGATCCGGCATCGTCACAGTGGCGGACCCAGGATTTTCATCGAGCCCGGACACCAAGTAAAAGATATAGATTTTTGATAAATTTTTAATTCAAAATTTTAAAACATATTATTAGAAGTGATAAAATACAAATAACAAAAAAATTAGTGAACACTTAACAAAAAAAAATAGATCAAATGACAATTGTAAATAAAATTACCGAACTTTGAGTCTTTGACAAAAGGAGCAAATGATAATTGTGAATCCCAATTTTACTGCCAAATTTTAAAATTAATCCTTCACTGATATAACCGACCACACTATTTTTAATCATTAGAAATAATGTATTGAAAAAAACAAAAAGAAAAATAGCATGGATTTTTTTTTACCATACTTCTGCATATTAAGGAGAAATATTATGTAGGAACTTGATGCTTATGAAATATTCTGCACAACATTAGAAAGATCATCAAAAATAGCTCCGAACTGAAAACTCGCCTTGGCATTGAAGGAACTGGAAACTCAAGTGTTTGGGAAGGAAGAACAACAAGTGGAAACAATATGCTAAAATTAGTAATTATTGACGGATGTTAATCTATGCATTGATCCTGCATTCCTACTTCAAAAAAAACCTGAAAAAAATCATTGTTACCCTAAAAGTAGAAGCAAGACAAAAATACATTAATAAAATTCTCTGATTCTTCCATCAATAAAATTTCACGTACGAGAAAAAATGATGGGGATTTGCTCACTTGAGCAAATCTTCTTAGCCCATCCTCACATGTGGGATTTTCTCACTTGAGTTGGTCTGTGGAGGGCAAAATGATGCGCGCTGTCAAGGAAGAACAAGAGGGCTCGCTGATGTGCGCTATCAAGGAAGAACGAGATGGATCGTTGTTGTGCGCCATCGAGGAAGAACGAGATGGATCGTTGTTGTGCGTCATCGAGGAAGAACGAGATGGATCGTTGTTGTGCGCCATCGAGGAAGAACGAGATAGAACTCTGACCGCTACTCAACTCGGATAATAGAAGGTGGAGCCGGGGAGGTAGAAAGCTTAGAGGTGAAGTCTATGGAGGAGAAAAGACAGCCTGGAACATTGATGGCGTTAATCCTGGAACAGTGCAGTCTATTAAAGGAACAATGCAGCCTAGCCTGGAAGGCTGGAATAGTGCAGTCTAGTCGGGACCAGTGCAGTCTGGCCGGGACCAGTGGAGTCTATTAAAGGAAGTTCAAAAATCTGACCCGGGCACGTGCCCGGGTGTGCCTCCTTCTTGGTCCGCCCCTGGGCGTCGACATCGACAACTTCCGTCGGAGTCCTAGCAGCCGAGCTTGTTCTCCTCCTCCTCCGACTGATTATCGCAACCCCGATCAACTCGGTTGATTTTCTCCGGCCACGTCCACCCTCCATTAGTTTGATGACATCATCTCAATTCTCATCTGCTTTTTCTTCAGAAGGCTGACGTCATCCTTGGCAGGCGGAATTACAAGGCATGGTCCGCCACCATCGACATGTTCCTCCGTGGTCTCGATCTATGGGGCCACCGACCACATTGACGACACTGAGCCTGCTTCGCCCCTACCGGCTGCGACTCCTACATACACCACACCGACTACCAGTCCTGCGAACACCCTATCTTCCACTGTTAACACGATCACTTCCTCCCAACGCTCCGACTTGGCGAGGTGGCGCTCTGACGACTCTTGCGTGATAGCCGTCATCTGTCAGTCCTGCGAGCTCCTCATTCGCATGATCGTCTACGAGTTACCGACGACCAAGGCAATGTCACTTGCGTCATCTCTACTTGCCATCTTGCCAGGCTCCACGTCACTCTCTATTTCAGACCATTGGTGTTTGCTAATAGCGTGATCGGTCTCTACAAGCTTTCTTTGCCGAGCTTCTGGACCTCTGGCGTCAGTGTGATGAGATGACACCTTCCCCCTATCTTACCTGCACTCAGTGTGTTGCTATATCCCAAGATCGTGACTTCCAGTGTATGTATGAGTTTCTTATGTTCCTACTCCCATTGTTATCAGGATCGAGATCTTAGGTGAGATCATTTCTAGGTTGGATCAGATCAGATCGTAGGATCGAATCGAGGATCGTAAGATTCTACAACATTCATAAATTAAGATTAAAAATATAAAATTGAATTTTGTATCATCCAATTACGTGCTCAAATCATTAATCAGAAGGTATGTGAATAATTATATCAAAAATAATTTAATAACTAAATCAGTTGGATTCTTAGATTGCTCGTATGCTGGAAGCAGGAAGCTTGGATTGCTCGTATGCTAGTCGCTGGATTGCTAGCCGTTGGATTGCTCGTACCGTTAGAAAGGAAGAGAAAACACCATCTTAGAAGCAGGAAGCCACTAGATTGCTGACCACTGGATTGCTCATATGTTGGAATGGAAGAGAAGACACCGTCACCACCTGAAATGGAACTAATGAAAAGGAAGGCGTTGTCTGGACCAGAAGTGATCAAAAACATCACTCTTGGCCTCTGTTTGCAGTCGACACTTGAGATAGGGTAAAATAGTAAGATATGATTCTGCGATGGGGTATGGGGGTCAAGATTAGGATAGGGTTAAATGATGGGGTATGGGCGTTGGACAGGTTGAATGGTGTCGCGGTAGAGTTGGTCATGTTTCTAGTTTCCTTTGGATGGACCGGTAGAATCGGGTTGGGATCGCTATCCTAAAGATCCTAAGATCCCGATCGTGATCCCAGCCGTAGAGGTGCCGATTTAGATCCCGGGTAAGATCCGGATTGATTTATTAATTTTGGATCGTAAGATCCTACGATCCAGATCGCAATCCTGATAACCATGCTTACACCCAAAGTTCGAGCCTGTTCGAGTGCAACTTTTGTATCGGGATCCTCCGTCGTCTCTCAGCGATATCTTGGCTTTGGTGATTGTCGAGCAGACTCGTCTCCACTCCTTGGACATTGTTGTTTCTCTTGGTATGATGCCTCATGCTGTTCTGGCTGTTCCCCAGCTTCTACCAGTCTTCTTTTGTAAGTGCTCCACTGCTACCCTTGCCTGATTATAGTGCTCTGGTGCGCCCTGTTCCTCGTCCTCCTCCTCCGGCGCCCCCTGCTGCTCAGTCCGGTGCTCTTCCTCTCCCGCATGTCCGTTGCCACTACTGTCAGTGCCTTGGTCATGTCAAATCTGTGTGTCGCAAGTTTCAGAGGGCTCAACAGTCTAGTCAGCAACGCTCCCCTGGTGCACCTTCAACTCATTTTTCTGCTCTAGCGCAGTCTCCCTCTGTTTCTGAGCTCGCCCAACAGCTCTCTTACAGTTCACTGCCTCGCTCCTCGACTTCTGTGCTCTCATCGGATGCTTTTGATGCCTCCACCTCTCAGTCGGCTGCCTCCTCCCCTACACGTATCTCTCCCTCCGACTGTTTGTTTGACTCTGGAGCCTCTTTTCACATGATCTATGATGTCACCCACCTCTTGTCCTGTCATTCAGTCTCTTCTGATCTTAACATCATGGTAGCAGATGACAGTGTTCTCCCCGTCACCAACCGTGGCCTCCTTCGTACCAGTCTTTCATGTTCCCGATGTTGTCTACATACCTAAGTTATCCATGAACCTTATATTCGTCAGCCAACTCACATCCCACAGTTGTCTTGTTATTTTTGATAAGTTTGCGTGTTGTGTGCAAGATCGTCTGACATGGACACTCCTTGGAGCTAGTCGTCGTCGTAGCGGGGTGTATGTCTTTGATCGCATCCATCTTCCATCCACTCCATCACTACTGGTGGTTTCTACGTTATGTCTTCCTTCAGTGAGCTTCTCTCAGTGACATCACCGTCTTGGTCATCCCAGTGGTTCACATCTAGCTTCTCTCATCAGTCAAAGTTTCCTTGGTCGTGTTTCTGTTGATCTGTCTCACTCTTGTACCGGTTGTAAGTTTGGTAAACAACTATTATTCCCCCATCAGTCTAGTGAGTCTAGGTCTCAGCGTCTTTTTGATTTAATTCATTCTTATGTATGGGGTCCTGCACCTTTTGTATTCAAGGGCGGACACCGGTATTATGTTCTTTTTATTGATGACTATTCTCGTTATTGGTTGGTATACTTTATGCATTATCGTTCTGAATTTTTTTAGATTTATATTACTTTTTCTACTATGGTGTGCACTCAGTTTTCTGCTTCTATACGTATTTTCCGTTCCGACTCAGGTGAAGTACCTCTCACATGCCTTTCACGAGCTGCTAGCTACCCACGACACTTTCCCCCAGCTTGCCTGCCCTGGTACTCACTCTCAGAATGACACCGCCGAAAGGAAACATCGCCACATTATTGAGACAACCCGCACTGATGCTTCCTACAACGCATCCAAAGACGCATGACATATGCGTCATATATTTTTATTACGCATTTATTTCATATCATGTATTTCTTTTTCATGCAAATGTTGTTATTTGGAGTTTTCGGCTCGTCGGTTTGACCACCCGATGAGATCATAAATAAATAGTCCGGTAATTTAAGTAGTTAGGGCGCAATAGACAAGCATAAATTAATTATGAGAATATAAAGTCAATTGGAGAATACAATCAACTAAAATCTGTAGGAATAGTGATGTAGGGGTAGGCTAGTGGTGCACGGAAACCTACAATGCTAGGTGTGAGTGCAAGGGTGACGCGCTAATCCAAACCTATATGCAATGTGATGGTCAATGATTCGACAGATAAATATTAGCAATGAAAAATTCAGCAACCACGCAGATATTAAAATAGAAAAACAAATATTTATTTTGGCAATTTTATAATGGCATTTCTCCGCTCAAAGGGCCAAAACAAAGCGCGCGGCGAATTTTTCCTCCTGCAATTATTAGTATACGAGAACCAATCTCTAGGAACCAATAATTCCAGCACAATATAATAAAACACCAAATGTAAATGTCAGGTCACAGAATACCATACCACAAATGCTCACAACATAGAGGGCTGAACCGAGGCACTGATGATTTGGAGGGCCGGATGTGTAGATCGGCGATCGGAGATGGGACACGGTGACACGACGACGGCGAGGTGGCTGCCCACGGTGGAAAAGAGGGAGTACGGGCCGGAAACGGCGAGATCCGGCCGCTAGGGGATGGATCCGAGTGTAGGTGGATAGATCCGGTATTTTTAAGGCGGATCCGGGCTACGGGAAGAAGAATACGGAGGAAAATGGTAGATCGAAGGGTGATGACACTAGATCAAAATAGATCTAGGGTTTTTGGAGCGATGGGAAGTGGATCCACGAAAGGGAAGGGGGAGGAGTGGCCGGCTAGGGCAGGCCGGGCCTTAGGGGGGTCGGTTTTGAGGAGGAGAGGGGCGGTAAGGGGGCTGCAGGGCTGTCAGCAGGCGGGCGATTTCAGGGCAGCAGGAGGTTGGCGGCTGGAATCAGTGGGAAAATAAAAACTATACTATATGAATAGTGAATTTCATAAGTGAACAGTAGCTCAAAAATAATGAAGATGGATTTGCTGTTGGAGTTCAGCCGGCTGTAGGAGTGATTCCGGATGGTGGATAAGGGGAGGGGAGAGTGGAAAATGATGGAGGGGGGTAGGGGTTACCTTGGAGGGAAGTTTTGCGGCCTAGGAGTCATCACCTAGGGTTCCACGGCTTCGGCACCGGGGAGGGATCGCTGGAATCCGGGAAACTCTTTCTCCAAATTCAACAATGATTCAATTCAGCCTCTAATACTCCTATTTATAAGAAAAGACAAGCTAGGGCATCCCCATCAACGGCTATGATTGGCCGGTGGGTTAGCCCCTTAAAATACATCAAAACAAACTCAAAAAAAATAAACAAATATAGTTTTTTTACTCGCGGCGACGTTCCGGACGCAATAGCGGAGTCCGATCGTCGATCCGGGCACGCCAAATATGGAAAGTTGCCAAATCAGCCCCGAACGGGCCCAAAACGCGTCCTCGCCTCTGCTCCGCATCAATCTCCCCGGCTTGAAAGAATTCATCTCCTGATGAATAGGGATCAAAATTCTCTCGCTGCATGCCGGGTAAAACTCGAAGAAGTCCACTAGAGGTCGCCCAAATGTCGTCGCTGGAAAGTGTCCTCGCCAGTCAACTCCCCCTGACTGAAAAGCTGTCATCTCCGGTGAATGGAGACGGACGTGCTGAAGTCGAAGTCCAGGGGCGAATCGATCAAGCTCTGCTGCAAGTACCCAAGAGTCACCAACGTATGTAGTGGGAATGTGCTGGTGGAGTCTGGTCTCCATGAAGCTCTCAACGCTCAACTCACGAGTGGTGGATCCCGATGCGATCGGTGGTGCCTGCGGTGAAACCAAAGAAGACGAGTCCCCAGGTGGGTGGAGGTCAACAATGGGTGAGGATGTATGAGGGTGATATAGTAACGACAGTGGGGGTGGGGGTGGCTGGGTATCTCCACTGCTCGGGTCCACATACTCATGAGGTTCATAGTATGAAGTCAGATCTTCAACATTAAACACAGGGTGAATTCTCATACTGGCCGGGATGTCAAGTCGGTAGGCGTTGGTCCCAATATGACTAATAATGGAGTACAGACTCATTCGCCTCACGCTCAACTTCTTGCAGGCCCCGAAGGGAGCCTCTCAGAGCGGACTCGCGCCATTACCTTCTCGCCTACATTAAATATTTGCTCTCGCCTTCGCTTATCTGCATGGGCTTTGTAATTTTCATTGCTTGTTATTATTCGTCGGCGAACCGACTCATGTAATACATGCAAATGATGAACAAGTGACCTAACTGACTCGTGCAAATGAAGCGAACGATGCACATAGAGCACAACATACTCAACAGACTCATGCAGGTAATGCAAATGATGCAAAGACAACACGACAGACACAACACACTTCTTATAGGAAAATCTAATAATGCATGAGATGTCTCTAAAATGGGGTGACCTATCAGGAGGTTCTTTCGGTGGAGTGTAGACAAACTCATCTCGTGTGTGATAAGTGCTTCGATGACTGTGAGAGACAACTATACTCAAATACGAGCTCGTAAAGAGCCAAATGTCTCTCGGGGAACGTAGCACATCAGGGGATCCCCAGGAGGTGTGTAAGAAAAGTCATCACGAAGGAGACGACCACCCGAGTGAAAATCGTTGACACCGACTAGAAGTCGTGACTCTAAAATATGGTGAGCATCCCAAACAAGAAAGAACTCATCGGGTGGCGTGTCCCAAAACTCATCCAGAGTGTGAGGCGTCATAAGGTAGGTCCTCACAATTTGAGTATACTCAAGTGGTCTTAAGTTAGGCCCTACATATGTCATGCTCCACTCAAGATCCCTTCTCAGGGGCAAAGCCAGAGATGATAATGAAAGAGGCATCATCCCTGAGTAGCTCACCCGAGTCTCAACCTCACCAAGATGTGGCGGATCATCAGGAGGCTCAACATGGGGCTCATCATAGGGCTCGTCACTAAGGTCAAGGTCCTCCCGATGAGTACCATCGAAAGGGGTAGTGCCCCTGTGCATGGGTGACATAACCACTACGAGATCAACACCAAGCTCTGAGCTCTCGGTCGTAACGTGACTCAGGGTAATGCCAAGGGAAAAGTGACATAGACCTACGCTCAAGACTGGGTCTGCGGGTGCGGTGTCAAGACATGAGTATAAGGTATGAGTGTTAATCAAAACCGGACATGCCAAAAGTGGAGGTGTGGATGAGGGGCACAACACTACAGACTCAATAGGTCGCTCAGGCTCACTCTCAGTCAGTGCCACTAGAGGAGCGTCAGAAACCAAAGGTAGGTCACTCACTGGGCTAAGCACCTCACTGGGGTGGGAGCAATCCGCACCAGGCATCGTGGTGTCCTCAATAGGGGAGGGACTCGTACTGCGGAGGTCAAAGAGAGAATCCCATCGACCAGCTCTTGTGGATCTCAAGGACTGTTCATAGCGGAGGGCGAGCTGATATGTCTGCTCGAGGGACTTCGAACTGTGATAAGCCACCTCAGTACGTATATCAGATCGAAGTCCAGCCCGAAATCGAGTGGTAGTCATGGCTGGGTCCTCTCGGATATCAGTTCTCACAACCAACTCATCAAAACGATCCCTATACTCAGCGACAGACATAGGTCCTTGCTGAAGGGAAAATAATTGGTCGAGCAAGCGACTCCGATATGATGAAGGCAGATACCTCTGGCACAAAATACGCTTCATGCCCACCCAACTCGTGACACGATGAAGACGATCTCGCTCGCGAGTCCTCTCTACGCTAGACCAATATGCTCTCGCCTGATCTAAAAGCCTAAGTTTCGCAAACTTGATGCGACGCTCACCGAATAATTCAAAATAATCAAGATAATACTCGATATCCACGAGCCAATAACTGAAAAACTCGGGACTCGATGAGCCGTCAAAGGAAGGGGAAACTGTACGAAACTGACTCTCAAGATCTCTCTCAAAGTGAGGATCCTCAAAATAGTCATCCCTAAGGTAATCTGGTCGAGTCAAAGGATCAACACGATCCGCTCGCGTGCAAGGATAAGAACGACGACAATCATCATACTGATCATCTCTAGCATAGTGAGGTTGTGTTAGTGGGTCGACACGATCTCGGGAAGTGGTGTGTCGCAGACGATAATAATCATCATGATAACGTGAGGATTTCTCTAAAGTTGCTCTATGAGATCGGGTATAGGCAGACTTAGAATACTCAGATGGAGGAGACGAACGACGACGATAACTAGACATGAATGAACCTAAAGATTCTATATGACCTACCACTACAAAGCATGCAAATGGCCTAACCTTGACCTCTGATACCAATTTGATGTAGGGGTAGGCCAGTGGTGCACGGAAACCTACAATGCTAGGTGTGAGTGCAAGGGTGACGCGCTAATCCAAACCTATATGCAATGTGATGGTCAATGATTCGACAGATAAATATTAGCAATGAAAAATTCAGCAACCACACAGATATTAAAATAGAAAAACAAATATTTATTTTGGCAATTTTATAATGGCATTCCTCCACTCAGAGGGCCAAAACAAAGCGCGCGGCGAATTTTTCCTCCTGCAATTATTAGTATACGAGAACCAATCTCTAGGAACCAATAATTCCAGCACAATATAATAAAACACCAAATGTAAATGTCAGGTCACAGAATACCATACCACAAATGCTCACAACATAGAGGGCTGAACCGAGGCACTGATGATTTGGAGGGCCGGATGTGTAGATCGGCGATCGGAGATGGGACACGGTGACACGGCGACGGCGAGGTGGCTGCCCACGGTGGAAAAGAGGGAGTACGGGCCGGAAACGGCGAGATCCGGCCGCTAGGGGATGGATCCGAGTGTAGGTGGATAGATCCGGTATTTTTAAGGCGGATCCGGGCTACGGGAAGAAGAATACGGAGGAAAATGGTAGATCGAAGGGTGATGACACTAGATCAAAATAGATCTAGGGTTTTTGGAGCGATGGGAAGTGGATCCACGAAAGGGAAGGGGGAGGAGTGGCCGGCTAGGGCAGGCCGGGCCTTAGGGGGGTCGGTTTTGAGGAGGAGAGGGGCGGTAAGGGGGCTGCAGGGCTGTCAGCAGGCGGGCGATTTCAGGGCAGCAGGAGGTTGGCGGCTGGAATCAGTGGGGAAATAAAAACTATACTATATGAATAGTGAATTTCATAAGTGAACAGTAGCTCAAAAATAATGAAGATGGATTTGCTGTTGGAGTTCAGCCGGCTGTAGGAGTGATTCCGGATGGTGGATAAGGGGAGGGGAGAGTGGAAAATGATGGAGGGGGGGGGGTAGGGGTTACCTTGGGGGGAAGTTTTGCGGCCTAGGAGTCATCACCTAGGGTTCCACGGCGTCGGCACCGGGGAGGGATAGCTGGAATCCGGGAAACTCTTTCTCCAAATTCAACAATGATTCAATTCAGCCTCTAACACTCCTATTTATAAGAAAAGACAAGCTAGGGCATCCCCATCAACGACTATGATTGGCCGGTGGGTTAGCCCCTTAAAATACATCAAAACAAACTCAAAAAAAATAAACAAATATAGTTTTTTGACTCGCGGCGACGTTCCGGACGCAATAGCGGAGTCCGATCGTCGATCCGGGCACGCCAAATATGAAAAGTTGCCAAATCAGCCCCGAACGGGCCCAAAACGCGTCCTCGCCTCTGCTCCGCATCAAATAGTCCATTCAGAAAGTCATTTGAAGACTAAATTTGGGAAGTAGAAAAATTGGGAAACAGTTAAAAAGGGCAACTTATTTGATATGAGATAATCTCCCATTAGGAAAATCCTTTGTGTAAGTTGGGAAATAAATATGGCAGATAGAAAAATTGTAAAAGGGCAGATTTTAATTTCCCTTTAAATTGGCCCCCATGGTGATCAAAGAAGGCGGCCAGGGGAATAAAGAGAACAACAAATCCGTCGTTCCGCTGTTATCCCGACGACGTAACCCCCCCAGCTCCGATTTGCTGAGGCACCTCCTCTGTCGGCGAAACACTCTCCAGATCCGGCGAACACTCAACAAATACTCTTCTTTTTCGGCAGCCCCGACAATGCCAGGATGCACCTTCGCCCAGTCCTCTGTGGTTTCCCCCTCTCCAAATTTTGCCGTCGACTTCGGCACTTTACTCCGGCAATAAGGCAGAACCCTGGTGGGCTCACTCCCGTAGGCCCCGTTGGCACCCATCCGTCCGATCGCCACCTTCGACTAGGACGCAAGACAATCACAATCGACCGGGCTGGGGGAGAAGACTCCCGTTATGGGCAGCAGGATACATGGGGGTTTAACCCTAGAGCTTGAGAAAGGAGAAGTTGTGGGAAGAGGAAGAGGAAATCCTAGAGGGAGGAGAGGGCTTAGAGAGAGAGGGAGAGGAAGTTAGAGAGAGAAGGAAAGTTTCATTCATTCATTGCTTGAAAATCCAAATACAAGACAAGGGTCTATTTATAGGACCCCGGGTGACATACCCGTAATTATATAAGATGCATAAAATATTAAAACGCAAACATTACGACGAGTCTAATAACTATGACTCAATACACACAACAAGATAATAAGATAACTGACAGAGGACTGTAATACTCCATCCGTCCTTCAAAACGAGCTTGCCCTCAAGCTCGTGCTCCAGGAGGGTGGCCAGATCATCTGGTAACTTGACCTCCCTCCAGAACAACATGCGGTAACGCGTTGCGGCGGCGACGGTGTCAGCAAGGAGCGGCGGCGCTATCAGAAAGATGGGCGGCCTATGTCGGAACCGCTAGAGGGATTGTGAGCAGCAACCACACGGAGTTCGGAGAGCCGACATGCGGTGGCAGGAATGGATCTGTCGGGGTCGGTGGAGCAGGTGCCGGTCGAAGAGGTCGTAATGCGACCGATGGGAGTGGCATGGCAGGGACCGGTGGAGCAAGAACAGACAGAGGCGGCAACGACGGCGGCGGCAGCGACGACGGTGGTGATGTGGCCGGAGGGGGAGGCAATGTCGGGGTTGACAGAGTAAGAGCCGATAGAGGAGGTGGTGACGACAACGGTGGCGGCGACGGCGGCGGTGGCGATGGCGGCGGCGATGGCGGCGGCTGTGGCTACGAAAACGGCGACGGCGGCGGCGGTGCGTCATGACGACGGAGGACTGTGGTGGCACCAGTAGCGACGGTGATGGAGGAACAAGTTTTTTGGGCTTGGAGGGCTCTGACACTAGTTGAGGCGGAACGCCAAAGTGTTCTGAAGTCACCAATTTGCCGAGTGTAGTGTTGAGACGAGAGGTGGAAGCTTGAAAAGACGTCAACATTTTCCACAACGTCAAACAAAGGGTGGCTTCGTCCGCGACACTAAGTGTAATCTCTATCCAAATTAATTGTTTAATTAATTAAAAATGATATTAGTTTGGGAGATGGGAGATGTGCTGGAAGATATTAGAGGGGTAGCGTGCCTGGCTGATAATGTCAGAAGGGAAAAACAAAATAAGATGGAAGAAGGTAGGTGAGAGAGAGGGTTGGGAGGATAAGAATTAAAATAAAACAAAACTTGGGGAGCATGAGTGGCTTTTAGAAGAATTAAAGTAAAAAAAGAAAAGAAGAGAAGATGGGATGTGGGAAATAAAAAAAATTAAAGAAAGACGAGAAGATGTGATGTGGGACCCAAGACTTTTAAGAAGAGGGAAGAATAAAACAAAAAGGAGGGTTGCAGGTGGAAAAGATAGGCAGGCGACATCGGGATGGACCGTTGAAAACTGAAAGGGCATGGGGTTCGAAAGAAAAATGCTCCCGGCTCGAGGGGTGGGGGGGGGGGAGGAGGAAGAAAGGAAAAGCAGCGCAGGTCAGCGTCGATGAATGAGGCGCGGGATGTTAGAGATGTCAGCTTCTGGTTCGGCGAGGACGGCGACCTTCCAACGAGGTTGGATGTGGGTTCTGTGGCCGGGGACGGACAATGTAGAGTGCGGCTGTGGCGTCGCTGCAGGTAATGTTCCACTCGACGACCGGAGATGTAGCCGTTACGAGCTTACTAGCTCGCGGGGGGTGCTAGGGTACAACGTTGAGGGTTTGCTGGCCAGGTTTGGAAGGGAAGAGCAGCGTAAACCGCGGGGAACGACGAAAAGGTGGATCGGAGGGGAGGAAAGTGCTTTGATACCAAGTTGTTATGGACAGCACAAATACAAGGAGGTTTAAACCTAGAGCTTGAGAAGGGAGAAGAAGTTGAGGGAAGAGGAAGAGAAAACCCTAGAGGGAGGAGAGAGTTTAGAGAGAGAGGGAGAGGAAGTTATAGAGAGAAGGAAAGTTTCATTCATTCATTGCTTGAAAATCCAAATACAAGACAAGGGTCTATTTATAGGACCCCGGGTGGCATACCCGTAATTATATAAGATGCATAAAATATTTAAACACAAAAAAATTATGATGAGCGTTCAAACTTCACCTTCAGCTACGTACAAATGATGAGGTTCTACTCTCTACCGCCACCTTGTTGGAAGTCTCGTCTACCTCACAATTACTCGGCCCGACGTTGCCCATGTTGTTCATGTGTTGAGTCAGTTTGTTAGTGCGCCTACCTCTGTGCATTATGGTCACCTGTTGCGGCTCATGCGCTATCTCTGAGGGACGACTTCTCGTGGTCTCTCTTCTTTGTCATCTGTAGTTATCTACAACTTCGTGTTTACTTGGATGCTACCTGGGCTAGTGAGCCTATTGATCGTCGCTCTGTCATGAGTTTCTGTCTGTTCTTGGGTTCTTCACTTATTGCATGGAAGTCCAAAAAACAGACCGGTGTTTCTCGTTCAAGCATTGAGGCTGAGCTTCGGGCCATGCCTACCACCGTTGAGGAATCATTTGGCTCCGTTGGCTTCTTGAGTACCTTGGTGTCTCTTCTCCAGATCACACTTCACTCTACTGTGATAACACCAGTGTCATTCAGATTACTCTAAACCCGGTGAAGCACTCACTCTTTAAGCATATCAGGGTGGATGCTTTCTTCCTATATGAGAACTATGGTCGTGACACCCTTGCTCCTTTCTTTGTTCATTCCGAGCAACATATTGCAGGTTTGATGACCAAGCCGCAGATGCGGACCCAACATGGCTATCTATTGTACAAATTCTCGGTGTATGATCCTCCGTGAGTTGGGGGGGTAGATATATTATACATTATACATGGTAAACATAGCTTAGTCTCACCTTTGGTGTTGTGAGCACCCTCTCATGTACATGTATACATACCCTATTGTTGATGTAAATAGCATTTTCGATCCTTTTCTATCATATCTATCTATCTATCTGTATATATTTATCTTTACAATATTAAAAGGGAAAAATTGTCTTTGGTTAAGCATTCTAAAAAGGTCAAATATACCTTTCCTTTTTAAATACATTCAAAATTTACAAATTAAATATACAATGCCCAAAGAAGTAATAACACCATATTAAAACAATAAAAATAATGAAGGAAATCCATATAATACAAATAGTTTTTGGTAGATCTCCTGCACTTACTATTGTTGGCTCATAAGCTATCATTAAATCCTTTCAATAAGAGAGAGAAATAAAGAGAAGAGAGAAGAGAGGGGTGGGACCCTCTGCCATAAATCATCATAAATAAATAGAGAGGGAGAGAGTGGGCGGCAGAATATTTAGGGGGAGAGATTAGAGAGAGAGTGGAGAGAGAGGAGAGAAAGGGGGGAGAGAGGCCATCATTTATAAAATTATTAATAAAAAAGAGAAAGAGAGAGGAGAGAGAGGCCATCATTTATAAAATTATTAATATAATTTTTATTAGTCGTTAAAAAAATTTGCGAGCAGTGGGCGCGGCGTGGTTGATGTACTGTCGTGATTGGTCGTAGAGGCAAAGCCCGTGTCTGTCACTCGTGTGTAAATATAAATATATATATATATATATGTATATATATATATATATATATACATCCTAGGAAGCGCGGGTACGGGTACCGGGTACGATGCGTATCCGGTACGGCAGTACGAAAAAAATTAAAAACAAGAATACGAGTACGACATGATCCGTTATAACAAATATTATACATATATATCACAAGTGCAATAAATTGTTCTTAAAACATCGAAACATCAAACATAAATCATAACTTGAAGTACAAGTTCACAAATCAATGCAACATAACATGAAGCTTTCAAACATTAAGCATTCGTAAATATTATGAAATTTAACATCTTATATGTTTAACCAAAAGAGATAAAATTAAATTTAAGTTTACTCATCAATTTTTTTTTTCTTCATTGTTGGAGATCAACATATTCAATCTCCGATTAGTCTAGAAATACGTTAGTCGTTTTGTTAATAATTTGCATTGTATCAACACGTTCAATACACGTACTTGTAACAGAATGGTTCCAGTGGCATAAACATACTCAGTACAGATACACAACTTAATTGGACATACTAACGTTTCCTAGCATAGAGCCAACTTCTGTATACTCTAGAAAAACAGACTCCTATCACAATATGCAGAATAATGTGCAAGTCCAAGTGTGTCCACATACGTGTATTCATCGAGTATCTGGTACGTACTGTTATCGGATACGTATCCGGTACGGGTTCGCTGCCTTCGGGGAAGTATCCGTGCTTCATAGTATACATCTATATATATACATATATATGTATATATATACATATATATTGATGCCAATGTATATTTGTATATATCTCCAAACTATGTATTTGGAGAGGGTGGATAGGAGCTAGCTCTATATTAAAAGTTGATGTTCATATAGTTGAGATAACTAATATTAGTCTATTTGTATGTGTATGGGATTTTGTCCCACATTGTCTGTCCGTGTCTAAGAGTCTATTGTAATGTTATATATAGCCTCCTATGTGGAAGAATAAGATCATTAAAATATTTTTCCTCTTACTTTCTACTTGGTATCAGAGCGAGGTTCGATCCGAAACCCTAAAAACAAAAAAAATTCCCGTGAGCCGGTCCGCCTCTCCCTCCCCTTGGTCGGGCTCATCCCGTCCTTCTGCTCCCGTTACGCCTTTCTGCTCCCGCTCCTGTCGACAAAGTCGATCGCTGATTCCGTCGGCAGGAGCGACTCCGATCCTGGCTCTTGGTCTCCACGGTGCTGCTTCTCCCGCCGGCGACATCGACGCCAGATCCCGCTTGCTTCACCGCCGCCTGATCCCTCATGCTTCACCGCCGCCAAATCGTTGCAGGCTTCTTCAGCCATCATTGACTGCTCCAGGCCAGTCGTTGCAGCCTCCCGACTTCTCCCGTGCTGCTGCCTCCCGACGTCGATCCCGCTTGCTTTCCCGGCCGCTGATCACATCGTTCGGCCGGCTTCTTCCTCCGGCGCCTCCATCTGCTCCAGATCTGCCGTGCCTCCTCCAGATCTGTCGTGTCGTGCCTCCTCCAGCTATGCTGTTGTTTCGCCTCCCTGTTCTCTCGCTGCTTCTCAGCACAGGTGTTGTGCTTGCTCTGCTTTGCTGCTGCTGTTGTCGGACTGTCGATGGTATCCACTGTTGTTCCTGCCACAGATATTGTTCCCGCTGCTAGCTTCTCTCGATGATGGGGATGGAGTTTTTTTTTCTGTTTTTTGCAGTTTTATTTGTGTCTTCCTTGGTTTTTCATGTGTTTTTATGCATATTTGCACGTGAGTTTCACATGAGGGGGAATGTTTGGGATGAGGGCGACCCAGATGATCTTTCCCGTTGTTCGCCTTAGTCCCACACAACCTCTAGGCTTATGTCGTGTGTTGTTTGTGTCTCCCCAAGTTTTTCTTTGATGATCGGTAGGTGGTATGGTCTTTGGTGGATGTTTTTCCCCTTTCTCTCTTATCCCCGCGGTCACGTAGATATGTGTGTGAGGTGTTATCCCCGCAATCTCGTAGATTCGTGTGTGTTGTGTTATCCCCGTGGTCCCGTAGATCTGTGCATGTGTGGTGTTATCCTCGCGGTCTCGTGGATTCGTGTGTGTGGTTTCTTTCCCGTGGGTGTACTGTGTGGGAATATCCCAGATCACCCGTCTTGTCCCACCTTTGCCTACCACATTTACCCTTTTTCATTGATGCTGTCAAGCTTGAGGTTTCCCCTCCAGCTTGAGGGTGAGAGTTGAGATAACTAATATTAGTCTATTTGTATGTGTATGGGATTTAGTCTCATATTGTCTGTCCGTGTCTAAGAGTCTATTGTAATGTTATATATAGCCCCCTATGTGGAAGAATAAGATCACTAAAATATTTTCCCTCTTACTTTCTACTCATATTACCTTAAGGTTTTGACTTTATAGACCAGAATGTTTACAAATGTAAATTGGTCCTCAATCTCATTTTGCATGTTCACATGGATTTATTTTTCCTTCTAAATACTTATTGTTATATGTGTGCAGGAAGCTCTTCTAAATGCACTTCCAAGACTGGTTAATTCGCTATCAGCAACTGTTGAAGGGTATTTGTTCATCAATTTTTTTCCTCTTGCAAAAATACATGGTAAGATTTGCCTACATTTCACCCTTATGGTGGGACCCTTTCACGGACCCTCGCTGCGCAGGGATGCTTTGTGCACCGGGCTACCCTTTTAGTTGTTTGGCAGGATAGTCCTAGCATCAGCTTAGTTTTCTGTTCCAAAGTGATATCTTTCTTGCAACCATTCCTTAAGCTCAACTCAGACCTCGAGTTTGAACTCAAAAGTTAGTGATAGAAGAAATTCACATGCATGTGCTTAATAGATGGTTTATTCTATGCAATCAGCGTTCAAGAAAAGAAGGATTGAGAAGTAATGCTCAAAAAAGATGGACAATTACTAATCAAGGAAACAAATCTGAAAGTCTATGGACAGAAAAAATGGTTACTTGTTTAAAGAAGACATGCCGAGCGATACTGAAATTTGTAAACTTTTATTTTCTACGGAACAACCATGTAGAAATGTTCCCATAAGAAGTGATGTCAAATATCTTCCATTCACTGCATTTATATGCACAATACTAGCTTCAATGAATGGTATGATGTAAAGATACTAGTCACAAAATTAAAAGGTACCATAACTAATTATCACTGTTAAAAAAATCTACTGTAAGTGATTGTGTTGATCATTAAAATGGTAAACAATAAACTTATAAAGCATGTGATGCAGTATGAAGACTTATTTTGAATCAGGAATTTCTAGTTTTTGTTATAGTAAATCGTTATCCATTTGTGATGTATATTAATTATAAGTTGTTTTTATTTAAATAATATAGAGGAAGTGTTTTATTAAGCCCAATGTAAATGCCCTCCTCTATGACCTATTAGGATAATCTTTATAGTTTAGTCTCATATTGTGGTTTGGATTTAAGGTGTCACTCCTTCCACTTATAAATATGTTTACATGTATTTGCATACATTTAAGTGAAGTAATGAAAGTTATTATGCCGTATCACTCATCATTTTACTTGTTATCAGAGCAATATGATTCCTGACGTAAAACTCTCGTCGATTGAGCTCCTGCTCTCGGTGATTGAGTTCTCAATTCCGCTTCCAGCAAAATCAGCTCGTCAACCCAAAATCAACCTATTAAAATTCGATTATGAGCTCGCAAAAACTCGCAGTTTGTGAGCTTAAATATCGTCAACTTTTTCATTGATTATCTCTGGGCTCTGCATCATCCAAAATCCCCCTGCCCCTACCTTTTATAGACTCCCGACCTGCTTGCTTCCTCAGCTTGCATCCTTCGCGCAGAGCTTGCCTCCTTCGCATAGAGCTTGCTTTTTTCGCGCAAAGCTCATTGATGCATGCTCTATAACACCTGGTCTCGCCAAATCCAACAACTTATATCGCCACCTCCTTCAATCCAGATCTCGACGATGATTGCGCGTTTGTCTCACCACCTTCTCCATTATCTCACTCAATGATTTTCAAAAGCAGAGCTCGCTGCCTCCAATCCAAATCTCGTCGTCTGCTCCAACACCCAATCTCGCTGTCACCTGCACGCTTGGTCTCGCCTCCTCCTCCAATATCGCAACTCGACGACTCATTTAGTGTAGATCGCGCCAACTCCTCCAACCAAAGAGCTCGCCTCCTACTTCAATCCATTCCAACCATGGTGCTTGGTCCTTCAATTCAGATCTCAACCACAGAGCTCTCCGCCTCCTTCAATCCAAATCTTAATCACAAAGCTCGCTGCCTCCAATCCGGATCTCGGTGACTCCTTCAATCCACAGGCTCGCTGTTGCGGCTTGATGAAAGTGCATAAATATCGGAGAATCTTAATCCAGATTACTCTAAAGGGGGAGTGAATAAAGTTTTAGAATCTTTTTGCAGAATCATAAGCGCATCACAATTCACATATTAGATTATTGCAAAAAAATAAACAAAAAAAAATCTAAGCTATAGAGAATGCAATCTAGATGAAAAAAGTTTTATATAGGTTCTCTTAAAACTTAGATACTCCTCTCTTCTACTACAGATAAGATGAAGGACGTATCATGGCCGACGCACCCGCAACGGACGCAACACCCGACGAGGCCGGAATCGGGTGGCTTGAGAAGACCGACCCACTTTGGAAGCCTCGAGCCGTCTAATTAATTCTCTTTCATGTTTAACTCTATTTGTTGTATTTGCTTATTTGAACCTAGTATGTGGGGTGCTATTAGCGGGTGTGCTAATAGCCATGTCCTTTCCCTCATAGTATAAGAGGTGGGAGTTATTGTTGTGTGCTCAGTTTTTGATAATAGTATATTTCCCGTTGCCCTAGCCGCCTCCCCTTCTCTCTGTGCGAGAGGAAGCAGTCCGGAAGGACCCGCCGTTGCGCTGCTCCCCGTCTTCCCGTGAGGAAGGCTCTCGGCCGGAAGGCCTCATCCCCTCGCTCCCGACATCTCCTACGTCAGTTGGTATCAGAGGGCGCGCGATCGACTTCTACGCTCGACCGCCGATCGCTGTTTCTGCGCGCCTCGCTGCTGTTCCGATCCCGATCTACGATCCCGATCGCCATCGCTGCTGGCGGACCTTCTTCGACGTCTCCTGCTGCGCCCCCGCCCGTCGCTTATGGCTGACAACCCCCGTGACGACGATGCTCTTTGGGCGGCCATTAATGGCATCACCGCCCAACTCGTCACCCTCACCGCCGCTCTCGGCAACCCGCAGCAGCAGCCGCCTCAGGCAGACCCGTTCTTCGGGCGTCAATACCGCCGTGGCCGTGGCCGCGCGGCGCCAGCACCCCTACGCCCCGCTACCCCCCTTTCCGAGTCCAGCTCGGAGGATGAGCCCCCTGATGACGGCCCCCACCCCCCCTGGCGTGACCAGCAACCGCAGTATCAACAAGGATATCGTCTGCGGGCGGACATTCCCCATTTCTACGGCAACCTTGGCATTGAGGACTTCCTCGATTGGCTTTCGGAAGTCGAACGATTCTTCGAAATGGACGAGCTCGACGAGCGCCGCCAAGTGAAGATGGTCGCCTACCGCCTTAAATCTGGTGCAGCGGTTTGGTGGGACCAACTTCAACTCAACCGCAACCGTCAAGGCAAGGCCCCTGTTCGCACGTGGCTGAAAATGAAGAAGTTATTGCGGCATCGGTTCCTCCCGCCCGATTACGACCAACATTTGTTCCAGTTCTATCAGAGTTGCTCGCAAGGAACTCGTACGGTGACGGAGTACCTCGCAGAGATAAGCCGCTTGGCGGACCGCAACGGCTTAACCGAGATTGATGGCCAACGGGTCACTCGTTTCCTACATGGGCTACGTCCCTCCCTACGGGAGAAGATCGGATTGCATGTTTTGCACATGGTGGATGAGGCTTACAACATGGCTCTCAAGGCAGAACAAATGGAGACGGCAGCAGCACCGCTGCACCGCGCGACCTCTCTCCGCCCTTGGACGCATTCCTCGGGTTCTACCTCCCGAGACACTACCGGCAAGGAGGTTGCGGACCGGGTGCCGGCCTCCTCCGCACCGAAGGGTCGGGCACCGGACCGGTCACATGTTTCAAATGCCAACAACCGGGTCATTTCGCCTCTCGTTGCCCCCTGCTTCGACAACCCGTCCACACTGTAGCACCGAACGAGGGGCGGGAGGACGACGTAGATGAGGCCGATGAGGTCATCGATGGGTATGACGAGGAGGGAGACTTCGCCGCGTGCGTGGTTCATCGTCTACTCCTCACACCGCGGCTTGATGAGCATGTCCAACGTAGCAATGTCTTCCGGAGCTACTGCAACATCCAGGGAAGAGGCCCATCGATCCTTCGACTTGATCAAACAGAAGCTTAGCTCAGCCCCGGTTTTGGCGCTACCCAGCTTTGACAAGCTCTTTGAAGTGCAGAGTGACGCCAGCTGCATTGGCATAGGAGCGGTTCTCTCCCAAGAAAAGCGGTCGGTTGCGTTCTTCAGCGAGAAACTAAGTGATGCCAGGCGGAAATGGGCCGTTTATGATCAAGAATTCTATGCCGTCGTCCGGGCCCTCAAACATTGGGAGCACTACTTACTGCACAAGGAGTTCATCCTGTATACGGACCATCAAGCTCTCAAGTTTATCAACAGTCAGAAGCGCATGGACGGAATGCACCTTCGTTGGACCACTTATCTCCAGCGATTTCCGTATATTATTCATCACAAACCGGGAACTTCAAATGTGGTCGCCGACGCACTGAGCCGGCGGAGCTGTTTGTTAGCAACTATGCACCACGAAATCATCGGCTTGGATTCTCTCGCCGATTTGTATGCCGACGACACTGATTTCCAAGAGGTTTGGCGCGCCTGTTCGTTGGGCGACTCACATGGTGGCTTCTTCTTACTTGACGGGTTCTTGCTTAAGGACAACCGCCGGTGCATTCCCCGCACCTCTTTGCGGGAGAAGCTCATTCGTGATTTGCATGGGGGCGGCCTGAGTGGCCACCTGGGCCGAGACAAGACGCCAGCCAGCCTCCAAGAGCGCTATTTCTGGCCACAGTTGGCAAAGGACGTGGGGAACTTCGTTCGGAAGTGTTATGTGTGCCAACAATACAAGGGTCATGCACACAACACTGGACTCTATACACCCCTCCCGGTTCCCTCCGGCATATGGGAGGATCTTTCAATGGATTTCGTCTTGGGCCTCCCGCGCACACAACGTGGGGTTGATTCTGTGTTTGTCGTGGTGGATCGATTCTCCAAGATGGCGCACTTTCTTCCTTGCCGCAAAACGTCGGATGCTTCTCACATTGCGCGACTCTTTTTCCGGGAGGTGGTTCGTTTGCATGGCGTGCCGACCACCATCACATCCGACCGCGACCCCAAGTTCCTTGGCCACTTTTGGACAATGTTGTGGAAGATGTTTGATACCTCCCTTCTGTTTAGCAGTTCCGCCCATCCCCAAACGGACGGCCAAACCGAAGTCGTTAACAAGACCTTGGGGAACCTCGTTCGTTGCATTTGCCAAGATTGCCCGAAGCTGTGGGATCACGCCCTTGCGCAGGCTGAATTTGCCTATAACAATGCCGTACATAGCTCGACCTGTCGCACACCTTTATCCATCGTTTACACCAAAGCTCCCCGGCATGCACTCGATCTCGCCCGCCTGCCGGCGGCACCTCCTTCAGCAACTCAGCTAGCGAAAGAGACCCGCGACATTCAAGCCGACACTCGGCTCAAACTACTTGAGTCCAACGCCAAATACAAGGCTATGGCGGACAAGCACCGTCTCGAACAGATTTTCGACGTGGGAGATATGGTCGTGGTCTACCTCCGCAAGGAGAGGCTTCCCGCGGGACACCACCACAAGCTCATGCCGAAGAAGTTCGGCCCTTTCCCCATCACCCGCAAGATCAGCGACAACGCATATGTCGTCGACCTTCCGCCCAGCCTCAACATCTCCGAGACCTTCAACGTGAGCGATTTGTCCGCTTTCCACCCGGACATTCCGCTTTACCCCGAGCACTCGAGGTCGAGTGCTTCCCAAGAGGAGGCGAATGATGAAGGACGTATCATGGCCGACGCACCCGCAACGCCCGACGAGGCCGGAATCGGGTGGCTTGAGAAGACCGACCCACTTTGGAAGCCTCGAGCCGTCTAATTAATTCTCTTTCATGTTGAACTCTATTTGTTGTATTTGCTTATTTGAACCTAGTATGTGGGGTGCTATTAGCGGGTGTGCTAATAGCCATGTCCTTCCCCTCATAGTATAAGAGGTGAGAGTTATTGTTGTGTGCTCAGTTTTTGATAATAGAATATTTCCCGTTGCCCTAGCCGCCTCCCCTTCTCTCCGTGCGAGAGGAAGCAGTCCGGAAGGACCCGCCGCTGCGCCGCTCCCCGTCTTCCTGTGAGGAAGGCTCTCGGCCGGAAGGCCTCATCCCCTCGCTCCCGACATCTCCTACGTCATAAGATCCCACTATCAAATAGATGGCTAGAGTCTACAGATTCATCGGAAGATCCGGTGGATGTGAGCGTCGTAGAATTTATTATTAGACTGATTTTACTTTTATGATGGCCAGGGCATATGTTAGCCCTTATTCCCTATTTTTGGCATTTCCTTTGGTGACTATATGTATTGCTTTGTGATACTATATTTATGCTCTTGGGTTTTCACATTGTTTGCTTCTGATATATTCCATGTATACTCTAATGTGATGGTGTTATCATGATTTGGCCGGTAGTGTTAGTGTCACAGCGGTTGCCTTGTGTGACGGCGCTACCGCAGGACGGTTACACTAGGCATAGGTTTTTTCTCTGCCTTGGGAGAAAGATCTTACAATTGGCATAGAACTATTCCAATCTCCGTATACAAATGCTACTAGCATACTCATAGGCTTATCCAAATTCTGATATTTCAAGGACGAACTTCGCAGATACTGGTGGGCCCATGAGCGAGTCACTTTAAGTTAATACATTTTGATCCAAATATTATACAGACTTTTCTTCTAGAAACCCATTTTTGTAATGTAATCCCTCCCTTCTATCTATAGATTCCGGAGGACACCGTCCAAGGAAATCTTGTTCAACCCCCTCTAATTGTGCCATGAGTACCTCCTCCCTTACCGACCTAAAAGCCTACTCCATTCCAGCAGACTGAGTTGGGTCAGACTCTTTCAACCATTCTCGAGACGTTCAAGAATTCTCTGAACCAGAGACCTGCTCCATCAACAGTACCCCGTACTGATTGGTTGAGCATCTTTAGGGGTTTTCCCCCTCCCATCTTCAGAGATACTTAAACTGCATGATGCAGGACGACGCATAGGGTTTGTGCGCCTGTCGGCTTTTTCTAGGAAACCTTAAATGCATGCAATGAAGAATTGTATTTTGAGCGGGCGTTGCACGAACTTTGAGAAAAAAAAATAACTTTTAGTTTTTTATAAAGCATAAAATTACTACTTTGTTTCAAAAAAATGAAATCACTTGAAAAATGGTTCAATTTTAAATCTGGGGAAAGAAGGTTCGCAACTTTCCTTCTTTTCTCCTTGTAGTAGCAAAACGAAAATCGTGAACTCCAAATACGTTTCTGTTTGGAATTTTCGACGTAGCGTTTGCTGATAAAATTCGAGCGAAAACCCAACAATGAATCTAATTATCCTAAGAAAAAATTAGGTGCACACAAAGGAGGAGAAAGAAACTAGTTACCCACGGAAAGAGATTTCTTTCCGCAATCAAAGTCGATGGCGATCCCACGAGGAATTCCTCGTCACCTTCGATCTCCCGCTCCGAGGTTGGCCGCTGTCGTACACGGGCACCACGGAATTAATTTCACTCTCTATCACACTTAGTGGCTCCATAAAATCTCAATCGCTCAACCTTACACAGAAGCCACAAACTGAACGTTTCAATCTCACCTCACTGTTCTCGGCAGCCAAGAACACACCCAACACAATTTTTCAAATCTTACAACTACAACAATAATGTCTTCACACTAATTTCACCTCTAACTCCAAACTCACAGCAAATCCACACTTTTCTCAAATGGGATTCACAACAAAAAAGAATGCAATACAAAAAAATGTACAGTCCACAACCATTAATTGGGACTGTTCATCTTCTTTATCTATCCAAAAAAATTTCGCTCGCCCAGACAATCTCATTTTGGCAAACTGAACTTTTTGATCCCCCGTCATACGAATCCACTCAAAGTAGGTTTCTATGTCTATAATCCAGTCTGAAAATACCTTGGGATCCATAGAACCATCATAAAGTGGCGGATCTAGCTTCACAACACGTGTAAGACCCGGTCGCCCATCCCGGGGAGGATAGTCGTAATCGTCATCGTAAGGATCACGATTTTCTCGACGTCGTGGGGGTGGCGGTTGTTGCCAATCTCTAGGTCGATCATCACGATGCATGACCAGTATAGGCCGACGATGGTCTCGAGGACGCTCTTCTCTCACCATGTCATAAGAGGGCCTCTCCTGATAATTATCACGAGGGCTGAAGAAAGGCTCTTGGGGTTCTGGAAAATTCGTGGGAAATTTCTATCATGGTCGTACTCAAAGTCAAACCTATCTAAGGGATTTCTAACCTCTTTCTCAAAAAGAGGGTTCCTCCTAAATGTAGACCTTTCCACGTAGTGAGGTGGGACTTCGTAATGTGAACAGACAGAATGCTCATCTCGAATTGGAGGTGACATTGAAACTCGAGGGGGTACTTCTAAACTATTCATCCTAACACGAAGGTGTTCAAACCCTTCTCGCACCTGGTGTATACTCTCAGTTAACGTCGTCATTTGGTGGGCGAAAGGTCTAACCACGGGGGTGGTTCATTCCCTTCATTCCCACGACTCGCTTGACCACGTTCAACTTGAGGCATCTCAGAGTTTACCTCTTGGGGGTGTTCAGGTGGTGAATCGTGATGGGGTGAACTCATACTCACTAACCTACCACTACGCAGATGCATGCAAATAAACAATTAAGATACAAATGTACGATTATGTTATTTTTAAAAAAATTTGCTATGCGGGGTTCCTATTCTACGCCGGGCGGATTCCGAAACTTAGAAAATTTCGGAACCTAACTCTGATACCAGCATCACTGCATCTCAGATGGAAGAATGTCTTGATTGTATTCAAGAGTTGCTTGTTGGAATGCGATGCCCAATGGATATGGCCGTTACACTGACCATTACACTGCTTAAGGATTATGCTAGACAATGGTGAAGATCGGTCTTTAATTATACTTTTAGAGGGCGAATTCTCTCTGACATTGTGTGGGAGGAGTTTTTTAATGTTTTCTTGGAGCATTTCATCCCCGCTATTAATAGAGAAGAACTCCAAGAGCGTTTCCTTCACTTCTGCCAAAGAAACCGCTATGCCATGGTACTCCCTCTCCAGAGGGAGTTCTGTCACTTGGCTCATTTTGTGGGCAACTTCTCCTTGACTAAGCGGGATGCGACGAAATTTTTCTAACATGGATTGCGACTCTTTGAGGAAGCCTCTTATTATGGCCTCTCATTCGAGTTTTACCAACATTATGGAGTTGGCCAAAGCCCTGGAAGCTGATCAGATGTCAGTGCAGAATAGGAAGAAGAGATTTGTTAAAGATCCATCCCAGTTAGATGCGGAGCATAAATCTTATCAGAAGAAGAAATTTTCTTGTAAACACAACAAATTTTGTAGTGATCGGAAGAATCAGGGACAATGGCGTTTCTAGGTGAAGCAAGAGCAGAAAGCACAACCTGTAGTTCCTTTGCAGCCTGTCCAGCCTCCTCTGATAGGGACAACTCCCTTCCGAGGAAATTGCTGCCACTGCCACCAGCCGGGATATCTGAGGTCCCATTGCCTGCAGCGGATAGTTCAACAAGAAGCCTCTTCAGCTCACCGGGGAAAAGGTCGTGGTCGTGGAGACTGTTAATCAGGAAGGCAGAACCAGAAGGATCATCAGCAAGCTTTGCTTTAGATTTTACTCAGGGACTTTAGCCCCAAGACATAGTGACTGGTACGCACTTTTGTTTTGTTTAAATTTTGTCGTTTCATCTAGTAAACCTAGTAGATTTCTTTCCATCAGAGCGAGTATTAATATTAGGAATCACAAGCTTTATTACCATTAGTGAAAGACCAACTCAGACATTGTTTGACACAGGTGTTACACACTCGTTTGTGTCCAAGAAGTTCATCTAATATCTAGAGGAAATCATGCTTTTCGATGGATTATCCTTAGTGGTTCGTCTACCGAATGGGTCGGTGATGCGTTCTGTAGCAAGATGTTCCTTGATGATGAGTTTGGGGAGTGATCCCTGTTAGAAAAAGAACATGTAAAGACCCATATAATGGTCCATCATAGGTCTTCTTCCTCCTTATGTATTAGTCTCACATCATGAAAAGGGAACTCTTCTCTCTCCTCTCTCTATATATATGTATTCATACTTGTATTTTGTGGATATAAGAAATATATACAAGGTTTGCGGTCTGTATATTTCTCTACTGTGTACTTCTCAACATGGTATCAGAGCTATACAGCCCTTAACCAGTTCTTCTCTGCTATCCACGGATAAGCTTCTTCTAACCGCCGGTCTATCCATTATCTGCACCCTGCGATCTCTCTTCCTTATCCGCCTCCCTTCTTCCATGGTTCCACCTCACTCCTTCTCTCCCTGCCACTGGCTTTTATAACTTTCCTCTCTGCCTAGTGGGCCACCCTCCTTTTTTTTTCTCGCTGCGGTCTCTGGACCAGTCGACAATCTTGTTCGCCGCGGTTTCCGCAGGCCGTCTTCTCTCCTCAATTCGTTGTTCTCTCTCAGTCCGCCTCTCTCTCAAGACCGCTAGCTCTCAACCTGTTGCTCTCTGCTCTCGCGGCTAAGTCTTTGCTTGCTCGCGGCTTGATTTGCTCTAAGCCGCTACTCTGTGCTCCCAGTTCCTCTTGCGGCCTTCTGTGGTTTCCCTGCCGCAAGTGCGCGGTCTGCTTCTACCCGTGACTTTGCTGTCTTCTCTCTAGCCGCTGCTGCTAGTCGCGGTCTGCCTCTTATTGATAGTCGTGTGGTCTCCTTGCGCGGTCTACCTATTATTGATACTCACGTGGTTTCTCTGCTGCTAGTCGCTAGTCGCGGACTGCTTTCCCCTTTGCCGTGTGGGTTGTTATCCTTGAACATTCTTCCTATGCGTAGTCTGCTTAAGCCTCTACACCGCGCGGTCTCCTCTCTCTTCTAGGGGTATCCGCGGGATTCTCCGCTTTGTCGCTGTCAGTTCTCGGCAAGCTCTTCTCGCCCTCTCTGCCCACTGTCGCCCTTGTTTGTCGGCTTCTATTCTTTATCCGCAGCGGTCTGTCCCTGTTCACGGTCTCTTCTCTTGCCGCGTAATCTGTTGTGCCTGCTTTGTCCCTTAGCCTTAGCCGCTTACCCGCCTTGCGGTTAGCTGCTCTACTTAGCCGCTTGGTCGCGTGGTCATGGATTCCTCTACTGCCTCTTCTCTTCCTGCTCGTACTGCTTCCTCTATTCTTGAACTCCGTGACGAGTTAAGAATCACCACCACTTATCTTACGGGGAAGAACTTTATTGAGTGGATGCATTCTGTCCGCCGAGTACTTCATGCAAAGGAACTTCTGCATCATTTAACTCAGGACACTGCTTCTGTACCTACTGATGACTGGCTTCGTGACAATGGCCGTGTTCAGACTTGGCTCCTCAACTCCCTTGATGGCGAACCTTACTGTATGGTCATGTATCACGAGACAGCCAAGGCGATGTGGGATGAGCTCCGTTCCCTTTACTCCGGCAAGGACAGTCTCCAACACCCGTATGACATCATCACCGATCTTCAGACTCTTGACTCAGGCAGTGCTGCTGATTTAACCACCTTTGTTGCTCGGCCCAAGACGCTGGTTGAGGCCTGAATTTAGCATCACCCTCTGACTACGGATCTAGCTTTCTAGCGCGCTCAAAAGGAAGCTGTTGGTATTGTCATGATGATGGCTCGTGTTCCCCCTCATTTTCACAGTATTCGGGCTCAAATCCTCTCATCCACTATTATTCCCTCATTCTTTGTTGTGTGTTCCATGTTGTTAAAGGTTTCACCGCCACCTGATGTTATCGGCCCTCCTTCACCGGCTCTTCTCCAGTAATCTCCTACACCTTTACTCCATCTCCCTCCCCCTACCCGTGGAGGACGTACAGGCTCCCGGGGGAGGGGTCGAGGTAGTCGGCCGAGGCCTAAGTGTTCTTTCTGTGGTAAGGATGGACACCTTGAGGCGACTTCTACCACAAACATGGTCTCCCTCCTCCTCCAACTGCTTCTGTTGTTTCCCACAGTACTTCTGCCACTCGTGCTGATCTTGATGAAGTCCACCTCCAGCTCCAGCAACTTCAAGGGTTGCTCCACCGCTCGCCTGCCTCAGTTGCCTCCATCTCTATGAAGGTATCGCTTGTCTCTCCACTAGTCCGCGTTGGATAGTGGATTCAGGTGCTACTCCCTATATCACCTCGCTGAAGCCACCCCAATACTTGGATTCTCCGCATCCCAAGTTTATCACAGTAGCCAATAACGACACCGCTCTTATCTCCGTCTCTGCTGATATACCTCTCAATCTCTATATTTCTCTTCGCTCGGCTCTCCATGTCCCGGGCTCTCCGTTTAATTTACTTTCTGTTAGTCGCATCACTGCCGATTTGAATTGCTCTATCACATTCACCTCTTCGTCTTTTCTGATGCAGGATCGACGTACGCTGGTACGCAGAGTATCATTGGTAAAGGATGACTGCAAAACGGGCTCTACCTTATTGACGTCTCTCCCACCATTCTCTCCTCCGTTTCCTCTGTTGTCTGACATCGGCGTCTTGGACATGCTACTCTTCCGTTCCTCAAGAAGGCTCTTCCTGATATTCCTCTTCCAGCATTTACCTATGATTCTTATATTTTGGGAAAACATCATTCCTCTTTTCCTCCTCATTGTACCCGGAGTTCTGCTCCTTTTGTTTTAGTGCATTCTGATGTTTAGGGCCCGTACAAAATAACAAGTGTCTCTAGTTATCGTTATTTATCACTTTTATTGATGATTAATCTCGAATAATATGGTTGTACTTACTTCGTGATCGCTTCGAGCTACCCCGTGTGTTCCGGGCTTTCGTTCTTGAGACTCGCACAAAGTTTTCCGACAAAATTAAAACACTCCGGACAGATAATGCTCGAGAATACACTAGTCATGAGTTCGATAATCTCTGCTCTGAATTTGGGATCATTCATCAGACCTCGTGTGCCTATACTCCCCAACAAAATGGCGTGGTTGAGCGCAAAAATAGACATCTTCTTGATGTTGCTTGCTCCCTCATGATTCAAATGCAGGTAATCAAGGCTTATTGACACTTTGCGGTTTCAACGACGTATTATCTCATTAACCTTCTACCCTCCTCTGTCATCAACAATGCCACCCCGTTCAGTCTCCTCTTCCCCTCTACACCGCCATTCCCTCTCACGCCTCAAATCTTTGGTTATACCTGTTATGTTCATTTATTTGGTCCATCCACCGACAAGTTCGATCCTGGGGAAGCCAAACATATGTTCGTTTGTTATTCCCGTACTCAGAAAAGGTATGTTTGCTACTCTCCCACCACTCGTAAGGTGACTGTGTCGGTTGATGTTATCTTTATGGAAGACCAACCATTTTTCTCCATCCCAGATCCATCTCTTCCACCACCATCATTACCAAGACCTGTTATCCCCGTTACGTCTCCTCCACCACTCCTTCCCAACCCAGCTCTAGTTCTCCACAAGCCCCCTCTTATTCGTGTCTATACTCGCCGACCTCCTCGCTCCGCCGCCCGCTGCAGTTGGCTTCGACCTCTGGCACTCTGTGACCTGTTGACCCGACCCCTGCCTCCATAGCCCATCCCATGGCGAATTATGCATCCTTACATCGTCTGTCCCTGGCGCTTCACACCTTTGTTACTTCATTATCCTTTATCTCTGTCCATAATTATGTACAGGAGACTCTCCAATATCCAGGCTGGCGGGCGGCCATGGACGAAGAAATGACGACCCTCTTGGCTAAATCAGACGCGGGATCTGGTTTCTCTTCCTCCATGACAAACTATTGTTAGCTGTAAATTGGTATTTGTCATCAAACAAAATATCTGGGGAACCTTCGATACTTCCACTCTAAGTTATCAAAGGCGTAAGGCGCACCGAGGTGCAAAGGCCCCCTGGAGCCTAGGCGCAAGGCGCAGGCGCGCGCCTGAGGCACGTGATGCGCAAAAATTGGAGAAAAAGGAAATTGAGCGAATTTGCGAGGCACGTGATGCGCAAAAATTTGAGAAAAAGGAAATTGAGCGAATTGGGCGCCCAATTCGCTGAAATTGAGCTAATTTGGCGCCCAATTCGCTGAAATTGTGCGAATTGGGCGCCAAATTCGCTAAAATTAAGCGAATTGGGCGCCCAATTGGCTGAAATTGAGCGAATTCGCTCAATTTCAGCGAATTGGGCGCCCAAGTGCGCCTAGGGGTGCCTCGGGTGCGTGTAAGATCATGTTTTTACCCATATCAATTTTTTTTTAAAAAAAACAAATACCTTGAAAGGCCCGGGCGCGCCTGGGAGCCTGTAAGGCGCGCGCCTAGGCGCGCCTGGGGCACATCGCCCGCCTCAGCTGTGCTGAGGCGCGGCAGGTTGCGCCTGGTGCGCCCGGCGCCTCAGGCGCTCCTAGGCACGCGCTTTGACAACTATGCTTCCACGGCCTTGAGATCGCAAGACGTGATGGCCTTGTACTATCTCAACGGAAGTACTGTCTCGACCTTCTTCGGGACACTGATTACTCTGGATGCAAGCCGATTAATACTCCTATGGATGTTAATCATAAGCTTTGTGCTCATACCTCTGACGCAGATCTCCTTCTTCTAAATCCAGAATACTATCGACGTCTTGTTGGAAAACTGATTTATCTAACAGTCACAAGACTAGGCATCTCCTTTGTTGTTGGGGTTGTCAGCCGGTTTATGCACTTTCCTCAGATGTCTCACCTACATGTTGTCGAACGTATCCCGAGATACCTGAAAACAACTCCTGGTCAAGGGCTGGAATACAAAACTTCTTCCTCTTCTACTCCAACATTGGTTGTGTACTCGGATTCGGATTATGTTGGTTCCCTGGATGATCGGCGTTCCACCAGAGGATTTTGTACATACTTTGGAGGTCACCTCGTTACCTGGCATAACAAGAAACAGTCTGTGGTTGATCGATCTTCGGTCGAAGCTGAGTACCGTTCGATGACGTCGGTTGTATCTGAGCTCACATGTCTTGAAAGTCTCCTAGGTGATCTGGGAGTAAAACTTTCCACACCAGCTACCTTACTCTGTGACAGTCAAACTGCTATACACATTGCTAAGAATCCTGTTTTCCATGAAAGAACAAAACACATTGAAGTTGATTGTCATTTCATTCGGGAAAAAGTTCAAATGAAGAAGCTGGAATTGAAACACGTTTCGGCTACTGACCAAGTTGTCGATCTTCTCACCAAGACCCTACCAAGTGCTCTATTCCATCAGTTCTTGTCCAAGCTGGGTGCCTACGACTTGTATGCTTCAGCTTGCGGGGGAGTGTTAGAAAAAGAACACGCAAAGGCCCGTATAATGACCCATCATAGGCCTTCCTCCTCTTTATGTATTAGTCCCACATCATGAAAAGGGGACTCTTCTCTCTCTTCTCTCCCTATATATATATATATATGTGTGTGTGTGTGTATTCATACTTGTATTTTGAGGATATAAGAAATATATACAAGGTTTGCGTCTGTATACTTCTCTACTGTGTACTTCTATACAATCCCAAATCTTGATCTTATCCTGGGTATGGACAGACTTGAAAAACATAGAGCCCGGATCGATTGTGCTTCTATGGAAGTAACCTTGTGCTCATCTTTGAACAAGGAAATCATCTTCAGAGGTATAGAGCCCATCTCGTGAATTCTTTTATCTTCAGCCCAACTTGTGAAATCATTCACCCACGGTGATGCAGTGTATGCAGTTCTCTTTAGCATTTTGGAAAGCAAGTCATACCTAGACATTCCGGTTGTATTTAATGAGTTTCTGGATGTCTTTCCTTAGAAGCTGCCCGTATTACCGCCATAGCGGGAAGTCGAGTTTCTGATTGAGTGTTCCTGGGGCTCGACCTGTATTAATAGCTCCGTACCATATGACACATAAGAAGTTAGTTGAATTCCGAATTCAGCTGCAAGAGTTAGTAGATTCGAGGTTTGTTCGCCCTAGTTTGTCTCCTTGGAGCCCCAATTTTGTTTTTTAAAAAGGACGGAACTCTCCAGTTATGCATCGATTATCGAGAGCTGAATAGACTGACAGTCTGAAATACGTACCCTCTTCCTCATATTGTTGAGTTATTTGATCAGCTTAGAGGAGCTTGTGTCTGTTCAAAACTCGATTTTCGATCTAGTTACTATCAGTTGAGGATTCATGAAGAGGATATCCCGAAGACAACCTTCAACTCTCGATATGGGTAGTATGAGTTTAAAGTGAAGAAATTTGGCCTCGTTAATGCTTCTTCAGTGTTCACGAGCCTCATAAATTGTGTCTTTGAGCCTTTCCTTGATTTCTTCGTCATTCTTGTGTATTCCAAGGCCGAGGAAGCCCATGCTCACCTTCAGTTGGTTTGGAGGAAGCTGCGAGAGCATCAACTCTTTAACAAGTTCAACAAATGTAAATTCTAGCTCAAGGAAGTCCATTTCTTAGGACATGTGATCTGTGAGAATGGTTTAGCAGTGGATTCTGCAAAGATCCTAGCAATGCGAGATTGGCCCGTACTTAAGCCTGCTGTAGATATTTGAAGTTTTCTTTGTTTAGTTGGGTATTACAGGAGATTTGTGGAAGGTTTCTCCAAGATAACGCAGCCTTTGACGTCTTTGACGAAGAAGGATGTTCCTTTTGTATAGACACCAGCTTGTGAAGTAGCTTTTGCTAAGTTGAAGGAACGATTGACATCGACTCTTATCCTAACACTTCCTTCAAGGAAGGATGAATTTCAGATTACCGTCGCTTCGCTCTGTGGTTTAGGTGTTGTTCTAATGCAACACGATCATGTTCTTGCATACTCTTCGAAACAGTTGAAGTAGCATGTGAAAAACTATTCTACTTATGACTTGGAGTTTGGAGTTGTAATGTTTGCACTCAAGATTTGGAGGCATTACCTCTATGACATTAGATATGAGATATACTCGAATCATAAGACTCTCCGATAGATCTATACTCAGAAGGACCTGAATCTGAGACAGAGATGCTGAATTGAGTTCTTGTGTGATTATGATTTTGACTTACACTGTCATCCAGACAATGTCAACACTGCTACTAACACGTTGAGCAGGAGACAACCTGCATCCAATAGCGCTATGAGACTCCTATTATGGGAGTCACACCTATTTACCGATCGTATCCAGATAGCTACAATGAGTACTTGGCATGGACCAAAGTCTAGTGTGATATGCGAGACCGAATTCGTTCGGCCCAAAAGGACTATTCAACCTCTGTATCTATCATCTCGACACTATAAGAGGATTCCCATGGTGACTATCGTCTGTAAAATGGATTACTTCATTTTCGGCATCGTCTGTATATTCCAAGTGTCGGTTGAATTCGTGATGAAATCTTAAAAGAAGCTCATAACTCAAAGTTTTCAGTGCATTCTGGTATTACCAAGATGTATGCGGATCTGAAAAAGACCTTATTCTGGACTGGTATGAAGAAAGGCGTCACTCTGTATGTGGTGCACTGCCAGGCGTGTCAGATGGTTAAGGCAGAATGCAGGAGTCATGGAGGTTTGTTACAGTCACTTTTGGTTCTGAAGTGAAAATTTCAGGACATGGATTTTGTGCATGGTTCACCGCATTCCCGATCTGGGAATGATTCTGTTCGGGTTGTGGTCGATCGGTTGACCAAAGTAGCCCGATTTATACCTGTCCGTCAAGGTGATCATGACGACGTTCTCGTACGATTATTTGTGGAGCAAGTCGTTAGGTATCATAGTGTGCCAAAATCTATTATTTTTGACCGCGATGGGCAATTTACGTCACATGATTGGAGAAAAGTTCAAGCTTATTTAGGAACGTAGCTAGATTTAGCACAACATTCCATCCTCAAACTGACAGTTAGGCTGTGAGAACGAACCAAACCATGAAAGATCTTCATTGACTTTGTATCCTAGACTACAATGAGTTGTGGGAGGGATTTTTGCCTCTCATGGCATTCTCGTACAACAGCAGTCATCAAGCCAGTATTTAGATGGCTTCTTATGAGGCTTATATGACAGGAGATGTAGGACACCTCTCTCCTGGGTTCAGGATGAGGATCCTAAGGTTTTGGTTATTCAATTTGTTGATGATACAGATGATGTTGTTAGATTGATTCGGGAAAGGATGCATGAGACCCAAAGTCTTCAAGCTAAGTACTTCGATGCGAAGCATCAAAAAATTGAGTTCGCAGTTGGTGTAAGGTATTCCTTAAGAGTGGGCCTATGCATGGAGTTTTCAGAGTCAAAGGACGTCGGAAGATCAGTCCTAGATACGTCGGACCATATACTATTATTGAGCGCATAGGACTAGTAGCATACTGATTGGAGTTACCGCCAGAGTTGGGCAATTTTCATGATGTTTTTCATGTTTTGTCACTACGATGAGTTTTGATTAGTCCCGATCTGTTGGTTTCTTCCCTCTTCGATCCAATGACTTTGGATAGGTCCGCTCTCTTAAAGTCTGTTCGTATTGTGGATCAAGAGACCCGTCAGCTGTGAAGCAAGAAGGTTCCGCTGGTAAAGGTTCTGTTTATATTGGAGCTTGTGGATTTTATGCGAAAGAAGTACCCAAATTTATTTGTTGAAGGTATGAATTTATCTTAACTTGGATATTTTTCCGCGATACTTACTCGTTTCATTTGTGCATTCTTGATCTAATTTCGAGGATGAAATTTCTCTTTGGTGGGTTGATTTGTAACATCCCAAGCTTTTCAGGGACCCTAGGAGTGTATGTGACTTAATCTGGTGCACCTAGGCTAGCTCATTGAGCTAGGAGAAGTCTTTCAAGTCCCATTGAATCCTAGGGGAGGTTTGAAAGGCCCTAGGTGAGCCTTGAATCTAGCTAACTAGACTGACCCGCATGGGTGCCTATGTGTGTGTCAAGACCATTTGGTCACACCATAGGATTTCATAAAGCCCTTGTTAGCCCAATCTAAGCCATGGTCATGATAACCACTTCATACCCACACTTAGCCAATCATAGATTGACACATCACCCTAGAAGTCAATATAAGTCAACTAGGGCCAACCTAGATCAAACAAGAGGGTTTGATCCCTTAGGGTTTTGCCTAGACCCAATTGGACCCAATCATAACCTCATCTTTGTTATGGTGGAGTCAAGTTATCAATTTGGTCAAGAGTTGACCATGAATGGTCAAATCCGACCATTGAAGGGTTGACCAAGCCTATTTCATGAGCTTTGATCTAATTGAGGCTAGCCCGACCTTTTCTTGATCGCAAGAGATGTTTCCATCCATCCTCAGCTTGAAAGACACCACCAAAGGTAGTGAAAAGGCCAAACTGACCATCACCACACAATGAAGAGGTGCCTCTCATGGAAAACACCCATAGCCGCTATTTAATTAGCCCTTGAGGTTTCGTTTAGGCTATTACCTTCTTTGCGACCCCGAACAAAACGAGAGTTTGGAGACCGCCGCCGGCGACTGGAGAGCAAGATAAAGATTTCAGCCACCACACTTCAACCATGCTGTTGCGCCTCCGTTCAATGCCGACAACCGTCCTTGAGGTAGCTATTCAAACTCTCTTGTTGCATAGATCCAGGTGGAAGAATCGGGGCATTTCGGCCACCATAATAGCTCATGCCAACCACCCTAGCCTCGGACCACCACCGGTAATGGAAGCACTTCACACCTCTATAGGTTCACTGGAGAGCACTGGCAAGGTCGGAGGAACCTCCTGGTTCCATCAACAACCCTTGAGGCGACTGCCGTCGTCAGAGAAGATGAATCTGTGTGGTCACGGCTTGGGTTAGACAATAATCTGCACTTTCTGGCGACTGTCGGTGGCGGTCGGCCATCATACTGCCACCCAGACGACCGCCATCCTCCAGCGAGTCGAATGTTAGTGGAGCCCCGCCATGGGGATCACCGGAAAGGAGTGGCGAACACTGTTTATCCGTCGAGATATCAACGCCGTTGATTAAATGAAGAAGACAAAATGTTGAAAGTGGGCCCACTGACCATAGAAAGGTCATGGTCGGCCATATAAAGGTCAAGACCCGGGCCCACAGCCCGACCGCAGTCGGTGCACCCCAACCCGCTCTCCGCCTTGGATATAAACCGTGCGGCGGGTTGTTGAGGCCGGGAATCGATCCCAGGAATCTCCTCTTATAAAGGAGGTCCTGGGATCGATTCCCGGCCTCAACAACCCGCCGCACGGTTTATATCCAAGGCGGAGAGCGGGTTGGGGTGCACCGACTGCGGTCGGGCTGTGGGCCCGGGTCTTGACCTTTATATGGTCATCCTTGACCTTTCTATGATCGGTGGGCCCACTTTCAACACAAAATCTTGGCCATTGATAACCTCAACAATGGTTAGCGATCCGCGCAACAGATCGTAACAATCTGATGCGCTGTAAGTCTTGTAGCTAATTTCTAATCACATGTTAAGCTTGTATTTAAGATTACATGTTGATGTTTATGAATATTCTAGTTCTTGTGTTATCACTGTTATGGTATAAACCAGTTTTGTATAAATGTCAAGAAGTTTTTGTACTGGCTTTTGTTAGAATGTTCATGTATTTAACTTTAGTGATGTATAGTCTAGTTTAGACTTGTAACATGTTTATCATTGTGTTCATGCATATGTCACTATCAGAACTATGATGTGTGTATAGTTGTGTGGCGGGTCCTTCCGACTATCCCGAACAGAGCACACTGATGAGGAGCTTAGTATGTGACTCCTGTGAGCATTGGGCCTTGAGGGGAGCCTTATCTACCTTCTAGGTTACTCTACCTCAGTAAACTGTCATCATATTACTTGGGAGTCTTTCGCAGCGTGTGCACATGACATAGTCATGTACTCCGACATAGTACATACATGACCCGTATTTGAGGTTGTGGGATTAGTTGTATGTTACTTTCTTAGAAGCGGTGGTAACTGTACCGATGTCATAGTCTTGCCACTACGACGAGGCCCGTTTGATCCATACCTACTTAATTTGGTTAACTATATCGACATAGGGTTCATCAAGTGTCTTAGAGTTGCAGTAGGCATCATGCACAGACATTATAGTATTTTGCATAGACTTAATACTCAACTAAGATATGGTTAGTTCTGTTTATATAATGCTATAATTCCTGGATTACTTGATTACTGATTACTGATAGGTTACTTGATTATTGAACCCTTGTTATATAAGTTCGTATGAACGTTCCTATATAATAAGTTATTTATGAATGTTGTTGTGTAACGTTGAATGTATTCTCTCACAAAGATTGATGATAATCTAATTCAGTTAATATGCTCTAATGCTTTATAAAAGCTATTGACCATATTTTCCTTGTGCCATAGGAGGCAACGAGGGAGAGAGGCTGTTGCTTGGTCGTAATGACTAATACTTTAGTTTTTACTACCCTAGGAGCAGGAACCAGAAGAGTCATGTCGGGAGCAGCCGTTGAGGTACCACCCATATCGAGGTAGAATACGTGATGTCAGGATGACACCCGCACAACCACGTGCTCCGGTCTCATCTACAGATTTGTCGAATGATCCAGTGGATGTGAGCGTCGTAGAAGTTATTATTATAGATTGATTTTAGTTATGTCTTGTTATGATGGTGAGGGCATGTGTTAGCCCTTATTCCCTATTTCTAGGATTTCCTCTGGTGATTATATGTATTGCTTTGTGACACTATATTTATGCTAGTGGGGTTCCACATATTTTGCTTCCACTATATTGCATGTATACTATGATGTTGTGGTGTTATGATGATTTGGCCGGCAGGGTAAGCATCATGTGGTAGTGGTTGCCTTGTGTGACGGTACTACCGCTGAGCAGTTACACTGGGCATAGGTTCTCTTTGCCTTGGGAGAAAGATCTTACAGGCTGACACTCCCCTGACGACACTAATTTATAGTGGGGCTGACCATTGTTTCCTCTCCCCGTGCCTGATGATATAACTTGACATTCACCCATCTTCTCCTCCTTTCGCTGTTTGCTTGGACGACAATCGCCCCACTACCACTAGGGTTCTCTTTACATACCTGCACATGACTATGGGCACCTGCCATCTCCACATAGATTTCTACTCTTTTGAGCTCAATGGTCTTGACGCCATACTCTGCGTCGTGCTACTTCGTACCTTCGAGGTGCATATGAGCATATCAATTGGACCCGCATGACGATGCGCTTTTCTCAAATGGGAGTCTCTTTTCTCTTGGCAGGGGAGGCGTCTTTTTCCCATCAACCGATGGCACCCCATCCTTAGCGGCAAGCGACATTAGATTTTGGCGCAAACTTGTGGCACGACGTCGAGCCGACACGCCCGACCGCCCCTCCATCCCAACTGCAGTGCGTCTAGGAAGTTTCTTCTGCCTTGAGGACAAGACGAATTTTTGAGAGTGCAACATTGTTACTAAGATAGAAGAGGAGACGAGGACACGACCCTTAAGTCGACGTCGGGACCGGGGAGACGCAGACACGGAACCTATCTCGACGACAGATGTTCTCTAGTAGTGCGCACGTGAGTAGCGCTACCGTCAGTCTTATATTTTATTATCACACATGTATTTTGGGCCGCGAGTTATTTATCGTTTTTCCTTGTGTACTTTGGAATTAGACACTATATAAGCTTATGCGTATTTCTCATTTGGACTATCTTGGAAGTATGATGAAAATGAAACTCTAGGGATTTTCTCTTCTCCTTTCCCCATTCTCCTCTTCTCAGCTTCTCCCCTTTCTCGATCTTGGAACCCCCGACTACGTAACATAACATCTTACCTATTTAGGGTTTTCTTTTTTCCATCTTTTTATGAGGCATGCCAAAAAACAGAATTTAGATTTAGGGGCTAATTCCAATTCCTATCCTCCAATTTCAAATAAATGGGTCTTTTATGCTATTTCTAGTAGAAGACCATATAATTTGTCCTAATGGATTTCTTTTATACTTTCGGTTTACTTTGAAAGCAATGAATAATTTATTAGAACATTAAGAGTTTTGACCTGCTAATTTTATATGTTTGTTGCATGAATCTCATTTTAGACTTTAACTAGAAACCACAGAATCTACGACGCCCTAAATCAATGTCATAATAAGATATTATATTCCTCCATATTATGCATCTCTGTCTGCAATTCACATTTCCCTGTCATTGGCTTGCATGTTCTTTGCAGGTCAGATTCGGCAGCTGTTGCTATCACCACCACTGATCTTGTCAGCAAAAGTGTTGCCTTAGAGGCTAAGGTTTACTTTTTTCTTTTCTTTATGGGATTCCTCTCTGATTCTTTATGTTATTTTTTGCAAAGCTCGAAACTAGTGAGTCTTATTTATATATATGTTTTCTATTTTGCTTGCTATCCTTGAATATTAAAGGTTGGAGGAGCACATATAAAAGTTGGGGGGATGGCAAAAGGTTCAGGAATGATTCACCCAAACATGGCAACTTTGCTTGGTGTAAGGCCTCACTCCTCCCATTGTGACTAACTTACTTCCTGTAGCATTGATTATTTAATGAAATTCATAGGATTCTATCAAATTGTAGGTTGTAACGACTGATGCTATGGTCGCGAGTGACATTTGGAGAGAAATGGTCCTGGTATCAGTAAATCGAAGTTTCAACCAGATTAGTGTGAGTAGAAGGTTTCTCCAGTCCTTATGAATTTCAGAGTTTTCTGGGCTCTATTTTATTCCCGTTTCCCCCGTCATTCTGCGACATGCCAATTAAGAACTCTATATGCATCATTCAATTGTTAGATGAAAAAACACGTTTTTTGTAATTCTATTATTCAGGAGTATTGTTCTTGTGCAATTCCTTCTCAGTTAATTTTGCACTTGCTATTCTTTGTTCGTCGACCTTATAAAATTCCATTCTAGTGTCAGTAAGCTATTTGCGTAATCTTTGTTATTCCAGCGTGCAGAATGTTTCATGCTATAGACTGATGTATCATTGTTTCTTGAAGGTTGATGGAGATACTAGTACAAATGATTCTATCATTGCTTTGGCTAGCGGATTAGCTGGTCATGATAGGATCTCTTCGTCTAATAGCATTGAGGGCCGCCAACTTCAAGCATGCCTAGATGTCGTGAGTTCAACTTCATTTTTTCTTTAAAAAAATAGAATCTATGTGCAATAAAAGCAAGAGAATAGATACCACAGATATTTTTAATAGATGATTATTGCTTCAATCATGGTATTACTAACAATCATGATAATATTTGGCCTAAATATTATGATAATAGATAATTTTAGTATTCATGATTTCCACTTTTGTTCCATGTAAAATATTTGAATTATAATGTTTGAATAACCGAATCTTAGTTTGCCATTCTATTATTTTTCATATACATGTCAATTTTGTAAAGATTTTTAATTGGATTTCTTTGTTATTTTGGTAAACATTCTAGCATTTATTGAATATTGTACATCGCACTGAATAGCGCAAATCATTGTCTTGCTTGCAGGTTATGCAAGGCCTTGCAAAGTCAGTAGCATGGGATGGTGAGGGCGCAACATGCCTGATTGAGGTTTTCTCATGTTTTATGTGTTTTCGAGCTTATATGATAATTTTTTTATATTGAAGCATGGTAGATTTATGTTCCTTTTGATGCAGCTTAGGAATTAAATAAGCTCATGAAATATGCACAAGTCCTATCATTATCATTGTTTTAAATGTTCTCTGATATGTTATTTTTGAAAGCAAAACAATATTAAAAAAAGATTGCCATTTTGTAAAATATAGGCTAACATATTCGATATATTAGCCGACATGACGACATGGTTTTTGAACATATCATCTGATTTTTTATTTTTTATTATTTGACCAACATGTGTTTCATTTATATATATTATATTATATATGCTTAAATTGATATGACTTATTATTTTGTTCTCAATAATGTGTTATTCTTATAATCAATTCTTTTATTGTCTCTCGCCGTGTCTTTCTTATTTTGTATTACAATGCACATTTATTTATTAGTTGATTTTTTAAATATTTTTAACATAAAACTGTTGAGCATGAAAATACTTATACAACAACACTCTAGCTTATCCCACCACAGTGGGCTGGCTATATAGATCCTTTGTATCCATTGCACCCTATCTTTAATCATAATCTCACTAATTCCTAAGAGCATTATGTCTTTTCTTTTAGTTTCATTTCAAGTCTTTTTTGGTCTACCCCTCCCCCATTTAACATGCCTAGTGGCTAAACTCTCACAACGCCTAATAGGTACCTCTAATGGTCTCCTTTGTACGTGTCCCAACCATTTTAATCGAGCTTCTCGCATCTTCTCTACAATTGGTGCCTCTCCCATCTTATCCGTGATATATTCAGTCATAATTTTATCCAGTCTTGTGCGTCCACACATCCACCTAAGCATTCTCATCTCCGCAACTCTCATTTTTTGTTTATGTACACAATTCACTGCCCGACACTCAGAACCGTAGAGCATCGTTGGTCTAATTGCAGTTTGGTAAAACTTGTCCAAGCATAAAAATACTTATAATAAATTACAATTTTTATTTTTTTATTTGCTATAAAATTTAGTGTTATCTAAATAAAATTATTGTATAATACTAAATATATTGCCACTTGAAAGATGATTTTCTTTAAGTTATCATTAAAATTATTCATTTGAGGTTGAACCTCAAATGAACTACATTTTATGTTGTTTGTTTTTGTTCGTAATTGTCGTATTTTTCCCTTGTATTTTTGTTTTTCTAATAATTGCAGGATTACATGATGAAGAATAAGCATCTTTATACATTGATACTTCTGAAAAATGAACTCGACCTTGAGGTCACGGGTTCGAGTCTTGGAAACTGCCTCTTGCAAAAAAGCATGATAAGGTTTGCCTACATTTCACCCTTGTGGTGGGACTCTTTCCCAGACCCTCGCTACGCGGGGATGCCTTTGTGCACCGGGCTGTCCTTTTACTAAATATATTTTACAACGTATCTATTTGTATTTGTTAACAGTAGGTATTTAGAGTATGTAAACTTATTATACTATAATTTTAGAACATATAATTATAATTAGTATCCGTAATTTTTTTTTTACTTAGGGGATATGAAAAATCTGATATTTTAAAATATCTTCGACATGTTTCTGACATTCGATGCCTGACATTTAAAAACCCAAGCGGACATGTCAATATGTCACCGACATCCGATATTTATAACCTTGATCATTATAGTGCATGCATGCAACATTATCTGAAGTGCGTGTAAAACCAACACTATGTTGTCATTTAGGTCATTGTGTCTGGTGCCAATAGCGAGGCAGAAGCAGCAAAAATTGCTCGGACTGTGGCATCTTCTTCACTTGTTAAAGTATGGTTCAGTGGAGTATAGATTCTATATTTGATTTCAATTGATATTCCCTTCTTTGTGAGTTCAGCTTTTGTAATGTTTTATTTTCTATGAAGCTAATTTTCTTCCCATTTTCTTCCAGGCAGCTATCTTCGGTAGAGATCCTAATTGGGGTCGAATAGCATGCGCCGTAGGCTATGCTGGCATTGACTTTAATGTTAATAAGCTTCAGTTATTGTTGGGTGATATTCCTCTTATGTGCAATGGCCAACCTCTTTCATTTGATAGGTATTATAAACACATCATCATCATTAATTTTATCTATGAATCAAAGTTATTTGGTTGTTTTACACAAATATGAAGAATGTTCTATTAAATATGTAGTGTAACAAGATTTGAATGGTATGCTTGTAAGAACCATTGTATTCAAAACTTGATATCTAGAAGCATAAATCTGAATCCTGAAATATATTGGTTATTATTAATGAAGAATATTCAAATAGTAATGCTCATGTCAAGGCTAATACATTTCTTGTCAGAAACCACTATTGACTTCCAAACAAAGAGATGATTTCAAAAATTAATGCAAATGTTTCTTGGCACACATTAAATAAGATATGTTTTTAGCTTCATACAACTAATTTCAAATATGCTTTTGTTGTTGTACATTATCACACTGCCTTGACATTCGAATTTGAATGAAAATTTGGAGTTTGTTGGTTGTGGAATCACAATGACATATTTTAGTAGGGCACTGACTGAATAATTTTAAAAAATTGCCTTCTCTTCTATTTTTTGTTGATATTTATTTTTGTTTAGGGGGAGCCTTGGCGCACCGGTTAAGGTGTTGCTACGTGACATTGAGGTCTTGGGTTCGAGTACTGGAAGCAGCCTCTTGCAAAAATGCCGAGTAAGGTTTGCCTACATTTCACCCTTGTGGTGGGATCTTTCCCTAGACCCTCGCTGCGCGGGGATGCTTTGTGCACCGGGCTGCCCTTTTTTTATACGTATTTTTGTTTAAGTTAAGCGGCCAAAATAGAATCAAGATCATTGATCTTCTTTCTAGAATTGAAGAACAACAACACTCAAGCCTTTATCCCATTATAGTGGGGTCGGCTATATGGATCCTTTGTCGCTATTGTGCCATATCTTTTGTCATAATCTCACTAATGCCTAAGTACATCTGTCTTTCCTTAAAGTTTCATTCCAAGTCTTTATTGGTCTACCCCTCCCTCGTTTAACATGCCTAGTGACTAGACTCTCACAACGCCTAACAGGTGCCTCTAATGGTCTCCTTTGTACGTGTCCAAACCATCTTAGACAAGCTTCTCGCATCTTCTCGGCAATTGGTGCTACCCCTATCTTATCCCTCTGATACTTTCATTCCTAATTTTATCCAATCTCGCGTGTCCACAAATCCACCTAAGCATTCTCATCTCCGCAACTCTCATTTTTTGCTCATGTACACAATTCGCTGCCCAACACTCAAAGCCATAGAGCATCGCGGGTCTAATTGCAGTACAATAAAATTTGCCCTTAAGTTTTAGTGGTACTTTACGATCACATAAGATCCCTGACGCGCCTCTCCACTTCAACCAACCCGCTTGGATTCTGTGTCACATCTTTATCAATACTTCCGTCTTTTTGAACTATCGATCCAAGATATTTAAAACACTCACTACGGGAAATATCTTGATCACCCAACTTAATAACGAAGTCATCTGTCTTTCTTGTACTGCTAAATTTAAGCTTCATATACTCCGTCTTTGCCCTGCTCAACCTAAAACCCTTCTTTTCTAAAGTATCTCGCCAAGATTCAAGCTTTGCGTTTACACCCTCGGGCGTTTCATCAACCAAAACGATATCATCCGCAAACAATAAACACCAAGGAATTGCTTGTTGGATATGACCGGTGAGCTCATCAACCCTAAACCCTTGAAGAACGCAAAGATTAAATTCACCTGGATCTTTTACTTACCTTGATTGCCAATTATGCATGTTAGAAATTTTTGTCAATTAAATGCTTATAAGTTATGTACGCGCTTAAAGGTTATCCACTCCTTCCGCATTAGATTTTAACTTCACTTTTGAGTGAATTTAAGCACAAGAGCACATCTGTCATTATCATCTATTATATCAAAACTATATACAAGTTGACTTTAGTTATATAATGTATCGTTCCTGTCCGCGTAATGAGATGTATGATGAGAATGCATGGACACATTTTGCTGTCCACATAATGAGAGACCCAATGAAACATTGTGGACTCATGTTTCTATCCCCATAATGAGAACACACAAACACATATTGCTGTCCACACAATGAGATACCCAATGAAAACTTGTGGACACATTTATGTTCGCATAATGAGATGCATAATGAGAACGCTAGGAAACATATTGTTCTCCACACAATGAGATGCCCAATGAAAACCTGTGGACACATTTCTGTCCGCATAATGAGATACATAATGAGAATGCACAAACACATATTGTTGTCCACACAATGAGATACCAAATGAAAACCCGTGGACATATTTTCGTCCACATAATGAGATACATAATGAGAATGCAGAGATACATATTGCTGTCCACACAATGAGATACCCAATGAAACCTGTGGGCACATTTCTGTCTGCATAATGAGTTTGTGTGGACACGTATTGCTGTCCATGCAATGAGGTACCCAATGAAAACTTGTGGACACATCTCTGTCCGCATAATGAGATACATAATGAGAACACGCAAACACATTGTTGTCCACACAATGGGATACCCAATGAAAGACGCATATTTCTATCTGCATAATGAGATATACAGTGACAATCTGCGGACACATTGTTGTCCACTTGAATCGTGAAACTGGAGGGATGACGCTTTTGCTGTCCAAAATAAGCCATAAGAGTGGGATTTCTTTATTTTGTTTCCTTTTATCTTTTAAAAATCAAGGGGGTCTCGAGGGACAGAGGATAAGATGGATCAGTTGGGCAGGTGTCCATGACATTACTTTTCTCAGAATGATCATCTTAGCTATAGCGATATCTCCATTGGTGCAAGATCAAGCTGATCAATCACCTAGACCTCCCTTGATGAACTGGTGCGACAGATGTCTGGGGAGATCCAAAGTCCTAAAGACCTCTGCATGAGATTGGATCGAGCTACCACTACATGATACAAAAACTCCTTGTTGCATGTGGTCTTGGTGGGTGTTAAGACTCACTTGATCTGCAATTCGTGGGAGTTCAAATAGTATCTTCCGATTTCCCTTGACAATTTTTTAACAACCATTCTCCCTAAGGCTTCGAACTCGGGAGAACAATCTTTGCATGGTTTAACTTGATGCGGAGGTCTAGTAAGCAGAATGACCTTACCACATAGACACGCACACATTTTATTCAATAACAATCAGAAGGTGCAAATGATATTTTATTCAAGAGATCGTTTAAGATCACCACTCAAAGTATTAGATATCTCTCCTTCACCACAGGTATGACGATGGTAGGCACCACCTTTCAACACTTCTTTTACCATGAAAGACCTACCCAATTGGAAATCAGTTTGCCAACCGAATCAGTTCTAACTTTTGAATCGACTTTCTTCAAAACTATATCTCCAACAACAAACTGTTTCACCCTGACATATTTATCAAAATATCATGTCATTCTTCTTTTCACTTTTTCTTGTCTGACCACAGCTTGGTCTCTCGGTTCTTTAATTAAATCGTTGTTGCATCTGATTTCTTCATCATTAATACCCATGCAATCCTCATCACCCTGATTTGACAAAAGATTTCTTGGACTCATAACTTCGAATTCTACGGGTATGAGAGCTTCAAACTCATGTGACAACTTGAAAGGAGTTTCTCTAGTGGCAAAAGATGGAGTGGTCCACAATACATAAGGTAACTGCTCTGCCTAGTTGCCACGAGTATTCTTAACTTTTTTCTTTTTTCTTCAGGATATTTGAGATCAGCTTGTTTGCAGTTTCAACTTGACCATTATTTCTCGGATGATGAACCTAGGCGAAACACAACTCAATGTCTATTTAATCACAAACATTTAAACTATCATATGCCGGTCCCAAGCCCAAATGAAAACGGTGAGAGTTGTGTTCGGTAGATGACCAACATATAGTTTAGTCACTTTTATGAATATGAATCATTTGAGAAATTGTATAAATGCTAGGTTGTTCCCCCTTAGGAACGCATCGTATGGTCTGAATGCGGCGTCTTGGCAAGGATCGCTACATCTCCAAGACTTGGGTGTAGTGTTAAATATGCAAGAGTCATCGTTGTATGGTCCGAATGCGGCGTCTTGGTAAGGACCGCTGCACCTCCAAGAGAACTTGAGTGTAGTGTTAAATAGGCAAAATTCCTCACATATTAGACATTCTATGAAAATATATTGTATGATTTATGACTGATTTAGGTTTGAAAGTTGGAATATATATACGCTAATGAGAAAAGTGATGGAAGTAGTGAATGCGATGATTAGGAGAAGAATAAATATCTTATGTCTGCAAGAGACTAGATGAGTGAGTGGGAAAACTAAATTTTTAGATAATTTAGGTTTTAAATTATGGTACATGGAAAAAAAATAAAACAAGTAATGAATTAGGTATTGTTGTGGATACTACTTGAAGGGATGAAGTTGTCGGGGTAAGTAGAAAAGACGATAAAATCTTAGCTCTTAAATTGGTCATAAAAAGAAACTATTAATGTGATCAGTGGTTACGCACCACAAGTGGGATTAAGTGAAGCTATTAAAGTGCAATTTTAGAAAGACTTAGATGATTTAGTAAAAACAAATCACACAAAAAGAAGATTTTCATGAGAGGACTCCTAAATAGACATGTAGAGAAGGAAAAATATAGATTATCTATTCATGGAGGATTTGAGTATAGAGAAAAAAAAATGAAAAAATGGACGAACTATTTTAGATTTTGGCATAACACATAAGCTAATTATGACAAATACGTTTTTCATAAATAGGGAAGAACATCTAATTACGTTTAAAAACGAACCAAATAAGTCACAAATTGATTATTTTATGACACAAAATGGATAAAATGATTTGTAAGGATTGCAAAGTCATACCAGGAAAAAGTTTGACAACAGAACATATGTTTGTTGTGTTGGGCGTACAAATTAAATATAATAAATTTAATATAAGGACAAAAGTGTTGCCAAAAATTTGATTGTGCAATTTGAAGATGGAAAAGCAGGTTGCTTTCAAAACAACAGTTATGAAACAACTAGTTGATTATCCTTATGTTGATCATAGTGTCTTATGAGAAGTTATATTTTCACATTTAAGGATAAGTGAAAATAATATACTTGTAGAATCAAAGGTCGTGCACCCCCAAACAAAAAATCTTGGTGGTGGAAAGAGTAAGTGCAAGACAAAGTGAGGGCAAAGATGACCAACTATAAAACATTTTACGTTTGTAGGAATGGTGAAAACTTGACAATGTATAAAGTCGCCAAGAAAAAAACTAAGCATGCAGTAAGTAAAACAATAAGTCAAGTTTATGAGGAATTTTATGCGCGATTAGATTCCAAAGATAAAAAGTGTGATATATATATAATTGTTCAAGCTAGAGAGAGGAAGACAAAAGATTTAAGTCAAATTAAATGCTTAAAGGATTAAAAAGATACAATTTTGACGGATGATGTGACTATTAAAGAGCGAGGAGAAAGATATTTTTATCAACTCTCTAATAAAACAAAATGACAATGAATTGAATTTGAAAGAGTTAAGTAAATCAGAGGAGTATATAAACGTAACGTTTTATCGTAAAATTCAACTATCAGAGGTAAATGATGTTTTAGAGAAGATGAAAGATGGAAAGATGGTTGAGCCAGACAATGTACCCATCGAAGTATGAAATGTCTAGTAAAAGAAGGAATTTTGTGGCTTACATGTTTCTTTAATAAGATACTAAAGTCAAAGATAATGTCAGACCAACGAAGAGAAAGTATCTTGATATCTTTGTATTAGAATAAAAGTGATATACAAAATTGTGTTAATTACAGAGGAATTAAATTAATGAGTCATTCTATGAAACTATGAGAATGAGTAATAGAAAGAAGAGTAAGACGAGAAACTAACATATTTGAGAATCAATTTGGATTCATGTTAGGGCGGTCGACCATGAAAACTATACATCTCTTCAGGAAACTCATTGACAATTATCAATAAAGAAAACAAAATTTGCAAATGTTGTTTATCCTTCTTGAAGAGGCTTATGATAGAGTTTCAAGAGAGATCTTATGGAGAGTCTTAGAAAAGAAAGGTTTAAATATATTATACATTGACATATTCAAAAATATGTATACAAATTCAGTGACGAGGGTAAGGACATCTGGTGGATTAACACATGAATTCTCTATCACTATTGGGTTACATCAAAGTTTAGCTTCAAGCCCTTATCTCTTTACCCTTATCTTAGATGAGCTCACCAAATATATCCAACAAGCAATACCTTGGTGTTTATTGTTTGTGGATGATATCGTTTTGGTTGAAGAGACGTGCGAGGGTGTAAGCGTAAAACTTGAATCTTGGCAAGACACTTTAGAGAAGTTGAGTTTTAGGTTGAGCAGGCCAAAACGGAGTATATGGAGCTTAAATTTTGCAGTGCAAGAAGGACGGATGACTTCGTCATTAAGTTGGGTGATCAAGATATTTCTCACAGTGAGTGTTTAAATATTTTGGATCGATAGTTCAAAATGACGGAAGTGTTGATAAAGATGTGATACATAAAATTCAAGCAGGTTAATTGAAGTGGAGAGGTGCGTCAGGGATCTTATGTGCGTAAAGTACCATTCCAACTTAAAATTAAGTTTTATTACAATTAGACCAGCGATGTTCTATGGTTCTGAGTGTTGGACAGTGAATTGTGTACATGAGCAAAAAATGGGAGTTGCGGAGATGAGAATGCTTAGGTGGATGTGTAGACACACGGGACTGGATAAAATTTGGAATGAATGTATCAGAGATAAGACAGGAGTCATTGCAATTGCAGAGAAGATGTGAGAAGCTCCACTAAGATGATCTGGACATGTACAAAGGAGGCCATTAGAGACACCTGTTAGGCGTTGTGAGAGTTTAGTTGGCAGGCATGTTAAACGGGGGAGGGGTAGACCAATAAAGACTTGGAATGACACTATAAGGAAAGACATGATGTACTTAGGCATTAGAGACACCTGTTAGGCGTTGTGAGAGTTTAGTTGGCAGGCATGTTAAACGGGGGAGGGGTAGACCAATAAAGACTTGGAATGACACCATAAGGAAAGACATGATGTACTTAGGCATTAGTGAGTTTATGACTAAAGATAGGACACAATGGCGACAAAAGATCCATATAGCCAACCACACTATAGTGGGATAAAGGCTTAAGTGTTGTTGTATTGAACTGAGGACTATTGTCAGTGATAATCGCTATTTGAATCCCATGTCGACAGACGACCTCCCCCCAAATGAAGTTCTTCATAACTTGAGTGGTGGTTTTTGCTAATGCCTTTTCCTCGATCCATTTGCTAAAATAATCAATCATCAATAATATAAAATGGCGTTGACTACTTGCCACGAAGAATGGTACCAAGAGATCCATCCTCCAAACCGCAAACGGTCAATGGGTCATAATGGATCTCAATCGCTGGGCTGGCTAAAGCTGAAATGGGGTAAACTTCTAACATCGAACATAGCTCTTTCCAAACCCTTTTAAATCTTTCCTTATTTGAGGCCAAAATTAATCTTGCCTTAAGATCCACTTCTCTGGAGTTAGGGCTCCTGAGTAACTACCACACTCTCCGAAATGAACTTCTTGTTGGACGATAAGAACCTCCTCTTCAGAAATACGGCTTGCCAAAGGTGACAAATCCTCCATACAAGTCCCCAGTGAGGAGGTAATAATGAGTCGCTTTCAACCCAAAGCACTTCATATCTGTAACTGACGAATGAAAGTTCCTGGTTGAGAAATAGAAGACAAAGGGGTCCATCCATGAAGAATGTTGATCTATCTACATGATCTCTCCTTTAATTGCTGGATGGAAGAGCTTTGATGTGGTCCCTCCCGTGAGGAGATCATCCTTTGCTAGTTCATTACTTCAGAATTCTCGGATCGAGGTATGTGCTGGATGTCAAAGCTTTTGAAATTACCAATCTCTTTTTTTACTAGCAACATGTATTGCTTAAGAATTGAATCTTTACTCTCGTAAGTCCCCTTAACCTGAGATGTCATTACTAATGAATTTGGTCGGACCTCGATGTCTTCTATTCTTAACTCCTTTGCAAATCTGAGACCATCAATATGAGCTTCATACTCTGCTTGGTTATTTGTAGTATGGAAGTAAAATTTCACTATTTGCTCTAGTTGAATCTCGTTCGGTTTGATTAAGACAACACCTGCACCTGATGAATTTCTTTCTGAAGCACCATCCACAAACACAATTCAAGACAAAGGTGTCTTGACCTCTCTTTCTGTACTACTCTTTGCTGCATCTACCATGAAATCTACTAGAACCTGAGCCTTGATCGCTATCCTAGGCACGTAGGAGATATCAAATTCACTGAGTTCAATGACCCACTTGGCTAATCTGCTGGAATGCTCTTGCTTCTCTAAAACACTCTTGAGAGGGAGGTCAGTGACCATCTGGATGGTATGAGCCTGGAAATAAGGTCTGAGCCTCGAGCTGCGATAATGAGAGCTAAGGCCAGCTTTTTGAGAATTAGATATCTGGCACAAGAGACTTGCTCACTTGAACTACAATTCAATAAGTAAGCTTTTCAGTGAATAGCTAGTTAGAAATGGTCACACCCTAAGATGCACCACGGAGGGCATTTGCTCTGCATGTCAAAAGGGCAAGTAGAACAAAACATCTTTTAAGAGCATTGGTGTCAAGGATTCTGTGAGGTGTTTATACCTCCTGCATATAGACTTGTTTGGTTCTATGTCAGTTCACAGTCTAGGTAGGAAAGTCTACACACTTGTGAGAGTTATGTCTTCTTTCAGAATTCTGCTGACATAGTGGACTGGATATTACTTTGACTTATCCTCGTGGACTAAAACAGAACTAATGGCATCGAAACCAACATCGAGATAGACAAACAAAGTTTCCCCTTCACGAGGACTCTGAAGAAGTGGAGTCGAAGATATCTGTTATTTGAGTTTATTAAACGTCTGGTCATATTTTTTAGTCCATTCAAACTTCGAGGCTCAGCGATGAGTTTTGATAAATGAAGCACACTTATCTCCTAACTGAGATATAAACCTGCTTAATCCTGCTATCATGCCTCCTAACCGTTGAACTTCTTTATGTGGCCTTGGAGGTGACTTATCAAGAATTGTTTTAACCTTATCAGGGTTGAGCTTCAACCCTTGGGGAGTAAGAAGATGCCCCAGAAATTTTTCCTCACCAGACTCAAGACACATTTGGAATGGTTAAGTTTCATTTATACTTCTGTAGAGTGGCTAACATCTCTAAGAGATAGACATAACATCTCTAAGAGATAGACAATGTGAGTATGAATTGTTTTGCTTTTGATTAAAAGGTCATCTACATACACCTTGAGATTTTGACCTTTTTGATTTTTAAATATGGAGTCCATCATTCGTTGATACGCCGCACCAGTATTTTTAAGACCAAAGGGCATAACCCGATAACAAAATCAACAATCATTTTTGATGAACGAGGTGTGAGAGAATGGCGAGGGGCCTCCCGGAAGTTCAAAACTCTTGTAGGGCTATGTTAAGGGCCTTCGCTTGAGCCCTCGTTCGCCGTGTAAGGGGAGCGAAGTCCCGTAGTTGATCGGCGTGACCCTTGCTAGATCTCCTCGAACCTATCTCGTCGGGAGAGAAATGATGAAGGAGGAGGCTGGATGGGACTGCCGATCGGCGGTAGCGAGCAAAGGAGACGAGTGCGGAAGTCGTGCGAGTGGCGGTAGCGAGCGGAGGAGACGAACGCGGAAGTCGTGCGAGTGGCAGTAGCGAGCTGAAAAGGAGCGGCTAGGGCGTCAAGCTCTGTTCCGTGAGGGTAGAGAGAGAAAAGAATTAGAGAGAGAGAGAGATATATATATTTGATAAATGATTTCATAATAATCCCAAGCAAGCATGCTCCCACCCATACCCAAAGTCCAACATAGCATAAAAATACAAATGCTGAAATTAAAAGATACAAAGCGGACATCAAGTATAAATCCTAAGCGGAGTGCGTCGAGTTGCGTCGCTTGTACTTTATCCCCCGGCGTGGGTTCGTAACATCTGTAGTTTGCTACCTTGGGTGGCCACTCGGAAGAAGTTACGACAGGATGCAACAAATTCCTCGGCTTGAGGTCGCTGAGGAGGCACGGGCAGAGGTGTGGGCTGACAGACTGGAGATACAGGCGCATCGGCGGCGGTAGCTGGAGGACCTCTGCTGCTGAATGGGCTAAACACTGGGACAACCGGGCGATCGCTTTCATCATGACAAATATTTGTTGCGTGGTTTCTCAACGAGCTTGTTCGAACTTAAGCTCCAGAGACCCCAAATAAGTTGTGCTTCTTGAATTGAATCAGGGCCCTGTGGGCGGACACTGATGGACGTCGCACTATGCCATATTAATCGAATTGTTTGCCAATCAACTCTGATTTGAAGGTCGCTTGTTCGTTTTATTGGCGCTGAAAATGTACTCCACGAGCTCACACTGGGAAACGACTTGCGTTGGAACCCTCGAGTGCTCGGTTACTTGCCGGTTGCTATGGTCTGGCTAGGAGAACGGGAAAGACGCCGCAAAAAGCCGACACCAGATTTCCCGCAACCGCGAATTACACTGGCTAAGGGTGATTCAATTAATCTTTTAAGAGGTTATAAAAAAAAGATCACACTTGGGGAGTAACTAGTAACCAGAAGAGCAGAAAAATCGAGCCCGTAACTAACTGGGAGAAACTTGGCCTCAAATCCGAATCAGCACCCCCTTATGGGTACTGTTTACCCATATTTATACTAACGGGGACTTGCCCGAACTGGAGGGCTTTTAATTACGGAGTGCCTAGATTACAAAAGTGCCCGGACTGTGATGCGGGGTTACATGATGTGCAAATAGCACTTGAGAGATGAGCTAGACCGACCACGCGGTCTGGCGACTTCCAAGGAGCTGTCCACCGACTTCTAGAGGATGCAACTTGTTGAGCTTTCAATTGACACGGTCCACGCGGACACTGAGAAGCTGTCCGCTATGGCCCCAGTCACGAAGATGCTGCGATCATTTGAAGTCGCAGGATTTCGGGTAAACAATATATATATATTTTTTCTTCTAATTCAAAAATTTTGTTTGCAGAGCGGAAGCGAGCAATTATCTCAGACATGTAGGAGAGTCTCATGGTACAGTTAGTATCAACATTTCAGTGGGTATGCTTTCAAGCTATTTTGTTTTCTTTGTTCATTCAATCATCATCCTGCAGTAATCTTCAACCTACAATTCCTCTTTTTGCTGTTGGTTTCAGGCAACGGCAATGGCATTGGGAAGGCTTGGGGATGCGATCTAAGTTATGAGTATGTTAAAATAAATGCAGAATACACTACTTGAAGGCGTAGGTCTTTCTACATAGACTAAGGCTCTGTTTGGGAGGACTTATTTTCACCGGTCAAGCGGTTACGAATTAAGGTCCGGTTCATGCGGTCGTAACCGCTTGACCGGTGAAAATAAGTCCTCCCAAACGGAGCCTAATTCTCATTGTTTACCCATATTATATATTTCATAATATGTAGCATTGTATACCTGATAGAGAGTTTTTTTAATAAGTTTATTCTGTTTTTTTATTTGCAAACATGTATTCCATAAAGAATTTATGCCATGTAGAGTTTAAATAAGTTCAGTGTGTAATCAATTATCATTGTTAGCAGACTTGCTGAGCTTTGAAATTTTAGAAAAGATTATATTGTGGTTCACTTTGATCTGAAGTTCCATTGCTATATGTTTCCTTTCATATTTTAGACAATGCTTGTTCATTGCCTTTTTTAAGCCTGTTTAGTGAAAGATTTATTTAAGCATTCCTTGTGAAAATGATGAGATTATTTCTCTTAAGTGTGAAAAGGGCTAGCTGCTTTTGACAATGAAATCGACATGCGTTCTTGAAGGAAATTTCTTGGAAAGAGGATAAGTCAATCATCTTTGACTATGAAATCAACATGTTTTCTTAAAAGAAACTTCTAGGAAATTGATCAAAGAAAGCTTCATGATATTTGACATGTGTCTTTTGATCAAACAGAGCTTTAATTGTGTCAGGATAATCGAGGAGACAAGGGATCAGTATGATTTATGTGATGAATTCTAGGGTTCCAAGGGTTCAACTTTAGGCTCCGTTTGGGATGACTTATTTTCACCGGTCAAGCGGTCATGACCGCATGAATCGAGACTTAGGCTTCGTTTGGGGGGATTTATTTTCACCGGTCAAGCGGTCATGACCGCATGAATCGGACCTTAAATAAGTCCCGATTCATGCGGTCATGACCGCTTGACCGGTGAAAATAAGTCCCTCCAAACGGAGCCTTAAAATAAGTCTCGATTCATGCGGTCATGACCGCTTGACCGGTGAAAATAAGTCCTCCCAAACGGAGACTTAATTATGATTTCTTTTGCGAGCGCGGTTGGTTTTCCAGCATCAAGTGGACTAAACCAATTGAGTGTACCTGTGTCACTTGAGATGATTCTCCTCCTAAGCATTTATGTAGGGTTCCTATTCCTATTAATAGGATGAGACTTGATTCCTCTTGGATCTTGTACTGATTCCTGGATTTTATTTTCAAGCACTCTTAGCTAAATCCTCTTGCCCTGCACCACTCTAAGGCTCCGTTTGAGAGGACTTAGGCTCCGTTTGGGGGGGACATATTTTCACCGGTCAAGCGGTCACGACCGCATGAACCGGACCTTAAATTAAGTCCCGGTTCATGCGGTCGTGACCGCTTGACCGGTGAAAATAAGTCCCCCCAAACTGAGCCTTATTTTCACTGGTCAGGCGGTTACAACCGCATGAACCGAACAAGTGAAAATAAGTCATTAAGGTCTGATTCATGCGGTCGTAACCGCTTGACTGACCGGTGAAAATAAGTCCTCCCAAACAGAGCCTAAGCGGTAATGAACATGAGGGTTAAATTGTTATTCGTTAACGCTCACCTAGGGAATGTGTAGCGTACGCGTGCGGGAAAATAGGTGGCTGTCTGATCGACTTAACCTCGCGTGTTTTTTTTTTGTTTTTTTAAACATCGATTTTTTTAACTGCTGGAAGTACAACTGTATGTCCCGGATTTCACCCGCTCCTACAATAAGGAACGTTACGTGCACCTAATTATTGTTCCAGCTCATGTGTGTGCCGTTGTGGGCACGAAAAAATGAGTCCATGAGAAAAGACCAAACACTCCTCAGTGTGCAGAGTATGCTTGGCCGTTGACCAAGTCAGCATTTGACTGAGTCAAACGTAAATTAGACCAAGTTCAAGAGGCGGTGATTTTGAGAAGGTCGCCAGGCAGAAGCTTGAGAAGTGCTATCTCCAGCAAACGGTGACGGCTAGAAGAGGTTTAGGCTCTGTTTGGGGGACTTATTTTTACCGGTCAAATGATTACGATCGCATGAATCGAATCTTAATTAGACTTTGTTTTGTGCAGTGTTCAGGAACCGTCGTCATTCATGAATGCCCTCCCAACCCTGCCAAAAAAAACATGTGATTTATGCTCAAAACTAATTTATTTTCTTGGTAGCGGTGATATCCCGTCTTGTGCGCCAAACATATGTTCAATAATAAGCCGTGTGCGTCAAACGAAGCCTTAAGCTCGCCAGAAGGCTTGGAGTTTGGCAGCTGAGGAATAGGCTGAAGATTGCGCGAACAAGAAGCTTGGCCGAAAGCGAGCAGGAGGAGCTTGGCCGGCGGGCCTTGAGAAGTGCCCACGAGCATGGCTGAAGCTAGCACTCATACGAGCTTAAGGAAGAGGCATAAGGTTTGAGCGAGTACGACGAGCACAACGAACAAAGGGGAATAAATAAGGCGTTCTCATTGTCTTGTGACTGAGAAGGGGAATAAATACTCATCATTTCAGTCTCTTGAGTTAAAGGTTCACACCCTCACTATCAAATAATTCTGTCAAGTTATAAAAAAAAATTCTTAGGTTCTTTTTTAAGAAAATGGCACGATAGCTAGTGCTAGACTGAAGGAGGACAAGCTATGGAAGGTGGACATGAACAAAACGTTCACCGAGCTTTCACTGTCCACTAGAATTCTGTTGACATGACGGGTAAACTTGAGCTGAGAGAATGGGGGACCCAACAGTGGTCTCCACTTCCCCCAATTATTTCTCTAACCCTATGAGCACCCTGATGCGCGGTAGGTTGATTTCTTGCTATCTCAGGAGGCACAGACGGTTCAAGATTTAATTCATTAAGAACCTTCTGAGGAGCCATAGTCGGACAAGGCGCTTGATCCCCTCCTTTAACCTGGTGCGGTGTTTAGTATTATGCTCATGCCCGCGATGAAAATCGCAATACTGCGATTGGTCTCCCTTGTTTGGAGTGGGTAGATTGGGCCTGCAGAGCACCTCATTATCACGGATGGAAAGGAGTATGTAGGTTCAGGTTGTGTTTAGGGGAGTGTAGTTCTGATGCTGACAAGGACCTTGATCTCGGCAAGGGATATCCTGATGTTTGTCATTCCTTCTGGAAATTGACGGGGGCTTCTGCCCCCTCCTCCTCTTCAAATTTCCTTCAAACTATTGCTGATGTGCTTCGTTTGCCTAATCTGTTGTGGTTTGAGACTTGACTCGATGGACGGGATTGGGGTAGTTGGGCACTATCTTTTGTTGAGGCTCCGTTCAAGATAGTCCACTATGGCTCATCAAGTGTGGAATGGACTTATATAGTATCTCCAGCGTAGAGTCTTGCCCTAGAGTGACACGAAACTCAATAGATCGTTCCGAGTCGGTCTCGACACGCACAGACATACAATAAATACCCTAACGATCTCCTTCTATGTCTGACGTAAACCCGACGTCGGAAAAATGATGGTGTATGTAGTATTCAACCGAACATGAAGCACTCACAACCGTGTCCGACACACTTTTCAAAATATATTGGACGTTAAGTAAAACAGTTGTATGCATGCATAAGAATAAATAGAAAAACTCAGCAGCATCATAACAAAGTATAAAGTACAATCACAGCACAGGTACCAGCACACTTAGTGTCTCATGACCAACTAAAGAGCAAGATAGTCCAAACAAAACCAAGTGAAAGTAAAGGAGAGCTAAAACAGTGCTCTAAGCAGAAGAAAACCCACAAAAATACTCTAGAAATCATCGTCCATCAGATCATCCTTGTCAGGATCCCAATCTGCACATGCTCCTCCATCAGCAACAACTCCTGTATTTTTCAACAGAGAATTGCACTTAGAATGAATCCAACTTTTGAAAAAGTACATGTATCTAGTTCTACTTGTAAGAACGTAGAACTTTATAATTAACTGGAGAACACCTAATAAAGAGTATCACAGGTTCTACCTCAGAATCCATTATCTGTTTTCAAAGAAACGATCTTATGGACTTCTGGACACCGAAGTTATATTTGTGTTCCTATGTGGAATGTCACGGTTACTGTTCTTCTAAAGTTAACTAAAACTCATTAAATGTGGAATGGAACCAATCAATATGAGAAGAGTCAAACCGAGTCAGATTGTGTTATCAAATGTGGAATAACACTCTCCTCCAAGGTAAGGTAGACGAATCCCGGTGAAGTTGTTAACATCAGATGTGGAATGAAACAACTTACCATATTCGTACTCAGCAACCTCGAACATCAGCGGAGCATAGCACGTTTGCTTTGACAAAGGAAAGTGTGAAGAATCAAAACATTTGGACTAAGGCTGAACTGAATCGCCTAAACTTGAACTAAGGTTGAACTTAAATCGCCTTGGGTCTCATTTCCCCTACTGTTTTGATTAACCGGTCTTTGGGCATTCCTTTCGTCAATGGATCAGCGAGGTTATCCTTCGATCGCACATCAATCAAGGTGATAACGCTTTGTTCTTGCAGATAATTTAGTTGAGCATGTCTCAGTGTGCATGTCTTCTCTTAGTATTAAAGAGGATATTCTTGACGACTTGGATTGCTGCCTGATTATCACAGTACAGGCTTAAAGAATTGACTTGTAGCCTAGACAAGGGAATGTATAGAATCAAATTCCTGATCCAGTCTGCCTCTTCACCAGCCAAAGCTAAGGCAAACAGCTCGGCTTCCATAGATGATAAATCTATACAAGTCTGTCTTTTGGATTTCCAAGCAACAACAGCTCCACCCATAGTGAATATTAATCCACACGTAGACTTACTGTTATCAACTTCTGAACACCACGAGGCATCAGATTGTCCATCCACAGTATGAGGGTAACCAGTATAGCACAGGGCGTGATTTTTAGTACCTCTCAAATATCTCATCAGCCTGTCTAGGTCATCCCAATGCTCTTTGTCTGGGCTACTCGTAAAGTGACTCAGCATGCCAAGAGAGAAGACAATGTCTGGTCTTGTGCAACTTGTGGCGTACATGAGGCTACCAATGATCTTCGAATAATTTACTTGGGCTTCATTTGGTTCGGCGTGGCGGGTCTATCCGGCGGATGGAAACGGAGTGTTCGAACCGGAGGGGGGAGGTGGCTGCTCCAAACGGAGCTTTTTGGGGGCGTTTCTCAAGGGGGGCGGGTGGAAACGGAGCAAACGCCGCCGGAGGTTCATTTGTTTTTCCTCCTTCCGGCGGCGTTTGCTCAAAACGGAGCTACGAAACGCCCAAACAAATGGAGCCTTGGTCAATGTTGGTCCCTTCATTCTGACGCAACTTGATGTTTGGATCAAACAGTGTCTCTACAGGCCTACGGTCTTTATAACCCCAGGTAGAAAGAATTTGCTCTACATAATGAGTTTGACTAAGAGTAATGCAATTCTTGTTTACTATAACTTTCATTCCTAAAAGAATATCAACGGGACCAAGGTCCGTCATGTCAAATATTTTTGCAAGAGTGGATTTAATATCCCTTACTACAGCAAGATCTGACCCCAAAATCAACATGTCATCCATATATAGGCATATGATGATTATTTTATTTGACATTGAGCGGTGATAGAGGCACTTGTCTGAGAGACTGGACTGAAATCCAACGCTCTTTACCACTTGGTCAAATTTCATGTGCCACATCGTAGGCGCTTGCTTAAGCCCATAGATTAATTTGTCTAGTTTGCACACACTCTCTTTTAGATCTTTATGTACATAACCTTCAGGTTGTGTCATGTAGATCTCCTCATCAAGCTCTCCATTCAAGAACGTTGTCTCCACGTCCATCTGATGAACTATAAAATTCTCGATAGAAGATATGGCAAGAAGAATCGTAATAGTGGATAGGTGACATGCAGGTTTATAGACGTCAAAGTAGTCAATTCCCCCTTGTTGTTTATAACCCTTAGCTAATAGACGTGCTTTATATCTGGTTATAGACCCATCACTGTGCAATTTTTTCTTCAGTTCTCACTTGCATCCTAGGACTTTAGCTCGTTTCGGCAGGTCAACTAGATATCAAGTGTTGTTTTGTAGCAGCGAGGTCATCTCATCATCGATGGTTTCTGCCCACATTAACTCATCTCTAGATCTCATTGCTTCATGATAGGAGAATGGATCATCCTCTAAGTGGTATGTGACGAAATTCTCACCAAAATCCTTAGGGATTCTATCTCTTATAGATACTCTAAGAGGAACAGGTTCCACCTCTAGAGGTTGGGGAGTAGTGCCAGAGGGGCCAGCTTTAGGTTCTACAGTAGATTCTGAAATCATGGCAGTAGACCCGGAGACGGTCAAGCCATGATCTTTGATAAATTTGTGTTCAAAGAAAATAGCATCTTTGGACTCTATCACTGTATTAGTGGATAGATGCAGAAACCTGACAGCTGCACTATCTTCTGCACTACATAGATAAACACAGGTAATTGTTTTAGGTCTCACCTTAGGTCTCTTAAGGTCTCTTAAGGTCTTGTATTCTAAATCTCTTAATCTTTAAGTTTAACTGGCTCTCAACACGAGTTTTAAAGATCTTGAAGATCTCAAAGGCTTCAACTTTCGATTTCAATATGTAGACATGACAATATCTGGAAAAATCATCGATAAAGGTAATAAGATACTTCCTTCCCCCTCTAGTGGCATGACTTCAAAAATCACAGAGTCGGAATGTATCAACTCAAGAAGTTGGGTGCTCCTAGATACTGACTTGAAAGGATTTCTAGTAATCTTAATTTGGGCACAAACCTCGCACCTATCAAATCGAATAGAAAGATATAAAGGGAAGGTTTGCTCTCCTGACGTCGTTCGGTGATAGAGAAGGAGACGTTTTTTTTTTCTGAAGGTCTAAGCCAGCAGCCGGAAAGGTTGCGTGTTTCTCTCCCGTTTTCGGCGCCACTCCTATGCTCCCGATCGATCGCTTCCGGTCATCTTATCGCTCGCGATATCTGTCGCTCTTGCAAATTTTTCGTCGCGATCTTGCAGTCACCGGCCAATCGTTCTTCTTCCCGACGAAACTCAATGGGTCGTTCCGAGTCGGTCTCGACACGCACGGACATACAATAAATACCCTGACATCTTTTGCTAAGTAAAAAATCATTGGGACGGAGCCCTCCGAGAAAAACACTGCGCAGAAGCTCAGGGTCAACTCCCAAAATATATCGCGTCTTTGTAGCGATGCTTCCACAATCATGGTCTTCATTCCCCGCGAGTGAGTCTTCTATCAGCCTGCCCGACATCTAGTTCCATTAGACGAGGTTTGCGCTGCGCCTGCCTGGGAATCCCATCGGGCAGCGTGACATGCACGGAGCCGAAAACGTCAGACAACTCGTTCGCAGCAGGATCATAAAAGCGAGTTGCGCCTACTGGTAAGACGCAGTTTGGGACCAGCAGGGATCGACCTCCAGAGGAGACATCCAGGTTAGGGGCGTGGGAGGCCCATAGCCCCATTAGCATGGCAAGCACCTCATCCTAGCGCTCCTTCATCGGGTGTAAACATTCTTCTACAAAGGTTGTCGCCGCGGCTATGGCTTCCTCGATAAGCGGCAGGTTGCTAATGGGTGAGTTAGCGAGGGCAAGATCGATGCGTTCCTGCTGAACTATCCCGTTGGCCACGCAAGCACTTTTTCTCTCCATTACTGATAGTCAGGAGTACTCCACTAAGTGAGTACTGTCTTCAAAAGTTCTTTATGGAATTGGGAACATATTTCTTACAAACATTGCCAAATTTTTATGGGTTGCTTAGCGCTCCCATGAATCAGAGGAAACAAACCATTTTATCTCGAGAGTGAGTCAAGTGCGCGAACAAATCAAAAAGCAAAACCAACAACAAACATTAAAAAATTTATGCGAAAAACCCAAAAATGAAAAAAAAAAAAAAAAACGAGTCCAAGCTCAATTTTGAGGAAATCCACTAGTATAATTTAGTACATGAATTGGAGTTTTAGGTGGGGACAAACCACCGCTCCTTGGCAAGAATATTGAGAAAAAACTTAGTTTTGAGGTGCACTTGAGGGAGCAGTCGCCATAGCAGAAAAGTTACAAATGAAGCGCACGCTGAGCAGGAGGATGAACGAAGAGTCAAGCATCACCAAAAATTCTCAGAACTCTGTCTTCTTCTTTTTCCTGTCTTTGCAAATGGAGGTCTAAGGGATTTTTAATAGCTTTTGTAGGGGGCGCAGTGGTAATTGCGCCCTCCTGTCAATTGAGCAGACAAATAAGAACGCACAATTTCGGGCACTAGATCATCAATTTTGTAAAATGACAACCAAGCCCCTCAGGCGGCCCGGGCAACTCGAGCGGTCCAGGTAGGCTCACCGGAGAGACGACGACGGCCACGAAGGAGGCAAAGCACAAGGGCGCGCTTCGACGCACGCACGCCAAGGCGTACGCGAGGTCTTGCACGTGAAAGCGGGCGCGCGCGCACCGCCGAGTGCGGGGGCGCGCGCTGTCTTGCACGCTGCCGCATACGAGCGGTCACGCGGATGCGCGCACACACACCGTTTTGGCTATGGGGATCTCTTGCGTCGTGTTGTCCTTTTGGTTGGAGCGTGAGCTCTCGCGAACGAGTTTTACCGTTTCTGAGCCAACCAGGGTCGCTGGTTATGAACGCCGGTTTGACTTAATTTTAGGGGAACCCCATAAACTACATTTTTTAACCGTGACTATCAAATCAAATAAATAAACGTGACTTTGAAAGGAGAAACAAGAGAAGACGCGCGAGGCTACGAGCCGCGAGAGATTCGTCGCATCGTAGCACTATCGCACCCGCACGGGATGGGGGGATCCTCTCCAGTCAGGCGGTCCTCATTTCATCTCCCATAATCCGACGACGAGTAGAAGATGGTGAGCTGGCGAGATGCCTTTTGCGATCCTTTATCCTCCGCCGTCTGATTTGCTGAGTTGACGAACTGGATGCTATCCAGTTCATTACAACTGGAGAGGATCCCGTTCCCACGGGGAAGGGCTCCCCGTGCCCTTTCACTCGTATAATAAATATTAATTTCATGATAACACATATAATGGGATTCCACTCTCGTGCATATGCAACTGTGCTAACGGCTACCTACATGCGAAAAGGATGAAATAGTAAGATTCTTTTCTTAGCTTTGGATACATAAAAAAAACAACAGAAATAAAGTTGGATAGTTACAGTTCAAATAACAAATATGATGTAACCGCAGAAAGCAACAATTCAAACATGTAAAGAATTGAAGATAATGGTATACAAAGAATGTTAGGTGTAGAAAAACATAGAATAAAATAATAAAAGAGAGTTTAAAAGAGAGCCAAAATAAAGGAAAGACTTAAAAAGCGTGCAGCCACGTTCAAGAGAGAAACCAATTAATTCACAACAGCCGGAGAAAAGAATAACAAAAGGCTGAGTTTTTAGCTCAAGAAGGGCTGAGAAACAGAAGCCAATTGATCAATGATGAAGGTGGAGAGGCAAATGACACCGTCTTGTGCAATGAGGAAGTTGTGCCCGAACCTTGACCGCGAAGACGGCCTCGACACCGTGCTTGAGGTGCCGATTCCGGAGGAGATGTTCGCCCCGGCTGCCCGGAGCGGCGGCAGGAACTGGGTCACCGGCTGCTCCAGCATGATGGCGTGGATGCGCTCCCACGTGGACCATCGCTCCGCCTCTTTGGTTTTGGGTCGTAGCGCCGAGCTTCAGCTCATGCTCGGAGTGGTCGGCGCTCCGCTCGTTCCCCTGCCCGTCCCGCCCAACCATTCCTTCGTCGGCCGTGCCTTGACGGATGATCCCATAGTAAGCTCTTGTGCATCTTTCAGCTCAATACATTGCAGACAGTTGCTAAAAATTCAACTTTTGGGAGACAATATTGTAATACTGATGCAATTTAGCTATGAATCAGGAGGCATCGATGGCTAAATACATAGTGCAGCAATACGTCGCGGCGGCCGGAGGAGAAAAGGCGCTGAATGGGATAGGAAGCATGTATGCGATGGGCAAGGTGCGGATGTCGGCGACCGAGCTGCGGCAGGGCGGCGGCGGCGGCGGTAACGGCAATAGTGACGGAAAGAAGACGGCGAAAGGGGGCGGCAGCTCTGGAGAGATGGGGGCTTTTGTTCTGTGGCAGAAGCAGCCGGACTTGTGGTGCCTGGAGCTGGTGGTGTCTGGCTGTAAGATTAGCGCCGGCAATGATGGCAAGATTGCTTGGAGGCAAACGCCGTGGCAGCAGTCTCATGCGTCCAGGGGGCCCCCAAGACCTCTTCGCCGTTCCCTCCAGGTACAATTCAAACACTTTGTAGATAAAAATGCGGCTTTTTGGCACTTTGCACTTTGAAAATATAAGATTTTGACATTTTGCAACCCGAATCTTTAAAATTGACACTTTGCACTCCCAAATTATATATTTTTGGCCGTTTGCACCTTCGGGCCAAAATTACAGGAAAATTTAGATCCAGGCAGCACTAAAAATGCTCATTTTGACGTTTTGCACTTGGGATTATTGATGTTGTCCGGACCTAAATACGCTTGAATGAGCATTTTTGGTGATGCGCGGACTTAAGTACTTTTGCAATTTCAATCTAAGGATGCAAAGTCTCAGAAATCGATAATTTGGGGGTGCAAAGGCCAATTTTAAAGATTCAGAATGCAAAAATCAAAAAAGCCATATGTCGGAGATGCAAAGTGCAAAAAAGCAAGAAAATGCCTTTTTTTTAAAAAAAACTTCACAAAGTCATGTTTGTTGAGTCCGAATTCAATAAGAGCAACGCACAGAAGAAGATGGGGAAGAACCGTGTGTCATCCGATCGACGATCTAACGGCACACAAAATCCAATCAAATTTACTTTTAAAAAAAGTCAAAGAAAAAATACTGTATTTTGGACATTTTGAATTTCGTGAATTGTCCGATCATATATCCGACAACACAAGGTTGGTGATGCGGGGATGCAAAGTGCCCGAAATCGATTATTTGGGGATACAAAAAACCATTAAAATGCCTTAAAAAAGGAAAAAAAACCTTCAGCAAAGTCATGTTTGATAGGGTAAGATTTTGATTAAGTGTCTCCAAATTTGATCATGATGATATCCACACAAAAAAACACTAAAAATTTTGATCTTGATTGCAGGGTTTGGACCCACGAACCACCGCCCACCTCTTCGCCGGCGCCGTCTGCATAGGAGAGAAATCCATCCACGGCGATGACTGTTTCCTCCTCCGCCTCGACGCCGAATCCGCAACCCTCCGATCCCGCAGCAGCAGCAACGTCGAGATCATCCGCCACACGCTCTGGGGTTACTTCAGCCAGCGCACCGCCCTTCTCGTCCACCTCGAGGATTCCCATCTCCTCCGAATCAAAGCTCCCAACCAAGAATGCGTCTACTGGGAAACAACCATGGCGTCCTCCGTCGACGACTACCGGCCCGTCGACGGCGTCCAAATCGCCCACGCCGGCCGGACCAGCGTCTCCCTCTTCCGCTTCGGCGATACGGCGGAGGGGCACACGAGGACGAGGATGGAAGAAACGTGGACACTCGAGGAGGTCGATTTTAATATTTGGGGGCTTTCCATGGATTGCTTCCTCCCGCCGGGAGACATTAAGGAGGAAAAGGAATGTGCCGCCTCCACCGACGGGGCATTGGCTCCGGCGAAACTTGCCGTCGGCCGTCTGCCTTTGTCCATCGGCAATTTCAGGATCGGGGGTTCGCGGATTGCTGCGGTGAACACGGAGGAATATTCCGATGATGGGGATGATGAAGAAGTCAAGGATGGAAAGCAGAGGTTATTGAGATCCATTTAGTAAGCAGAATTTGTAGATAATATTTTTTGAGTAAAGCTGGGATTTTGCCAAGTGCTGTGTGTGTGTGTGCGCTGCTTGGCTAGAAATATTTAGGAGCACAGCAGAGCTTGCTTAACTTGTTTAATTTGAACAATCGAGCCTCTGCCAGTTTTTTTTTTCTTCAAAGTTTCTATTCAGACAAACGTGGGGCATATTATTTACTAACTATAAAGTTTCTCGAAAAATAGCTTCATGTCTTTCCTTAAAGTTTCATTACAAGTTTTTTTTGGTCTACCCCTACACCGATTAGCATGTCTAGTGGCTAAACTCTCGCAACGCCCTAACATCCTTCGTATGTGTCCAAACCATCCTAATCGAGCTTCTAAGCACCTTCTTTACAATTGGTGTCACTCTCATCTTATCCCTCTTATACATTCATTTTTAATTTTATCTAGTCTCGTGTGTCCACAAACTCTCACAACACCCTAACATCCTTCGTATGTGTCCGAACCATCCTAATCGAGCTTCTAAGCACCTTCTTTACAATTGGTGTCACTCTCATCTTATCCCTTATACATTCATTTCTAATTTTATCTAGTGGATAAACTCTCACAACGCCCTAACAGGTGCGTCTAATGGTATCCTTCGTATGTTCGGAACCATCCTAATCGAGCTTCTAAGCACCTTCTTTACAATTGGTGTCACTCTCGTCTTATCCCTCTTATACATTCATTTTTAATTTTATCTAGTCTCGTGTGTCCACAAACTCTCAGAACGCTCAATTAAAATGAATGAACAAAATTATATTTACAAATGTACACAAATACCCTCACAAACCTACAGAGCCCAGAATAATCTCATCAACCAAATCATCCAATATCAGCTCCTCCAGCAGCAATCCGCAGCACTCTGCGTCGCAGTAGAGATTCATCCAACCATCCCGTTTGCCAAAATTTTGCTCGAAAACATCGTCAACGACGGTGCTGAACCCCTCCGGAGAACCCAAATGCCGTCTGATCTCAGCCCATACTTCGTCAAGGAGATAACTTCCTGTGGGCATCGATCTAATTTTCGAATGGAAGTGCGGAAGCCAGGGGCTTGGAGCCGTAGAATGCTCGTAGATTTCGAAAATCACTTCATGTATCAAATCATATATGAGCTGGTCCTCAAAAGGCATATCACAAAGCATGTGGTTACTCGTGCTAACTTCGTAAGGTGAGTCGTGTGTTTCGAAACACAGAGCGTCATAGCCAGAGTTGCTCAATATATGCTTAACATAAGTAAATCTAGCTATGTCTTTTTCGTCGGCATGAGCAGGGAGAGAATTGGCTTTATCATCTGGAAGTATTTGCAGCTCTGAACCTGCCAAGAACCAAAGTGACTATTTCAAGTTAATGATAGCAAGAAAATGACTCCAACCTTATCTTTTCTGCAGTTTAGAGATGGGGTTGAAAGTGAATTAGCATGCTCGTTCAAGTCTCCTTTATTTTCATCCATTTATATAATTATGCAGATTTGAATAATATTTATAAATTTGAACATATCAATGAACAAATTTGACCGTTTGCTTGAACATAGTGCTAATAATTTTTAATTTATTTTCTATTGACTATTAGACCAGCGATGCTCTACGGTTCCGAATGCCGGGCTGTGAATTGTATACATGAGCAAAAAATTGGGATTTGCGGACATGAGAATGCTTATTAGGTGATGTGTGGACACACGAGACTAGATAAAATTAGGATTAAATGTATCAGGGATAAGACTGGAGTGACACCAATTGTATAGAAGATGCGAGAAGCTCGATTAAGATGGTTCAGACATGCACAGAGGAGACAATTAGAGGCACCTGTAAGGCGATGTGAGAGTTTAGTCACTAGGCATATTAAACGGGGGAGGGGTAGATCAAAAAAGACTTGGAATGAAACTATAAGGAAAGACATAATGTAATGACGACAAAGGATTCATATAGCCAACCTCACTATGGCGGCTTGAGCGTTGTTGTTTTCTATTGACAATTGAACATTCACAGGAGATTTTAGGCACTATTAAAACTTGGAACTAAATTGATAAGAAACTTAATGACTGAGCTTGAGGAACGTAACACCCTGTTCTTTTAATTCAATTACAGCCATAATCAAATGTTTTAGAAAATAGCTGCAGCAATCATCTCTGCAAGTTATGTTGGTAAGATAAAAGTTTAAGGAGAATGACAAAATTCAGAGTTTCACCTGCTGGGGCGGTAAATTTCAAAGGACTAATAGACTCTTCTTCCATATCAGAATCTAGAACTGAGATGGGACTCGGATTTTCAGGCATGATATTTGGCGGATCTTCAATTGGATTCTCCTGCTCGTTTAACCAGTGACTTTTCTCTTCCAAAATATTTGTGGAACCGGGTTCTCTTCGGCATCCTTTTGTCTCAGTGGTGCTTATTTCTACAGTAGGTGCTGAAATATTATTTGAAACTGCAGGTTGTACTTCATTCCCCATTATACTGGATTCCATTAACCCCTCTTGTTCACAAGCATTTGTTTCTTCTGCAGGCAGAATGATTAAGTTTCTATATAATTTATCATCAGAACCTGAACCTGTTAGATTCTTTGCAGACTGAGATTCAAGATTCACCCCTCTTTGAACATCCTTTCTGTAAGAATATGACCTAAGAAACTCGGGATTAGACACCATTCTTCCATGGTTTTTTAGCAGCTTCGGTTGCAGTAAAGCACTACATTCTTTGTTTGATTTGGATCTCTCGGGAGCTTTTCTCAAATCATTGGCTGAAATAGAATCCAACAACAGAGAGTACTTTTCCAGGGATTCTGCGAGTGAGACTGATCTTTGAAAGCTGTGGGGCGCAGTTCCTCTAATAGAGGAATCAAGCGCCGCTCTATCAAATTTGAATCTTTTTGAGGTAGATCCAACCTTTTCAGGCAACTTGTGATTCTCCTCATCTCCCGCTAACTTTCGTCCAGAAGGAAGTTTATGCAGAATCCCATCCATGGAGATTCGATGGCGCTCCCTTCTGTTCTCTGCAATTACACCCTTTATCCTTTGTTTCAGCCCCCTCAATCTACTTAAAACAGTTTTACGCTCTCTTTGCTTTCTCAGTTCATCACAAACATGCATAACTTCAATGTCTGGAACGACCCTAAAAGTATTAGTTGGTAAATCCGCTAATTCAGGCATGGGCTTTTGATGGATAAAGGAATCATTCTCTATCTTTTTACTGCTTGGAATTAGAACACCGGCATTTCCTGAAATTTCGGATGGAGTTGAAAGCGACTTGTTTGATCCCAATCCTTGCATACTGTCGGCCAAGAAAGAAATTTCACCATTACATACATTATAAAGAGCCTCCCTATTGGTATTGAATAACTGTAATGTATCGAGAAAGATTTTGGACCGCAGTGAAAATTCTACTGTGGTGCCCTTAGGATCTGTATCTTTTTGCTTTAGGAGGGCATCCCTTGCCTCAAATAGTTTTTCCTTGAGAATCATTTGTTCACCTAACAACTGATTTCCCACTTCATCAAGCTTGCGTACTCTACAACCAATATCTGTGCCAGTATTTAAGGACCCAAGTGTGCGAAGCTTCCCATCGACGGATCCATGAAGCCCATTAATTATTGATGATCCGTGCTCATTAATTGCAGGAGAATCAATATCGTCTAAACAGAGTTCAACGGCGCTTGAAGTCTCACTATCTGAAGTCATTTCGTTAAAATCACTTTCTGAATGATGGATAGAAATACTCCGTTTCAGCTGAGACGACGAATGAGACAGTCCAACTTTGCGCTTATGCCTCTTTAAGAGCTTTTTGGTAATGAAATTCAGAATGCGTGCTTTGCCTGAACTTCTATTCATCCTATCGCCTTGTTCCACCTAATATAAAGTAAAGAAAAGTAAAACTCTGGCAGAAGAACAAGAAATAAAAGACATCAGAAATGAAAATGATAATCTGGAGTATTCCGCTGTCACTATATCGAGGGAGGTTTATTTCCCAGGTACTTTTTTTTAGTTTCCAAAATGAAGGGAAGGATATTGTTTACCAAGAATTCAATGACCGCAAAGCCACTTATACTACATTTGTTCTTTAGCCTGGGCGGATTACTTTAATGAATATATGTACACTTTGGTCTCCCACAACAGCATGCGCAGGAACCATGGAGTATTCGCCGAACTCATTGTGTCTGTTTCTTTCCATATGTATCACTCCTATCTCTGCCCGTTTCATTTGTACCCGGGCAATTTTTTCTCTTGAGCTTGCTCGCCTGGGCAGCTCCGTACTAATATAAATAGACGAGAACAGTACCATGAAAGAGACCGAAATACATATCAAGTTGTTCCCAAGTTCTGGCGAGCTTGATTCTCTGACATTCATAATACCCGCGCACTCGTTTTCTACTACAACATTTCTGAATGCTGCCCATCTAATAAAATCAAGCACAACTAAAGGTTCACGTTGTGTGAAACATGGTCCCGCCGTCCTCAGCATCTTTTTTCTCACTCAAATACTCTTAACCCGCAAAACCTCGGCTCATACCCAAGTCTGAATTCTTTATCCGGTTTCTCGGCTTCAACATTTTGATGTAGTGATCGTGGAGAGAAGAGTTCAGATTAGGTGTATCGTAATGACAAAACGGGATGCAGCTAGTAAGTCGTCAAAAAGCTCTTGAGACAACTCAGAAGGGACAACAACATAAGCGATTTCAACTGGCTCTGACTACGGTTACTCGACTTTTAGAACAAGTCGAGTCCCTCGCCATGTGTGCGAGGACTCCTAATATTTATCCACCTACTCTATCAACCACATCAAGGCAGCATCATGAACTAGTTTTTTTTCTCGTCTAGACATTCATAATCCGAAAATGAGCACGCGACGTTCAGATGACATGGAGTTTTTCCACCCGAATTATCGAGGTGTCCAAGAGCTTGGAAGACTTGCCAAAAAAGGAGGTCAAAAGTATTGCTCAGGTCTTGTTAAAGAATTCAAAAGCATAGTGTGATAACAAGGAAGAAGATATAAACCTAAATCAAATGGCATAGAGCGTTTTTTGCCTTGATGCAGAGGTAGTGTTATCCGGCACTTTCAATTTCTTTTTCTCAGTCTAATATTCTTAACCCACATAACCTCGACCCATACCTAAGTCTGAAATCTGAAACTGATTTCTATGCTTCAACAGATATTTTATCTTATTGCTTGGAAACAGATATAAATGTTTATAGCTTGGAAGCAGATATAAAGGTTTAAGGACAAAATAAATGATGTAAATATGATGAATGAGAGTTGTAAGCTTACAATGATGTTCGTCTCTTTATCTCTAACAACATCATTTCGTCCGGCAACGTCAGTTTTTATGTGAATGTCAGCTCCTACACAAACGATATAATAATGAGCTTTTATTTGCCTATATATAGGGCCAATATTATTTCAAGAATCATGCATATTTATATTACATGTCAAAGTTTATGATTGGAAAGTTGATGTAGCTAGCAGTTAACTAAAAAGATATCTAGTAGCAAGTCCTTCCAATTAAGGCTCCGTTTGGGGGGACTTATTTTACCGGTCAAGCGGTTACGACCGCATGAACCGGACCTTAATTAAGGTCCGGTTCATGCGGTCGTAACCGCTTGACCGGTGAAATAAGTCCCCCCAAACGGAGCCTAAGTAATTAGTTTTTTTTTCCAAATTTGATTGCTGGATCAAATCAAATTATATTGATACAAATATTCAACTGCCTGGATATGTCATGTATTCTATTTTTTGCAATAAATTGGGTTCATGATCAGAATCATTATAGAATGTACCCATATATATTGACCAGAGTCAAGAGGCAGTACTCCTTAAAAGATTTTTTGATTAAGGATATCCTGGTAATTTTGATCATTGCAGAAACCTTATACATATAACATCTGTTGTTTTCCTATTCCTTTTGAACATAGCAGTGTAACATTTTCTGCCTCTACAACCACAAAAATCATGTATTATTATAGGTGTGGGATTATTGTTTATTACTCAATCACAACATGATTGACATTTAACATGAAATCCAAGAAATAATATGCTCTGAGATAAAGCTCCCTATCCAGAATACACTTACCATGATTGACATTTAGGCTCCGTTTGGGGGTGTAAAGCTCCCTATCCAGAATACACTTACAATTATTGTTTATTCTTCGCATGAACCGGACCTTAATTAAAGCCCGGTTCATGCGGTCCTAACTGCTTGAGCGGTGAAAAGAAGTCCCCCCAAACAGAACCTTAGTTAATAAAAAAAATGAGAAAAACTAAATTCATCACATTTCATTTACTACAACTAATTAACAAAAACAATCAGAACCAGAAACTACATCCACCCTGTGAAGAACAAATCATCATGTGAAGAACAAAAATTAGAGGGGCATGTAAAGATCAAATCTTTAGAAATAGTAAAAAAAAAATTAAGAAATATTATTTCTGAACATTGCTTATTACTTCTTGCCTGTACACACACACACACACACAAGTAGAGCTACATATCTAATTAGCAATCTGGGACTAAATACAGAAAGGAAAAAACCTCCATCTGCCCACCATTTTGAGCTATTTAATACCAACAGAAACTCATCATAAACCCTAGAGTTAGAACATGGAAATTAATTAACTTATAGTTATAATATATGCAAATAATAAACACTCACCAGCGCTATAGTGCTGCTGCATATCCCCCGTCCTCCCCCTGTATGAAAGCAATCTTCCGGGCTCACGCCTCTGGTAGGAGGTGAATATATGAAAAAAGCTCCAAACACACCTCGGATCATGTCTCCTCCCACACATTCCACTGCTCTCAACCCGCAGAAGCTCCGCCATTACAATAATATCCCCACCGGCCACCGTCAAAATATATCAGCAAGCTCGATTTGGTTGCTCCGCGATTGGAGATATTAATAAATTAGGGTTTCCAATCGGAGAAATCAATAAATTCCAACTTACCGCAAGCTCGCTATGGCTGCTCGGCGATCGGAGAAATTAAATTAGGGTTTCCAATCGGAGAAATTAATTAGCCCTGAGCTCTCTCTGACATCATAAAAATAGGAATTTCTTCTTCCTCTTCCTGTGACGTTTTTGTGGTCTCCCGCGCCGAGTCAATTAACGGCCGGCGTTAATTAATCAGAACGTGATATAAGCACTCTATTTTTACAAACTGTACGCTGCTTTCTTTCTAGAGTGAAGTGCATTTAGATTGTGAGGGCGTGATGAAAACATGCTTTCGGTTGACGTGATATTCAAAGTTTGCGGGGAAAAAAAATCGTGTGAGGCCTCGCCCGTTTGGCACGTCGGCGTTGTTCTTTAAGAAGATCGTCTGGCTGAGGCTTCGTTTGATTGAGTGGTGGTGGAAGGAGTTGGCGGGTTCAAACGGAGGGGTCGAACCGGAGTGGGGGAGGCGGGGTTGGAAAAGCTCTGTTTTGACTGCTTTTCCTCTGTCCGGCGGCATTTGCTCCGAACGAAGACGGCGAAACGCCGAACCAAACGAAGCCTTAACAAACATCATTCATTTGAGCATAAAAGTAGATGGAGTTTCTTAGATGGGCGTTAACGAATGACAATTTAACCCTCATGTTCATGACTGTCACCACGGTGGTGTCAAATGGAGCCAAGAAATGTTGTTGCGTGTAACATATTTTAAATTATCGTGTGTGATTGTTTACTTGGTTATATATTTTTGTCACCACGAATTTTTGTGAATGATTGATTGTTTTAGAATAAGATTGTTTTTTAATGCGATCGGATTACAAAAATACGATTATGTATTTTTCACAAATAATATGTACTATTGAAATCACAAATCATATGTTTGTATTTGTTTTGCAGGCGATTTTGTGAAAAATATAATTTATTTATTTAATATAAAAACTCCTGATATCTGTTTTTTAACGTTTCTCTGCATAGTGTTTACATATGTAATTATTTCTATCTTGCAGAGTATTTCAGGAATAATAATGCGTACCGATGAGGGGTTTTTTCTATAAAAACAGGTGAAATTTAAGTCGTTGATTTCGCATATCCAACGTCGATAATCTTGCTAAAATTAAAAAAAAACAAATAAAAGAAAAAAACATAAATTTTAAAATTCAATTGGACAACGAGATTGCTCCTTCTGGAGCAAATAGGGTTCTCAAAAATTATGTATTTCAGTCACAATTTGGCGGTAACTTTTAGGTTTGCTCCTTCTATTTAAAAATATTTTATTTATTGAATTGGTTTTAGTTGACGTTTTCTATTTTATGTATTATTATTTTAATATTTTTTAAATTAATGCTATTTTTTATTTTAGATTGTTCAACTATTAACTTTTTTTTTTGCAAAAAAGAAAACTGTAATCTTTTTTCTTTTGCAAAAAAACTATATTTTTTTTAAATAACTATTATCTAGTTTTTGCTTATGTAATAACTGAAATGAGAGAATGTAAGATGAGAAATTTGAGATAATGGAAAAAAAAAATTTAATTTTCGGTAAAATAATTAATTAGATGATTGCGATCAGGTTGATGAGATTATAATTAAGTAAGAGGATTGCATTAATATTGATGGGTCCTCAATAAAAATTTCCAAGTCAAATCGGTTAAAATTCGACAGAAAAGTTCAAGCAAGCACCGGTGACGGAATAAGTCGTGATAGCTCGAAGAATCCAATATCATCCTGAAAGGGGACGAAATCAAGCACGCACTGGCACCGTGCTGGCGTGCACGGCTCGCGCGTGTGTGTGATCGGCGCTCGTGCGTGCGAGGCCGGACGACGCGCGCAGTTGGCGCGCTCGCGCGCCGTGCCTGCCTCGGGTCGCCAGGGTAACTTGCCCGAATCACTCGGGGGGTATATTTGTCATTTCGGGAAAATTGATGATCCAGATGATCGGACCAGAGCAACATCATTAGTCAACTCAGGATTCAGTCGAGCGCAATTACCAGCGCATCACTTTAAGAAAGATATAAAAAAGACTCACAAGCCTTCATTTGTAGAAAAGAAACCATAGAGACTGGAGAGAGCACAAAAGTTTTTTAGTAAGGACGTGAGACTTAGATCGTTCATTTGCCCTAAATTCCCTCTGCTCATTCTCAAGTCTTTTAGCTCTCAACGCTTGTGGGAACTCTGCAGCAAGCACAGGAGAAAGCATAAAAGAACACTCTCGCGGAATCTCCAACTCTGTGGACTTAGCTTTTTCTCTCTCCTCTTCACCTTCGAGACTTGTAAATCGAGAGGTGGCATATCACCCTTATAAGATCTCAACCCTTGTGACAACAAATAAACTAGTGAATTTTGGCCCAGGACAGATCCAGTCACGTGATTTATCATCTTTTTTGGATTTTTCATGATAAAAAGTCTCGCTCGTCATTATTGTTGAATCTCTTTTGACTATTTGCGAGCTCAACTCGCTCTCAAACTAAGTCGATCTGATTCTCTAAACCACGGGATAATCGAGCGACCCACGACAATTTAGCGTCGTTTGTGGGAAGGTGTTCCAAACTCTGCAATCAATTTTTGAGGCTTGTGCTTGCCCTACGCAAGCATCCCCAACTGACGACAATAACGAGAGGAGATGCACACGTCGCAAATAAGGCAACTTGCAAGGAATCTGATAATCAAGCTTCTAGCAACTCACTTGTCGACAGCACGGCACGCCTTGAGGAGTTAATCTCGACCTTGGCGTCTTTAGTGGAAGAGTGGTTACGTTAAATGAAGGAACGCCAAGCTCAGATGCTCGCCCTGCAAACGAACTTAGGAACTTTTCGGGCCCCTGAGACATATCGTGCGACTACATATTAAAAATCATTCTCTTCAAACCACCGCTCGCTCAGTAGAGTGGCATGTGACGCGTACCTCATCACGAATACATGGGCTTGGCGGCACGGACCGACAAACGCATCTCCCACAAAGAAGCACCTCTCCAGTAGGGATTTGGAAATCATAAAAGAAATAAAGAGCAAGATCTTAGCCCAGCATCCCGGAGAGGAGGCAAACACACTGATGGAGCCCTTCGGATGGGGGGCAGCAAGGACAATGCTTCACTCCCCCAACACTTTCTACGCGGAAGTTCTATAAGCCATCGAGGACAATCCTTCATTACAAAATCCCAAGATGGGAGCAATCCATATTCTGACACTACCATCAAAATCATGGGCACGTCATGGAGGAGTGCAGGCGCTTGAAAGAGGAAATCGAGTGGTTCGTACATCTAGGCCCGCTCGAGGGGTTTCAAGGAAAGAGGACGACAACGCAACCTACCCCAACAAAGCTAACAGAGAGTCGGGAGACATGGAGGAGTTCTCCCTAAAGTACGACAAGCAATGGTCAAATCAGCCTCTCCCAAAAAATGAGGATCTTCGTCAAGTCATCAACATGTTCGCGCGATCATCGGATATTTCCTCTGTAAAAGTAGGAAGGATATTGATCGACGATGATATTACTGTCAATGTGTTGTTTTTTTTTCAACTCTGCTTTTACTTGGAATTTCTGGAAGGAACACACACCTAAGTGTGTGGGGTGCCCATGTTACGGGCCACCCAACAATCCTCATTTTGGAAAGCAACATCCTACCAGTGACTTTAGCCCCCCCCCCCTCCCATAGACAACCTATGACGTTCAGTTCATCATCGTGCAGACCAACTAAACGTGCAACGGCATCCTCAAGACACCACTTCAAAGGGCGCTCCAGGACAATGCCCTCAGACAAGGTAATGCGATGGAAGTCTGCTCACATGACGCAATCCCCAAGGATGCCACAGGTGTGAGACCCCCTGCCCAAACCTTTGGATGGGTCTAATTGTGCTCTCACCTCCTTTAGTTGCACAATATCAGCCTCTATCTTGGAAATCTCTGTATCGATTGCCTCGATATAATGGAGGGCCTATGAAAGGCTTGTCACTGCCATAACAAGCTTCTTTATGCGTCGTGCACTACCTTTGACAATTTTTGTTGGGCATTGGTGTTGGGGAATTGTTGCATGAGTGTGATGTGGAGAGGCGTCTACACCCTTGCCTGGAGGGCGTATCTAATAGGATCTTGCTGAGGTGATAAAATAAGTGTTGGACCCCTCCTTATTCCTTGACAAGGAATGAGCTGAGCATATGCGGTGATACTGCAAAGTATATGAAAAGGGCTTATCCAGCAATGGGCTTGGAGAGTAGCGGGGGAGAGGCTAGGTACTTCTTGATGGAATCAAAAATGACCTAACACTCATCTGCCCACTAAAATCTAGTGTTGTGCGCCATGCAGAGCGCTTTGAAGAATGGGAGGTACTTGTCCCCTATCCGATCCAACAAATGAGAGAGTGTGGTTATCCTCTCGTTGATACCTCTTTGACGATGTGAGGGGGAGGCATTTCCTCTAATGCTTTGATCTTCTCATGGTTGTCCTCAATTCCTCTCGGTGTCACCATGAAGCATAAAAACTTTCCTGCGGTAACCCTGAACGGACACTTAGAGGGATTTAGGCGCATCTGGAAGCAACAGAGGAGTTAGAAACATGACAAAGTCTTCTAAGTGGTGGCCACACCGAACACTTTTCACAAACATGTCATCAATGTAAACCTCCATGGATTGTTTGGTAAGATCTTTGAATACCCTATTCATCAGTCTTTGGTAAGTAGCTCCAACATTCTTTAGTCTTAATGGCATCGCTTTATAGCAGTACACCCATCAATTTGTTTGGAAGGTAATGTGCTATACGTCCGTCGGGTTCATACAGATTTGATTGTATCTTGAGTAGGCATCCATGAAACATAGGAGTTTGTGTCTGGCTGTGGCGTTTACGAGCTGATCGATGTGAGGAAGCGGGAAGCTTTCTTTTGGACAGGTTTGGTTGAGGTTGTTGTAGTCGACACATATTTTTCACTTTCTAGAGGCTATCTTTATTATGACCACGTTAACAAGCCATGTTGTGTACTCTGCTTCCCTGATAAATTGCGCATCCAAAAGCTTATACACTTCTTTTTTTTATCTCCTAAAGCCACTCAGGCGTAAATTTATGTATATTCTGATCATGGGCCTGCATGTAGGATTAATATTAAATGAATGTATGATTATCCACGGATCTACTTTGGGCACGTCAACGGGGATCCAAGCAAATAGATCTTGGTTCAAGCATACAAAATCTATGCACTCCACCTGCTCCTCAGGGGACAAGAGTGGCTCGATCTGCACCGTGCAGACGGGGTTTCTAGAGAGGAGCAGAACTTTGACGAGGCCTTCAACCAACATTGCTCGTTGCATGGTGGTCATGTCCCGAAGGTTGAAGTTATCGACAAGAAGAGTCGTGCCCCGCAATGGTCAAGCCTGGTTTAGATAGCAAACCTATGTTGTCCCCTTGTCTCCTTGAACAACTCCTACGCCGTCAGGGCTTAAGAATTTCATTGTGAGGTGTGGTATGGAGGGGAGTACTCTGAATACAACCTAGAGAGGTCCGCCAAAGATTGCATTGTAAACGCAGTTGCACTCTACAATCACGAACTGGATGTTGTGTGTTACTTGCCTCGAAAATTCCCCCATTTTCACCAAGAGGATGACTATCCCCAGCACCGGGACAGGTTGATTGTTGAGCTCGTAGATTGGTCTACTTCCTGAATAGAGATGTCCCTTACAGATTTTTATACTTCAAAATGTGAACATGAAAAAGACGTTGACTAAACTCTCATTGCCCATGAGAATTCTTTTGACATGAAAGCATTGTTTGTTAAAACTTGAAACTTTGACTAATTAATAAAAAGACTTTAGCAAATTTTCTCACAAATACTTATATGAAACAAACAAATAGAATATCAAAGAAGACAAGATAATAATTTTTTTTCACAAAGATGAAACCATAAAAGATGATTTCACTAGAGCTTGAAATCGAGCCTACAAGTAAAACTCCTTTTTGTAAAATTCATCGGTCCTTCTCCCAAGGACCGACCGGCTATAGTCTATCTCTCCCTAGATACAACCTCTAGCATCCCCTAGATCTCTCTATGGCTTAGTCGTTGCACACTAGGCGGCGAATTTCCCCTAAATCATACAAGGGCATAATCGTCACTTGCAAGACAATGAGTTCTCTACCAAATACAACAAATGATAAAAAGATTACAAGAAAGTAAACTGAAAACAAAAACTCCATCTATTCTTGAGATCTGAATAAGACGGTGAAGCCTCGTGAAGTTCATCAGAGTTGAAGTACACAAATGATGTGAGGCCCCATTTTGACCCCACAAGAAAACTGTATCTAATCTATTTTCATGACATTCATCCCAAGAGGAAGTACGACTAGTGAGTAGAAAATAATACACATAATAAAAATGTAACTTATACCTTGCATTATTCGTCGAGTCTTTCTGTTCTGCCACCATCAATTCATATTTCTGGTAGTCCTTTCTGGAGCTGGATGAGGAAGATGGTTTGCTCTTCCACTGCTTTCTTCTAGTCATCATCTTCTTGAACTGCTTGGAGAATACAGCAAATTCTCCATCAGTCAGCTCAGTAGTGTTGGGCTCAAAAGATTCCGACTCAGAAACCTTTCTAGGAGGAGATATGATTCTCTCCTTGCTTTTCCTTAAGCCTACAGCCTTGAGGGCCATAGACTTCTCCTTCATGTGAGACCTTACATCAACATCGTCTTCCTTCCTTGAATTGAACTGCATCTCATAGGAGAGCAACTTTCCATAAAGAGTATGAGGAGGAATGTTGGCTAGATTTCTCATTTCTCTTATAGTACATATCTTATTGTCTCATTCAATTCTCTGGTGAGGGACCTCAAGAACTAGTCATTGACTTCATAATCAATGAAGACTATATCATAAGTCTTTAGCTCATTCACTGTTTTGAAGAACTTTTCATAGCATTCAGCTATGTTATCTTTGCTCCCTTGCTTAAAGGCCGCGTACTCTTGTTTTAGAATGAAATTTCTATCATCCATGACCTCCTCAATTCCTTCCATATATGCAATAAGTGTATTCCACCTTTTCTTGGCAGTTTGGCAGTAGATCAGGTTCTGAATGATGGAGTCATCAATTGCACCAACAATAATATTTTTGGCCTTTTTATCTATAGTGGTCAGTACAATCTCATCCCTTGTCATTTCATAATAAATCTTAGGAACTTACAGATTTAGATTAATGAAGGAGACCTTCATGGGTATGAATGACCTCTCTTCAACAGTAATGTAGATCCTTGGATCTGAAGGTTCCATAAATAACTTGACTCTCTGTTTCCAAATGCCAAAATTTTCCTTCTTGTAAATGAGAAGCTTCATAAAACTCATCTCCTTATGACCTTCACTAGAAGTCATGGTGATTGACTAACTACCCTTGTTAGAAACTTGGTTAGACTATTAAGTCTTTCCAATCTCCCTCTAATACCACTTGAAAAATTATGAGTAGTCTAAATCACCTAGAGGGGAGCTGAATAGGTACTTTGAACTTTTTATACTTTTCAATTTATTAGCCTAACTATTGCAGATAATCAAATCACAATCACAGAACACAGAAAAGCGTATACGATTTTATAATGGTTCTACAAAGTATGGGTACATCCACTGGCCCTCTCCACATTTCTAACAATGTGCTAGATTCAGCAAACTCCTCTTCTTCTCAGATCAAGATCTTACAACTCAGATGCACTCCAAGATTATACCTCAGGTCTACAACAGACCCTACCTCAGCCTGTCCATAGCCCTACCTCAAAAATCTATATGATTTCCTACCTTAAATTTAACCCCTGAATCCTACCTCAGAGTTTCAACAAAGTCATACACTCAGGCCTCCTAATCAATCCTACACTCAGGCTGACAACCCATCCCTACAACTCAGATCTTAAAGAGATCCTGATATGAACTAGGTATTGGATTAGGAACGAGGCATTATAATCGAGAAGAATGGCTATGAGAGGAGGGAGCCGGAGGAGAGGATGATACAAAGGGGATGATGAGAGGAAGAGATAGTTAGGGAGCAACCCTAAATTCCAAACATCCAAACATAGCAAAATTAAGATAGTCTCCCCTCTTATATACATAAGGGGGTGCAGATAACAAAAATAATTAATGTTGAAATTAAGATAACGGGCCGACGTGTGCACAATCGTAATAATGTCGGCGTCTGGAAAAACTGCCTTGGACTCAAGGCAGTGGTCAGTGAGATGGCGGCGGATGATCCGTGGAGGCAACAGTGCCTGAGGGGCCAGCCCCCCAGGGGTTCCTGAGGGACTCGAAGTCGTCCCAGGTGACTTCCGGGTCATAGTCGCCGATGATTGCGTGGAACTTTTTGACGACGCAAACGTGCGCAGGGGAGTATGGTTGGCGACAACGGAAGCACAGACCCCTGCTGTAAAGGTTATTGTACTCGTTGTTGGAGATGCGTTGGGGTGAAGGGCGTCTAGGGCGCTGATTCCCGTGTCCTGGTCGTGGCGGGACTGCTGGTGGTCGACCCTATAGAAGGCCCGCCAGCGGAATGGGTGGCTGAGGGTAGATGTCGGCCTCGACCAAGCGGGCCAAGTCGAGAGCATCGGAGATCGTTCGCGGAGTGTGTGTGCGGAGGCGAGAGCAGATAGTGGGGAGGAGGCCTTGCATGAAGAACACCATATAATGGTTGGGCGGCAACCCGAGAACATGAGTGACGAGGGCAACGAAGTCATCGATGTAGTCATCTGGACCGGTGGATTGACGGACGCTTCAAAGGCGTTCGAACGCCGAGTCGGAGTAACGAATGTCGTATCGTCGGATCATCTCGTGTTGTAGTGCGGCCTAGGAGAGCAAGGGGTTGGACTGGCGAAGCCACCACGCCCAGTGGAGTGTGGAGACATCCAGGCCGACGAAGGCCGTGGAAACCTTGTCCTGTTCGGGTGTGCAGTTGAGGTCGAAGTACTTCTCGACCTTAGCAATCCAGGCCAACGGGTCCGTGCCCGAAAAACAGGGATGTCCAAGGATAGGGCCGATCGGCCCAGACCTGCTGGAGGGCTGGCATCGATCTCCATTCGGGGCGGTGGTGCTGCGCCAAGAATGGAAGTCCCGTCTACGGAGGATCCGAAAGCGTGGTTGGCGATCATTTGCGGCATCACGTCGATCTTGGCCATTAGGGAGTTGATGCTAGCTGCCAACGATGTGTGGCTCAATTCTTGGGCTTCAATGCAATTGTTGAGGGCCTCGACTGCGGATTCGAGTTCCTTAGTAGTGGTGCAAAGTGCCATGGAGGAGGGAGGCTCAGCAGCAGAAGTGGTCGTAACAGGTGCAGGTTGGATTTGGCGGCGGAAATGTTCAGAACAGGCGCAGGCGGCTGTCGTCGACGACGCAGGCAGGATAGGCATCACGGAAGCATACAGGGGCGCGCGCGGGCAGTCGTCGAGAGCGGCAGGGGCGCACACAGGCCGAACTGGTGGGGGCTGCAGCGGGAGCGTCGGTCGTGGAAACCGCACGAGTCGGCGCAGAAATAGTCGGTAGGGCTCCGACGGCCAAAAAGGCGGGTGGAGATGGCAGGTCGGGCCAAATTGATACGAACTAGTATTGGATTACGAGCGAGGTATTACAATCGAGAAGAATGGCTATGGGAGGAGGGAGCCGGTGGAGAGGAGGAGACGAAGGGGATGAGGAGAGGAAGAAGATAGTTAGAGAGCAACCCTAAATTCCAAACATCCAAACATAGCGAAATTAAGATAGTCTCCCCCTCTTATATACATGAGGAGGTGCGGATATCAAAAACAATTAATGATGAAATTAAGATAACGGATCGGCGTGTGCGCAACCGTAACAGATACAATAGAGTGAATGCTTATAAAAGATTTTACAATAATAAGATTCAGAATAAATGTTCTTTGAAGGCTTGAGTCTTCATTAGCTTTTTTGGGAAATAGTTTTCTTCTTTAGTAATGGAACAATGTTGTAGCATATCCAAAACCAATTCACTTCTGTGAAGATAGACTTAGTCTTCTTCTTCTACAATAGGAAGTTGATCTTCCTAATATCTTGCTATGTAAACAAACTTGCAACACCAAGATCACAAAGTTCGGTTTGCAGTTGTTATTTTTTTGCTTTTTAACGTCATGGAATAAGTAAATTTGTTCTTACTTGGTTGTAGTTGTTTTATTGTATTGTTAACTTTTTGATCTTCCCTTATATAAAACTTCTTCCATTGACGTTTGCATATCTGACATCTCAAATGGTCGAAAATCCTTCTGATAATAAGACAAAGTGTCTTTCATAAGTCACTGATATGACTTTTACTTTCGGCGTCTCCGCAAATTTCAAATCCCGTCATTCTGGGCAACAAGATGGTAACAATCATTGCGTAGCTTCTTAACCAAATGACATCATTTTGTTCTCCTTACCCATCAAGACTGTAACACCCCAAAAAGGCCCCAAAAGACTCAACATGAAGTTTGAGTAGCAGGTCAGGTTACACGGCCTGGGACACGGGCGTGTCCCAGGGCGTGTCGGGTGTACACGGCCTGGGACACGGGCGTGTCCCAGGGCGTGTTCGAATTATTTTGCGAATTTGGCCTATTCAAGTCAGAGCCGGACACGGCCTTGAACACGGTCTTGAACACGGGCGTGTCAGGCTAGACACGGGCGTGTCAGCTGCCGTGTTCCGACCCGTGTACTGGTTGCAGCTCGATGGAGCAGGAGACACGGGCGTGTCTCAGGTTTGACACGGGCGTGTCAGGTCCGACACGGGCGTGTCGATGACCCGTGTTGTGCAGTCGGTTCAAACTGTGTGTACCGCTTAAGGGGTACACGGCCTGTGACACGGGCGTGTCACAGGCCGTGTCGGCCAAAAAGTGAAGTTTTGGGCAAATCTTGGCCGTTCAGTTTTCTCTCTTTTGATCCAAGGGTCCAGGTGGTTTCCTGGCTGGGTTATTACGAGAAGAGAGGAATGAAGAGGTCATTTTTCATTTGGCTTAAGGAAGAGAGAAAGAGAGAGGAAGAGAGGAAGAAGGAGGAGGAGAGCAAGCCACCGGCGGAGCTCCCGTGGTCCGATTCGTGATCCGAAGCCGGCGTTGTGAAGGCAAGGCTGCTGCGGTTCTTTCTCACCGGCTAGTTTTCGATGGCACCGAAGCGACCGACAAGGGTAACGATCTCCCTCCTTGGACATGTGAAGTCCTTCTTTTCTGCATTGCATAGGGAAAACCCTTCCCCGCGAGTGTGCGGTGGGTTGTGGTGTCCCTTAGGGTAGAAATGTGAAGTCCCCCTTGTTAGAGGCCGGAATTGGAGTACGGCTCTAGGCATGCTGTGTGAAGCCCATCTGGATGTAATCTGGATTGGTGATGCTTGTTTGCATATCGGAGAAGGCTCCGTGATTATGGCTTGTGATGCCTATGGCTTGTGATGCCTTGTTCCTACCTGTTGCTTGGTGCGGCAGGAAGTACTGGACGATGGGTATGAGGAACTGTAAGGCCTTAAGGCCAAACTCTTGTGGTTGACATCGCCATGTGGTACCGATGGGTATGAGATCTATAGTGATGCATCTGGGAGCGGCTTAGGCTGCGTTCTTCTGCAGTTTGGGAAAGTGATTGCTTATGGCTCGCGTCAGTTGAAAGTGCATGAGCGGAATTATCCCGTCCATGATTTGGAGTTGGCGGCGGTAATCTTTGCGCTCAAGTTGTGGCGGCACTATCTATATGGCGTTAAAGTGGATATCTATACGGATCACAAGAGCCTAAAGTATTTGTTGGACCAGAAGGATTTGAATATGCGACAACGAAGATGGATGGAGTTCCTCGGGGACTACACCTTTGAGATTCACTATACTCCCGGGAAGGGAAATGTGGTCGCTGATGCTTTGAGTCGGAAGACTCCGGTACGGGCAAGCTGGTTGCAGAGGCATGATCAGCGTTTGATCCAAGAATTGGAAGCAATGGAGATATCGTGTGTTGACAAGGGTGCGTCAACCGATGCGTGCTTGAACTGGACGGAGGTGCAGTATGACCTTACGGACAGAGTTCGGCAAGCAACGGAGCTGGATGAAAGTCTCCAGCGCTATGCTAAAGATGGGCCGGATGACCAATTCTCTTGGGATAACGGGTTATTACGGAGAAATGGTCGAGTGTGCGTCCCAAGTGTGGGTAAACTGAGGGAAGAGTTGATGTACGAAGCTCACTTTGCAAAGTACTCAGTTCACCCAGGGAGCACAAAGATGTACAGGGATATGAAAAAGCTATTCTGGTGGCCCGGACTAAAGAAAGATGTGGCTCGTTATGTGGCTAAATGCAACACCTGTGCGTTGGTGAAAGCAGAATGCCAGAAGCCTGGCGGGTTTCTGAAGTCGTTACCTATTCCGGAGTGGAAGTTCGATGATATTTCGATGGATTTCGTGCACGGATTGCCGAGATCTCAACGCGGTCATGATTCAATCTGGGTGATTGTGGACCGGTTGACGAAAGTGGCGCACTTCCTTCCAAACAGAAGAGACGATTCAGTGGAAACCTTGGCCAAGCTTTATGTGGAGCAAGTTGTTCGACTGCACGGTGTTCCTCGGAGCATCGTTAGTGACCGTGATGGGCGGTTCACATCGAATGATTGGCGGCTCGTTCATCAAATGTTGGGTACAAAATTGGCGTTTAGTACGGCCTTTCATCCCCAAACGGATGGCCAGACTGAACGAACCAACAGGACGATGGAGGACATGCTCCGCATGTGCGCCCTAGACTTTGGTAAGAGATGGGAAGATTATATATTTCTCGTCGAATTTGCCTATAATAATAGCTACCAAGCGAGTATTGGGCAAATCTTGGCCGTTCAGTTTTCTCTCTTTTGATCCAAGGGTCCAGGTGGTTTCCTGGCTGGGTTATTACGAGAAGAGAGGAATGAAGAGGTCATTTTTCATTTGGCTTAAGGAAGAGAGAAAGAGAGAGGAAGAGAGGAAGAAGGAGGAGGAGAGCAAGCCACCGGCGGAGCTCCCGTGGTCCGATTCGTGATCCGAAGCCGGCGTTGTGAAGGCAAGGCTGCTGCGGTTCTTTCTCACCGGCTAGTTTTCGATGGCACCGAAGCGACCGACAAGGGTAACGATCTCCCTCCTTGGACATGTGAAGTCCTTCTTTTCTGCATTGCATAGGGAAAACCCTTCCCCGCAAGTGTGCGGTGGGTTGTGGTGTCCCTTGGGGTAGATATGTGAAGTCCCCCTTGTTAGAGGCCGGAATTGGAGTACGGCTCTAGGCATGCTGTGTGAAGCCCATCTGGATGTAATCTGGATTGGTGATGCTTGTTTGCATATCGGAGAAGGCTCCGTGATTATGGCTTGTGATGCCTATGGCTTGTGATGCCTTGTTCCTACCTGTTGCTTGGTGCGGCAGGAAGTACTGGACGATGTCCAGGAAATGAAGAGGGTTGGAGGCAACTCTTGTGGACGTGTGTTGCCACTTTGTGGGTAGTTGAGCCGTTGGGCTGCAACTCGATGAAAAGGCAGATTGCCGAACAGGAAAGGTGAAACCGACCCGCGCCTATAAAATGCCATGGATACTTCCGTATTCGAGGTGGCTCGGCGACTTGAGCAACGGGGGGTGGCTGATCCGTACCTGCGTTAGGTCCGTCCGACTTGGAAGCCTGGTATAGGTTTTGTTGGAACGCCTAATGAGAGTCTTAGGCCCGCGCGCCGGAAAGACTGAAATGCTCAAATACTGTGTAGACGGTGGTGTTGACCCTGGTATTCCGGTACACCGAAAATGTGCCCTGAGTGCACGGACCGTCGGGCCGGGTGGCCGATGGTTGTGATGGCTTGATTGTGCCTGCGCGCACATAGTTGCTATTTGATGATGCCATGCTTGCAGGGAAAGAATGCTCATGCCCCGAGAAAGGGGTAGAATTGTTATAATTGGGTCAGCTGAATGCTGACCGTTGCATTGTTTGCCACCGGTTGGGTGGATTGTTCCCGTGCAGGTGCTGGAGAGCCAAGTGGTAAGTGATGGGCTGGCGAGCCCTACTGCTGTTGCTGCTGCTGCTGCGGCTAGCCCTTGAAGGCTAAGCGAATGGCTTTGTTTTGTTTTCTCTTTTTACTCATGTATGGCCGGCCTGCGCGCCGAGGTTTGTAAAACATGATGTATGTTCAGAGGAACTGTAAGGCCTTAAGGCCAAACTCTTGTGGTTGTGTACATTCCGTGGTATTTATATATAAAGGTGGTTTTATATATATTGGACATTCCGGTTGAGAGTTCAAAGTACTACTTAAAGCTTCCGCTAGAATGCTCTGAGTTAGGATTCGTATTTGGTTTGGTATTATCCTGTGACCTCACCGTCTGTTTGTGGCATATAGTGTGGGGCCCCGGCCGGACCTTCTACTATACGTCATCTAACGGATGGGGTCGTTACAAAGACGGTGAAATATCGTTGTGTATTTTTCTTAAAAAAACGATATCGTTTTGTCCACAACTCATCACGACGGTGTAAGACAGAACTTATACAGGTTTAGACTTTCACCACTTCTGAGTTATAACTCGGTTCAATTTTGGTCTGAACACATCTCCTGTTCTACTTAATTTAATTGACACCTTTAACTATTGAGCTACGAACATAAAAGTAGACAATCATCAAATATAAAATGCACTTATCATTGCATGATGCACTTCTTCGAATTTAGGAATATTGAGGGCAAATTCCCAACAAAAACATGTAACAAAACAGTAGGAGGGGGTGCATTTCATGAGGCTTAGGTTTTTTGGCTGGTGTGCTAGCTCTAGCTTGCGATCCTTGCCCTGCAGTCATCATAGAAGACGTGGTATACGTTGGTCAGTTATGACTGACCACAAACGATGTAACAATACCCCTCCTTTCGGCTGCCCTAGCGGACCCCGAGGAACTCCATCACCATGTAGGTCAACACTTTATATGCACATATAATAAAACATAAATAACATATAAATAAATAAGTAAATGTGTCACAAACATCATCCACGTTTTTATGTTGAACAGATAAATAAATGGGTCTATCAATAAGTAAATGTGTCGTAGCCTGGACGGCGACGACACCTGGACGACGACGGGAGAAGTGGCGTCGGGAGGAATCAGGAGGGGGGGGGGGTTGCGATTTCAGAGCTCTAAATGTGATTTCTTGAGAGCAAAAGCTGGTGGGGGACAACTCTCAAAAAATCTTTCTAAAAGCTGGTTTTAGAAAATCGCTTTCCGTGGAGATGATAAAACAAACGGGTATTAAGCAGCTTGGGTGGATGGAAAATAATTTTTCCATCTGTCAGAGCTGTCCCAAATAGAGCCATGATCACTTGGAGATCAAATATGATCTCTTGGATCTCAAATATACCTGATATCAAAATATGATCTCCAGGAGTCTAACTATGATCTCCACCCTTCCTTCCTCCACACAACAAGATAATGAGAAACCCAGAGATCATATTTGGACTCATGAAGATCATAATTTGATCTCAGGTATGTTTGAGTTCCAGGAGATCATATTTTGATCTCCCAGAGATCACCCAGAGTCTGGACTCCGGATGGAAAAATTAGGCCCATTTGGGCCCCCAAATGGATGTCCATTTCATGGTTTAGATGCTTTTTCACTTGCTCTAACGATGCATAATTTTTTGAATAAACAAAAATATAAAAGAATATGATTAGTTAATCCGTTGAAATCACCCAAGATCATGGTGCTCGCGCGCATCAAATCGTTGGCTGTATTTAATCCTTCATATAAAATTAGGTGAAAAAACACACATAAAAATTTCTCGTGAAATTTCAAATGTAGAGAACCGTTTCGTTCCGAATAAGGATTGTCCTGTGGTTGTGGAAAAAAACTAAGGCTGCCTTTGACACTGGTTATTTCCGCCGATGAGATTGGACAAAAACGTAATTGCCATAGAATATATGTTAGGTATGACAAATGTTACTATTGTAACAGAAAAAGAGACTAGTTTGGAGCATAAAATATGACGATTGTTAACCGCAACCCGTTATTGGCTAGTCGCACCCCAAAATTTCCTAACTTTTCGCGTCTTTTCAGAATATGTCCTGTACATGCAATTTCAGGAAAAGTGTTCAACACGATAGATCTCGACGAGATCTACAACTTTCGTGTTGAACACTTTTCCTGAAATTGCACGTACAAGACATATTTTTGAAAGACGCGAAACCTGGACATATTTCCAAATTACGCCTTGTACATGCATTTTTAAGAAAAATGCTCAACACAAAAGTTGTAGATAACTAACTTTCATGTTGAACATTTTTCCTAAAATTACATGTCCAAGATGTATTTCGAAAAAATACGAAAAATTATAAAATTTTGAGGTGCAACTAACAAATAACAGGTTGCCATTAGCAATCACGTTACATTTTTGGCTACTGCAAGTATCCGTTTCCGGCAAGCGGCAACTTGGATATAAAATGAAATTTGGCTACTGTGCCTGCGGAGCCATCACACCAAAACCCCGAAACACGCTTCTGCTCCACTCCGCCAAAGGCGAAATTGCAGCCTTCGTTTAGGGCCAAAGAGCTCGACACAATCCAAAACCCTAATCCCCTTTCGTTCTTCCATTCGCCTCCGCAGCAGTTCGTACTCCATTACCTTCTTCTTGTCTTTTCCCTCTCCCTTAAACCCTGCTTTAATTCATTTTCAGTTTATATGCAGAATGATTTTGTTTTGTGTCAATGATTCGCAGCTGTCATGTTTTGTTGTTGAGTAATAATGGCGATTCTTAATAACATCATTTTTAGGAATCACAAGAGCGATAGAGTACTGGCATTATTGCCGCTGGTCTTGATCGGAGGATAATCCCTCTCCCTAACCCTGAACGCCGAAATGTTAATTTCTTAGAATGATTTTATCCCTTATATCTGATTCCCTCTCACGCATGCTGTCTTCTTGGGCAATGGCGATCTTTAATGGTGGTGCTATTGGAGACTTTTGAGTGGAGTAACTGGTGACCGACCCTATGTCAATACACCATATGAGGCTGGGGGGAAGCTCCAGATGCGGCATTGCAAGAACAGTCGAAGGTGATGAAGGAAACTTGCGGGAATGTGGCGGCGACCACAGTGAGGAGGGAGATTGACAAGAGACTTAGGCTCCGTTTGGGAGGACTTATTTTCACCGGTCAAGCGGTCATGACCGCATGAATCGGGACTTAAAAATAAGTCCCGATTCATGCGGTCATGACCGCTTGACCGGTGAAAATAAGTCCTCCCAAACGGAGCCTTAGATAGAAAACACTAAAGCTGGTGTTCTTTTCATCGCCTAACTATTACAGAACTACCTCTTTATATTACTATTAGTACATTTATTACTATACCCCTACACAAAGGTATGATCATCTAGTTAAAGTAGTTGTCTATGCTTTGAATAGTCTTGAATTGCTTGATGGTTACTACCCATGTATACATCTATTGTGTCTATGTATTCATTATTTTTAAATGCCATGTGGTAGCATTTACCTACGCAAAACTGATATGATTGCTTTGCTAAAGTAGGCAGGTAGGCGGGCGGGTTGGTAAATATTTAGGTAGGAGGTGGAAATGGAGGTTGGGGAGGACATGTGTTAGAATCATGACAGTTGGCTCTTAATTATTATGTAGCAATTATCACCATTGCTCTTGATATGAGAAAAAATTGAGCATCACAAGTGTTTGGCCCATGTGGCATTTGCTTTATCATGATTTATTGCATTTTCCATGAACTTCTAATTCAGTTATCATTCTTTTCTTAAAGAATTTTTTTTTTCACGTGAAGCTCCTTTTGTTATTCATACTCTCTTTTTACTCATACATATTTTAGACTTTAGAACTTATGGCCGCATTATGGTTACAAGTCTACTGGTCTCTCTCCCTCTCGAGTCTTGATCTATCTTTCTCTATGTATACATATACACAAACACACATGTAGCGTGCCTGTGGCATGTGTGAAGTCTATGCTTTCAATCTTATTTTTTTCCTGTACTTTGAACAATGCTACTTTTTTAATCCATCACGTCTTCCCACTCCTAACTTATTTTGATTAATTGGAAGTTTTGCGTCATGCTTCCTCTTTGTGGATAAACTCATGAAATAGTACTGCTTTGGTAGATTATTACTTTTGTGATATTTCTAGTAGAAATGTAATTGATGTGGTGGTTTTAGCTCATATTCCCTTCTTCCATTGCTAATTCTTTGATTATTCTTATTTTATGGATCATTTCTTATGGCTGATGTTACTTTCTATGACTATTGATACAATAAATTTTCTTTATATGATTGTTGCCATCCTGTCATTCCTTATGTTAGTGAACTATCAAAGTATTTGTTATGGAGCCCGAGGATGGAGTAGCGGATACGAGGACTTGGAGGGTGCACACATGTCAAATAATGAGACTGGGGAATGCAACTGAAGAGTAGTGGCATTATCGATACCATCTTATATTCTAATTTTCTGCATTAATTCACATTTTGCTTTACAGTATTGATCATGCTGTGACTATTGTAATTTGTTAAGACATTTATGCTTAGAATGTGCTAAAGCTAGTGCTGATTGAGAGGTCTCATGAATTTTCTCGTCCACCTCCGCCTCTCTTTACTCACCAACAACCTTCCCATAGTTATTTTAGTAGCGATATTTGGTTTGGCCTGCCTCATCCGACTTCAAGTCAATGTCACCGGAACTAGTTTCGCATTATCCTCTGCAACTGTATCCTTACCTCCCACTCCTGACTTCAATTTGGGCTGAATGAAGACCCACGTCGTCGCCTTCTCAAGTTGATTCGAGCGCCACTTGAGGCCACCCTCAACTGCATGTGTCCATACCCCGCCCGTTGCAATACTTAGGGCCGCCATCTGCTGCAATACCTAGGTCTACTCCATTGTGTTGGATCATGGTTCGACACTCTCTTGGTTTGAGAATAAGTTGGGGGTGTAATGGTTTGGTTCGGTTTTGGAGCAAAATCGCAAACCGAATCACGCCTACATGATTCCAGAAATCTGGAATTGAATTGAACCAAATGGTTTGGTTCGGTTTATGTGGTTTAAAAAAATTAAAACATAAATACATAATCTAGGACCTTGAATAAATATTCAAATGCATACATGATTTTTATATAAATTTAAAAACTTAAACATAAATATATTTTTATATTATTTAAAATGAAAATCATTTAGATAAATAATTATATGATATCATTTTATTATTATATTATAGATATATACAAAATTTATATTGTAACATCTATATGCTTTGGTTTAACATTAAAAACCGTGAACCAAATTGAGTCGTGCGGTTTTTCAAAATTTGAAACCGCCGTCTATGAAAACTGAATCGCCACCTACGAAAACCGAACTGTGCGGTTTGGTTTGATTGGTTTAGCACCTCAATTGGTTTTTAATTACCCCCCCCCTAAAAATAACTATTCTTGATAAGCTTCTAATCTATTTTTTTGCAAATGTTTCATAGTATGCAGACAAATGAATAATTACTGATATGAGTAATGAATGATAAAAATGAATCATGCTCAAAGAAAATTGCAAAGTCCAAAAATATGCACTATCGCCCGTGGTAGCACTTGACGTACATCGACTTGCACTCGACGGTCAATTGTGAACATGGAGAATTCTGGGTATGCTCAGAGGATTTTCATGAAAGACGCTATAGCCAGTGGTAGCTCAGAAGGCGACTTGGAATAGTCCTCGAATGTATTCAAGCCAACGTGGATGGACACCTAAAATCCCAACTTCCGCGTACTGCCCCCTATGGTAGCTACTAGTGCCATCACTAATAATACATGATAGAATTTTGTCGCCCAACAGTAGTGGTTAACACCCGACGATAATGGATAACATACAACAATATCGCTTGCTTTGAGCTACCTTCGCCACACTGTCGACCCTCCTGTTAGTGGAGTACGTCATCTTCCACTTATTCCCAAACCCCGATAGACGATGGAGAACCCTGCGGAGACCCTGGAACTTGCCCTCACAACTATTAACACTCACCTCGAGGCCCAAACTGTGCAGTTCACGTTGATTATGACATTGCTCCACAATATACAATTCAGCTAACACTCCGGGTCTCACGTCGTCTCTGCATTGGGATCCTCTAGTGCATTGTCCTCCGAAGAACTCGCTTTGGAGGGATTGCATCCCGCGCCTATTCCCCGCATCAACACCACCACATTCAACGGGACCTCTCCTTAGTTGTATTACCTAGGTCGAGCAGTATTTTGACATTTGCCAGACCCCACAGGCGCAAAAGGTCTTCTCGGTCCTTCTTGGCATGGAAGAGTTTGCACTCCATTAGGTCCACTGACTTCGCTAGTCCTCTTCTGGCCTCACCTGGGTAACACTCACCTATTCACTTATTCAGAGCTATGATCACCGCTACTCCGACAATGTGATCAAACGCCTTTGCGGGGTCCGCCAAATGGGTTCCCTTGACTCTTACTTGGATGAATTTATCGTGCTGGTCACTCACATTCCAGGTCTTCCTCCAAACCACTACTTGGGCTATTTTATGCATGACTTGCAGCCGCATATCCGAGCTCACCACAACACCTCCATCCATTCACCATCAACCAAGACCTGGAACTCTCCCACCTTATGGAGATCAATTTCCTCGCGAACTTCACAGACCCTCATTCTACCTCTTCTCACTCCACTCTCCCATACTACCCATACTTTGTACATACTCCTAAACGTCTAACGCCACCACCCACTCGTCCTCATCCACTTATCTTGCCTCAACGCCCCACCCGTCCTATCCATACTCACCGCATTTTCAACTAAGAGTATCACGACTTGCAGATTAGATACTCGTGCTTCTGTTGTAAGAAACTCTACGCCCCCACTCATGATGGTCCTGTGAAAGAGTTTTGTGCCATCATCGGAAATGACTTGGAGAAGATTGTCATAGCTAATTTTGACGCCTTTGAGATCACTGACATGCCACAAGACAACGCCCCGAGCACCTATACAATGGACAACTTGCGGGGATACCGCTATTAGTCGGCACCTTTAGGGTCAAGGCCAATTTTTAAGTGGGATATATTGTTACACATATGCGGTGACAACGCTACAGAGCATTTTATTTTATCTTGGTCATTTTGTACTTTTATATTTTCTAGGGGTAATATGGTAAATTGTACGCGAGTCTCCCTCCTTATATAAGGAGGATATTAGTAAGTAGTTGCATCTTTTGATCATTAGGATTTTGGGATCTCTTAGTTGGAGGACTTTTGGGAGTAAACAACCTCCTGAGGTGAGGCATGAGTATCCATCGTGATTTGTATTCAATTTTCAAGTTTTATTGCAATCAATTGTCTGTGTTTATAACAAAAATTCGCTAGAGTCTAGCAACTAGGCTGCTGGAGATCTAGAGCAGAAATTTGCCTAAATTAAGTGACTAGATTTTTGATTACATCTAGGGGGCTTGAGGCTTATCCGTGAGTGGATTTACTACGGTCAACTTATTTGAGGTGCAAGCCGGTATAGAAAACCAAACTGTAAGAATTATCATCTTTGATCTTTGTGTTAATTTTTATAATTTATCAGTAAATCGTATTCACCCTTAAGGTTGTTTAGTAGATCCAACAAGTGGTATCAGAGTGAGATTACTCATTTTAGGTTTAACAATCTAGAGTTATGATGGAAATTAAAGTTATTACGGAGTAGCCGAATAGTGAGGTTTAACAACCTAGAGTTATTACGGAGTAGCCGAATAGTGATGATAGATCTATGTTAACTCCTTCACTATTTACCGAGACTCATTATCTTAAGTGCAGGAAATTAAAGTTTTTTTAATCTATAAGTATGCTATATGTGTAGAGAAAAAGAGCACAAGGATTTGGGGAAAAAATAAACCTTTGCATATACTTCTTGTGTATGTAAATACAAGTATGAATACATATATATAGGGAGAGAAAAGAGGGAAGAGTCCCAATTTTCAGATGTGGGGCTATTATAAGTAGAGGAAGAAGGCCTAAGATGAGCCATTAAATGTGCCATTACATGTTCTTTTCTAACACTCCCCCGCAAGCTGGAGCGTACAAGTCGTAGGCACCCAGCTTGGATAAGAACTGATAAAAAGAGCACTTGGCAAAGCCTTTGTGTGAAAATCGGCAACTTGGTCAGTAGCCGGAACATGTTTCAGTTCCAGCTTCTTCATTTGAACCTTTTCCCTAACGAACTGGCAGTCAACTTCAATGTGTTTCGTTCTTTCATGGAAGATAGGATTTTTGGCTATGTGAATCACAACTTGACTGTCATAGAGTAAGGTGGTTGGTGAGGAAAGTTTTACTCCCATATCACTCAGGAGACTCTCAAGCCATATGAGTTCAAATACAACAGTCGCCATTGAACGATACTTAACCTCGACCAAAGATCTAGCGACTACAACCTGTTTCTTACTGCGCCAGGTAACAATATGACCTTCGAAGTAAGTACAAAAACCTCTGGTGGAACGCCGATCATCCAGGGAACCAACATAATCGGCATTTGAATATGCAATCAAGGTTGGATTACAGGAGGAAGTTCTGTATACCAGCCCTTGACCAGGAGCATTCTTCAGGTATCGTAGAATGCGTTCGACAACCTGTAGATGTGATACCCGAGGAGAATACATAAACTTGCTGATTACCCCAACAATAAAGGATATGTCAGGTCTTGTAACGGTTAGATATATCAATTTTCCCACCAACCGTCGATAGTATTTTGGGTTTGGAAGAAGATCTTCATCAGAGGCATGAACACACAGCTTGTGATTAACATCCATAGGGGTGTTAACTGGTTTACATCCAGAATATCCAGCATCCTGAAGAAGGTCGAGACAATACATCTGTTGAGATAAGACAAGACCATCAATACGTCTTGTGATTTCAAGGCCAAGAAAGTATCGAAGGTTCCTTAGATCTTTTGCTTGAAAAATAGAGTTGAGGTGCTGTTTGACCATTTGGATTCCTTTTGAATCATCTCCTGTGATTAGGATGTCATCGACAAACACCAAAAGAAGAACTGTTCCTGTTTTACCATATCGAGTGAACAAAGAAAAATCCGCCGAGCTCCGAGTAAAGCCGACCTCCCGAACAACCCTGCTAAACTTATCGAACCAAGCCCAAGGAGATTGTTTGAGACTATAAATTAACTTCTTAAGAAGATAAACTTGAGACTCCCCCGTGGTCTCAAACCCGGGAGGCTGTCGCATGTAGACAGTTTCTTGGAGATCCCCATTGAGAAATGCATTCTTGATATCAAGTTGATGTAAGGGCCAGCGACGGTGTGCAACTACAGAGAGGGCACGAACTGTGTTGTGCTTGGCCCTGGAGAGAATGTTTCCTCATAATCTAAACCCTGTTGTTGAGTAAAACCACGTGACACCAGACGGGCCTTAAGTCGATCAATCTCCCCATCAGGTGCATGCTTGATAACAAAGACCCATTTACATCCAACAGTAGTCTGTACTGGAGGAAGTGAAACCAGATCCCAAGTCTGATTAGACCAGAGGGCTGTCATTTCTTCGTCCATGGCCGCCAGCCAGCCCAGGTGTTGAAGAGTCTCCTGCACAGAGTTAGGTACAAAAATAGAGGATAATGAGGTAGCAAAGATTTGAAGCACCGGGTTCAGGCGATGTAAGGAGACGTAATTTTTCAGGGGATGGGCTGTGGAGGTAGAAGCCGGGTCGACGGATCGCAGAGTGCCAGAGGTTGAAGTTGACTGCAGCGGGGCGACGAAGCGGAGAGGTCGACGAGTATAGACACAAAGAAGAGGGGGAGGGGGGTTGGTGGAGACCCGTAGCTGGGAAGGGAACGAGAGGAGATGGTGGAGGATTGAGTACGATTTTCAAGAACAAAAGCCCGAAAAACACGAGGGAGCTCGGAGCGATCACAAAGTAAATACAACCATGTCATGCGAGAATAATCATCAATAAAGGTGAGAAAGTAACAATAACCATAAATAATTGTTACTTTATACGGGCCCCAAATATCAGAATGTGCTAACATAAAAAGAGCAGAGCTCCTGGTGCAATGCGGATGATAAGAGGAACAATGTTGTTTCCCCAAAATACATGAATCACAAGTAAAAGTGGGAAGATGAGCATCTGGAAGAGCCTTCTTGAGAGCATGAAGAGGAGCATACTCAAGACACCGATGTCAGTCAATAGAGGAGACATAAGAGAGAACGGTGGGGGAAGACATCGAGAAGGTAGAGCTCGTTGTGCATTCATTCTTTACCAATGATATTCTGCGTCCGCCGGTCCTGCATTAGAAAGGAAGAAGATGTGAATGTGACAGAACATTCCAAATCATTAGTGAGGCGACTAACAAAACATAAATTAAACAGAGAGCTCAGGACATGGAGGGCCGAGCAAAGTGAAATAAACGGATTTAAAGGTATATCAGCAGAGCCGGAGACAGGAGCGGTGTTGCCATTGACTACAATGATAAACTTGTGATGCGGAGAATCCAAGTATTGAGGTGGCTTTAAGGAGGTGATATGATGAGGAACACTGGAGTCCACTATCCAACGCGGGCTAGTGGAGAGACAAGCGATACCTTCATGAGAGACGGAGGCAGATGAGTTGTGGAGCAACCTGATACGGTGGGCACACCCTCTATTATACTGGGCACACCTGTCCCAGCGAGGGACCCACCGCTTATCAGGGCCGCAGCCCGTGACACCCCAACCATGGCCCCACCTACTCACAGCGGGGCTGGTTGTTGCCAAGGGGCTTCGAACCCCCTACCTTGATAAGAAAGCTTTAACGCGGCGCAGTTGGTGATGAGAGGCAACAACCAACCCCGCTGTGAGTAGGTGGGGCCATGGTTGGGGTGTCACGGGCCGCGGCCCTGATAAGCGGTGGATCCCTCGCTGGGACAGGTGTGCCCAGTATAATAGAGGGTGTGCCCACCGTATCACAACCCTTGAAGGTGTTGGAGCTGGAGGCAGATTTCATCAAGATCAGCCTGAGAGGCAGAAGGGCCGAGGGCGGCAATAGAGACAGCTGGATGAGGAGGCAAACCATGCTTTCGATAGCAGGTTGCCTCAAGGTGTCCATCCTTTCCACAGAGCAAGCACTTTGGACGTGGCCGACTATTTCAGCCCCTCCCCCGAGAGCCAGTAGGGCCCCCACGAGTAGCGGGAGGGAGAGGAAGTAATGGCGCAGAAGATTGCTGGAGAAGAGCCGATGTCGAAGGGCCGATAACATCAGGAGGCGGTGAAACCTTGAGCAGCATGGAACACACATCAGAGAATGATGAAATAGTAGTAGAGGAGAGGATTTGAGCCCGGACACTATGAAGATGAGGCGGAACTCGTGCCATCATCATGGCAATACCAACAACCTTCTTTTGAGTACGCTGGGCAGCAAGATCCATAGTCGGGGACTGATGGTGAATCCAGGCCTCGATCAACCACTTGGACCGAGCGATAAAAGATGTTAGGTCAGCAACACTTCCTGAGTCAAGGGATTGAAGACCAGTGATGATGTCGTACAAGTGTTGGAGACTATCTTTGCCAGAGTATATAGAATAGAGCTCATCCCACATCGCCTTGGTTGTCTCATAATACATGACCATGCTGCACGGTTCGTCATCAAGGGAGTTGAGAAGCCAAGTCTGAACACGACCATCATCACACAGACAATCATCACTAGGTGCAGAAGGACTATCCCTAGTGAGATGATGCAAAAGTCTCTTGGACTGAAGTACTCGACGGACAGAGTGCACCCATTCAACAAAATTCTTCTTCCTAATAAGGGAGATGGTGGTGATCTTTAACTCGTCACGTAGTTCAGTAGTAGGAACCAAGCGGGTTGAAGGGGAGGAATCAGTAGACGAATCCATGACAACACTGTCTGGCGGTTAGAAGAGGCGCTTAGGTGAGAGACTGCGGACCAAAGAAGTAACATTAGCAAAGAGAAGCAGCCCGCAATACCAAGAAGAGGCCCGCAACAGCTAAGAGCAGAAGAGGCCGACAGACAACAAGGTAAGTCTGGCAGCGGCTAAGAGAAGAAGAGGCCGACAACGGTTAAGAGCAGAAGAGGCCGGCGGACAACAAGGTAAGTCCGGTAGCAACTTAAAGGAGAAATCGACGAACAACAAGGCAAGGACGGTAGCCACTTAGAGAAGGAGAGGCCGACGTATAACGGAGGAAGACCGGTAGCGGCTAGGCAATAACCTGCAACGAGCAGAGAAGAAGAAGTCGACAACGAGTATGCGAGAAGGCCGCAACGGGCTGAAGTGCTGCGAGCTGGAAGGAAACAACGAGAAAAGACCGGTTTGAGGAGCAACGAGCTGAGGAGAGACCGCTGCGGACACAAGAGAAAGTCCGCGACGGACACCAGGAAACACCACGACGAGCTGAGGAGCATCGAGCTGGGAAACAGGCCGCGGCAGGCTGAGGAGCAGCGAGTTGAGATAGACTGCGGCGGGCTGAGGAGTAGTGAGTTGAGATAAAGAATGCGGCGGTTTGAGAATAGACCGCTGAGGAGAAAAAAGGAGAAGCGGTAAAGCAGAGACCAGCGAGGAAAAAAGACGGCAGGTCACTGTGGGCACGAAAGGACAGACCGCTGCGGCTAAAACGATAAACCACAGAGACAGACCGTTGCGGCTAGCAGAATCGAATCGATGCGTTAAGAAAATAACGGACAAGATGAGACGAATCAAGCAGACCGCAGCGGACACAAAACAAGCCGCACGGTGGGTCCCAGTGGCGAAGTCTATAAAAGAGAGGAGAGACGAGTCCAAAAGAGGAGGGACCAACACAAGCTGACCCGTGCGGACAGAAGAAATTTATTCGCAGAGGGATGCTGATAGGAAGCCACACAGAGTTGCGGGTTGAAGATTCCTATCCACCGAGGAGGTGCGGTCCGCGACTAGTCAATAAGATCCCGCAACGACTAGGGGAAACCGCAGCTGGAAGAGCAAGAAGACTCCGCGCAGCAAGAGAAGTGCAACAAGCAGTCCGCGACTAGAAGAAAAGAGGCCGCAACGGATAGAAGCAGACCGCAATCCATGACCGCGACAAGAAGAGATTGAGCGGGTAGAGAAGTAGACCAATCGAGCGGGTAAAGAAATGGAGATCGGCGAGTAGGAGGTGAACAGGGACCTGCGGATAGCGGCAGTAGTCCTCTCGGGAAGAAGCAAGGGATGCGGTTAAAAAGGAACATGTCGCTCCAGAGGATCATAGCTCTGATACCATGTAGAGAAAAAGTATGAATATACTTCTTGTGTATGTAAATACAAGTATGAATACATATATATAGGGAGAGAAGAGAGGGAAGAGTCCCAATTTCAAGATGTGGGACTATTACAAGTAGAGGAAGAAGGCCTAAGATGGGCCCTTAAACGGCCATTACATGTTCTTTTCTAACAATATGAAATATAACTATTAATTAATATAATGCACTATCTATTTTTTGGAATAATAGTTATATTTCTAAACCTACAAGTGAATTAAATGAGTTTGAGAAAAAGAATTGTTGTTTAAATGCTATGATATAAAATGTTTGTTTTGTGCCATTGACATGAATGCTTTTAAACACATTTATGCTTTTAGGATTACTTATAAGATGTGAACATTTCTTGAAGAAACTTAAGATTCTCCCTCCACAGATACTGAACTACTACATGAATCTGAACTACAACCAGATATTGTGAGTTTACATGCAGCCGATTCTTTTCGGACGACAATATGACGAGCACGTTAGAGAGAAGGGAAGCCGGCAGTGCATCATATTATTAAACAAATGATTGTTTTTCTGATAGCACTATAAGTACAGTGAAATTCTCACTTCCTGAATCTAAATTGAATTCCAAGTCTAGTATGTTTGATAAAACTAAACATAAAATTGAAAAGCTAAAAAATGCTAACTCTATATATTACGTTTTAAAAAAATTGATGTGAAATCAAATTATGTGTCATCTATTTCTCCATCTAGCTTTAAAAAAAGTATGTTTTGATTGTAATGAATTTAAAAATAAAATCAAGGTTTATGAAAAAAGCTTAGTATTGATTAAGAGCGTAATCAATTATTGATTTATGAATTAATGCTCTCATTAATAAACTTGACTAATTGAAATTATTTATTGAAATTTTTTCAATTGATAGAAAATCTTTTGTCTAGTCTATCTAGTGGTATTTATAAGGCCTCTGTTAATGTCACTAAATTCGTTAACCAATACACACCTAGTAGTGCATTCTCTCATGTTAGCGCACCTTACATCAAATGCTCTGTACTTCCCAAATTTGAGCATATATTATCTTGTAAAGTCAAATCTAAACCTTGCACCTCTCACTAAATTTTGGGTTTCCAAAGCCTCATTGTCCAAGTCATTTGGATCTATATGAGTTTCCAAATCCTGTCTTCGTATTTCTTTATTTTGATGATTGATTAGGAATTTTAATATTATGTTATGATTTGTGTATATACTTCATGATTATTATTTTATAAAACATTTTTTAATCGCTGGTTGTATTTTTTAAAAGGAATAAATGTTTCTTGTCTTTATTTCTTGTGTTTTTTTGTTTATTTTTAATTTATGTTTTGTTTTTATTAATCATTTTCCCTTAATCTTTATCTTTGTATTGCTTGCTCACGTTTGCTCATTTTTAGACTATGTAGATATATCTTACATATATTTGAATTCTGTATAATTGCTGTAGTTTCTTAAAGGTCACAGTTCTGTTTTTCAATGGTACCGCCAATGGTAGCACCTATCGCTAACGATATCTATTGTATCATCTATTTTTGTGTTGTCTTTCACTGTTATTTCACAACTTATAGTTGAGCATGCATTTTATGTTTCACTATTTATACAATCCGATTCATATTACTTATGCTTTGTCATGTCTTGCATCATTGGTTTTGACTGTATTACATATGACTGATCATGCACTTCCCAGTACAGTCAAGCGAGCTTATCCAATCTTATTTTGTGAAGGCTTGATTGCATGTCTTTCATCACGTGTTATGATTCTAAGATTGTTACTTTTACATTAAAAAGTGAAAGATTATTTATTTTTATACTCCCTAGTCTCATGAAAATTTTGTTGCAAATCACTTCTTAATGCATGTTCTTATTTGCAAATATGAAATGAAACTTATTGAGATCACATATGTCATATCATTGCAAGTCTTTAGGGACTCATATGGGGCTAACATCCCAATATACACTATATGTGCAACTCTTCATGTCCGTACATCGCTTAGTACAGAGTTATTGTGATATCTTATGAAATTGTGATTCAGTGGTTTCATATTTATCTATCTCACTTTTGTTGTTTGTATTTTTTTTATGATTCGTGCTTCATGATGATTACAATTGCATAATATCATCATATATCAATTTTATTTCTCAAGCAACTACTTTTAAAAGATTATTCAGTTTGTGTTTTGATAAATGATTAATAGATTATTTTATTTGCATCTGTATTTGTTGGAACTTATTATATTAAGATACTTTTTTCTTATCATGGTTTTTTGCTAACTCATGGGGCTGTACTCGTTTTTATTGGAGTTAGTAAATCTTGGTTTTATTTTTTTATTTTTGTCTTGCATGTTTGCGTATTATGTGCTTTTGAGCTCATAAAAACATAATTTGCCATTTGAATATATATATATATATATATATATATATATATATATATATATATATTTTCATTGTTGCATTTTAATTTTCATCCTTACGTTTGATAAATGAAGGAGTACAAAAAAGATTTATTTCTCACATCTAATTTCTTAATAAAAAAGGTTTTATCACGATTATCAACTCTTATTTGAGTTCACCTTAATGATTTAACGTTTGATTAGTTTGCATGATCATATATAACATAGTGAGGTTATTCCTGTTTACTTATCATATAACTATTCTATATCTATATAGTTGTATGTGAAAATTATTGCTGTAATGCTGTGTGATTGATTAATTATGTCATTTTGTTATATGAGTTTGTATTATGTAAAATATTATTTATCATAACACAACACATCACATCATATTCTGCTGTCATTATTAATTTTGATTGCTTGCGTGAGCTTGTATATATTGATACTCTCATTATAATACACGACTAAATCACATACATTATCATATTGCTTCAATGCAATCCATGAATATCCTTAACACAAATTCAAGATAATTGTGAACTTATACTCGTTTGTATAAAAGTGAAAGTGTATCTATCTATCTGGGCAAATTTTGATTAATTCGGGGCCCTTGTTCATATTATCTTGAAAACAAAATGGAAAAATGACGAACGGTTGTTGATGCTGCTGTTCCCGTTTGAGGAGATGATGAACAGTTATTTGATTAATGTAGGCTTGCTGTTTCGATTGTAGATTGGAATGATTTTAAGCTATTTGAGTTCACCTTGATGATTTTACTGTTGAAAGGGGTAGGTTGTTGAGGCCGGGGATCGAACCTGAAACCTTCTTTATCAAGCTCTTGAGAGAGCTCCTGATACCCAACTGAGCCTTGAGAGAGCTCCTCAGTTAGGTATCAGAAGGTCTCTCAAGGCCTTGAAAAAATAGGTTCCGGGTTCGATCCCCGACCACAACCGCCTACCCCTTTCAACAATGGTCAAAGTCCCGATGAGGGTTAGTTTGGGGGAGATTTGGTTGGAATGCATCTTTTGTTGAAAGGTGGGGCCCCTTGAGAGAGCTCCTGATACCCAACTGAGTTGCAACTCAGTTCGGTATCAGGAGCTCTCTCAAGGGGCCGAACCTTTCAACAATGGCCATTCATAGCCCATCATCAATAATAATATTTTCTCAGGTAGCATTGTAGCACTGCATTTTTTTTTTCAAGATTGATATTTAATTTATTTTTTAATTTGACTTGAGCAACATAAGTACTTTCCACATTTATACTATAGTCATCAATAATTATTTTAGCAGAAATATGCTTCCATGAATCTATTTTCTTGTATGTGCATGTGCGCGCGCGTGTGCATGTAAAATTAGGTGCTATCCTGAATTAACAAAAATCTGCATTGTATGTACTTTAGTTGCTTTCTCGAGCGATTGTCAAAATACCTCTCTGAATGTGGGCTTTTGGATTTTGCTTCCTATCCTAATCTCAATATTTATTTATATTTTCCCTTTTTGAATCATTGTGTAGATGGATTATGACTCAGAAGATGGGTCAGATATAAGTCACTCTGAGATTCCTGAACTGGCTGAAAAATCCTATCAAGACCTTAAATTGGGGAAACATAAAGTTAAAATTGCAAATGGCATGTATAAATGTCCTTTCTGTCTAGGCAAGAAGAAGCAAGAGTATCATTTGAAGGACCTTCTTCAACATTCTGTTGGAGTTGGTTCCTCCAACCGTAAGGCTAAAGTCAAGGCCAATCATCTTGCTATGTCAAGATATTTAGAGAGGTATCACACTGAAAAAGCCACGCCATCATTGCAGTTGATTGTGACTAAGGAATCTTCTAGTACAGAGCAAGAGTTGTTTGTCTGGCCTTGGATGGGCATCCTTGTGAATCTAGATACTCAGATCAACAATGATGGCAAGCAAGTTGGGCCAAGCGGAAGTAATGTAAAGGAACAGCTTTCAAGATTTAATCCTTTGAAAGTGAATCCACAATGGAGTGCCAGAGGCCACACAGGATGGGCAGTTGTTGAATTTAGGAAGGATTGGAGTGGTTTCAAGGATGCCTTAGCTTTTGAAAAATATTTTGAAGCTCAACACTTGGGTAAGAAAAATTGGTACCATCGAAAATATACTGGTATAGATATGCATGGATGGGTGGCAAGGGCTGATGATTATGAGTCCTCTGGTAAAGTTGGGGACTACCTACGCAAAAGCGGTGATCTAAAAACTATTGCGGAGATTACAAAAGAAGAAAATCGGAAAACTAAAAAACTTGTTGCAAATCTGGCTAATGAGATTGAAGTAAAGAACCGAAATTTAGATGAACTAGAATGCAAGTACAACCAGACCGCCATGTCTCTTGATAAAATGATGACAGGTAAGATGTATTTTGATTGCAATTTTTTGAAGATCCATGATCAACTTTATAATATGCCTGCGGTTTCTTGTTTACCTATAGTATTTATATCAGCTGAAATGGTTTGAATCATTTCAAATCAGGCTTTATATCTGCGTTATTCTTTGGTGAAAATTGAGTTCTTTGTGAAGTGGAAGCCTTTCGTTAGAGAAATCACAGCAATATGTTGGAATAATTCATAATATACTTATTTTCACAGGACAAGTAGAAGCAGCATGTTTTTTGCCTTACCCTTTTCGAGTTATCCTATTTTATATGTCCCTTTATTGAATGCATTGAATTGTTAGCTGGAAGGATTATTTTGAAAAGTGAATTATGTTGTGGAAGTTGCCGAGGGGGAGTCATTGCATGGGAGTGGTGGATTTACATGCATCGTGGGTCTAACCTGCGGGCCCTTGGTTTATCCTTGGACAAATAGTTATCTTCCCTAATTTTGCATTATATTATTTGTATTTTTATTTTAGTTTGAAACTTTGAATACGAGTTTATTAGTATTTATGTTTATGCCATTAGGTCATCTCTACATTTGTCCCTCTTTGTAAGAATGATTTTCATCTTTGGAGTACTGAAATTAATTAGGGCCGGCTAAGCTACATTGGATTTTCGGACCCTTTCATCCCTCATTCTCTCGTACCATCGCTGGGTAGTGCTTCCCATTCTCCCTCCTCCCCGTGCATAAGGACGGCTAGGACTTCACCTGACTGCGTAATACTTGGTCCGACCGACTCTTTCAACTGTTCATCTTGCCACCAGATTTCTGTTTCGCCTTCGCCCTCCGCTTCACTCTTGCATGCCTCGTACGCAATCCATCGCCCAACCCAAAATGAGGCCACCGACACTGCTTTTGGACGTTGCCTCGACTCACACAACGAGCCTCTTACCTACCTCACATCCTCCATTCAACAGTTAGTTCTCCATCTAGATCATCAATTGGCTCCATGCCCTACAGTGTCAGCGATTTCTGCGGTCGACCCACCATCGATCCTTGGTCTTCCTCCTGATTTTATTGCCTCCGATACAACAATGGCAGAGGCCACTGCCCACACTTCATGTGCTCTTGTGGTTCCTTATTTCAACTCCTTTGATACCATGGGATGGATTGCAAAGGTTGAGCAATTCATTGACCTCCATCGTACCCCGAATTCCCAAAGAGTCCTCACCATGCTACTTAGTATGGAAGGATCACCTCTGCATTGGTTCATTGGCTCCGATAATCAACTCCAAGCTTCTCTTTCTACGATCTGAAGAACGAGATTTTTTGGCGTTATGAGCTTTGCTACTCCAGCACGATTATCTAACAACCGTTTGAGGTACGCCAGTCTAGCCTCTTCGATGAATACATTGATGAGTTTATCGCACTCGTGACACATTTTCCCGAGTTTCCATTAGACCATTTGACGCATGACGAATCTATAGGCGACGGGAAACTCGGTGATCTAACCCTACATGTTATGCAAAAGCCCGATAGAAAAATCACAATTAGATAATAAGTTCTAGCTTCCCACGCAAATCATTCACAACAAGACAAATATTTTAATTAGAGCGAAACAAGCTTAGTCTTTCCTCCGCGTGGAGGGCCAAAGCACGAACGCGCGGCGAATAAACCCTTCCTGCAATTAGAGATTAATCAGAGAGCAAAATACTATAATGAACAGAAAATCCCGAAAACATGTAATAATCCACAACCATAACAATGTTTACAACCGAACAAACCAATACAAAACACAATACAAATATTAGGGCTCCTGTAATAATAGTAGATCTGACCGTTTGGGGGCTCAAAGAGCGATTTCGGTGGTTGGTGGACCGGATCGGGTAAGGGGAGGGCTGGTTGGGGATTAGGAGGGTTGGATCGGGGCGGGGGATGGCTAAAATCGGGATAAAATAGCTGAATCTGGACAGGTTTGGTGTTGGGTGTTGTTTTGAGGTGGATCCACGGGGTTGGGGGTTGATGGCAGCAAAGGGGAATAGGCGTGGTGACTGGATTTTGTTGAAACAGTCCAGATTTGGACTGTTTTGGGAGGAAAACAGCCAAGGGGATGTAGGGGAGACAGCGGTAGGGAGGGAGGGGCTTTTACGGGGCTCTGGAGGGGATTGGGGCGGCTGGATCTGAGCTGGAATGCCCAGATCAGGTCTAGTTTGGGCTGGAAAAAAGCCAGAAGGCTGTTTTATGGGGTGCTGGTGGATGGCCTGAGAAGGGGAAATGGAGGGGTGTTGGCGGATGACTTGGGCAATAGGGAGTTCCTGCAGGGAGGGTGGCTGGAGGGGGGTGTTCGGTGGGCTGGCAATGTTGGACAACAAGGAGAAAATTCCTGCAGTTAGGGTGGCTGGAGGGGACAACAAATTAGGAAAGTTGGAGGGTGAGGAAGGAGGAAAAAATAAAAAAATACAAGACCTTACCCAAGGAGTCGTCACCAAGAGGTTCAACGGAGTCGGCACCGCGGAGGAGATCACCGGAATGAAGGAAGACACTCTCTTCTCCAAACATTCAGCAATCCGAAATGACGACAGCCCTAAACCATCTATTTATAAGAAATAAAAATTAGGGCACCCGGAATCAACGGCTATAATTGGTCGTTGGTTTCGGGGCCAAAACTACATGAAATAGAATCCGAAAAATACAAAGCTATATATGAAATTGATTCGCAACGCGAATCCAGACGCATCCACGGAGTCGGATCGTCGAACCGGGCACGCCATATATGGTAAGTCTCCAAATCAGTCCCGAATGGGCCCAAAGCTCGTCCTCGTCTCTGCTCCACATCACCATTATAGTAGCTTCTTCATGCAAGGACTCCTGCCTCACATCTCTCGTCTCGATACACACTACCAATGCACAGTGGCAGATGCAATGGATGTGGATCGCCTCGCTAAGTCTAATTTTGGTGCAAACCAACAAACTATGGGAAACCCACTTCAGGCATGCTACTGGGGGGCACCAAATCGCGTTTCACCCACCGACACTCAATGTCGCTGTGCCTAGGCCTGCACCCTCTTCGACAACCTTCGCCTCAGTGGCTGCCCTGACCTAAAAATACACAATGAAACTCCAATCAGAAGAATAGTGACCTTAAGATTCGTGGGTTGTGTTTTCATTGCAAACAACCATATTCCCTGACACATGATTTATTGGGTTTTCATACGCATCACTAATGCACAACAAATACAAAAATTCATACCAAAATCCATGCAAAACCAGCAAATCAAGAAAGTTAAACAAATGTTGAATTGACAAAAAATCAAAAGATGGTTAGTACATGTGATGCCAAAATCATGAATATTCTGGTGTCAACAATGTTAGATGACATATTCCAAAAGGTTGCTGAGTGTCAATCAACAAAAGAGATTTGAGATTCACTGACGAATCTAGTTGATGGAAGTTTAGATGAGAGGAAGAACATGAAGTTCTCATTGGTCTCAATATGAGAACTTCAAGAAAAGTTCTGAAGAATCTGTGACAGATATGTATTTTAGATTTAGTCTCATAGTCAATGAACTGAAGGGAGTTGACAGGACATCTCTATGATAGAGATAAATGATAAGCTTCCCAAGTTCATGGCATACATGTCCTAGTCCTCCCGCCCCTCTACTCAACAAAATACATCCCCCAACACCTCCCGCAGCTGACTCGACCCTCCTCGCCTCAAATTTTAGTATTCCATTCCATCCCTACTCCAAAAATCATACCATTCAGCACCTCCTCGCTGTTAAACCCTGTTGTCCAGCCCCTTCCCACTGTCAAATTCACTTCCCCACTCCATCCACCGTATTCCACACCTTCACAAACAACTTCCAGCCCATACCCCTCTCTTTATCCACCCCCGCAGTTGCTGGACACCTCTCCACATCCATTGAGCGCCTTAAAGCAACCATAATACTTGTAAGTCTTATAGTTTTGGTTGTGCGGTTCCTTTATTGTGCACTATGAAGGTTTGTATTGTTTAGGGAAGCCTATTTTGTAATCCTTTGACTTTCTAATTAATCAATATAGATTGTGGGATTCAATTGCTTAGTATTCTTACTTTTGTACTCCAAGTGGAAGAGCTTAAGGGCTTGTTTGGCGGAGCGACAGTACAACGTCACGCCGCTGATTTTGCTGCCTACCCGCCAAACAAAATATTTGATGTGGGCGCTGACATCTTGCCACCGCCCACGGCGGCAGCACAGCGCTGCAACCCCTTTTTTAGGGCTGCAGCGCTGTTTTTATATAATATATTATATAATATATAATATTATATAATATTAAATATAATATTATATAAAATATTAATTATAAAATATTAAATATATAAAAAATAAATATTATATAATATATATATATATATATATTAATTTATAATTTATATACATATATATTGATAATTATTTATATTATATAAAATTTATATTAATAACACAATTAATTAGTATTGAGTGAATCGAGACTAGGGGTGCAAGTTCAGTTGAGCCGGCTCGAAAAAAGCTCGAGCTTCGAGCCTGTGGAGCTCGAGCTCGACGAGCTCAAGATCGATTACGAGTCGAGCTCGAACTCATCTAGTCTTGTTCATGAGCTCGCGAGCCGGCTCACGAGCTTTTTATTTATACATTTAAAAAAAAATAAGAAAAAATAAGAAAATAAATTTCATGAGCTCGAGCTCGAGTTGGGATAAATGAGTTTGTCGAGCTCGACTCGTTTGCACCCCTACTCGAGACGCTCGTGAATCGGTCAAAAATGAATCGTCCGCGCTCGTGAGTCAATCGAGTGCGCATACGTGCGTCTTGACGTCTGTTTGAAATTGTAGTGTCGAGCCGGACAAGATCAGGAAAACAATTTATGGCTCGTCCGAACATATATTGGGGAAGCTCATCAATATTAATATATTTACTTTTATAATTAAATAAAATTAATGTCGAGCAAATTATTTATTTATTTTTAGATTTCGTAAATTCTCCAGGTTGTTTAATTATTACTACCACTGTTTAATTCTGCACCACTGTTTCACACAGCACTGCAAGTACAGTTTTCCAAACAGTTTCATAAATTTTTTCATCACTGCAAAACAGCTGATTCATGCACCACTGTTTCTCACCACTGCTTCCTGCACCGCCACAGCTTAGCCAAACATGCCCTAACTCGTTTGTTTTCACTATTTTTGCGTATTTGCTAAGTTTTGTAATTCATTATTAAAGTGTTAAATCTAATGACAAAAATTTGCATACATTTTAATTCCAGTACACACACATTGGTCACGAGTCCACCGTGCACACTCACCACCATTAAGCATTGTGTTTTAAGTGTCCGAACAGACTCGCTGGTCTACCCTACATCATATATGCTTTAGCTTGAGGGGGAGTGTTGAAGCTCATTTGTAAATGCCCAAAGGGGACACATTGTAGATTCTTCTATTTCTTGTATTTCATCCCACATCTCCCGATGAAGATTCTTCCTCCTCCTCGACACTAAGTAAAAGGAGAGTTTCCATGTAATTATTAATTTTTTGGAATAATACAATTTTCTTTTTCAAATTTGCTCACTTCTATATGAATATAAATTAATAATTCTAGTGGAAATCAAAATCCTAATCTAAGGGGTCACCCTTAACAACAAGAACCTTAACAACAAGATCTGAAATTAACATATTCTATTTAGTCAAACTTTACATAAAATAGTAGTAATATTTAAGCACCTTTTATAGATGTTTTGGAGAAATGTTTTAAAGATGAATATTTACAAAATTCTTTATTTTTTATTATTGATTTTCACTAGATTTGAAGGAAATGCAGTATCATGCTCATAACCATTCAGTGAAGATCATTGAAGAGAACGAGAAGTTGAGAGAAATGCTCTCTTTAAAGAGAAAGGAGCTCAGTTTTAGATTTGGAGAACTCAATAGTTTGGTTGCTCTGACTGAGATGGAGAGAAAGAAGTTGGAGGATGAGAAAACAAAGGTTTTAATTCCTGTTTCTTGCATTTATTACCATATTTTTCATCATCTGTTAAATCATGTACTCTTTTCAACCAATTTAGTTCTAATTGATTAGTGCACTCATCTTGTATCCAAGTTAAAATCATGTAGTTGTTCCAAATCCTTGGTTAATGGCTAAATTATGGTAATCTTTTGAAACATGGACCAGGATCTGACCTATTTTTGCTATTGATTCATGACAAATTGCTTGGATTAGTCTAAAATAGTCTTTTATAAAATACACTGCACATATATACACAAACAGCTATGACTGTCCATTAAATTCATAACCTGATATTGAATATTCACAAGCAATGAAGCAATAGATAATTATATAGAATATATCCGTACACACGACAATCATGAATATATCCTAATTAGTCAACTATAGGAGATAACAACCGGTCAGATTGGGTACTAATGTGTTACTATTCACCATTTTCTACACTCTTCCTCTTTGATGCATATTGGGGTTAAATTTTTGCAAAACAGAAAGTAAGATATGCATAAAGTATCACGACTTCCGCAATATAAGCACATACTACCTTTTTCTGCAACTTCATTACTTTTAAAGAGTTTCTGTCCTCATGAAAGTATTCCTCTTGTTCCATGTCCTTTGAAGACCACGTGGATCTACTACCCACCTACTTTGGGAATATATAAACCTTGAAACCCCATCCCCATAGCCAACGAGCTTTGTATCTTCCTCTTCCAATTCCCGCTGCACACAGACCCACTTGAGCTCCTCCATGTCACTGACTTCTTTCCATATTTGTGTTTCGCCACCACGATCCCCTACTTTATATCCACCCAACTCCAGTAACTTTTTTACATTGCATCCCCGTAGCCTCGTGCCTTCACGACATTGCCATTCCAATTTGCCCTTATGTAATTGAATTGGTCTAAGGATTTATATCCAATTAAACTCAGGTTAGAAGTCAATAATGTTTTGGGTTTAGATAAAAAATCGAAGCAACTGTCTGTTCATGAAAACTTGATTTTGCGTGAAGCTTTTACTTGTAAAGTAATACTTTTTACTTTTATTGGAAATAAATAATAAAGTAATAAATTTACTTATTAGTCATTTCTTTCACTATTGTACTTGTAGAGAGAAATGCAAGAGAGAGAAAATAACCCAGAATTTTATTATTATGCTAAATACATGAGTACATACACTTATATAGAGAGAAAGAGAGGGAGAGCCTTCTACATCTACAATATGGGACTAAATAGAATATACATGGGCTTATACATAGGCTCATCATAATGGGCTTTTTCATTACATCTTAACACTTTCCTGCAAGCTGGAGCGTACAAGTCGTAGGCACCAAGCTTGGATAAGAACTGATGATATAATGTCCGAGAGAGAGCGTACAATTCGTAGGCACCAACTTGTCCTGACGCAGCGACATGCTCTAACTCCAACTTCTTCGATTGAACTTTTTCCCGAATGAATTGACAATCAACTTCAATATGCTTTGTTCGCTCATGGAATACTGGATTCTTGACAATATGTATGGCTACTTGACTGTCACAAAAAAGAGTGGCCGGAGAGGAGAGTTTGAAGCCCAAATCACTAAGAAGACCCTCAAGCCAGGTGAGCTCAGAGACATCCGCTGCCATAACATGGTACTCGGCCTCAACAGTGGAGCGAGCAACAACCGGCTGTTTCTTGCTACGTCAGGTAATAAGGTGTCCACCAAGGTAGGTGCAAAAACCAGTCGTGTAACGCCTATCATCAAGTGAACCTACGTAGTCGGCATCAGAATACGCAACAAGAGACATCGAGGAGGACGGTTTGTAAACAAGTCCTTGTCCTGGAGAAGTCTTCAATTATCTGAGAATCCGCTCGACGACTTGGAGATGAGATGCCCAAGGAGCATGCATAAATCGGCTCACAACCCCAACAACGAATGAGATATCAGGTCGTGTAACCGTAAGATAGATTAGTTTCCCTATCAAGCGTCGGTAGTACTCTGGATTTGCCAAAACAGGATCAGTTCCAGATCCATGTGCAGACAGCTTGTGATTCACATTCATAGGAGTGTCTGTAGGTTTGTATCCTGAGTAGCCCTCATCTTGCAGGAGATCAGTGCAGTACTTCTGTTGGGATAGGACAAGTCCATCGGGTCTCCTTGCAACCTCAAGCCCAAGTATCGAAGATTGCCCGAATCTTTTGTCTGAAACACTGAGTTTAAATGTTGCTTGATGTTCTGGATCCCGGTGGTGTCGTCGCCCGTTATTAGAATATCATCAACATACAAAAGGAGAATTACAGTGCCTGTTGGTTGATGACGAGTGAAGAGAGAGAAATCAGCAGAGCTCCGTATGAAACCAACCTCGTGTACCACTTTACTGAATTTGTCAAACCAAGTGCGAAGAGATTGTTTGTGACCATATATAGACTTCCAGAGATGACATTCACGAGACTCCCCCGTGGTCTCAAACCAGGGCGGTTGATGCATATAAACAGTCTCTTGGAGATCGCCATTGAGAAAGATATTTTTGTCGTCCAGCTGATGTAGGGGCCACTGTCGGTGCACAACAAGGGAGATCAGGACTCGAACAATATTCAACTTAGCTACCAGGGAGAAGGTTTCGTCGTAATCAATGCCATGTTGTTGAGTGAAACCCCTGGCCACAAGGCGGGTTTTGAGACTAACAATAGTGCCATTCGGAGCATGCTTGACAGCAAAGATCCATTTGCAGCTAACACAAGACTGGCCGAGAGGGAGAGGAACTAGGTCCCAAGTTTGGTTAGCCCAGAGGGCTTGGAGAGCTTCCTTCAATGAGTGAGGAATAAAAATGGTGGAGAGAGAGATGACAAATTTTAGAAGAGGCGGAGAGAAGCGATGTAGGGAGACATAATTCACCATTGGATGAGTCATAGAGGGTGTTGCCGAATCATCAAGCCGCGGGATAACATCGGTAGAAGGGAGCTGTTGTAGGGCATTTGTCCGGGATGAATGACGAGTATAGACACAGAGAAGTGGAGGAAGAGGTGGCGGAGGTAATGCTGGCACTGAGAGTGGAGGAGGAGGAGGAGGTGTGCGTGACAAAGTCGTGACGGGGACAACCAGACGAGGAGTAGTGGAAGGTGGAGGCAGTGTGGAGGAGGTGGAGTAGAAGGGTCGTGCCTCAATAAAGGTGACATCAACGAAGACAAACACCTTTTCGTCCGCAGGAGAGTAGCAAACATATCCTTTCCGAGTACATGACTAGCCAACAAACATACATTTTGTGGCTCTATGGGCAAGTTTGTCATGCGGTGGTCCAAGAGAGTGGACATAGCAGGTACAACTAAAGACACAGGGATTGAGGGAGAATGAAGACTTGGAAGGAAACCAGAGGCCGAACGGAGAAGCGAAGTCAAGCACGGAGGAGGGCATGCGATTGATGAGATGACAAACAGTAGAGACAACCAAGTTTCAATATTTGGTGGGCACCTGCATTTGCAATATAAGTGATCGAGTGACATCAAAAAGGTGTCGATTCTTCCGCTCGACCACACCGTTTTGCTGGGGGGTATAAGCACACGAGGTCTGTTGGACAATCCCAAACTCGGTGCATAAATTTGTGAAGGTGTGGCTAGTATATTCATGAGTATTATTGGTGCGAATTATCTTTAAGGTAACAGAGAATTGTGTATGCGTCTCAGTAATAAAGGCATGAAAGACAAATGTCAGTTCAGTGCGATCACGTAGTAGATAAAGCCATGTTAGATGCGAATAATCATCAATAAAGGTAACAAAATATCGATAACCAAAAACACTGAGAATTTTATAGGGCCCCCAGATATTAGAATGTATTAAAGAGAACGGAGTAATACTCCGATTACATGTAGGTGAAAAGGAAACACGATGCTGCTTGCCAAAGATACATGATTCATAGGAAAACTCATGCAATGAGACATCAGGAAGAGCCTTCTTGAGAATCGGGAGAGGAGCATGACCAAGACGATGATGCCAATCAACGGAGGGGACTGCAGAGAGGATAGTAGGGGAAACATCCAAGAGATAAAGCCCATTCGACAGCTGTCATTTACCAATGATATTCTTTGTTCGACGATCCTGCACAACAAAAGACAAAGGAGAGAATATTAGGCAGCAATCAAGATCCTGAGCTAGCCTACTAACAGATAGTTGATTGAAGGGTGATCCCGAAACATGAAGGACTGAGGACAAGGAGAGAGTATGAGTGAGACGCAAGTCAGCAACTCCAGACACCAGAGTTGTGTCGCCATTGATCACAGTGATGAACTTGGGATAATCATAGTTCATGTATTGAGGTGGCTTCTGGGAGGTAATGTGGCGAGTAGCACCGGAGTCCATGATCCAGTGAGAGCTATGAGAGAGACAAGATATATCTTCGGTGAAGAAATAAGCAACTGAACCAGATGAGCGATTAACAACGTCTTGGAGCTACTGAAGCTGTAGGCGAAGGTCGTTGATATCTTGCTGGGTAGATGAGTGTGACCCGGTTGGAGTAGAGCCTGGGTGATGAGGAGCAACAACAGTTGTAGCAGTAAGATGAAGCGGAGGACCATGCTTGTGGTAGCAGGTGGCTTCAAGATGACCATCCCGACAATAGTGGGTACACTTGAGAGTAGAGTGCCCTGCACGTCCTTTACCTCGAGACATGGAGCGTCTTCCTTGATTAGAAGAGCCACGAGCTGGAGGAACAGGAGTAGGTAAGAGGGGATGCTGGAGCAGAGCCGGAGAGAAGCTGACAGGAACCTTGGATGGTGGTGTAACCTTGAGCATCATGGAGCAAACATCAGATAAGGAGGGCGTAGTGGAAGAGGAAAGAATCTGAGCCCTAACGCTTTGAAGATGACTGGGAACACGACCCATCATCATAGCGATCCCAACAGTTTTCTTCTGTGCCCGTTGAGTAGCATGATCTATGGAAGGGGGCTGATGTTGTATCCTGACTTTCACCATAGTTTTAGCCTTAGCAACAAAGGAGGTCAAGTCGCCCGTGACTCCAGGGTCCAGTGATTGAAGAGCAGAGATAATGTCAAACAAGTGTTGTAAGCTGTCCTTTCCTTAGTAGAGAGAATGCAACTCATCCCACATTTTCTTGGCCGTTTCATAGTACATGACCATTCGGTATGTCTCAGTGTCCATGAAATTAAGCCTCCAGGATTGGACCTGACCGTCATCATGAAGCCAGTCATCAGTAGGGTCAGCAGGTTTGGCCCGAGTGAGAGGATGGAGAAGACCCTTGATCTTTAGAACATGACAGACCGAATGGACCCATTCGACAAAATTGGCCTCCCCGCTAAGAGAGATGGTGGTTATTTGAAGCTCATCACGATCTTCAGAAGGCGGTGCAACAACACGTGCGGGAAGGGAGGGAGTTACCGTAGAGCCCATAGTATCAAGAGAAGAGCGGCTAGAAGGGAGATTTGGCGACTAGAAGAAGAAGGCCAGACGGCTAGAAGAGCTCGCAGCGGCTAGAACCAGGAAACAACGGCTACGAGAGCTCGCAACGGCTTGAGGAGAGACTAGAAGGAGGCTGGGCGTCTAGAAGAGCTCGCAGCGGCTAGATCCTGGAAACAACGGCTGGGAGAATGCAACTAGGAGAGCTCGCAGCAGCTAGAGGAGAAACATGCCGAGGCGACAACACAACGGCAGAGACCCGACAACCCACGACAAACAACAAGAAGGTCGTGCAGACCGTGCGACAAGAAGCGACAAAGAAGAGGAGGTCGCAGTGGGCAGACCGTGCGACAAGCAGCAGGCAGACCGCGCGACAAGCAGCGACAAGGAAGAGGTCGCAGCGGACAGAACGCGCGACAAGCAGCAGGCAGACCGCATGACAAGCAGCGACAAGGAGGAGGGCGCAACGGGCAGACCTAACCGGTCAAAAGAGAAGCGGGGCTCAGAGGAATCTCTATAAATGGAGAGAGACGGGGAGGAGAGGGGAAGGATGTAGAGAAAAGAAGGTGAGAAGCGGGTATAGAACAGGAAGCCGCAGTAGGAAGAGGACACCGTAGGAGCGGTTAGGGAGGAAGGACCGCGGTTAGGGAGGAAGGACCGCGGTTAGCAAAAACCCTAACCGCCTAGAGCAAGACCGATGGACGATTAGGGAAGAGGGAACGCGGTAACAAAAACACTAACCGCCTAGAGCAAGACCGATGACTCTGATACCATGTAGAGAGAAATGCAAGAGAGAGAAAATAACTCAGAATTTTATTATTATGCTAAATACAGGAGTACATACACTTATATAGAGAGAAAGAGAGAAAGAGAGGGAGAGCCTTTTACATCTACAATGTGGGACTAAATAGAATATACATGAGCTGCTCCTAATGGATTTTTTCATTACATCTTAACAGTACTGAAAGTATAATTTCTCAAAACTGTGACGCTTACTCTACAATTCTTTTCTGTCACCCTTTATTATTTTTGCTTGTGAATCATTGTGTGCTTATGGGTTATTACAACGCAACTTTGTCTTGCTGCGTCTATCAAAAATTGACATATTTTGAATGAAAGGTCATGTATTCCCAATTATCCACAGTTAAAGTTGAAAACATGTACTTGCAAGGGCATAGGGGGCGAAAAGAGAATGTCTGGAAACCTTCGCTCTTGAAGGCCTATTTACTCTCGCTTGCGCTTGTCTTCACACTTGAGTTGAGTGTGAGAGTTAATCGTGCTTAACTTACATAACTTTTTTGATAATGGATGTTTGACTAAACACTTCATAAACAAATATGCAAAGCTGATTCTTGGACTGAAGTTGTGGATCCTTCAGTCTGCTACGTATATGCTTTAGGCATAGGTTGACATTATGCTATATTGTATAATCAAGTTGTGTTTTTTGTCATATATGCGTAATACTCGATAAGGATAATTTATTCACATGGGTTCTTTTCCTCCACCCATGTATATGTGCGTAGGTGCCTTTGTTATTACGCATCTAATAATGTTGTGTTTTTCATATTCCACTGTATCAGAGTTCTCCCATGCCCTAACCTGAGCGCTCGAATCCACCGCATCCCCGCTTCACCCCGCCGATCGCAGCTCTAACTTTTTTTGATTGATCTAAGTGGGCAGCCTCTTGTCCCTCTCGCACACGCCTCCTATGGTGTTCTGTGGGTTTGAGAGTGATGCTGAGCCTACAAATGCCATAAGAAGGTGAATCTGGCTACCGATCTCTAGAGGATCAATCGATTGTTCTTGTTCGATACAGTCGTGGAAGAACGCTTTGCTTTTGGTTCAAGATCCAGCCTCCGCTGCATTGATCAAAGTCCGCCGACCTTCTTCTCGCTTCTATGATTCATCGTCGAATCCGATCTCTGTGATTCTCCCGTCCGCTTCTCCTTGACAGTCGATCCATTCCATTCAACATCAAAAACACTGGCAAGATGCCCTCCAATGATCCAATTGGATCCATACCATGCAGAAGAATCTTAGATTTCCCTCTAATGCCCATGATTCAGATTATTCTTTCACTCAATTTGTTTTGTTTAGGGTGGGCATTCCTGTTCCCACCAAGCCGGGTCAGCATGAGTGAATTATCCACCTCTTTGCAAAGTGTCTTGGTGCCACATATGAGTGACCCTCAGACGACTCATGGCCACACTGACTCGTTGAAGATCACCACCGTGCTACTTGATGGGGCAAATTACCTTGAACGGTTTTGCACAACTCAACATGTGATTTGTAGCTACCAGATGTTTGGATACATAAATAGAATTGTTGTGGAGCCGCTCAAAGCTGATCCATCCTGGAAGCATTGGTACTCAAAAAATCCCTAGTTGTCTTCCGACTCCTTCACTCCATACTCCCGAAGGTGTATTAGAACTATATCTCAATCTATGAGATTTGGACTCGACCCGTGAAACCAATTCACAGATTGGTAGCTCCATACAGGCATATGAGCTTACTCGTCAGATTTTGGAACTGCGACAGGAATCCATGATTGTCTCATTATATTTTTCTGAGTTCGAGAGATTATCAGGAAGTAGACAATTTTGAGCACTTCACCCCTGCATGTACCACCGATGCAGTTCTGTTACAAAAAAAGTGGAACGCTATCGCGTTCATGTTTTCCTGATTGATCTGAACATGAAGTCAGATACAGTTTGAACTCACATCTTCCATCACTTACCTCTCTTCACGTCCGGAGGCATTCAGTTTGATTCATAGGGACGAATACTGTCAAAAATATCTCAGCATGAGTATACCAACTGATCGATATGCACTGGCTAGTTTTGATTGGCGCAACATCAACATCTGTCCCTACTTGTGATTATTGTGGATGCATGGGACATGTTAAGGAGGTGTGCTTCAAACGCCATCCTCTTCTCGCTCTTCCTAGTTGTGGTCATGGACGTGGTTGTGCCTCAAGCCTAAGGGGTTCTCGCTCGGTGGGTTTGCTGCCTCATGATGTTGGTTATTTCACAGAGGTTTATGAAGTGTCACCCACGAATGTCTCTCCATTGGTCCCTCAACGTACTCCCTTCTTCGGAACTTTCACAACAAAGGAATTTGATACTCAATGACGACTACTCCGTTCTCAGGCTGACATGACTTCTGGTTATCTCAACCTCCTTTGCCGTAACAGTTATACCCAGTGCGCATGTTGCTACCACCACACCATCTGATTGATCATTGACTCAGGGGCCTTAAATCATATGATTGGGTCTTCCTCAAGTTTTGTTTCCTACATTCCGTTGTTTGGTAAGGACAATGTCATCTCTGTCAATGACATCTTGTCCTCCATTGTCCGCAAAGACCACATCTCATTCTCTCCATTCATTTTCCTCTCCTCTATTCTATATAATCCTTATTTTCCCCGTAATTTATTTTAAATAAGTAAAATTACGAGATCTCTTAATTGCTCTATATCATTCTTTCTTGACTTTTGTGTTTCTTAGGAACTTGGTATGAAGCGGAACATTGACAGTATTAGGAACTGTGGTGGCTTGTACTTCCTTAATCACCATCTACCGTCTCAGGCCCTCTCCTCTACCACGAGTTGTACCATTTGTCCATTACCGTTGAGGATGTTCGAAGATGATATCGACGTCTCAGGCATCTTCCCCATTTTATCTTCAAAAATCATTTCCCTCGTTTCTGCCTTTTATTAGAACCTTATTTTGTGATGCGTGTGAGTTGTCTAAACATGTTAAACATAACTTTTCACATTTATTTTCTCTTAGTTCTAGTCCTTTTGATGTAGTACATTATGACGTTTGGGGCCATCTCCTTTCTTATCCTTTTCTGATTATCGATGGTTCGTTGCTTTTCTTGTACTACTTAAATTTATCTTTCATTGAAAAAATTTGAAGTTTTTTCCTGCTTTCATGGTTTTCATTGGGCGAAATTTTTGGAATCGGAGCCCGTATGGAAATCTAGGTCCGGGTTAAATGTGGGCACGACACGTGGACAAATCACGGCGGTTCGTAAAATTCACGTAAAATCCCGCTAATTCATCTTCTTCTTTCACTTTTCCTGGCGCGTAAGTGGCGATTCCCTCCAAAACATTTCTTCTGCCAAACTACTGTCTCTTTTTCCATTAACAGCAGCTTAGTATGCCCAGAAAAATTGCTTCATCCGCTCGCCTGTTCTTCACCGTTCTTCACCCTTCTGAACCTTAAACCGACATTAAGGATTCGTCGTCCTGTGCGCCTGTGCTTCCCGAGACATCTGTTAAATTTCGCGCCAGAAAGGAGGCATTCTCGACACTTTGGACAGGAATGGCGAAGATACAGGTATGGGCCCAAACTTTTTCCCATCTATTTCCTCTTCTTCCCTTAATACCAACAAATCTAATTAAGGTGATCTCCAGCCAGGAGATCATAACTAACCTCCAGGAGATCACATTTATTCTCCAGACAGGAGATCAATGTTGATCTCCTGGAGATCAAAACTGATCTCCATGGAGATCAATAATGATCTCCTAGCCAGGAGATCAATGTTGATCTCCTGGAGATCAATGGAGATCAAAACTGATCTCCATGGAGATCAAAACTGATCTCCTAGCTTGAGAATCAAAACTGATCTCCTAGCTTGAGAATCAAAACTGATCTCCTAGCTTGAGAATCAAATGTGATCTCCAGAAGATCATCCATGATCTCCTGGAGTTCATTCATGAATGTTAAATATGAGCATACTGAGAGAGGAAGCATATGAATGTTAACGATTCTTTAATTTTCGTTAAATTTTCTGACGTTATTATGTTTGTAGGATATTTTTCCAATAGTGGATAGTGAAGAAGAAACTTATGAATTATATTGTCAGTATTATACTAGTATTGGATTTAGTGTGCGTAAAGAGCACAAATTATTTTGGCCCGGTACTAGAATTTTAAAGTTACGTGAATATTGTTGCTGTAAGAGCGGATCAAAAAGAGCTACAAGTGTTCCAGATTCAGAGTTTAAATTTCGTCGGCTAGATACCAGGACAAATTGTCCGGCTGTTATTGTATTTAATGCGAACAAAGAAGGTAAAACAATTGACTGTTGGAAAATTTGTGGAAGAATATAATCATCCGCTTGCAAGTGAAAATGAAAGACACTTCCTTCACAACGAAGTGTAAGTAAGGAGAATGATAGTGTTCTACAGTCAATGACTGAAGCAGGCATAAGAACATCTGATGCATACTCCTACCTAGCTGATGAAGTAGGGGGATCTCAGAATTTGGGCTTCACCAAACGTGATGCATATAACTTTATTGACAAGAGAAGAAGATCTAAGTTAGATGGTGGCGATGCTGCTAGTCTTTTAGAATTACTTAAGGAACGACAATTACAGGATAATGTGTTTTCCTTTGATGTACAAGATGACATGAATAGGTTGACCAATTTTTTATGGATTGATGGCCAAGGAAAAATTGATTATGATTGCTTTGGCGATGTCATTACATTTGACACTACATATAGAATGAACAGGTATAATCTTGCATGTGCTCCGTTTGTGGCAGTTAATCATCATTGACAAAATGTAGTTATTACAATAGCGTTTATATCAGAGGAAACCATAGAAACATTCATTTGGTTATTTGAAACTTTTCTAAAATTTGTTTCCGGCAAGCAACCTTTGACATTATACACAGATCAAGATCAAGCAATGACTGTTGCAATTGGGAGAGTGTTGAGCCAAAGCCGACATCGTTTATGCCAATGACATATTGCTAAGAAGGCTCCTTCCAAAGTTCACTCATTCAATACAGATAGTACTATACGTTCTTTATTTTATACTTGTCTTCACAAATGGGATACCGTTGAAGAATTTGAAGAATGTTGGGGTCGAATGATTGTTCTTGGGAACCTTCAAGATAACAAATGGTTGAATGATCTCTACAAAATAAAAGAGAAGGTGTCTACGACATTTAATAAGAATGTTCTTGATCATGGTATTTTGTCTACTCAGAGGAGCGAGTCCATGAACAATATATGTCATGCAATTACAAAGGCCTCTTCTTCGTTGGTTGGTTATTTTCTTCAAATGGAGAAAATGATAATCAATTGTCGGGAAAAAGAAAAAGAAGAGGATTTCAGATGCAAGCATGAGACTGTCCATGTTGATGTTAAAAATTGTCCAATCTTAAAACAAGTCTCCAAGATGTACACCAGGATAATGTATGGTAAATTCTACGAGGGCTTCACAGTAGGGGCATTTGGTCTATTCATTGAAAAGGAGTACATGACAAGTGAAAACATATGCATTATGGAGATACGGTGGTGTGATCAAGTTGAAAATAACAAATATTGGACAGTTGAGCTTGATCTTAAGACATTTGATATAAGTTGTTCTTGTTGCAAGTTTGAAACAAATGGGATTTTGTGTAGCCATGCACTTAAAGCGTATACACATAAGAATTTAACAGGCATTCCAGAAAAATATTTACTTCGAAGGTGGATGGTACATGCAAAGAGGAGCATCTATCGTCATGATAACTTGAAGAGAAGTGAATCTTTTTGTAGCCTTGCTTTTAGAAATCATATGTGTCGTGCTGCGTATGATTTAGCTTTTCGTGTAGAAAAGTGTGAAATTACTAAAAAATATGTGTTAGACGCAATGGAAGAAATATCTCACTATGCAGACTCGTGCTTGGATAACAATATGACACGATCAAACCTGAAGAAAAAGTCCTCAATCAAGGATCCACCTCGCTTGAGGCCTAAAGGTGTTTCAAATGCTCGAATAAAAGATCACTGGGAAAAGCCAAGTACGTTTTTTTTGCACTATGCATTTTTTTGGTTAAAGAAGCATTTGATAATTTAAATTTTTATCTATTTCAGAGAGAAAACAAAACGTCAAGAGAAAACAAAAGCCTACGACGGTCTCAAATGAAAATCCAATTAAAGAAGAGCCTCCGATATACGAAGAACCAATTGAAGACATCATGTCTCAATCAATGCAAAATCTTGACGAGCAAATTGCACTCCAAGAAGTTTTTCCAACAGGATTTAGCTGTACTAGTTTTGTTTTCAATAAGTAAATACTGTCTATTCTAATTTTGTTTACTTTGATTTAACTTGCGTAATCATCATCATACAAACAAATTGTTTTCATGGAGTTTAAAAGATAAATATCCTGTCCGGGAGATCAAAAGTGATCTCCGGGGAGATCAAAAGTGATCTCCTGGCCGCGAGCATGTTAAAAACTGTTAAAAACCAAACAAACATCTTTCTCAAACATCATCATCAACACTAAATTGTTTTCATGGAGTTTAAAAGATAAATACTCTGTCAGGGAGATCAAAAGTGATCTCCTGGGAGATCAAAAGTGATCTTCTGGCCGCGAGCATGTCACATAAGCTGTTACATACCAAGCAAACATCTTTCTCAAACATCATCATCAACAATAAATGTTTTAAAGATTTCAAAAGCAATTTCTGCCCTAAATAAGGGCATTTTCTCAGCCCAGTCTTCGCAATCTTTCCAATTTGTGACTGTAGGCTTTAGAATGTGCTCCATGTATTTGATGACGTATACACCACAATCGTACGAATTAATCTGGCGGGGTACATTCTTAGCTAGAGCCAAATTCCAATTGTTGAAGTTATAATTCAGCATCTTACACGTGGCTTTTTGAAGAACTCTAATCTGCACAAGGTAAATAACAAATACATTATGAACCAATGTTAAAAGTTCTCACAAAAAAAAACAATGTTCATAAGATATACTTATGCTATATACTTACTGAGTCTCTTGCCATATCTTTTTGTTTAGGATTTGGAAGTGAGTCGTGCAAAATCCATGTCTTCTTTGAGGTTATACCCACCAATAGAAACCAATGTTCACCACAACACACCGGCATTAAAATGATTTGTGACGCTTGAATGTTGGTCTTTGTGATATGTGATACAAAGGTTTCCACTGAGGAATACTTTATTGTAGCCTTTGGATCTTGGTTGTGCAACTATAAAATTAAACATTGGCTAACTATCAGAAATAAATTATTTGAAATATAATAAATTCTTGAAAAATTCTTGAAAAACCTACCCATAGATTAGCACTAACATAGAGATATGGACGACACAAATTTTTGTCTTTTTCTCTACGAATTTCTAAAATTTTGGCGTATGCATCGACATGGCAATCACCAATGTACTCGGTGGAAAGGAGATCTTCCATTGTGTCTCTGAAAGCTACAATATTTTAACCGGTGAATGCTATGTGATTCCTAAAACATTAATGCAAATAAAAAAGTTAGTATTCATAACATAAAATCAACATAATTGGCATATAAAAATAAATTAATAGGCATCTTACATGGAGGGAATAGAGCTCATCCTAGTGTGGACAAAGTCTCTTTTCTCTTCGGATAGAAGTGATTTTCCTGGATACTCTTCATTGTAGGGTTCAATAATATTTTCATCTATTGGTATATTAGCTTTTTTATATGGGGAGTCATCTATATCTACAACCGCTAAATCTAAACCCGTAGGAGAGCAAGGAATGCTAGGTGAAGCTTGCTGCCGATGGATGAGCTCTTCAACACGCTCGCTTAATGAATCAATTTTTTTTATTAATTTTATCATCAATCTTGTCTAGACGAGCAAACAATCTATTCTGTAAATCTTTAATAATTTTGACAATCTGGGGGGGGGGGGTGGAGCATCTGGTGGAGGAGAGGATGATGTTTGATCATGTGGAGCTGAATCGTGTAGGGCTGGATCATGTGGAGCTGGATCATGTGGAGCTGGTTCATCTGATTTCACACTCTTCAATCTCTTTTGGACAAGAGGAAGTGGATATATCATTACTCTCTTTGACCTCTTTCTCTCGCAACTGAGATGAGATATGAAGATCAATAACACAGCATAATTTCTTCTCATCTTCAGTTACATCCTCCATTTCCTCCCGAACCTACAAGAGTAATTACAAAGTATGTTAAAAGAAATGCATAAAAATGTTTGAAATTAATCAATAGTATATTGATATTTACATGCTCATCAGTCATTCGAGGCACAGTTCTCCACAAATCTTTTAACTTGAATGTACATTTCTCAGACCATCTATACAGTCGTGGTATTTGCTCAGGAAAAGGAGCAGGAATGCTTATGGTATGTTCAAAATACCATATCTGAAAGCATAACAAGAAATGATTATGTTTTGATAACAAACATATATAAGTAGTTGATTTGCAAAAAATAATATACTCACGATCAATGCATGTGTGCATCCGTATAGATATCCCAAAGATCCCTGAGGCCGTACATAAATATTACTTGAGGGAGTAGGAGTTAGCTTGCCCCTTGCAGACTTGACACTGATCATTAAGTATGAGTGTATGGCTTGGGCCCAATTAATTTTTTTGAAAGCTTCCAATTCCGACAAGTTCTCAAACAACTGTGGAGTATATTCTAGACTAGAGGGAAAGAATATGTTGCATACTATATGTAAAAGAAGGGATTTCAAGGCAACCGCACAACTTCCACTATCCATTTCAACAATTTCTTTCCTTAAAATGGCTTCCTAACAGCATAAGGTTTGGGCTCAATGACTATGTTCTCCCCATTATTTGGTAGCCCCATAATTAGTGCTATATTATTAGGGGTAAATGACAGCTCCCTTGAACCAATAGAAAATATGTCCTTGCTTGTATCATAGATAGAAACCAAGTTATACAATAGAGGAATATTTTGTGGTACCCTTGGAGCAGTGAAAATAGATAAAACATTTGATTCTTTCACCTTTTCCTTCTCCTTCGCAAGCAATCGATCAATTATTTTCTCTACTTGGCCTACAAAGTTGGAGAAATAACACCTTGAACTTAAAAAATGCCGGCTTTCACCTTTCTCTATCTATATCTGTCAAACAAGGAGGAACAGACTTGTGATCAAGGTTTTGATCTTTTTAAATTTCAGATTAGAAATGATCACCTAACTAGAGAGCAAATGTGGTCTCCAGGAGATCACCCATGAGATCAGAAATGATCTCCATGGAGATTAGTTTTGATCTCCAGGATGATTTCTTGACTGGAGAACAATTTTGATCTCCAGGAGATCAAAAATGATCTCCATGGAGATCAGTTTTGATCTCCAGGATCTCCTGACTGGGGAATAATTGTGATCTCCAGGAGATCACCCAGGAGATCAGAAATGATCTCCATGGAGATCAGTTTTGATCTCCTGGTTGATCTCCTGACTGGAGAACAATTGTGATCTCCAGGAGATCACCCAGGAGATCAAAAATGATCTCCATGGAGATCAGTTTTGATCTCCAGGATGATCTCCTGACTGGAGAACAATTTTGATCTCCAGGAGATCACCCAGGAGATCTGAAATGATCTCCTTGGAGATCAGTTTTGATCTCCAGGATGATCTTCTGATTGGAGAACAATTTTGATCTCCAGGAGATCACCCAGGAGATCAGAAATGATATCTATAGAGATCAATTTTGGAGATCAATTTTGATCTCCAAAATGATCTCCCAGATGTTTATTATACAGAACTGGGCGATCATCTTCCACGTTAGCCGGAGATCGTCTTCCACGTTCGAAAGAAAACCCTAAAACAAACCCTAAAACAAGCCAAGGTCTGGAACTCACCTCTGGATGATATTTGAATGAGAGGCTGGAGAAACTTCGGTAAGATGACGACGAGAATGCACAGTTCGCCGGAGATTAGACGGAGATTAGCCAAGTTCGTCGGAGTTCGCGAGCAACAGGAGCCAGGAAAAGTGAAAGAAGAAGAAGAATTAGCGGGATTTTACGTGAATTTTACGGACCGCCGTGATTTGTCCACGTGTCGTGCCCACATTTAACCCGGACCTAGATTTCCATACGGGCTCCGGTTCCAAAAATCCCGCTTTCATCGGAGGGTGATGACCCAGTTCAAGAGCACTATTTGTGTCCTTCGCAGTGATAATGAGGGGAATATGATGATCACGGTTTATTTGGTTTCTATTTCGCTAATCATGGTATTGTACATTAAACATCCGTGTTCACACCTCCACTCTTGTTGAATGCAAAAACAGGCATTCCCTTGAGGTTGCTGTTGTGGACAACGCGGATACACGAGTGTTGTAACCCTAGTGCTTGTGAAGGGAGACGGAGTTGAGGGAAGAGGAAGAGGAAATCCTATAAGAGGAGAAGAGGGTTAGAGAGAGAGGAAGAGTTATTTAAAGAGAGGAGAAATTTTTCATATTTCATTTCCTTATTCAAATATAAGACAAGCCCCCCTTAAATAAGGCGCCAATGGCACGAGTGTAAATACCAGTTACAACTAAATACGCAAAATATTAAACATATAAAAAGGACTACATAACGACTCGACTTAATACGACTTAATACATAAAATACTAACTAACTTGATAACTAATGTTGGACCATAGCACTTCACCCGTCCTTCAATTTGAGCTTGTCCTCAAGCTCAAACTTTAGTAGGATGTGCAGCTCTTCTGGCTCCTTGATCTCGCGCCAAAATAACGCCTTGTAGCGTGTCGCGGTGACGTTGGCAGCAAGGTCTAGTGGCGGCGCCGTTGGAAGGACGAGCGGTTGAAGCGAGGGATCCGACTGGCCCGACGAAGGAGCAGGAGGTAGAAATGGCAGGATGGCCGAGGGAACAACGACCGACAGAATAAAGGGGTCACGCGGGACTGGCGATGCGGCGGCGAACAACGACAGGAAGTTGGCCGGTAAGGCCTCCATAGTCGGCGACGAAAACGGGTTTGGCGTGGACGGCGGTGCGGTGCGTTGTAGAAACGACAATGCGGCCGAAGGGGCCGACAGAGTACTGACCAACAACAGAGGCAGTGGTGTGGTCGGAGGCGATAGAGCGGAGACTGGCGTGGAGACTGGAGAATGGGACCGACAAGGCAGGGTCCGGTGGCAGAGGAGGCGGAACAGCCGGTGGCGGAACGTTAAAGTTTCCCGATTGCTGCAATTGATCAAGTTTGACATTGAAGCGAGACATGGAGTATTGAAATGATGTTGACCACTTCAACAACATTGAGTGGAGGACGGCCGCATCCGCGATGCTAAGATTAAAGTTCTTCAAATTTATGGAATTATTAATTATTTTGCTTAAAAATAATTAACCATCCAAATAATAATTTGAAGGATGGCGAGCCGGGTGGCTGGTGTTGGAAAATCTGCGGTTCAAGGAGGCGCTGGGCTCGATAAAAATGGGCGTGGTTGCTCGATATGTGTGGTGAGCGTGCAACGTTGGGCTCTAGGTGGAATTTACGTAGAAGACGCGTGCGACTTGGTCGCCTGGAAGGGAAGTAGAGAGGGCTGCTCGATTGGGCAGGGCGGTGTCGACGAAGAGGCGTCGACGCAGGAGGCGGCCACCCTTCTGTTTCCCTAGACTGCGCTGGACGAAAAAAAGGCGCAGAGACGCGAAGGATCCTTGCTGTCTGGAAGCGTCGTCGGTGGGTCGATGAATGATGCGACTGAGAACGGCTGGGAATGAAACGATGCGGCTGTGGCTTGCAGATGCAGTTGGAGTGCGACTATGGCTTGTAGATGGAGTCGACGAACATCACCGAAGGTGCGTCTGATGCATGCGCCATGGAAGATGAAGTAGACAGCAGCCGTGGAAGATGTTGCTTGCTGTCTCAGACCCGTCCGGAGAGGCTATCGAGAACGGGGACGAAGAAAAGGCGTCAGCGCGATATTAGTGTGCGTCTGCGGAAGAGGACCGAGTGGCTCTGATACCAAGTTTTTATGAACAACGCGGATATAAGGGTGTTGAAACCCTAGAGCTTGTGAAGGAAGACGAAGTTGAGGGAAGAGGAAGAGGAACCCCTAGAAGAGAAGAGGGTTAGAGAGAGAGGACAAGGAATTTAGAGAGAGAAGAGGAATTTTTCATATTTCATTTATTGATTCAAATACAAGACAAGCCCCCCTTAAATAAGGCGCCAAGGGCACATGTGTAAATACCCGTTACAACTTAATACGCGAAATATTAAACATATAAAAAGGACTACATAACGATTCGACTCAATACGACTTAATACATAAAACACTAACTAACTCGATAGTTGACGGAGAACCATAACAGTTGCTCGTTGTCTTCTCATCACTATGCATTTTCCCAAATCTTATTTGATCGATGTCGTTCTAACCGCTGCCCATCTCATCAAACGATTACCATCCTGCATCTTGGACTATACTACATATATTATCCGTCTCTCCACCTAATGTGTCATTCATAAATGCCACTCCATATATTTGGGTGCATTTGTTTTGTCCACGTTCATTAGCCTCGTTAGGATGAACTTGATCATTTAGCTCAGTGTTGTGTATTTATTAGTTATTTGTCCACCACGAAGGGGTAGCAGTTTTACCACCCCTCGCCACTACGTATTTTTTGCACCATGGATGTCAACTTCTGCGAGGGAGAATCCTACTTTTCAGATCCGAATCACTCCATTCATTGGGGGGGGGGATATATCTCCACTTCTGATTGTCTGTCATCACAGACATATATGTACACATGACACTACCATTCCACCCATACCAGTGCCCTCCTCAAACACAAATTTTGGAGATGGATTTTATCTTCCTCTTGCTTTGATGAAAGGTAAAGCAATCTGCATGGAACACCCTATATCCAACTATGTTTCTTATCATTATCTTACCCATGCGAACCAAACTTTTGTTACATTATTATCCTTTATTACAATTTTTAAGATGTGGAAGGAAGCCCTGCGTATCCCTGAATGGGCACATGCAGCGGAGGAAGAAATGTCCGCCCTTGATAAGAATCACACACGAGACATTTCTCCTCTTGCTCCACTGAAGAAAGCAATTAGTTCGAGGTGGGTGTTCTCTGTTAAACAAAATCAGGATGGTAAGATGAAATGTTACAAGGCAAACCTGGTGGCTCAAGGATGTGTAGGCGAGCACAAATAACCTGTTTGAGGTCAGAGGAAATAGCCTAGATAGTGGTCCCCAACAATGTCAGAAATGTGGGTGGCAGTTTCGATGAACTCATTCATGTAGGCATCCACCGATTAGAACTGCTGCACTGCAGAAAGATGTTCAAATGCGTTGCACAAGCGATGTGCGTCATAACACCAAATGAGCTTCCTTTAGAATAAAGACAACGTGAGGCGTGTGTTGGATAGCCAGATCCAATGTAGGACGAGTTATCTATGTAGATGGTCTTGGTGGTACCTTTTATTGGCCGGTGATCCCATCTAACTCGAAAAGTTGCCACGCGTGTGCAAGAGGATCTGTGCCCAAAGGTTGGGATGTTTACCCGACAACGGTGAGTCATATACACACCCGTGGTACAAGGTTATCAGGATCGCGATCCGGATCATAGGATCTTACGATCCTACGATCCAGATGTTGTAAATCGATCTTTATTTTGTAAAGCGATCCTCGATCTGAACCTACTCTCCAATCCGATCCTATCTCAAAATGATCTCATCTAGGATCTCGATTCTGACAAACTTGCCGTGGTAGCGTCGATCGAGATTAGAATCGATAATGGAATCTTACAACCATTCAATACAAGCATCAATGATGTACCATGCATTGGAGTTTTCAGATTCCATTTAAGGGTTGGCTCGAAGAGGCCATCGGGAGGCTACGACAGGTCAGAACAAATTTTTAGCACCTGGGTCGGTGAATCCCTTCTCACATCCTCGATGAATCCCTAAATTTTCACATAGGAGCTGCAGCGGAGAGGGCTGCCAGAGAGACGGTGGAGGCACACGAACTCTATCAGCATAGTGTTGCCAGCTTTAGCCCCGCCCATGGGCCATGCAATCGAGGATCGGGCTCTGTTTGCATGATTGAATGATCACTCACAGGATTGAAGCATTTGGTACACAAGGAGCTATTTGGTACTGGGAAAAAGCGGGAAATTACTCATGAATTAATAGGAATGTGAGATAAAAGATGGAGATGTTGGACTGCAAGGAAACTCAAAGTGGGGGCGAATAAGGTTTATGACAAATAATTTTCTTCTTTTCAAATCAGTTAAACATGCTATGACAAAATAAATGTTAGCGTGTCAAGTTTTATGATTGGTTTTATTTTTTTCTGTATTTGGTCACTCTTATATATAAAGGAGGTGACCCTTGATTAATTGTAATTTTCTCCCGACTTCCAACATGGTATCAGAGCCGGGAGAACCCTAACCTCAGCTTGCCCGTCCTAGATCTTCGGCCGCGTTGCTCTCCTACCGCTCCTTCCCTCAGCGGCTCAACGGAGATTCCTTCCGTCTTTTCTCTTCCGTCGTAGCTTCCGTCGTTCAGCGTCACAGAGTAGCTCCCGCTTCTTTCGCTTCCACTCAGCGACCTGCATAGCTTCCGCATAGTTTCCAGACAACAACTACTCCTTCCGCCTCCGCCTGCTCCTGCTTCCGCCGTCAGTTTTCTTCCGGACGCAGGATGTATGCGACAGTAGGGATCCTCTTCCGAGCGTCTGATGTCTATTTTTCTTGAGGGGATGAACCCTCCATTGCTCTTCTCCTTGTGTACTTGGCTCAGCTTCTTCGCCAGGATCAACTATGCTTCTTTTTCTATGAGAAGCTACTAGGGCTGCGCCCCTTTGTTCCCGTTGGCTTGTTCTCGTGATTTCTATACTCGGGTTGCTATGAAAGGGAGTGTTAATTCTCCAAACATGTCCTTCGGTGGGCGTGTTGAGTTCTCCCCGATGTCGACATTGGGCTCCGGTCGTACTCTCCATGACCATGCGTCCCCTCAATTTACTACCATGAAAATTGATGGCACAAATTATCTCCCGTGGGCTCGTTTAATTACTCTTGCCTTGAAGAGCCGCCGTATGTTTGGATATGTTACCGGAACTACGAAAGCTCCTGCTTAGACTTCTCCTGAGTGCTCTCAATGAGAGTAAGAAAACTCCCTGGTGATGTCGTGGCTACTCAATTCTATGCAGGAGTGCATAATTCAGAATTATCTATTCCTGGACACTGCCACAAATATTTGGAAGCGAGCTAGAGGTTACTTATTCTTGTTGTGGCAATGCTGCACATATACATATTTTTCAACTACACCGGCGGATTTCCTCTTGAGGCAAGGTGATTGTTCTCCTTCCTCCTATTACCTGGAGTTTACTTGGCTCTACCAAGAGTATGATCACTTCAATGCTCTCGCTCTTGTCTCCCCTGAAGATGAAGTACTAGTTCGGGCTCGAGAGGAATGCAACTGGATCTTCGAGTTTCTCCATGGTCTACATCGAGATTTTGATCCTATTAGTGTCCAGATTCTTGGGCGTTCTTCTCTTCCCTCCCTGCCAGAAGTTTACAGTCTTGTTCAGCAAAAAATTTGATTGCCGTCAGACTCTACCTACCGACTCCGCCTCGGAGGGTTCTTCCCTTGTGACTCACTTTAGCCCTGGTGGTCGTCCCTCTCATGACTACAGGCCCCGTTCTGGCGAGAAGGATCATCTGATGTGTGATTATTGTGGGAAGGCCCGTCATACTAAGGATACTTGTTTCAAGTTGCATGATTTTCCTTCTTCCAGGGGGGTCACCTCTCAGATGCTTCAAAAGATATTCCTCTTGCTTCTACTTCTGCTCTCTCTTCGGACAAGATTATTGCCTTCCGACGTCTCACGTTTGATACATGGACAACCTTCCGAGCGCTCTACTTCTTCGTCCTCCCATGCCCACTAAGGGCCCTTAGGTACTCATTCTTCTACCACCCATTCATACACGTAGTGGATCATCGACTTCGGAGCCACCAATTATATGAGTGGCTTTGCTTTAGGTTTTTTTATACTCTCTTCTGTCTGGTCGAGACAAAGTGAGTATTGCTAATGGTTTTTTTCCTCCATCGCGGTGAAAGGAACCATTCTCCACTCTTCCCTCACTCTTTCGCCAGTTCTTCATGTTCCTAAGTTCACTCGAAACATTATGACGATTAGTCACTCGACTAATTCTATAAACTGTTCCATGAATTTTTTCCATCTTTTTATATCTTTCAGTATCTGAAGACGAGGAAGTTGATTAGCTCTGGTAGCCCGTGCGATGGATTATATCTGTTTGACCCCTCCATCTTGGCTCCTCCTCGTGCTCTTCATGTGTCTTCGCCTCCTGATTTGGATTCCTGGCACTGTCGCTTAGGACATACATCTATCACTGTTATGAAATTTCTATTACCCACTATGTCGAACTATGTGTTTAACAATTTTACTTGTGATGTGTGTAAACAAACATGCATCTCTTCCTCATTTGTTCCCTCCTAGTGGTACTCCTTTTGCGTTTATTTATTTTGTTGCTTGAGGGTCTTCCCAGCTTGCTTCTATTTCCGGTTGTTAATGCTTTGTCACGTTTATATATTGTTTTTCTCGTTACACTTGGGTGCACCTAATGAAAACCAAATATGAAGTTTTTCCTTTATTTTAGTAGTTTCATAAGATGATCGCCACTCAGTTCAATGCCACTGTTAAAGTGTTGCGAAGTGATAATGGTTGAGAGTACATTGACTCTCACTTTGAGCGACACCTTTCTGACTTGAGTATCATCCACCAAACGTCATGTGTTCACACCTCTGCCCAAAATGAGGGCACTGAGCGTAAGAATCAACATCTACTTGAGGTTGCTCGATGTCTCTTAAAATTCACCTTCCAAAATATTACTAAGGGGACACTATTCTTATATCCGCGCATCTTATTAATCGCTTGCCTACCCATATCCTTCACCACATAACCCCGCTGAAAGCTCTCACTATTACTCCTACCGAGATTACTCCACATATCTTTGGGTGTGTGTTTTGTCCACATGCACCACACCTCCAAGCTTGGTTACCGTGCGCTTCAGTGTGTTGTCTTTGGCTACTCTCTTACCCAAAATGGGTATGTGTTTTCATCTTGTGACACGAAAGACTTTTGTCTCCATGGATGTCACGTTCCATGAATCCACGTCCTATTATGGGAGCTCACTTCAGGGGGAGACTGGTACCATGGAAGTGAGCTCTCCCTCTATTCCTCTACACATTTCTCCTCCATATCAGCATGTTCTTCATTCTGGTGTTTTGCTTTCAGCATTGCCCCCTCACCCTACTCCTCCTTTGTAGGTTTATACTCATCGACGAAGGGGTACAAACAATCAGATCTCGCACACCATACCAAAACCAACGCTTGATCCGCCTACTGGTCTCTAAGGTAACCGTACTTTCACTCATAATCCCTTGTCTCATTATGTGACTCATGACTCTTTGTCCATTCTTGCATAGAGCATTTGTCACTTCTCTGTCTTCCATATCAATCCCTTCCTCGTGGAAGTAAGCTCTGGGGCACAAAAAGTAGAAAGAAGCTATTCTGGAGGAGATGATGACTCTTGAGAAGAATCACACATGAGATCTTATTTATCTTCCTCAAGGCAAGACCATGGTTGGATGTAAATGGATCTTTTCTGTGAAACAAAATTCCCAAGGTCTTGTGGACTGTTACAAGGCTAGGTTGGTGGCCAGAGGATACACCCAGACGGCTGAGATTGACTATCGGGAAACCTTTGCTCTCTTAGTAAAGATGAATTCCATTAGAATTTTGCTCTCTTGTTTTTCCTGCAAAGGGTGAAGTCTCAGCCAGTTGGACTTGAAAAATGCCTTCCTCCATGAGGATTTGAATGAGGAAGTTCATGTCTCTGGCTCCGGGTCTTACCTCTGAGGGATATGAGGGAAAGGCATGCAGATTAAAGAGAGCTTTATACGACCTTAAACAATCTCCGAGGGCTTGGTTTGGAAGATTCCAAAGAGCCATGATTACATTTGGGTATACTTAGAGCAATGTCGATCTTACTCTATTTGTAAAACACAGACAAGGAAAACTGACTGCGTTGATTGTCTGTATGAATGATATTGTCATAACTGGGGATGACATGGAGGAGATAAAAAAAAATCTGAAGACAAGATTGGCTAGTGAATTTGAGGTAAATGATCTCGGGAATCTCAAATACTTTGTTGGCATTGAAGTTGCAATATCCAAGCATGTCATCTTTATCTCCCAGAGGAAGTACATCCTAGACCTGCTGGAAACAATAGGAATTAGTGAGTGTAGACCTGCAAACATCCTAATTGAAGTCAACAATAGATTAAAGAGGGATGGTGGAGAAGTTGTTGTAGATATCAATGATTTTAATGGCTTGTAGGGAGGCTCATCTTCATATTTCATACTCGCCCATATATCTCTTATGCTGTTGGAATTATCAGTCAATACATGCATTGTCCAAAATCTCACCACTTGGATGCTGCCCACCGTATTCTTCGGTATCTTAAAATATCTCTTGGGCGTGACATCTTGTTTTCTCCCAACAAAGAATTAACCATTGAAGTATTCACAGATTCTGACTGGGCGGGATCAGTTGATGATCGGAGATCTACTTCTGAATATTGTACTCTGGATGTGGATATCTGGTAATCTGGAGAAGTAAAAAACAATAGGTGATTGTCAAGTCGAGTACCGAAGCTGAATTCAGAGCTATGACCCATGGAATATATGAAGGAATGTGGATTCAATCTCTTATGTCTGAACTTGAGATTCAAGGAAAGGGTCCAATCCGTCTATATTGTGATAACAAGGTGGTCATTAGAATCACGCACAATCCAGTTCAGCATGACCACACTTATCATGTTGAAGTCGATCGTCATTTCATCAAGTAGAACATATTGAGTGGAGTTGTGAGCACTCCTTTTATCTCATCTGATCAACAGCTGGCAGATGTCCTCACTAAGGGGTTGAGTCTTAGAGCATTTGGAAACATTATGTCCAAGTTGGGTTTGACAGACATCACAAGCCCAACTTGAGGCGGAGTATTAGTGTGTCAAATTTTATGTTTGATTTTATTTTTCTTGTATTTTGTCACTCCTATATGTAAAGGAGCCGACCCTTGGTTAATAGTAATTTTCTCCTGACTTCCAACAGTAAATTTCAGAGATTGTTCGTTTGAAAAAAAATGAAATTCTTTTATTCAAGATTAGATATTTTCACACAAAGATTGAAGACGTTGAATAAAATAACTTGGGGTTTTTTATACAGACTCGGTCCTCAAAGTAGTTGGCCTTCGCATATACACCCTTGGATTTGCCTCAAGCCCCCTAGACCAAATCCAACTATCCAAGGCTTAGGGCCTGTTTGGCGGGGCGACATGCTTCCGATTTTTATGCCGCCCCGCCAAACAAATAAATGACGCAGGCGGTGGCAAGGCTGCCACCGCTAATTTTACCTGCCACAGGTGGGGACCCGCGACTGACAACGCTGAAGCCCTTTTTTAGGGCTGCAACACTGTTTTTTTAAAAAAATATATTGAATAAACGTTTAATATTTAACTTTTTTTTAATGTTTTATAAAATATATTTAACTTATAATAAATACTATATAAGTTTAATATATATATATATATAATAAATATTTAACATTTAATAAAATTTTAAAAAATAATGTTAACATTTATATAAATATTTAATATTTAATAAATACTAAAAATAATTTAAAAAAGTAATTTTAACGTTTAATAAAATTATATTAGCATTTAATATATTTAACTTTTTGTAATTATAATTAACTTTTTTATTAAAAATTAATTTACTTTTAATAAAATTATATTAAAAGTTAGTTATTAATGTTTTTAAAAGATAATATATTAAAGTTTTAAATGTTAATTCTAATAAAATATAATCAACATTTTAAGTTTTAACGTGTTAATTAATTATATTAAACATTAATATATTAAACAATTTTAAATATATTATACGTGCATAGATATATATTAATTTTTTTTAAAATTTATATTATATATAAATATTATACGTGCATAGATATTTAGCGTTTCTTTTAATTTTTTTTTTGCGTTTATTTATTTATTTATATATATTTAACTTAAATGTAAATATATCTTTATATATTACAATAATACTATATATTATTTGTGCATATTGTTGAAACCGAGATTCGGTTCCACCTGGAGTTCGGATTTAGGGTGCAGCTCACACCTACTTCTCCCAAGCCGTCCCTTGGTGAGAGACCTGAGTTTGGAAAATGACCCTTGACTCTAGCGTGGAGGTCCCACCTCACACCCGGAAGACCTTTGAGATCTCCCCCACCCTAGCCAATGCTGAGCTAGGTGCCTTGGAGGATGAAGGAGGAAGAAGAAGAGTGGTGAAAACGGATCCTCTCCAAGGCACCCCTAAGGGTCTATTTATAGATTTCTGAAAACGGCCTGTAAATAGCCAACCTCCGCTACTCTGAAATTACTGAAAACACCATGGGCTGGTCTGCCAACAGCCAAACTCCGCTGTTTTGAACAGCTATTCGCAGCCCACCATGGGCAAAATAACAGACCCTCGAGTCGGGCAAGTACTCCAGCAGGGCGAGTACTCCAGCAGGGCGAGTACTTTAGCAGGACGAGTACTCCAGAAGGGAGAGTACTCCAGCCGGGCGAGTACTCCAGCAGGGCGAGTACTCCAACCGGGCGAGTACTCCAGCAGGGAGAGTACTCCAGCAGGGCGAGTACTCCAGCAGGGAGAGTACTCCAGCAGGGCGAGTACTCCAGCAGGGAGAGTACTCCAGCCGGGCGAGTACTCCAGCCGGGCGAGTACTCCAGCCGAGCGAGTACTCCAGGCACTAGCAAGCTAGGCAAAATTTTCCTCCCCCTACTAGTATATCATGTAGATCAACAATAAATTGGCCTCCAAGAGTGCAAAACTCCCAAAAAGCTTAAAAATGTGTAGCAAGTCTTACCGTTTGTGGGCCCCATTCCGCGAATACGGGGTTGTACACATATATATATATATATTTATATTTGCATTTTAATAATAATTAACATTTTTAAAATATTATAATTAGATTTTTATTTATTTTTATTCATTTTAATTAGTTTCACTGTTTATATTATTTTGACTGTTTAATCTTCATTATATTTAATTCTGCACCACTGTTGAGAATCCTGTTTTCCAAAAAGTTTCATAAATTTTTCCACCTCCCAGAAAAACAGCTCATTCCTCCACCACTGTTTCCTATCGCTATTTCTCCCAGCGCTGCAACTTAGCCAAACATGCCCTTAGTCTCCAATTAATTCACTCCTTAGATCTGACAAAGATCTAGTCGCTATACCATAACATATTCGACATCCTTGATCCCCCAAGATCTACTTGCCGAAACAAGGTGAATTCACACCCTAGATCTTCCATGATATAGTCGGCACAACAACCGCGAATTACAGCCCTTGAATTTCCTCAAGCCCCCTAGACTTAATCCAAGGCTTATTCTAGTATGCACTCCTTAGATCTGACATAGATCTAGTAGGTATACCATAGCAAATTCCGCACCCTAGATCCACCCAAGGTCTACTCGTCGAAACAAGACGAATTCACACCCTAGATCTTCCATGATATAGTCGCCACAACAATCACGAATTCCATGTTTACAAAAGAAGGATATTAAAATGTTCAAAGAAAATACAACATGCGGAAGATTAATTAAGATCTGAAAAATTTCCTCAAACCGACGACGAAGAAAGAAGACGAAGGCGTGGCTGCATATTTGCGTTGTTTATTTGCAAAACCTTCGTTTTTAATGATCTTTAGTGATGGCTTCTTCCTCTTGATCCTTTGGAATAAGTGAGAGAGTTCTTCAGTGCTCCAAGACGCTAGGGTGAGCCTCCTCGAGAAAATTATTAAAATCCTCTCAGGGAATGACAACCTGTGCATATAAATAGAATCTTTAAAATATTTTGGGAGCTATCGTCGAGTACAAGTATCAAAATCCCCCGCAGTGTGCTGCTTTTGCAAGGTGGTAGCATGTAAATTTTTTTCTATGATTTAAGTCCTGATTATTGTTGTGGGGCGCTAGCGCCTTCTACGGGGGCAGTTGTATGCATGATTCATTTTGTCTAGGTTGTCCTGAAGTCTTCCAGGCAATATGCATGTTGATAAAGAAGTTTTTCCTTCCCTACCGTGGGCAGTATCTAGTACCGCCAGCGTAGTGTTCATTTTCTAGCCACTGTCTTTGTTTTGTTCGATCAATTCTTCTCTTTCATCACCTGTACTTGCACTTTATCAAAACTTGCAAATGGACATTTGAGATTTATCAAGATTTGTTATTCTCAAATAAAGAGAATGTTGAAAAATGTTTCAACAACTCTCCCTAAGTGTGTGATATTTGACAATCTCAAATTTAGAGGAAATATAATCATTAGTGGCTTAGTAGGGAAGTATTTGAAAAAATAATCATGAGAGGTAAAGTGGGAAGGACAAAAAAAAAATCTCATAGATCGACAATGTTCAAATATTTTGCAAGATAAATGTACAAACATGGTAGAGATCATAATGAGTAGTCTAATACTTTAATTTAAATATATGGTGTGTGTAATGAAGCTAAAAATTCCAATTATTTTTGCAAGATAAATGTACTAACATGGTAGAGATCATAATAAGTAGTCTAGTACTTTAATTTAAGTGTATGGAGTGTGTAATGAAGCTAAAAATTCCAATTTTTATCTGTAGAAGCATTGCGTGAAACAATGAAGTGTACATAGCCAGGGGCGGATCCAGACAGTTCATTGGGGGGGGGTGAGATATAAGGTAGGATGATTTTTTTTTTTTTACAAAAATAAACTCATTTTAACTTTTAGGGTAAATCATAACCTCAAACATGGAAGAATGTTGAGTGTAATCACTTTTCTTTCTTCACTTGATGACAACATCAGGACACAATATAAACTATCAACCAAACATCATCTAAACTACCTGTGTTGTTACCCATCAAAGTTTAACCTATGGGCAGTACAATCAACACTCTTATTCCAAGAAAATGACTAAATGAGCTAGCCAAGATGAAACTGCCTATATTGGCCTATTCTCTATGGAAGAGGATATAGTCCACCCAGCTGCCAAGGTGGGCATAAGGGCACCACTGTCTTCTATTGACAGTGACTGTGAAGATGAAGAAGACTACAACCTCATGGCTATGACTGAAGAAAATTAGAATAAATCTTATCCAGATGAAGTAATCATTTTAACCATGTTTTCTTCAAAATTTGATTATGAAACTGGCCCAGATTCTGAGGCATCCTATTCATCCAATGAGGAGGATGTATTAGAACTTGAAGAGGATGTCAATCAATTGATTGATAAATATGATGTTCTCCTGGAAGCTCTGAAGAAGAGCAAAAAATTTGTTAAGATGCAAGCTGAAGAGATTGAATCTCTGCAGCAGACAACATCTATGCAATCTGAGTCAGCTTCCCAGCTAGCTCACATGAGCAAAGAAATTAGTCAACTGAAAACTATCACCATTATGCAAGTGAGCACTATTAGTCAGAAGAGCATGATCATTAAGGATCTTGAAGAGAAGCTCCTCAAAGAGAGAAAGCTAGTGGAGAAATTTTCCAAGCCTAAGACTGTGTTGCCACTCATTGATACCTTCACCTTTCAGAATAATAGAAGGGGGTTGGGATTCAAGTGGAATGCTGGAGCAACTCATTCCAAAAGGAAAGGCAAGGCTCTAGTTGTGCCTCAAATCACCTTTCAGAAGGTAGTTTTCTCTTCTAATAGGTATGACCATGACAACATGTATGGTCACTGGATGAATATAAGTTCTTCATATAAGGGCAATAATGCACCCTACAATGGGAGGAGAAAGAGGATGAGGTTGTGTGCTTTGAAAGCCCATCACGAAGAAATTCAAATGACCCATCATGGACCATCTGTATTTGGTGTCACAACTCCTACATTTAAGAGAAATGCAGTTGTCTCTTCCCAGAATCTTCCAATAAAGAAGCAGACAAATGACATGATTGCAATCATTTCTCACTTGTCCATTTCTGATGCCATCAACACCATGTCAGCTGCAAAGCAGACACATGATGTTGTCAAACAAAATCAGTCAAGAGAACCTGCTTGCAGGCTTACATTCAGCCAGATTCTAGCTGATAGAAACAGGAAAAAAGTTGTTTTCTCTGCTGAATAAAAGCATCATGATGCTTCATCCACCTCTAGGAATGTTCAAAAGAAAAGATACAACATTCATGAATGTTGGTGTTGTGACAAATAGGGCATTTTACCATAGATTGTTGGTTTAATCCTACAACACCACATGCTATGAAATCTAAGTCTGCAAAGTCTATCCCTGTTGGTCTGAGTGCATCAAAGACTAACACGAACCAAGGACTCAAATTTCTTTGGGTGCCTAAGATAAACTAAAATTGTTTTGCAGGTAGGCCCAATCACCAACTAGATGTCTATATGTTGTTGTCCTGCAAATGAAAATGATTAGGAACGCAAAGTAATTCATGCTCCATCACCTCCTACACAGGGGAAGCAGCAATATCAGAAAACCTAAAATTTGGAGTTTGATGAGTAAGAGTGGATCTGTAATGATAAAATCTGGGGGGGGGGGTGGTGGTGGAAGAAACTTCCTCGACTATAGGATCTTCCAGACCATGGATGGTGCAAAAAGGGGCTTCCACAAGTGAAGTGGGGTTTCCTCCTCACTAGTGGTTTCTTTTACTTGCACTAGACATGATAGGGCCAGGCAATCCTGTACTGGGATGGTTTCCAAGACAGACGTGTCTGAGACAAAAATGGTGAGAGTAATTGTAGAGGGAGACTTAGGCAAGGAGTCCACACCACTAATTGGGTAGGAGGGGGCTTTCACAAACAAGCGAGGAGGTTTCCCCTTCACTGGTGGCTGCCTCTTTCTGCATGGCATGCGACATGGTGAAGCAAGCTGGCATGAATGCATCCCACTCAAAGGAACAGAGTTTGGGGGATCTCACAATTTCAGGTTCCTCCTTTGTACGAGTTATCATACTAGGGGGGGACTTACTGAAACAGGGTCGATCGTATCCCAAAATCTTTTTCAAACGAGTTTGATTGTTTATTAAGCATTAATATGCCCTGCCTCCCACATTTAGTGCACACTAGAGGGGACAAATCCTCATCTTCATCTTTCTGTAATTCATACTCACCCAACAAATTATTAGATATATACATATTAAAATTTAAAGAATTTGGGGGATTTACAATAGGTTTAAGAATTTTATCCTTCATGGTTGAATCCATAAGAGGTGGGGTGGCTAAAGAAAAAGAATGCTCCACCTTGTCATTACACTGGTCGATGTATCCAATAAACTCCCAAGAAAACTTGGGGGGCTAATGGATGCATCGTCACCGAACGAAGGAGATGTGAAAGATAGAAATGGAGGTATGACCATAAGCACATACTTATCTACTTTCTCTATTTGCAATTTTCATTTTTCACAGTCCTTCACCACGCGATCCATGCTTTGACAAAACAAACATCGCTTACCTAGAGGCTAGAGGTTTGGACATAGAAGGGGTCCAAACTCCGAGCTGTGACAATGCATGTTTATAATGATTAAAGAAAGAAATGGAGGTACAACTATAAGCACATACTTATCTTCTTTCTCTATTTGCAATTTTCATTTTTCACTGTCCTTCACCACACGATCCATGCTTTGACAAAACAAACATCGCTTACCTAGGGGTTTGGACATAGAAGGTGTCCAAACTCCGAGCTGTGGCAATGCATTTTTATAATGATTAGACACCATATGAAGAACCAAAAAGGGTTAATCCTCCATGGGATGAGCCATGGGAATTGTAGCCATAATTTCCTTTTTCGCACACCTCACTACAATGAGAAATACTCCCGCACCACTTGCACTTTTGTGGAGTGTAATACATGGTATGGAACATGGTTCAACACAACTAATTCTAAAAATTTATTACGCATAAATCTACAAACAAAAACAGTATTTGAATCAGACGAATACAATAACAGGTGAGCGGAAGAAAAACAAACAAACAAAAATCAAACTTAAAAGAAATGCGATAGACAAATGAAATAGGCTTATATCTCGAATCTTTTCTCTTAAGAAAAATCACACGTGTTGTGTTCCTCGACAACGATGCCAAAAATTTGATGCGGCTATGACAAGAGTATCGATACTGTGCAAGTAATAATAAAATGGGAAGTAGATCTCTGAGTATTGATCTCACACGGAACACAACGGGGTGAAGTTTTCGTACGAGAAAGACTTTAGATTGAAGTCTTTAGTCGGAGTGTTGGGGGGGGGGGGTGATTTTGACTATTATTAATGCAATAAAATGAAAACTAATTTAACTTGTGGGTCTCCGACACTACTTCTCTCCTCCACGAGTCGCCTTCCTCCGCTTCACATCTCTGAGGGCCTCCTTTCTCCGCTTCGCACCTCCGCGGGACACCTTCCTCCGCTTTGTACACAAGCACAACACCACCACCACTACAAATCACAATATCATCACAACAATAACATGGATAAAATACTAAAACACAGTCTACTCCAAGCCATTCACAAATGAAAGTATATCTACGAACATCTACACCCATGATCATGGTGTGTAGATGCTTTAGAATATGCCACAATGTGATTACAAACACTTCAAATGAGAGGGGAAAAATACAAGTTACCAATCCCTAGCATGGAGGGAGCGGAAGGCTGGTCTCCTCGGGATCATTGAAGCGCCCGACTTGGTCCACCAACTCTTCCTCTTCCTCCTTGGCTTCGCCCACGTTACGGGAGAAGCTGTCACCTCCTCCTAACGCGTCTTCTTCTGGGTTTTGCTCGCCTCAACACTAGGTATTCTGGCTTGGAACTCCAATGGCACCTTGGAAATCACCTCCTACACCTTTGAATGCTTGGGGAGGTTGAAGGAGAGAAGGGGCGAATCCCCAACGATTTTGACCTAAAACGGCGCTCCCCAGATCTTGCTCCTGCCTGAAATCGTGAGCTGCGGCTATAAAGGAAAACAGGGCGCATGGGCGTGCGGTGCAAATTGCACACATGTGCGTGAGTTAAATACATAAGAAAATCTGTGCATCCAGGTCGTGCAATTGCACGCCGCGTGCGTAAATGACTCTCGCACAAACTTGGATCAACCCCAAATGCATGAAAACAACAAAATGACCGCGTGCGCGCAAAAATATCGCATGCGTATGTCAAAGGCAGGAAAGATACAGGAAGACTATGCAAGCATAATTGCACCTGCGCTCACGCGCGTGCGAAAGTGAGGCACGCTCAAATTCAGATTGACATAAAACTGTTGTGTTAGGGGTGAAAGAGGCACACATGCGAAATTTCTGCATGGGCGTGCGTGAGACAAATTAAACATTGCCTCCCCTAAATATGTCCACAAATCCACAGCTGTACAATGAAATCATCCCAACAGTCCAGATGAGCAATATATATCAATATGAGCAATAATTCGACACATCTAGTACAAAATGAGTGAAAACAATTCGAACAGGAGGTCAAAAGCACTATAAAATACACGTATCAGATTCCGAGTCCTTGTGGAGCAAGGAGGTAAGTGGTTGAGGACTGTTAAACTATAGACGAAGAAATGAGCTCGCTGCTCCGTGCGTCGTTATACGCACGAGCATGCACACTTGATTTGCGGCACTGAGGAAGATGACTTGTGGATGGCTGCGCGCAAGTGCACATGCGCACGGGCATGGGTGAGCAGAACACATGCCCAGTGGAAGGACACTGTATTTTTCAGAAAATGACTGTACACGACCACTCACAATGCACACACGAGCGTGCATGAACAAAACACACGCCCAACAACAAAACTTTGAATTTAGCGTGCACTAGAGTTGAACAATTTGCGCACGGGCGTACGCTAATAAAATGCACGCCCAGTGATAGAACTCGTGATTATCTTTCCAAGTCAACGGATTAATGAACGGTGCACGCAGAGGAGCCCGGTATGCTTGCCCAAAAGAGGTGTATGCCAAAATATCATAAAAAACTAACATGAACTTACGGAGATGTGGGTGGAACACATCATTCATAGACTAAAATTAGCACTAGCAAAAACTTACAACGACTGCCATGTGCTTGAAATTTGGTGTTATCCACCTCACCTAGGTGCACTTTAATCTGTTGGTATCTCACACGAAGATCGACCTTCACGAAGATGTGGCCTCTGCAATTCGTTTGACAACTCATGGATTATCAAAGTTGTCTATCCTCCATGGTATCCTTGTTCGACTCACTATAGTAGCCACAAAAATGTCAGCTGCCATCTTTCTTTCACGCTAAACGTAAAGGACTGGAAAATGGGCTTGCAATAGGTTGAATGATCTCCCCAGTGAGGATCTCACCCATCAGACGCTCGATCTCATCCTTGTGTGTGGCCATAGTGGTATGCATGGAATGGGCATTGTGTCTGGACAGATCTTGGGGCGATTATATGTCGATCCTACCGAGAGGAAATAGTCCGGTACTCTTGGAGAAGACTTCAAACCTGCTATGCAATTGAAGGAAATCTCTCCATAGGAAGGCCATTCGCTGTAATATAATGAAGTTTAGAGAAATCAATATCTATTGTATGTTGAATGGAGCAAAGAGCTGTTGGTAAGCAAGTCAGAGAAGCGAGGTCCCCCATCAAACGGTTGGAGGATCCCTCGAATGAGAATTCCATGGTAAAGGTGGCTCAATTGGAATGCAAGTTGCCCGATATCTGATGCAACCCACCTCCAAGATATCGTCGACATTGCTAAGGTTGATCTCATAGAAATCCTTCGTGAAGGAGAACGAACCAAGCATGACGAAAACGTGGGTGCAACCCTGTACAGTGTCTTGATGACTATCCCCTAAACAAACATGAAGCACCTCATCCAAGGACAACCCCAAGGAATTGACATGGTTGTGAACAAGAAAATTTTGACTCGCGTAACTGTCAATCATCGTAACCACGATCTACCCAGCAATAGACTCGTGAAGCTTCATTGTAGACAGCTCACTCATGCCACAATAGGATACATGGGTAACTATACGGCGGTTAAATCCATGGTTGATGTCTCCAATGGAGGATCCTCTAATAATAGTGCATCAAAGTCAGTTGTATTAAACTCCTCCTTAGTACTAAACAACATTCGCAACTCCATTTTTGTACACTCTGTGCAACGGCGAGTATGGATGCTTCCAGCGGAGATAGAGCTCTTTGTTTTAAAGCTCAATGTATTCTTGATAGGAAAGAATGTACAGCTATGGTTTAGGCTTCACCCCCAGTGATAGTGGTGTGGTAGGGAGAGGGGGTGGACCATGTGGGCTCGATCTAGGATCAATCCAAGGAGTCTGAGAGGCTGCGAATCAAATCTGAGCGTGGAGCTGAAAGAATGATTTTGCAGAGGGAATTGTCAGCCACAATTAGAAGTTTTCCTTGTAGCAGTTTCAAACTCCACTTCAACCAAGCGAGCTTGTTGAATAGCTTGAGTAAGAGTGATGGGGACCACACTTCGAGCATGGGTCATCACATACTGAGGCCCACACGAGTCTATTTATATAGGATACATTGATACTAGGCGATCCGAGCATGTGATTGTGCAGAGCGACGTTTCCATATTTTCTATGTATTTTGTTTTTATTTTCGTATTTTGATTTGAGAGATTAGACAACCATCGTTAACAAATGATCTTAATCGTTTATGATGGTTGTTCTAAGTATGTTTAGCTATATATATGAGTGAGGGGGCTGGTTTGGAGCTTTATTGAAGATTTTGGAGTCTTCTTCTCAGAATTCGGCGGGCTTCGAGGGATGTCGTCTCCACGAGGCCCTAATTGTTGTCTTCTAGGTATTTCATTGTACTACAGTGTAGTTGGACTCTGAGTGTGGATGCATGGTTATATGTGAGATTGGAGGTTGTGCATGAAGTAGTCCAAATATTGGGCGGTTGTGAGATCCGACAGAGATCTATCAACTCAACAAATCCACCACATATTTATTCGCAGAATCGACCTGTTGTATTGTGCAAAGGTGCTCAAAACCATGGCCACTATGATGGGAATCATAGTGAGGATGAGCCCTTTCTTCAAGGTTTGCCATGTCATGGTTGGGTTTGACTGGTGGAGCCAACACATCCTGTGTAACTCCCAAAATTCGGTAAAGTTTATCCTCAAAATGTACCTTGTGTGTTTTGGAAGATTCCTAGACTTTATAGCAGTGCTTCCCTTCAAATTTTGATTGTTAAGTCAGTTTTCACAACAATAATGAAATTGCTTAACAACACTTTGGCATTTTCCATTGAATGTTCTTGTAGAATGCCATGATAAGCGATTCACTTAGATTGGCGACCTTGAAGCAAAAAGAAGCAGATGAGAGAGTCTCAAATCTTCTTGAAGAACAAAAGGTTGGCATAAATTCAATGTTTTCCAGTGCACATCTTTATGTTCAATATAATTACTTGTGATTTTAATTACATGAACAGAAAGAGAGGGAAAATTCCATAAGAAAGATACTAGAATTGGAAAGAGAGATGGATGCAAAGCAAAAATTAGAGTTGGAGATTGAACAGCTAAGTGGCAAAATTCAAGTCATGATGCATATGGGAAGTGAAGAAGAGTCAACTAAGAAAAAGATGGAGGAGATGCAAGCTGAACTCGATGAAAAAGTTGAAGAACAACAATATCTAGAGTCTATTAATTCAAGCCTCATGGTCAAGCATTTTGAGAGTAATACAGAATTGCAGAATGCCCGAAAGCAGCTGTTGAAGGTAAGCCTTTGCCGTGTTCTTTTTTTTTTCAATGTTATCTAAAAAAATGGACACAAATTATCAATTTATGGTGGAGAAATAAATCTTTTTTTTTTCGCCGCTCAAGTTATTTCTATCCTTTTTCCATAAGACAGGGATTGAGAGATACATTAAACGCTCGAACAAAAATTGGAATAAGAAGGATGGGTGCTCTAAATGTCAATGCTTTTCAATCTGTATGCAAAGAAAGATTATCAAAAGAAGATGCTGATGTTAAAGCTACAATGTTGTGTTCCGAGTGGGAAGAGCATTTGAGAAATCCAAAATGGCATCCATTTAAGATTATTAAGGTCAATGATAAAGAAGTGGTATGTGTGTTTTAACTTTTTCAAATTTGTTGTTGTTTGTTTGTTTGCTTGCATGTGAATTCACCCTTCATTTGCAAAGATTTTTCATTAAAAAATTATGTTTCTTGTGATATATTCTCGCAATTGGTTGAAAATTATATTATTGTTTAGGAAATATTACGAGATGATGACGAGAAGTTGGTCGCCCTGAAGGAGCAATGGGGTGAGGCTGCCTACAAAGCTGTGACCAATGCATTGTTGGAACTCAATGAGTACAATCCCAGCGGAAGATACATTGTTCCAGAGCTCTGGAATATCAAGGAGGACAGAAGAGCTTCGTTAGGCGAAGTGATAGAATATCTACTTCAGCAATGGAAACTAAACAAGCGAAAGCGAGCTTAGCGACAATTGCACGTCTTACACTTTATTAGTGTTCTCCTTTTCTCTTCATGCCGTAAAACTTGTGTTTGAGGATGTCACATTGATGTGGTATGTTAGTCCATTGTTTCAGACAAGTCCTTTTCTTATAAGCCAAAGGTAAGGCTTCAAAACAAACAAAATGATATTGGTTTAAATTCCAATTTTGATGTTCCATCTGACAATAAAGTTGGTATTCAGGAATGGTATTAGTCAATTCCAATGTTCAGTTATATGAAAGAATTCAATTACAAAAATTATTAATTTTGATAATACTGAAGTAAATTAGATCAAATTTAAGTCATGATATATATATATATATATATATATATATATATATATATATATCTTGTAAGATCACCTCTCTTTTTTAAATACCTAACTTTAAATTAATTACATGATCTATGCTAGATCACCTCTATTTTGATACTACTAAAGTAAATTAGAGCTCTGCCTGGAAGAAGAGAAAGGGGGGTGAAATGGAGAAAAGGAAAATGAAAGATCCGGATTCCTTCGTCAAACTGAATGTTTATAGTTTGATTCAAAAAAAATTGACCTTGTATGATCGGGTGCACGGCCGTGCGCCCTATCGTGCGAGAACACAAATTTGATGGGAGAAAAATAGAAAACAAGGGGCGTTCAGTTTTTACTATATGCGGACCCTCATGCATTCATCGCACAATCGTGCAAGAAGAGAACGCATGAGCATCCTCAAAACAACCTGTAATTGAAGAAATTCTTAAGGATTCAAATCGAATGCATGTGGATTTTGGCTATATGCATCTCATCACGCGATTGGCGCCTTAGTCGTGCTAACCATCGTCCTCGGATCGAGGTTTTTTAGAGGAACGGGACATGGCGATCGCACATTCATGCGATATATAACTTGCACGGCCTTGCACTATCTGGCAGAAAGTAAGCTTAAGGGAGGTGCACCGAAGGAAGATTTAATTGGCTTCCTGAAAAAATAATAATTTATAAACATTATAACATCTATATATCATGAAATATGAAGGGTAAAAGTAGAGGGATTACCGGGATCCCGTGCCAAGGCTAGCACATGAATCCGCACTGTTGGATTCAAAACTTGGCCTCAACGAGAGTTCGGACCCAAGTGGGTATCTTGCACCTATTTCTCTCGAACTTGAACTCTTGATATGTCGCTCGGAACTAGAAACTGACCCTGAGCTGTAACGTGGAGGTCCCACCACACACCTGGAAGATCTCTAGAGCGCTTCCCCTCTTAAGCCAAAAGCTGAGCTGGGCACCTTGGAGGGCTTTCGCAGCCGAACCAAATAACTCAAGGAGAAAGAAACCAAAAGAACTAGAACTCCTCCAAAGGTGCCCACATTGTCTATTTATAGAAGTCCAAGCCTGATCTACAAACATCGCAACTCCGATGTTCTGAAATGCTATTCGCAGCCCAAATTGATTTGCCAACAACGTAACTCCGCTGTTCTGAGAGGCTACTGACAAGCTAACATGGGTGATATGGTAAAAGACTCCACTGGACGAGTGATCCATGAAAATGACACTCGCCTAGGGCGGCGAGTGCTCAATGGGGCTGGCACTCGCTCCCCGCCTGGGGCCTAGGGCGAGTGCGGGCACAAATATCCCCACTCGCCCACCTCTCGCCATGAGCCTGGGGCGAGTGCGAGCCCATATTCACCACTCGCCCCACACTTCTGACCACTCGCTGGAGCGAGTCGGGGAGGCCCACTGCACTCGCCCATCGGACTCGTCTGAGACCTAAACAACGCACCACTCGGCTGGGTCTTCTTATGACGGGCTCACTCGCCGGGCATGAGGTTGTACACAATCCCCGCTGTTTGCGAGATTGCCCCAAACTCGGAAAAAATCATCCAACCTCGGGTGTTCGACGAGTGAGACTGGGGTCAGTAGGAATCTTATAGTGGGCTCAACGAAATGCCTGCCAGAGGGACGATGTTATCCCCTTCCACATTCTTGATCTCGGCTACACCATGCCTCTTTCTAAGGATTTTCAAGAGAGGCTCAACCAAGCGAGGGCACAATTCCTCCCGCACTATCGAACTCATGTCTTGGCTTATTAACTAGTCCTAGAGTAAACTGTTGAAGCGTAAGCCTGCAAAAAAGTCTAGACCCGACTCAACGGTCAGCGAGCCCATCCTCGGTGATCCGCCCTCCACACCAGGTCGTGGACTCGCTTCCTCTCCTTCGATGCAGGTATTTTAAGATTCTGTTTGCGCCCATTGACTTCAATTAGACTATCTGGGTATAACCATTCCGGATACGTTTGCAGGCCAGACATTCGAAGGGGAAGGGGGTCAATGACGCTCTCGCCGACCAGGGTGCTCTCCCACATGATGACGCAAGTCTCCCCTTGGTCTAGGTCAACCCTTCACCCATGGACTCGCATCCCCGATCCGTTACTAACGATCCTGCCTTAACCCCGGGTAACCCATCTTCCCCTTATGTCCATTCTCACTACCATTTTCATCTGTATCGCTTAGTTCCAGCTCCTACCTTTGGGACCACCGTCCCGGGCTCTCTGTTGTTGAGGTCGCCGACTCGCGAGCCCGAGTGTGATCCTGCCCTTGATCCTTCACTCACGGTGGGAAGTACTCGGGACATCCCCGTTTCCCCCTCCGCTTTGATTTCTGACCCAGGCTCCTTCCGTCCGGGTCATGGCAAAGTACTCGTCTCACCACTCGCTCGGCCCCACCAAGGACAACCGAGCTCTTCCTGCCATCCTCACCACCAGTGGACCTCCACCTTGCACGATTAATTGAAGCACTCGCCCCTTTCTTATATTTCGAGTCACGCCTCAATAAGACTCATTGTCACATGCCTTCCTGGACATATAGAAGCTAAAGAGTCATCCGATCAGGGGATCTACTCTCCACCCCTCTCCCAACTCGCCGGAAAACTTCTTGGACGTCCCGAGCGACCCTACTGAGATGAAGAAACGAACAAAAAGGGTCCTCAAGAAGTATGGATTCATGCTACAGGAGCTCTACGAAGAGAGGACTGTCGGCGAGCAACGACAACACATCCTCGAACAGGACTATGAGAAACTGGCAGATGAGCTGAGGCGAGGGTCTGGCGGCGAGATGACTTCCCCCAGGCCACTCATAGACCAGATACAAGAGAATATGCGCCTCGTTCAGCAAGACCTTGAAATGGTCCGCAAGTTCAATAATCCCCGCCGACCACTAGGGACAGGGGCGCGAGGCCGGGGTAGATGGAAATGACAACCCCCGACGGGTTCATCGTGGTCCGACGAACCCGCTGGTGGGCACTAGGCAAACCATCGACGACAGCTGAGGCTCCCCCGTGAGGCCGGCGGGGCCATTTTCTTTTAATTAAAAAAAAGCTATATGAAAATTTTAAAAATTCTACAACAAAATATCTATATAAAATTTAAAAGTATATATAATAAAACATTGTTTTAAATATATATATATATATATATATATATATATATATATATATATATATATATATATATATATATATATATATATATATATATATATATATATATATATAAGGTTTTGAAAATAAGACCGGACATCGAACTGCCAGAGGGAGATGCTCAAGATTGAATCGGTCCAACCGGTTTAACCGGGGTTGAACCGGTCCAACTCGTATATATATACATATATATGAGTTTGGAAAGCATACACTCGAGCTAAAACATGATATTATAGCGCGATTACAGTATTTCGGGATTTAGATACCAAGATGTTTTTCATTTAAAAAGGTGATCGACATGAAATTTGTAGATCTCATTGAGATCTACAACTTTCACGTTGATAACTTTTTGATTCGAAGCCGTTTAGATCCCCGATTTGGGCCCCAAAAAATGTCAATTCCGCATAGCGCGTACGCATAGAATTTCGGTGTGACATTTTTTGGGGCTCAAATCGGAGGACTAAATGACTTTAAATCAAAAAATGTTCAACATAAAAGTTGTAGATCACGATGAGACCTACAACTTTCATGTTGATCACTTTTTCAAATGAGATACATTTGAGGGTCAAAAATCTCAAAATACAAAAATCATGCTATAAAAACATTGTTAGCATTTGTAGGATATTTACCATACATATATATATAATATCGGAATAATGGAAATACATGTAACCCATATTTTCAAATGTGCACGCGAGGCTCGCTGGTCATGAACATGTGTTATAATTTTATATTTATATGCATATGTGTTTTTATTATATACATTATTCTTTATAAACATGTATTAATTTATATGTATATAATATATTTCAAGAATATTCCTCAATGATCAAATTGCTGAGTGACTTCCTTCCTTGCTTGATTTCGAATGGATTCGAAACCTACCGCCCCACTCATTTTCTTTATTAAATTTTGGTCGCCGCCCGCCCGGTCTTTGGAAAACCGGTCCGATTTACGATTGAGCGGTTCAACCGGTCGGTTTTTCGGGTTTTACCCGGTTCTGAGCAGGGCCGATTTTAGAGGCCTGACCGGACCGCCCGGGTGGCCGGTCGGCGGTCCGACCGGTCCGACCGGTCGAACCGGTCGAACCGGTCGAACCGGTCGGTCCGGTTTTTAAAACATTGTATATATATATATGTATATAAAGATTAAATATAAAACTTTTTAAATTTTAAATAATTAATAAAAATATAAATATTAAAATTATCTGGGACGAGCGAAGCCCGCCGCCGCGTGACGGATACTGCTACGCGTAGTCGTGTTCATAAGGCCCCCCGGGCCCGGGCTTTCCCGAACCGGGCCTGGGCCCGGGCCCTGATTACAGCCGGGCCGGGCTTCTGGTTCCGGGAGAGGGTCTGCTAAGGCCCCCAGGGCCGGGCCGGGCCTGGCCGGGCCCATGCTTAGCCCGGGCCCTGTTTTTTTTAAATATATATTTTTAAATGAAATACGCGTCTTTTTGAACTGCGTCTTCTAGGGCCATTTTCAGGAGAAGTGTTCAACATGAAAGTTTTAGATTTCGACGATATCTACAACTTTCATGTTGAACATTATTTGATTTGAAGCCGTTTAGGCCCCCGAAAAAAATCACGCGTAACATTCCGCATGATTTTTTTCGGGGGCCAAATCGGGGGCCTAAACGGTTTCAAATCAAAAAATGTTCAACATGAAAGTTGTAGATATCGTCGAGATCTACAACTTTTATGTTGAACACTTCTCCAAAAAATGCCCCTAGAAGACGCAGTTCAAAAAGGCGCGTAGGAGCCGGGCCCGGGCTTAGCCCGGGCCTAGAAACCGGGCTTTGCCCGGCCCGGGCCGGGCCGGGTACCAGGCCGGGCAAACGGCCTAACAAGGCCCCATGGCCCGGTCTGGGCCCGGGCCTAGCCGGGCTTTTACCGGGTCGGCCCCCCGGGCCCAGTTTTTATGCGCGAGACACGGAAGAGGTGTTCACTCATTATTGTTAAAAAAATTATATAAAAGTCATTGATTTTTTTAGGTCATTGTTATCTGCACTACAGTTTCTGCTAGTCGCACATGTTTTTTCCTAATTTCTCACGCCTTTTGGAAATACGTCTTGTACATGCATTTTTAGGAAAAGTGTTCAACACCAAAGTTGTAGATCTCATCGAGATATACAACTTTCGTGTTGAACACTTTTCCTAAAAATGCATGTACAAGACGTATTTTCAAAAACCACAAAAATTTAGGAGAAAATATAGTGCGAATAACCAAACCGTAGTGCGAATAACAATCACTTTTTTATTAATAAATAAGGGATTTGTTATTTGTACACCCATTTTGGATATTTGACACCCAAAATTTGCATAATTTTGAGTGTTTTTTTTAAACCAGAAAATGATATTTATACCCAAACTCTCGTAACCCTAATCCTCTTTCCCGCATACCCCGCGTTCCTCCGCCGCTCGCATGCTCCAACGGTGATCTTCCCCGACCGTCACCGTCGCAGGTTTCCTCCTCATTTCCGCGGCTCGCATCCTTCCTAGGCTCGCCTCCTTCCTCCCTCGCCGGTTTCCCTCTTCATTTCCGCGGCTCGCCTCCTTCCTCCCTCGCAGGTTTTTCCTTCTCCCTAGCTCAACGATTAGGGTTTTAGGAATTTAGCCGGGTTCTAATTTCTCGTTTAATCCTGGCAAATTGCAGAAATTTTTTGCTCATTTCAGCGATTCATGGTGTATTCCTTCTCTCGCCATGAACTTCTATGTGCAATCTATGGGTCAAAGGTATTTCTTCTCGTTGTATTTCAAAATTTGTTAAGCTTAGGAAGGATGCGGTTGTAGTTCTATGTGCTCCCTGCGGGTGTATTTCTTCTCGTTGTATTTCAGCTATAACAACAATGCAGTGTCTTTGATGTGAACCTTTACAGCCAACAATCCATATGTAATAGTTCCAGTGGTTGCTTTGCTCTCCATTCTGATGTTTTTGGAAACTTCTGCTTGTGTATTTTGCACCGAGAGCATGTAGAGCATATATGATCTGCTGCTTTGATCTCAGGTAAACCTCTTACCATGGTAAATCTGCTGAGTTGCTGAAGATAATTATAGTTTAAATGTCCATACCTGTAATGCCAGTTGACTGAAATATTTTTCTGAGTAGTCTGAAAGGCTACTGATGTCTGAGTAGGCATGCTTAAAGGAAATACATTGTTGTTATTTATGGGCACAGCACACATCAATTTGTCTCCCTTCTTTATAATGCATTCATCATTATCAAATATGATTTTGTGCCCTCTCCTTAGAAGTTGCCCCACACTTAACAAATTATAGTTTAGACCTGGGACAAATTGTACTTCTTCTATTTGACTAATTTCACCATCTCTAGTCACAACACTAATGATGCCTTTTCCTTTAATGGCCTTAGAGCTACCATCTCCCATCACTACTTCTCCTGTATAATCTCTATCCATAGTAATAAAAGAGTTTTCTGTACAACACATGTGATTTGAGCATCCTGAATCCACATACCAGTTATGGTTACTATGTGATTCAGGCTTAAAACAAGTCATGAAAACCTTGTTTTGCTCAATTTCTGCTATTTTGATGTCTTCTTTCCTGTTTTCTTGCTTGTGCCAACAATTACTGTCACTGTGATTAGGGTTTCTACATCTCTTGCATCTAAAATGACAGTCTTTAGGCTCATGATTGTTCTTCTTGCAAATTCTGCACTTGAATTGCTCATGGTTTTGTCTTGAGTTTTCAACATTACTGCCACTATAATTTGTATTTGGTTTGTGCTGTCCAGAATTCTGGGCAGTTTGCTCTATACAACCCGTTTCTGAGTGTATACTATAAGTTTTGCGTAGTGGTTAACTTTGTTGGCAAATTTTATGGCAGGTAGTTGAGTTCATGCCAGGCATTTGAGGATTTCATAGCACGCAGTTGACACTTTGAAAAATCTAAAAGGTATACTTTGTGTGGTAGTTTAGGTTTTTTGTTTATTACTTTACTTTTTTGTATGTTTAAGAGTGAAATTGCAGTCATTAGTTTGCATGTTATGATTGTCTTTAGGGGTCTATTCAATCATGAGCTCAAAAGAGTTGACACTTTTTAAAAAAGACAAATTTTTTGAAGACGTTGGAATGCACTTTCACACATCCGGTTGTTTTCAAAGCAAAGAAGATTTGATTGAATGGGCTAGGAATGTTGCTAAACAGTTGGGATTTGTCATTATTATAAAAAGGGCAGATAAGCTCGGTGACAGAGCAACACCCAGAGTTATATTGGGGTGTGACAGAGGTGGGTTACCTCCAGGTACTCAAAATTCGAAAGGTTATGTTAAAAGAAATATAAGAAAATCAAGTTCCAAGCGCTGTGAGTGTAAATTTGCACTTAAAGGACATAAAAATGAGGACAATGAATGGGAACTTGAAGTAACACATGGTGTGCACAATCATGAGTTTGTTCATCTTGAAGCACACCCATATGCCGGGAGACTAGATATCGATGGGCACAAGATTGTCGAGGAGATGTACGATGCTGGATGTAAGCCACGTAAAATTTTAGCCATGCTAAAGAAGAGAAATCCGGGTAATACTACAACCATTAGAACAATCTATAATGCGAAGGCTAAGCTATATAGAACACAACTACAAGGTGGAACTCCAATTCAACACTTGTTCAAATGCATTAGTGATTCCGGTTACATCAGTTTCACTCAAGTAAATGAGAGTACCTTACAACTAGAAAGTATTTTTTTTGCCCATCCAACGGCTGTTCGTCTGAGTAATATGTTCTCAAATGTTTTTATGATTGACTGCACCTATAAGACCAACCGCTATCGTTTGCCATTACTTTCAATAGTTGGCGTTACATCAACCAATCAATCATTTTTCTGTTCATTTGCCTTTATGTCTAATGAAAATGAAGGTTGCTACAAATGGGCACTTGAATGTTTTAAGTTTATTTTTGATAAGAATGTGCATCCTACGGTATTTGTGACGGATCGGGAGCTTGCATTGATGAATGCAATAAAAGTTGTGTTTCCACAAGCCAAAAACATTCTATGTCAAGTTCATATACACCGAAATATTTTGGCGAATTGCAGAAAATTTTTTTCATAAGGCAAAGAATGTGATGTTTTCTTGAGTGTTTGGCAGCTTATAGTAAATGCAAATACTGAAAATGAGTTTCAAGTACGGGTAAATGAAATGTTAAGTGATTACTCTAGCAATTATCCGGATGTTATTGGATATGTTACAAATACATGGTTAGAGCCGTACAAGGAAATGTTTGTTTCTGCATGGGTTGACAAGTACTTGCATCTAGGCAACACTTCTACCAACCGTGTAGAGGGAGGTCATAGCCAACTCAAGAAATTTCTTGAGGTCTCAATTGGAAATCTAACTACAGTCTGGAAAACATTTCATAACATGATCAATTTACAACATACCGAAATCAAACGACTCCTTGGGCAAAGTAAAATTCAAGTTTTTTCAGGTTTCAAAGGTACGTTATATGCAAATCTTGTAGGAAGTGTATCCAATGCTGCTTTACATATAATCAAAAAAGAGGAAGAGTCCATCAAATCTGGGGCCTTTCATTTTGGGCAATGTACTCATAAGAACAGGTATACACTTGGATTACCTTGTGCGCATGAACTTGTATCTTACATGAAAGAGTGTAATGCAATACCATTATGGATGATACACAAACAATGGAAACAGTTAACATTGATTGAGAAGCCCGATTTACACATAAAGGAAGAACTAAAAGAATCAGTCAACATAGAAAATGATGTGGAGGGATTACTGAAAAAATATAGTAGTATAAGTGATCTCCAAAGAAGGGAAATTAAGAGAAAATTGCGCGAAATCGTCAACCCGGATGCTAGCCAAACAAAGGATCCTACATTGCCTTCAAAATTAAAAGGTCGTCCGAGGGGGAGTTTGAAAAAGTTTGTTGAAAATTATAAATCCACCAAAAGAGATCCATCACATTTCGAGCATGTTTTGAAGGAAGAACAAGATGCGTTAAAGATTAAAAGAACCAGGTTGACAAAGAGATGTAGAGGTACAAGGGGTGGTTTTCTAGAAATTGTGCGTAACCAAATGCCACCGGGTGTGCAATCACATCTTCTTGATGTTGTTGATGTTATGGGTGATGGACATTGCGGATATAGAGTTATTAGTGTCGCTCTAAATATGGGTGATAATTGGATGCAAGTGAGACATGATCTTGCAGGAGAACTTCATGAAAAAAAATTATTGTACATGGAAATTTTTGGAACATCAAGGAGATTAGAATTACTAAAATCTCTTGATTGTTGGGTGGTGCCAGCCCCGCTTGATAGGTGGATGTCAATGCCCGACATGGGTCTACTTGTTGCATCATGCTACAACATACAATTTGTTCATTTTTCAAGCAAACAATCATTCACCTTTCTACCGCTTCATTCAACTCCACCGGCGAATCGAAGGACAATTCATATGGGATTTATAAATGACAACCACTTTGTTCTATTGAGGATGAAAGAAGAATGTCCGTTACCTCCTATATTTCCGGTGTGGAGAACATATCATGAAAAAATAGCCGAAGAGTGGGACATTCCATATATTACACGTCTAATTTAATTAGTCAGGCATGTCTATTTAAATAATTTGATTGTCAATTACATTAAAGCTTTAAGTAATCATCAATTAAAATATTTTGTATTTGTCGACTGCAGGTTGTTTTATGACTAGGGTCCTTCAAGAAACACAATGCATTAAGTTCAAAAAAATGTAAGATGTTTACTCAATTATTTATTGTTTTAAATATACTTACTGATTCAAATCATTTTTTTGTAGGTGGGGTATCTTTTTGGCCGGAAAAAAATGACTTGCAAATGTTAATGACATGTTGAAAGACTACATATATTTTTGGTTGAATACATTATGTACTCTTTTAGAAATGTTGCTTTGATGTTTTAACCATTAACAACACATTATGTACTCTTTCGAAAAAATTATTGTGATGTTAAGACAGCTATAGTGCGCATTATTCATATTTTGGAAATATTTTTGAATGTTATCTATGCAAAAAATATTCTCAGGTTTGGGTACAAATATCAACTTTGAGTACAAATATCAACTTTGGGTACAAATATCAAAGGGTTACAAATATCCATTTATGGGGTCTAAATAACAATTCCCATAAATAACTATTGAGAACACCAAACCCAATGTTTCCCCGTGACTTTATTATACATGAAAAGGAAAATGCTTGATTGCAGTAGAAATTAGAAAGGGCTTTCGAGCTTGCAGTGGAACAGCCGCTTGGAGGAGCAAGAGATTTATAGTTCAAATTGCCCAAAGTTGGATAGAAGAATCAGCTTGCAATTCCTCCATCTCAACTCATATCCCTCTTCAATCCTCCGCTGTTTCTTATTTCTCGCCCTCGAATTTCTCATATTAACGCTGTGAAGAACAAATGAACCCCGCTCCTATCGCTCGATTCAAAGATTGATTTTTCATACCCAATGTTTCTAGGGTTTAGGTATGAATCGCTTTGTCTATTTGGTATTTAAACTGTCATTGCGTATGTATATTTATTTACTCATTTCCTTCGTCTGCAGGTGTTGGCGCTGGCTTTGATGTGTAGTGTTTACGTGTTTGGATTTGTTTCCCGAGCAAAATAAAGAAAAAAGAAACCATCTTTAGTTTTATTGGTGGGTTTTAGATGACGCAAAGTGAGTAATTTTATTGAAGGATGGAGCAGAATTTATAAGCTGCATTTTTCATTTCTAGTGGATTTGTCATTCATCCTTTCTTTTGGGGCATCATGGTTATCAATCCATGGGTTCAGATTCTTCCTCCCAAAAGTTTCTTATTATCTCCATTCCCAATTCCAATTAAATTCCAACGGTCAGCACCCTTTAGTCATAGGAAGCTTAGACTGAATGCAGGTTCTACAAATAGTAGCCAAGATCCTTCTCCCCGAGAAGGAAAGGGTCCGCTTTCAGTGGTTCTTGAGGTCCCTCGGACAATCTGGAGGCGTACATTGCAACCTATGAGTGATTTTGGTATTGGTTTGAGGAGCATTTGGGAAGGTGGTGTGGGGCTTTTTATTGTTTCTGGGGCAGTTCTTTTTGCTTTGACTCTTGTCTGGTTGAGAGGTTATAGACTGAGGTCACGGGTTAAGAAATACCAAGCAGTGTTTGAATTCTCGCAGGCCTGTGGGATATGCGTGGGAACGCCAATCAGGATTCGTGGGGCTACTGTTGGAAATGTGGTGCATGTCAATTCTTCCTTGAAGTCCATCAATGTGATTGCTGAGGTGTTGTGCACGCTTCTTGCTTTGATATGCTTCAATTTCTAATTATACTCCATCATTTGATATAACAGCAGAACTACTACACAAAATTCAGTTGGTTCATGTAAATTTCAGATTATTCGTTGTTTGTTTTTACTTGTCTGATTTATAATTGTTTTGATACTTTGGCTTGGTTACTACACAAATTAAGCAGTAACCACTGCTTAATTTTCTGTGTTCGATGACCTTTTAATTGAAGACGACCCAGTTCCTTATATGATTTATACTGTTCTAGTGAAGAAATGAAATCAGTGAGAAAAAGTGACAAGCATTAGTGTTGCAAATTTGACTAGTTATTCAAGCAAAAAAAAAGACTCGGATTATCCAAAATGCATGGTATCAATGGATCGTTGTCATATATATGTGTGTATACAAATATATACATGTCTGTGCATATATGTATGTATGTATATATATATATATAGAGAGAGAGAGAGATAACTGTGTATACATTTAGGTTCCAAATATGAGTTTTCTATGTGACTGTCGCAATAGTTGTCATGCCAAACAAATATTTTTTTGCGGTGGCATTTTTGTCTGAATACATTGGAGCAAAAATGCCATGCCAAACAGACCCTAAGGTTCTTGTATGAATCACGACCACCTGACCACACTCTTGAAAATACATCCAGGTTTAATTTTCATATTTGTTCATTTGTTTTACTCAATGCTAATGAGATGGATGCATTTGGCAGGTTGATGATGATAAAATCATAATACCCAAAAATTCCTTGGTTGAAGTGAATCAGTCTGGACTTCTAATGGAAACATTAATTGATATCACGCCTCAAGACCCACTCCCAATACCTTCTAAAGGCCCCCTTGACCCCGAATGTGGTAAAGAAGGTCTCATTGTTTGTGATGGAGAGAAGATTAAAGGACAACAAGGAGTGAGCCTGGATGCTTTAATTGGTATATTCACTCGCCTTGGTCGAGAAGTGGAAGAAATTGGTATCTCAAGAAGCTATTTATTGGCTGAAAATGTTGCATCAGTTATTCAAGAAGCTCAACCATTGCTTGCGAAGGTGTTAATAAATTTGCATTTTACCATTCCCTTACATGTTGAACATAAAATCAATGGCTGTTAACAATATGTTACAAGTATCTTTCATATATGTTGAAATATTTTAGTTGATCTTCATGGATTTTAAGTTTGTAAATGAAAAGTACCGAGAAATGAGCTCATTGTGATTTGAGCTCATCTCTTAAAATTTTTATATAGGAACTTATCAGTAGTCCTGCAGTTTCTGCGTTTAGGTTCCTGCAATTTTCAAAGCACTGATTCTACTATACTAGTATCATTTTGGTCTCTGTGAATGGAAAGAGATGCTTCAGGCCAAGGCCTAGATCACAGTGCATTTCATACGCCCTTTGGAAGGATATCTGATGTAGGGTAGGCCGTGGGTGCACAATCTAGACTCTACATGCGACACGACCGTCAGTGACGGCGACGAATGTTATGAGCAATAATAATTTTGGCACCACAAAATTAAGCGAAAGCAAAGAAAACAATATAATTTAATTTTGGCGATTATAGTTGGCTTTCCTCCGCTCGGAGGGCCAAGGCAAAGCGTGCGGCGAATCGGTCCCCCTGCAAATTAGTAATCAATTGACACAAGGCGCTACAAACTAGAGCCAAACAAAATATGAAGTTTCCAATAATAATATTGCAAATACAACAATCCAAATCACGAAAATAAAACTCACAACTAGCGGGCTGGTTTAGGGCAATGGAGGTGATAAGCCCGGATGCGTGGATCGGGTGCCGAGGGTGGCAACGGAGGTAGCAAAGGCGGGTGGGGGCTGTTTTGGTGGCAAATAACGGAATCGGAGGGCGATGGAGTAGATCCGGATAGGAGCATGTAGATCCGGACTCGGGGAAGGTGGATCCGGTAATAGATGGCCGGATCCGGCTTAGGGAGGGTAGATCGGGGTCGGTAGACCCGGATCGGAGGGGTTAATGGTAGGGGGATTAATGGGCGGTGGATCCACGGAGTTGGAGTAGGGGGGGTGTGGGTTAGGCGGGCTGGTAGGAGGCGGAAAGGGGGGGGGCTGAGTGGCCGGCTGGAGGGAGGCGGAGGTGGAGGGTGGTCGGCCGCCCGGATCTGGGCGGAAACCTGCCGAGGCTGGGCGGTTTCAGGCGGGGACGGGCGGGGCTGGGTGGCGGCCGGGGAGGAGGAAGAAGGGGGGGTTTCGGTCGGCTGCTGCTGGGCGGGACAGCGGGTGGTGGGCTGTGGTAGGGCGGTGGAAGGGGGAGGGAAGGAGGAAGAAAACTTACCCCAAGGCGTCGGCACCAAGGGTCCACGGCGTCGGCACCGCGGGAGACCACCGGAAGAGGAAGATGACTCTCCAACTTCAGCAATCCTCCTAAACCAGCCCACAACTCCCTATTTATAAGAAATAAAACCCTAGGGCTTCACCATCAACGGCTATGATTGGCCGATGGGTTCGGCCTCTAAATAACAACATATAAATCCAAATAAAATACATAAATATATAATTTCGACTCGCAGCGACGTTCCGGACGCAACCGCGGAGTCGGATCGGCGGTCCGATCAAGCGTTCCTGCGGGAATAGACGAACGTGGGTCCCGCGCCTCCAAATGCACGATCGGATGAAATCCCATCAATATCTCCATCTCATTTCACTACACTCATAAATTGCAGATTATCTCATGTAAAATTAACCATATTATGTACAATTCTTTATGGGTAACTCCAATAAAATTTTCTTGAAAGCTTCATCTTTGTAAGTCATTTATTCCTTTGTCAGATATCCTAATGTTGACGCGGGATAGGCTATGACACTGTAATCTAAGCAATGCAAGCCTTACGTGTACTGAAGGGCAAGACCTAGACTAATCTAAATGATGCATGTATGATGAGAGGAGTCCGAATTATATTGCAGGTTATTAACTGCTAATTATATGCTTACACATTGAACACAAGAAATAAAAGAAATTTGTGATTCAAGAGATTAAATTTTGGTTCATCCTCGAGTAGAGGCGCAAATATTTTTTAGTTCAATGCAAATAAGTCTTGTAAGTCAATACGAAATGAAATAGAAAATACATGCTACCACATCTACAAAAATATGGTTCGAATATTAAACGAATGAAAGCAGGAGCACCAAATGACAACTTACGTGCATGTTTGTAGAGGCGGGGCTAGGTAGTAATGAAGCCCTGTCGGAGATGACTCAAGGAAAGTTGGATAAAGGGATGGGATGTGTGTGGTTCAAGTTCTAGGTAGGGGGTGGTGACTCAGAATCGAGAGGGGATGTGGTTTGGCCGTGGGATGGACCGGTAGGATGCGGCTTGGGATCGGGCTAGTGGAAGATATGGTGGTTGCAGATGGGAAACATTGGGGATCTGGATGGGAGGAAGCAACTGAGTGTCGATTGGAGTGAGAGGAGGGATGCGACTGTGTGGCTGTGGAGGCTCAGAATCGAGAAGGGATGTGGTGTGGCTGTGGGCTGGACTGGTAAGATATGGCTTGAGATTGGGCTAATGAAAGAGATGGTGGATGCGTCCGGGAACATATCGGGCATTTGGATGGGAGGTAGAAATTGAGTGTCTATTGAAGTGAGAGGAGGGGTGCGACTATGAGGCTGGATGGCTGTGGGGGAGTTTAGGGGAGGACTGAGCGGCGGTGGTCGTGAGGGAATGTGGCGTAGCCGTCTGTGGCTGCTGAGAGAGACCAAGATATTGGGAGACTGAATGAGGGGGAGCAACTGCATGGGCCTGTGGCCGCGGGATCTGAGGGTGGAGATGAGGGCACAGGTTATACGGGGATAAACCTAATTGTCGTCACCTAGGGGCTCACAGAATCAACACCATCATTTGCATTTTCCTCTCTTGTATTTTCATTTTATTACACATTCAAACATAAGCTCAATTATTTCTCCTCTTTTCTTTTTCTATTCTTTGCCTAAACACCACATAGTGTTTGTGCTTTTACTAATCACCTCACTCCAAACTAGCTACAGTCCTCCAGGATTTGAAATAAGATGAGAATTTGGACCTTAGTGTATATTGTAGTGGGTTTTACAAAAGAGGGAATTAGTGGTAAAGTGATGTGGCAGGCTAGAAAAATTCAGTCATGATGAGTGTTGAGGCAAAAAGTGTCTCTCGCTCCTCGCTCAACATTTCAAGAGATATGAAGGTACTGTTAGAGTGCTCCACGCTCAACGTTTCTTGCTCTTCCAAGAGACACGATTTCCACCCACAAATGAACAATATCTGGTAGTAGATATCCTATCATCTTGACTACCAGCCCAATCTGCATGAGTAAACACTCCAATTTTTAAAAATTGATTAGCAGAGAAAAGAATCCCACGCGGAGATTTCTTGAGGTATCTTAAAACCCAATATGCAGCCTACTGATGGGGAATTGTGGGAGAGTGTATGAATCTACTCAGGACACCCACAATATAAGTAATATCAAGGCGAGTATGAGATAAGTATATGAGTCTCCTAACCAATCTCTAGTACTTTGAGCTATCAATTTTCTTCCCTTTAGTATCCACATCAATTTTGTGATTAGTCTCAATGGTGTATCTATGGGAGCACACCCAAGCATACCAATTTTCTCCAGAAGATCAAGTGTATACTTCCTCTGGGAGATTAAGATTCCTCGATGAGACATTCTTCAATCCCCAAGAAGTATTTTAGTTTTTCTAGATCTTTAACTTCAAATGTTTTACCCAATTATTCTTTCAAGTGAGTGATTTCCTCTAGGTCATTTCCTGTAATGATGATGTCATCCACATATACAATGAGTATCGATATTTTAGTTGCTCTCCTCTTGATAAAGAGAGTATGATCAACATGTTCTTGAGTATAATCTAGTTGTAACAAGGTTTTGTGAAACTGTCCAAACCAGGCTCTATGGGTTTTTCTTCAAACCATATAGGGATTTCTGCAGACGATGGATCTTTCCATTATACCCTCCTTTGTTAAAGCCAGAAGGGATAACCATGTAGACTTCTTCTTCCATGTCACCATGCAAGAAGGTATTTTTGACATCAAGTCGTTATAACTCTGACCCAAGACATGCAACACATGAGATGATCTCACAAAATAAATTCATCTTTGCAACATGGGAAAACGTTTCTTGGTTGCCAATTCCTTAGGTTTAGGTGTACCCTTGAGCGACCAATCACACTTTATATCGCCCTACCGCCCCATCTTGATTATGTTTAATGGAGAAAATCTAGTGTGATCCAATTGTGTGCTACCTAGGGAGAGTGACGCAAGTTGGCATGTTTTATTTTTTTCTAAAGCCCACATTTCTTCTTTCATAGTCCGTTTCCAGTGTTGTGGATATCCTCTGACATGGCCGATATGTCGGCGGACATAAAGGTTTCTTGGACAAAACGACACGTTTTCGATATTTTTTTGCAAAATATCCTTTTGGAATATATTCTATGATATTTCTGCTATTGGCCGATATATTGGCCGATATATCCCGACATTTTATCGACTATTTTTTTTCAATTTATTTTAATTAATGTCTATGATTTAGGTTGTTTAATTAGTGTTTATGGTCTATAATTTAATTATAGACATGTCGGCCGATATAATTAGTGACAATAGACCAAAATTACTTCATTGTTTAGGCTGTTTTTTCCCCTTCCTCTTGCTTTCTTCCTTGCTCAAGCTTTTCATCGACATCAATTATGCATGATCTTTGAATTATGGACCAAAGATTCCTTATCTTCCATTGCCATCGACAACTTTCTGACATTCTACTTCCTCTTGTTTTATTTCACCCGTTATACCGTTATGACGTTATTACTTGTGCAATACAAAATGTTTATATTAGTTTGATAAATTTAAGAGTTCAATAAATATCAAATTATTAATATATTAATATATATATTAAAATGATTAAATTTATATATAATTATGCATATAAATAATTAAATATTAAAACCTTATCCCCGATATATCCTCCGACATATTAAAACCGACATGAAAACCCTAAATCGACGTGTCCCCGATATCCGACATCTATAATCTTGCTCGTTTCCACTCAGGTATTTGAAGCTCCTCCTGCTAGGTCTTAGGAATCATAACAGAGGAAAGGGATGAGATAAAGCTCTGAGTGCATGCGAGAGGGGATGATAAGAAATATAATTGACAATGAGATGTTCGGTGCCACCATATTATCTTAAAGAAGAGCTAGGGGAACATGAAGTTCATCATCCAAATTTGGAATAGAAGCGGGCACCGACACTAGTTGAACATCCAGGGACGGTACTTTCTCAACGGTATGAGCCCTGCGAGAGTATGTATATAGTATAGGAGGAGGAATAGTAGGAGCAGTACTGGGAGGAATAAAAGGACTATTGGGAGAAATAAGAACAGGTGTAAGAGGAATGTGTGGGGAAGCAACTATCGGAAGAGGAGAGTCAGAGGTCCTATTAGTATTACTACTCATCTCCCTCTGACGAGGACCAAAATACGACTGCCCCTCACAAACAGTAACATTAACTGTGCAGTAGAAGCGACGTGTAGGGGGTGATAAGTCATAACACCAATAAACTTTGGTGGTAGGAGATTGCCCCACATAAACACATTTAAGTTAACGAGCATCTAATTTGTCTCGATAAGGGGTATGAATATGAACAAAACAGACAAAACCGAATATGCGTGGAGAGATGTGTGAAGTGTGGACAATGTGTTTTTCAGGATAAACGTGAAAGAGGTGTATCATAGTGAAGGGAGCGTGAAGGAAGACGATTAATGAGATGAGCTGCGGTCAAAATAACATTACCCCAGTAGGACTTGGGAAGGTGCATTGCAATCAACAAACACTGAGCGACCCCCAGTAAATGTTTATTTTTTTGTTCTTCCACTCCGTTTTGAGTGTGTGTGGACACAAGTGGTTTAATGAAGAATCTCGTGTTCGGCAAGGTAGACACCAAATGCGCCCCTGATCATCATACTCCTCACCATTATGACTACGTAACACATGGATTGTCCCATTAAAAGTATCCTAACCATTTTATGAAAAGAACGAAAGCATGCAAACACTTCACTTTTTTGTTTTAGTAAAAAGTGTCGCATAGTACAGGAATAGCAATCACTAAAAGTCACAAATCATTTATACCCGGATAATGATAACACATGGGAGAGACCCCAAACATTAGAGTGAATCACATCTAACGGGCAAGAGCTAGGAAAAGAAACATGACTGAGATTTTGACGAACATGTTTTGACATTTCACAGGTGTCATAAGTAAACGACTTAATTAAAGAACTGAAATTAGAAAATAGTTTGGTAAGATATAAAGTAGATAGATGGACAAGACAAAGATGCCATCGCCAGATGTCATGAAGAGTATGGGCACGAGTGGTGGAGAGCATTGGGAGACAATTACTGGTTCAACAAATACAGTCCACCAATGTTCCTACCCCTGACAAGCGTCCGCTTCGTAGTCAGATCCTCAAACACACAAACATCAGGGAAAAAGGTCACGAAGCAATTTAAAGAATTAGTCAAATGACTAATAGATAGAAGATTGCGAGGAAATGAAGAGACATGCAAAATAGAGGAAAGAGAAAGGTTAGGAGAACAAGAGATGGTTCCTCTGCCAGCCTATGAATCACCGACACATCAAAATGCCCAGCGTGTCGGTGTCAGACTCTCCGACACTCGTCCAACTCACCGACACTCTCCGACACTCTCCTCGTCGCCTCTGTTCCAAGCTTCGACGCTTATTGATTTGTTTATTTGTTGTTTTTCTGATTACTCTTATTGTTATTTTGGTGGTGGTTTTATTATTAGAATTTTGTGACTATTTTTTATTTATTTTGTAGAATGTCTTCATGCAAGTGTAGTAATAGTGGTTCACAAGAGCCTATAGCTATTGATGATGATCCAAATAAATTATTATGGAGGTTTGTCAATAAGCTAGCTACTCATGGTGAGGCGGGAGACAATTTGTCTTGGAAGTGCAATTTTTGTGAAAAATGTTTTATGAGTTCATATATAAGAGTAAGAACACATTTGTTAATGATTGGTGGAAAAAGAATTGGAAAGTGTGTAAAAGTCTCAATGAGTGATCTATTTGAGATGAAAAAACTTGAAGAATAGGTGAAAGCTAGAATAGGGAGTCTTGCTCCTAAAAAAGTGTCTTTACCCTCTTCTAGCATTTCAAGTAGAGAAGGTGAATCTACTAGTGAGGTGGATATTTTTTCTAGAAAAAGGAAGATTGAAAGTGTGAGAAAAAGTTTGCTTGAGAATGCATTTAACATGAGTCAACGGGAGCATTTAGATTATGAGATTGCTATAAAAAATAAATATTTAATATATGTGTCTCAGTGTGTTGGAATATGGTATTTTTGAGAATTGACGAGTCACGTGTCTCGTCATGTCGTACCGCGTATAACATGTCAGTGTCGGTGCAATATAACTGCTAACAATAGAGGAAAGGGAACCATTGACAAGAATTACCTTTTCGCGACTAAAGAGTGGAGTATATGATGTAAAACTTGAGGCAGATTTGGTCATGTGATTAATGACACTCGAGTCAATGATCCACTTGGAGTGGGAGAAAGACACAATATGGGCAATCGAGATACTTGATGTAGCAAATGCAGCAGCGGAATCAGTGGATGTAGATTCAGAATGCAAACGTAGAAGACGGCGGAAGGCCTCCAACTCCTCAGCAGAAAGCCCCCTAGAGGGGGGGGGGATTGTCCTTATAAACTTCAGATGAATTGGCAGAATATTGTCAGTGGGCATCAAAAGAACAACCACCACCACAGTGACTGTCTCTTCCACGAGCACCAGTTCCTTTACTAGGTGGGGGTAACATGAGGATGAAGACGATAACAAGTTTCTTTAGTATGTCCTTTCTTCCCAGAGTTGCCGTACACAAGAGGAGAGTGAGGAAGAGGACCATGATTCATCTCAGCAAGAGCAGAGTGATCCGTAGGAGGAACAAGAGATCGGCGACGATTCTCATCACTAAGATTCATACTGAAGGCCTCTCTAAGAGTGGGATGAGGCTCAAAGTAGGAAGAACAAGAGAGCGGCGATGATTCTCATCACTGAGAACTGAGAATCATACTGAAGACCTCCCTAAGAGAGGGAAGAGGCTCAAAGTGGAGGTCATGCAGGCGAACAACATCAAACTCCATGTTAAGCCCCATAAGAAAGACATGAAATGGAATCGGTCTTTGTCCTTTTGAAGAGTTAGGGCATCAACAATGCACATTGGCGTAAAGGTGTTGAAGTAATCCAGTTCTTGATAAAGGCGTTCGAACTCAGAGATGTAGGCAGAGATAGACAATGGGCCTTGTTTCAGCTCCAAAACAAGGCGAGTGAGCTCATAAATCCGTGTTGAACTATTAACTTGATAGTAGGTTTCACGGGCCCGAGTTCAAATTTTATGAGCAGAATCCATAAGCATATAACTGCGTTGCACCTGAGGAGACATAGAGTGAAGCAACCATGAGATAACCAAGGAATTGTTTCACATTCAATTTTTTCTATGAGGGATCGATATGCGGTCCTCAACAACGATTCCATCAATATGCCCATATAACTGGTGACTCTGTATAACATGATGCACTGTACTGAATCACTCAAGATAATTCGTTTCATCTAAGGAGACTGTAGTGATCTTTAATGAGCCAGATTGACCGTGGCTACGAGGAGGATCACTGGAAGGAACAGTCTGAGGAGAGGTTGAGATGTCGAAGGAATCACCCATCGATGTCCTTCCAAAAAAAGCAAAATGGAGCAATCAAGAAGGTATAAATCACATCCTACGAGCCTCCCTTAGATCACGCCACCGAAAAGGATACCATAGGATGTGACTACGATGACTTTGACAGCAGCCATGGAGTACTAAATGGTCGGAGACAACCAGCTGCCCGCAGAATGGGAGGAGAGAGCCGCTGGGTGCTGTGAACGGCTGGACAAAGAGGAGCGGCGACTATGGAGGACGTGATGACGTTGGAGGAAGTGGCGGCTCTGGAGGAGCGACAGCTCCAGAGGAAACGACAGCCCTGGAGGAAACGATATCTCTTGAGGAGGCCCTAAGCTAGAGCAGCGGATCGAACGAGTTGTGGAACTGACGAACAAAGCCCTAGGCTCTGGAGGAAAGGATCAAACGAGATGTGAATCCGGCGTAGACGGAGGGCTCGAGTGGAGGAGTTACGATCAAACGAGACACACCAGCAACAGGGCGGGATGAGCAAATCGGGACGAGCGACGCTAGCTTTGATACCAAGTGGAGAATGAAAGTATTCAATTGAGTTACCCTAATACAAGGGTAGGTATACATATATAGGACAACTCACACGTGATATATCACGTGTAATACAATGAGGAAAACTTAAATTAAATACATATATTCAACTGATTTAAGTAGCAGACAAGCACCAAAGGAGAACCATTTAAGAAGACGGTGATTATTTGTAGGCCATCTTTACCAAATATCAACATCCAACGGGAGAGTACAACAAACTTAACAAAGAGGAGGATTGGGCCCTGTGAAGTGTTGAAGAAGATTAATGACAACACCTATCAATTAAAGCTCCCTAGCAACCTCCGTAGTTACGATGTTTTCAATGCGTAGCACTTGGTTCCCTACATAGTGGATTCCTCTGACAACAAATCTCCAAGCTCGAGGACAAGCTCTCTCCAACTGGGGAACGATGATGCGACTACGCTCCCCTCCAATATATTGATCGACTTGACTGAAGCTGGAAGCGTGAGAATTAAACAAAGAGCCCAATGTTATCATTCATCATGGTTTGTCTTAATTTAATATCCGCGCATCTAATTTCAGCTTTTAATTTCCATTTTAATTTCTTTTTACGAAGGGGCATGATGGGGATTGCGGCACACATCGACCTACAAGACGATTTGATTTTTTATTTATTTTATGTATTTATTTTTATTTTGATGTATTTGAGGACAGTCCTGATCGGAGAATAATGACCGTCCATGATGATCACTTGGCTTATATATATGGGTAGAAGGTTTATTTTAGAGGCATTGAAAGTTGGAGTGAAGAAGAAATTACTTATTTCGATCACACGGTGCTAAAGCCGGAAAACTGGTGCCGAAGCTTGGAATTTATCCCTCCCTTCCCCTCTCCATCTAGCCTATCAAACCTCTCCCAAAACCGGCCAGCCCTCTCCCACTCCTAACTTCCTCCACATACTCCTCCAAAAACAGCCACCCTCAAATTTTCCATTTTTCCTCCGCTTTAAATTTTCCAAGGATCCATATAGCCGACCCCACTATAGTGGGATAAAGGCTTGAGTGTTGTTGTTGTATCACCGGAAATCACCTCAGGCAACCTCCCCCAAGCCATCACCACCCCCTCAAAACCTCTCCAGCACCACCCAGCAAAATTCTCTTCAATTTCATTTTTTTGACTTTAGCTAAAAATCACCTCCGGCAATCTCTTCAAGCTACCACCACCTCAATACTCCTCCCCATCACCACTTTACGATCACCGGAAACCACCTCCGGTTAAATGCCACTAGTGGCCTAGATCACCTGATCAAAGGTATTTAACTTAAATGTCAAAATACAATTAAACAAAATAATAAAAACTTATAAAAACATGAAAAATCACTTTCAATGTGCTAGCAAGCTCAATGTGGCTGCTCTCCATGCATCTAGTACTAGCTCAACTGCATAGTGCCAACTTGTAGACATTGCCCCTCATGATAAAATCCACTAAGACCCATGGAAGCCATATCACACGAAACGCTGGATCCCAACTGAACCATCTGGTCTGATTTCACTTCTAGCAAAGAAACAAATTATCAAATGCCTATGTTGAGCACAATAAACTAATATATGAACATTCATCTGCCCAAAAGCTTATGCTAATATGTATGCTTCACTATATTTGTATTAATAACTTTATTTCATATTCGAGGTACATTTTTTCTCCACGTTCACGTGATATCAACAAGGTTAACATTTTCATGCACCGTTAGAATGACATCTGTTACATTGGATTCTAGAAGCATATTAGCATGGTGCTAATGCTCTTTACCATCACAGTCATTGCAGACAACTACCTTCCTTTTTCTATGGTTTTCTCAAAACACTGGAAAAAAAATAAATAAAGGAAATGAGAACTTTCCCATCCATTTATTATTATTTTTCCTTTGGTTTCCACATTTATTTTCTATCATGACCAAAAGCAAAGTTATAAATCTGGTGGCTTGCTCATATACAATAGTTACATTTTAGTGATGTAACAGATTGAAGCTATTGCTGAAGACGTTCAACCTTTGCTTGCTGAAGTTCGCGGCAGTACCTTGTTGAAGGATTTTGAGGGTTTGACAAAAAGCTTGGCTATTGCATCTCGAGAATTGAGGTATTTTTACTTATATTCATGTTCTCTGTTAGGATCATGGATAAATTCCAGGAGGAATCCGGCAAGGGGAGGGCCGGCGGTGGTGAGGGAGAAGAAAGGAGGAAGAAAGAGAGGAGACTTTTAGGGAGCAACCCTAATTACTTCATACATCCAAAGATACCTTCACTCATAAGCCCCTCCCCTTTATATAGATGAGGAAGGGAAACCAAATAAGAAAATACAAAATACTTAACTTAATTTATTAATATTAATTAATTAATGCATACAAGTTAATTACAATAAAATTGACCAAGGTGGCTTCCATATACGCGCTCCATAAATTATTACGAGGGGGGTCCACTTGAGTGAATGCGCCCGCGATCAAGGCGGCTTCCATATACGCGCTTCATAAATTTTGACGAGGGGGATCCACTTGAGTGATTGCGCCCGTGACCAAGGCGGCTTCCATATACGCGCTCCATAAATATGTAGCAGAAACTATTGAATGTTTAACATGTATTTCGATTTTGTTTTAAGAGTACGTGACCAACTCTTGTACAACTATTACTAATCCAATTACAGGAGCTAAGTTATTCATGATTACATATATAAATCTCTATTTGGCATGCTTTAGGTTGGGCTTTATGTTATTTCTTGCTAGCTTTATCGTTCTTTAAGAGACCAAGTATGTATATTAAGGTTTTTCCTTTTTGTCATATTGTGGAGACTGAATATATCTACTGAGTTAGCCACATACTGTTGATCTCTGCGTTAGTGCCCGAGAGAGTTAGGCGAAACTTGAACTGGTATAACCACTTCAGAGGCTAGAGACTGTGAAGAAGATCAAGGAAAGAAAGCTGTGAAAAGAGAATATGTGCAAAACATTGTATCAAAATCTTTTTTTTGCTGCTCAAAACTTTGCACTGTCCACTAAAGATATATTTTGCTTTATCATATAAATGATTTTGTATCATCAAATTACGAGGGATTTTCCCAACATCGACGTTTGTCATCTTCCATTTATCTTCTCCAAACTTAAAAGGAAAAACAACAACAGATGACACTGGCGCATTGCTAAGTTCTAGCCATGAGGGCATGGTTGCTCTCAAAGCGGTGGGGGATGATGTGATCAATCCCCTACCTACTCCTCTACTCCTCTATGTCCTGTAGAGCTTACTGAGTATCTACAGCTCATTACAATCTGCCAAGTAATATTTTCTCACTTGCAGAGTCCTTACTAGTTATTGTTGAGTATCGTGCTGAGTACACTCTCCTAACCGAATAAAATGATATTATTTTTTTATTATTAAAATACTCTTCTGTAATTTGTCTTATAAATAAAACATCTTCCTTGACCTTAAGTTACAGAAGATTGAACTTTCTAAACTTTATTCTCTCTTTCTCAAACCCTATCCTTGGAGCTCATTTCTTGCTCGAAAAGTGATCGTACTATTCACTTATATATACAACAACAACAATACTCAATCCTTTATCCCACTGTAGTGGGTCGGCACTTATATATATCGACAAAAAATAATGTAAGACTGGAGAATTTGTGTCAGCCTCACCATAAATTTCATAATTTGTCAACCTTTGTGCATTTGCCAGTTTTTAAAGTTCGTACTCAGGTTCATTATCAAGGTCATCAATTTTGTGTTCAATGAAGCAGTTGATCACCACACATTATAGAAAGATATTTGAAAATACTTCCCGAGAGAAAACTTGTCACCCACATTTCTATGGATAACTTGTAATTTGAAGGACTGGGGGGGGGGGGGGGCTTATATTTATATAAAAAAAATGCATGTGTAACATTAGAACATAATACTCCTGGCAATCCAAGACGCATCATCATGCTCATCACTCTTTCTTTTAGATTATTATTCACTTGTCCTTGAATCGCCAATTGTGCAATGTTTTGAACTCCTTGCTCGCTCTTTAATCTTCAGCACATGAGCTTTTACTCACCGAAGTTTAACCGACTTTTTCATGTTCTGAAATAAGCAAACACTACTGATTATGTAGCAGAAAACAACCGCACACCCTCCTGGTAGGATCATTGACTAAAGTGATGTGGTACAATGAACATCCAAGAGACTCAATTTCTCAGTCTTGGGTTCTACTTCGGCCAATGCCAACAGTTATAATCTTTCCCAAAAAATAGATTCACAGGCTTTAAATCAGAGTGCATACTAATTGAATTTCTTGTCTCTATCTTACTTATATCTCCAAGCCTTCGGTGGCATGCTTGCATGTCAAAATTTGAATACATAGCATCTCCCATTATCTTAGTGCTTGTACGTTGTAGTAACACATTGGGTGCTGTCACTTCTTTTCTCATTATCCCATTAGTGCTATTGGTCAAAATATCATTATAGAAGGTGGAGATGAACCTTCTATATCAAAGTGTACTATAGAGATCAGGATCTACTTTATGCCTAGAGTATGCCTCACTTTGTGAAGCATTCACATAGTTTCATTAGAATTGAATCACAAACATTCACTGCCTTCAAGGGATCATCATCCAAGATAATTAAACAAATTATTTTGAGTGGAGTTGAGTGAAAGGAGCCACATGAGTTCAGGAGCTAGGACTCTGTCAGTTATACACATTAAGCACAAGTTTTAGTTGATCTAGTTTGTTGCACAATGCACTGAAGTATGTTAATGATATTTACATTTTCTCCTCACGTGGCCAACCTTGTCACGCCGCTAGCACACACCAATATGACAGTTTGATTATAGTCCTTTATTGCATCTTTGTAATTCTCCTTCAGCTTTCAAGGTCCAAAAAAGCTTAACCACTTCATGATTTTTGTTTGTCGGTATCTTCTCTTAAGGTTAAACACTGGACATCATTAAGCTTCAGGTTCACCCAATGATTTATTAATCGCTGGTCCATCACCTTTTCTCGGGAGATAATGGCTAGCATGATCAATACATAAACTTCTACATGGAACTCAATATCAACGAGCTCAGTTCACTTGTGATTACATTGAATTCATTTATGTATTTTGTAGAAGAACACTTGGCGAAAATATGAAATCTTATATATCCGTCTTGTGTACAACTGTACAAGTATGAGTACAAATATATAGGGAGAGAAGAGAGAGAAAAATCCCAAATTCAAGATGTGAGACTAAAACAAATAGAAAGAAAATACACAAATGAGCCAAAACATGGGCTTTTACATTGCCTGTTCTAACACTCCCCGCAAGCTGGAGCGTACAAGTTGTAGGAACCCAGTTTGGATAAGAACTGATAAACTATAGTCCTTTATTGCATCCTTCTTGTCAGCCACTTGATAGCCCTAAACTGAGAACAACCAAGACTGGGAGGAGATCAACAAAATAGAACGTTGAAGGGAACTGCATTGTCGACTGGGAACGAGAACGACATCTGAAGGAGACTTCGTCGCAGGATCAGAGGAAGCGCGATGCGGCGAGATCGCTCGACGAGGAAGAGAACGCCGTCTGGAACATCGGGCGAGAGCTACAGTCGGCGAATCGAATGGATCTACTAGATCGGCTAGATCTCTCGACAAGAAGAAGCACAGTGGACGACATCAACAAGAAGCAGAGAAGGGCTCGTCTAAGATAGCGCAGAGCGTCGATTACGTCGGATGTTGCTTCCGTCGCAAAGCACGAATGACCTGGGGGGTAAAAGTTACGCTCTCGTCGATGGAATCAAACGTCGATTCCGTCAACGAGAGCGGGAGCCGAGCTGCTCGACGGGATTCCTTGCAGTGCAGTCGACAAGGTCAAAATAGAAAAGCGGGAGTGAGAAATCAAGAAGGGGCTCACGTATTAACCTAGCTCTGATACCATGTTGGAAAATAGAAGCGATAATAAAAGATAATTCATTCATCCACATAAGGGGTATATCCGTATATAGAGCATTACAAGGAGACATAACACCTATAGCCATTGTGGGACTAAACACCGAATCAAATACATGGATACTAATAGACCGACATATTACTCTAAAACTCATAAACTCCAACATTTTCAAACCATGGGGTAGCATCTAGAGATGAGTAATTTGTTCTACACCCTTTGAAGCTCATATTCATCAAAACCGTGAGCTATTGTACTTTCAATTCCATTTTTTTAATTTTTTTTTGAAAATTCATGTCTAACTTTATTGTATGTTAAAGTGCTATTTTTCAAAATATTTATTAGCGATTCAATACGCTCTTCATAGTAGGTTCTAATCTTTGTCAAACGTATCACCCATATCTTTCATCACTTGAAAGAGCGTCGCACCTATTGCATACATTATTCAAATTAAGATGTTGTTTTCTAGTTTTTCAATCTTATATTTAGCTTCATCAAGTGTTGTCGACATGACATTAAAATTAGATTCAATCTCATCAAGTGTTGTCGAACCATCAATTGTTGAGTCATCGGGTTCCGCGTTCGTTTCCCTTCTCTTTGATGTGCTTGCCATGTTGTAGGCTGAGTAAGAGTCCTCTTGAGTAAGAGTCCTCTTGAGCTGTCGTGTGTGCATGTGAACTTATAACGTTTGATTGTAGCTTGGATTGTTTAATGAGTTCATCACCTGAGGATGGAAAATAATAAATATTCTCAAGGTATTTTCAAATGTCATACGCAGCATCAAAAGAACAAATGAGTTTGAAAATATTTTTATCTATGACACAAAATATACAATTCATTGCCCTAGCTTGTAACACAATTCTTTTTCTCAAAGTCTTGGTTATTCTCAACCCAAGAGTGCGGCAAATCATGTCCCAGCAAAAACCTAAACAAACAAAATTACAGACGCATTCGTGGAGTCGGATCGTTGATCCAATCATGCTCTCTTGCGGGAATATGCAATCATGGGTCCCGCCTTGCGACAAGCCTAATGCGATGGAGGTCTCCATCAGCTCAGGTATTTATCAAAATGGATAAGGAGAGACTTAAATGTGGAAGAGTACTCTCTACGAATTCATAAGCTCAATTACAAACCTGACATTAATGCTTCAATTAGTAACTGCGTGTTTGGCATGACTTATCACGACTTATTTGCACCGGTGAGGTTGGACAAAAATGTCATTGTCATACCAAAATCCTATACCTCAAACTAGTTTTTTTTTGTAACATTTTTCATAGCAAACATACATTCCATGACAATGACGTTTTTGTCCAATCTCACCGGAGCAATTAAGGTGCGATAAGCTGTGCCTAACGAAGCCTAAATGATCTTTCACCATCTCCACCACCACCACATAATTGCGACTTACTTAATTGGCCAAGTGGGTAGTTAATTAAGACTCACTCCTTAGGTTGGTTAAAGGACAAGAAATTAAATTATCCTATAAATAATCCATTTAATATTTCTACACCTACATATTTTCACTTATAAGATGTTCTTTTAAAGGAACTTAATGCTTTATCTTCTAAGGCTTTGCTACTTGTAATGCTCTAATTATTTAAATTTTTGGATGGAATGCTAAATGTCATCTTGTTAAAGCTACTTTTACTTTTTTTTTTAAAATATTATTTTTTCCTTTAACATGGTTTATTGATCCCACTATACTGGGATAAGGAGTTGAGTGTTGTTGTTGTGTTTGTAATATGGTTTATTGATCCTATTAACTTCTGAAAAAACATACCTTTTTTTTCAGGAATGTGCAGAATTCTGCTTCAACACCTGAGAATTCCAAGCTAATCAAGCACTCGATTTTTTCACTAATCTTCACATTGAAGAACATTGAGGTAGATGTATCCTTCTTACATATGCCCCAAAATCGAAGAAATAAAATGGCTCGCTAATATGGAATCTGTACTAAAATTTCGCAGAGAATTACCTCAGATATCTCAGGCTTTACAGCTGATGAGGCTACAAGGCAAAACCTGAAGCTACTCATAAAATCTCTGAGTAGACTTCTTTGATATTTTGTTGAAGTCTAAATCATGTTTTTTGTAAGTGTTTTATGCAGAGAATGTGTCCAGTGCACCAAATAATTATGCTTCTTTAGTAGATTCTCTTTCATGAAACAATTATTTTCAGAACTGTATTGGGATTTTTTATTTTTAATTTACTGAATCAGCTCAATGACAGAAAAAATTGTACTCCAGTTAAGCAAATTTTGTTTCATCGTGATGCAAAGTAACTCTCATCTTGATCCATGGCTACATGTTTTTAGTCAATGGCTTCTTTTTCTGAAATAGAATGCCATTGTTCTAATTGAAAATGCAGTAGAAAATGTCAAATGAGTTGAAGTGTAAGGAAATGACTTTCCTTTTCGAGGAAAGGACGCATCCCAAAATCCAAGCTCATATCACGACTTTTCAACACTTTTTTGCCGCTCACGTAGCACTTTTTTAAAGCATTTGTCAATGTGATTCTGAGAGGATGTTGTGTGCTATAGGAAGCTATGGGAAAGTTGGAATGGGTGAACAACTTTCTTGGGGTAGATGCTTCCAACAATTATTCGATATGCACTTGGCTACAACATCATATGCCTGAAGTTATTATCTTAACTGCAAGGATGACGAACCAAAGTCAATAATAGTGATCAAAGTGAAGTTGTAACAAGATAGTCATAGTTGAAGGTGCATTTAGATCACCTCCATTTAAGAAATAATACTGGTTTAGGGGCTGAGCATATGAACAAGTGGATCTCACTAGGTTCAATCAAGGAAGCAATATGCATGTCCAAAGAAGAATATGGATACAGCCAGTATCTCATGAAATGCATAACAAATTTATTTAGATAAAACATTGTTGTTAACAAACAAATAATATGGTTATTATATTTTTTCTACTCAAAACTTTTTCATGCTGGCAGATATTAAAACACAGCGCATGATGTATTTCTTTATAGCATCCCTCAAGGGTCTTTACTCATATATGTTCTTTCAATTATCTCATTTGACATTTAGGGTTTAGATTTGTAAACTTTTTTGTCAATCCATAATTTTTGTTTTTACATGATGCATCTACAGATGTAGCATATTATATCATAAAGTATCATGTGATGCATTATCATATTAAATTTTAATTCGCCGTATTATTTGGAGTGGGTTCATATTAAACTTTTGCTACTTTTATAGCATTCATCAGAAGTGAGACAATGATGATTTAACTCAATTTTTGTTTAACCTATTTGTGGTGAAAAATATGCAAGGATTGGATAGGAAGTCACTCCTTAACTCACTGATTGTGATGAAAATATTAACAGTTGTTTTGGTCCAACATGAAGAATTGAATTGTTACATGAAATTTTAAGGCTATCAATGAAAAGATGGAAAATTTGCAGGAGAGTTTAAGAAAAATTGATAAATGTAGCTCGTTTATAAGATATTATTACACAGAAACAAGAAATTCAATGAACCAAAGGCACAGTTCCAAGATATTATGTAGGGCACTATTTAATGACATTATGCCAATAACCTGACCTTGTTATTTCTAGTTTGATCACTAACAAAAATGAATTTCATGTTGTGCATGTGTTTCATGTGTGTAGGTAAAAAGATGACAATCGCATCATACAAAGAGAGAGTTTCCGACCTAAGTGATAGGGCCGGGTGAGACCATCGTCCTGCACACCCATTAGTGAGACCTACTCATGAGCCGACAGATCCGTCACATCGATATGATTAATCCTTAGTTTTCAAGGGCCCATGCCCCATGCAGATCTAATTTACATGGTATCTGACGGTGACGGTAAGTGCTCCACCTTCAAACCATGATTCTCCACCAACACTAAGCGAGGTACTGCCGCTGACACCACCCCCAGTTGAATTGTTAGATGGAGATGCATCGTCGGGCAGTGGTCCAACGGCCTGCCGAAAATTGTTAAACCAAAACTTGCATTATTCTTAATCGTCGGATCTCGCTTTATTTCATATTCACCATCTAAGGAATCCATTCAAGAGACATTAGGTAGTCCTTAGTGGAACTCCACGCCCTTTACGACGACCCACACCAGCCACTAGAATCGGTGGTCGGCCGTCGGCCGTCAAAATGGAAGGGTTGGTCCAAGAGTCCAAACTTGCTAGAATCGCCTCTTTGGTTCATGCAGTCATGAACATAGGGTAAAATTGTCATTCGTAAACGCCCACCTAAAGAACTTCATCCACTTTTATGTTCAAACAGGTGATGTTTGTTAGGTGATTCTTAACGAATGACGGTTTAACTTGTGTGTTAACAACCTCCGCCACCGTGCCAAACTGAGTCTTAAATGATAAGGTTTGAATTCTATGGTCAACACCACTAGTTGAGGTGGAGACAAGAAGCTGCTAGTTTGAGGTTCGGTGATGTTTGGTCAGTTTTGATCATTCTAAGATGCACCTGACTTTTACTAGTTAGTAAGCATCACAATGCGTCACAAAAGTGATTACATCATTCTATATCCCGGGCCACTAAAAGGTATTCTTTACATATACATACATCTTAGAGAGAGTCGGGTGCACAAAACATCTGATGGAGTGAAAGGTTGTACTAAGATTCAACTTGTTACCCAATAAGTGATAAATAAGCATCCAATCATCCGATGTAAAACGCTCATCGCACTTACTAACAATGTTGTGGGAAACACCGTGCAACCATACTAGGTTACCAACAAAACAAGTATTATGTTGCAACTGTACCACGCTTGGTTAGAAATACTATTATTAGGAAATGTTTTTTGTACAAAACAAGTACTATGAGATTTTGTCTCCGTAACAAAATAAGCAAGTACTATCTAACAAAGATCAATGTTTGGATTAACATTGTAAAATGCATTAGGAAAAATACCAATGCCATGAATTTTAATTTTTTTTCTTAATTTTCTTGTTGTAGTACTTATGATTTGAACAGTATCTACGAACAATATTGAGATAAGCTCCGTTTGGGGGGGGGAACTTATTTTCACTGGTCAAGCAGTTACGACCGTATGAACCGGACCTTAATTAAGATCCGGTTCATGCAGTCGTAACCGCTTAACCTGTGAAAATAAGTCCCCCCCAAACCGAGCCATATACTGCTTTCTGTGTCATGATCACTGCAACATAAAAAAATAAAATAAATTATTTTAATAAACAACACCCGCACATGAGCTATGCCTCAAACAAATAGAATAGTTTCTTTTCCAAAAAAAAACACCCACACCTCCCTTGAGGGTTAGCATAATTACAATATAATTACAGACTGCACCACTCTATTTTTTGAAATTACAAAACCTCACATGTAAGTTCACTTTTCTCCTGAGGATATTTTTGTGCATGCATGTAATGAAATGTAAACTTACAGTGGAGGTTTTTGTTATAATTACAAAGGATAGATGGGTGAAACCTATAAATTTGCAAACTTAGAGGAGAGCTGGTGGGGCTCACCTTGAAGTGAACAAGGCTATGGGAATCTCTTTTTTTCTAGTAATCTTTAAATGCAGATAATATGTAACATAATAATATATAACAAGCAAGCCAATTTATGATCCATATATAAAACAAGAGTCAGTCAACTCTCAGTAGAATACAGCCCTGAGTATAAAATTATGTTATGAGACCAATCCATCGGTCAATAGTCCTCTCCTCGGGATATCACCTCTTTGCAGGTAGGTCGAAGCAATATGGTGTGCTCGAACTGCGCCACGTAGCTTCCCTTCACATCACACAAGGGAGGGTATGGCTGCAAGCATAATACTTTAATCAGTCACAAGCAACACATTTTTTTTCTAATCAATCTTTATATGAAACCCCTAAAAAATCCCAAAAGAAAACGATTTAAGCTGCATTTTTTATTAAACAAAAGTAAATGTTTTTCAAGAAGCTAAAAGGAGAACTGCATGCCCAAGACTACTTGCGTCTCGCGGTATTCCAACTCTATCACCTATCCTCGCCGTGGTCACGATTTAGACGATGTTGACCACTTATTTATTGCATGTCCGCGGGCTATAGAATTTTGCAATATTTCCCTCACGCTGTTTTATAGAGCTTCTTCTTGGCAATCTCAGAGTAATTTTCTCAATGTGCTCTGATCATGCAAACTATAAGAGGGGGTTCCAAGGTAGCTTCCTCCAAATGGTACTTGGGTTTTTAATTTAAGAGGTTTTGGAAGGCTCGCAATGCATTGAATTTTGAAGGCACCTTACTTCCATTTGCCTCGCTCGTTAAGGAGCTCTTTGTGGTTTAGAGGCGGAAACATCGAATTTGTTCGAGCCTGTCGTCTATACTGAGGTTCTCGAGGGAGATTGATTCGTCGACCCTTCGTAACTTATTATGGGAACCTCCACAGAATGATTCTGTTAAACTCAACTTTGGTGGCGCCTTGAAACGTCAGCCAGATTGGGCTTCCAGATGTGTTATCAGAAATTATTGTTAGCTCTATCGCCGTTATAATAGCTCATTTATCCTATAATGTTGGGTGATAGAGATTAACACCATTTGATGGCTCTCGCCCAGATTTTTCAAAATTATAAATAGGGTTGTTTTTGGTTCCAAATCAAGGATTTCATAGTTTGTGCACCCTAGCCGTCTTGAGACCTGTATGGGCAAAAATCTCAGGATCCTTTGGTGACATTCAACATTGAGATCAAGGAAGGTTGAAATCCAAGTAAGATATCCATGCAAGCATTCATAGCATGTGTCCATCATCTTCTTCCATTGATCTCATCCTATGGAGATAGACGGATCAGCATCCTTCAAGGCCTAGAAGATCTTCCCATGTCGCAAGGGCGATATCGATAACGTTGACGTTAGTGAAGAAAATCCGCCAAAGGTCCAGGGCTGCTAAGGGAAAACATGTTAGCTCCATCATCATTTAGATAGCTCATTTAGCCTATAATGTTGGGTGATATAGATAACGGCATTTGATAGCTCTCGTCGAGATTTTAAAAACCATAACTAGGGCAGTTTTTGGTTCCAAATCAAGGATTTCATAGTTTGTGCACACCCCAGCCGTCTTGAGACCTGTGAAGACGAAAATGACATGGTCCTTTGGTGTCATTCAACAAAGAGGTAAAGGAAGGTTGAAATCCAAGTAAGAGATCCATGGAAGCATTCAAGCATGTGTCCATCATCTTCCTCCACTGATCTCTTGAAGTCTCATGTTCCTCGACTGCAAATCTGAAAAATACTATGGAGACGAACGGATCATCATCCTCCAAGGCCTAGAAGATCTTCCAAGGTTGCAAGCACTTCAAAAACGGAACATTTGCATCACAACAATCTTTCATCTAAGGGTAGATCTAGTAATAAAAATCTCCTTTGGGAATGCCGGGTTTGGGGTAGACCTCAGTGGAAATTGCCTTGGTGTAGGCGTCTAGATCGGGTAGATTTAGTAATAAAAATTTCCTTTGGGAAGGCGTCAAGAATGAGAAGTTCTTGTGGGATCTTCGGGAAGGAGAGAGATTGCCGTCATTCGGGCCGTGCATTGAAGGAAGCCAATCGGGTTTGTAGGGCTCGTTATAAAAACTAAAAGAATTATATCATCGCCTAGATCTTAGCATCGTAAGATCAAACATCTTTTTAGTTAATAAATATTCTCTTCGTTGATATTATACATAACATTTCTTTGTGGTTTGAGTTTTCATATTATTATTCTGTTGTTCAGAACTCTTGAACAAATAAATTTAAAATACATCATCCCCCCCTCCCCACTTTAAGGTTGTCACCCGATCGAACAAGTGGTAACAGAGCGGGTTACTCTGAATTAGGTTAACTACCTACCGTTAAAATTGACAACCCTGATTGTGCCTTTCGAGAAAATTTGACCAATGCCTGATTCAATTCAAGCTTGATCTGAACCTAACTCATTCATTTTTGATCCAACCTTGACCTCTGTAGAAACTAGTGACAATGTTTGGGCTACCTACAAATTCTTTTAGCCCAGCTCAATTTTAGCAACCATGTTATGAAGCAGATGATACAAAAGACAACATTTAAATATGTTATAAAGCAGATGATATAAAAGACAGCACTTTCTACTGCTAGCCAAAAACCAATCAACAGCATCTATTTCCTAAACCTCTAATTATGATTAAGAAATAATTATCCAAACCTCCCCTGTAAACTAGCATAATTAGTGAGAGTACCCCTCTTATTTTCGAAATTACAAAAAACTCCTCTTAAGTTTTCATTTCATTACCAAAACCTCCCCTGGTCTTTTCATTTCATTATATCCATGAAGAAAAATATCCCATGGACACTGTTCACCGAGGGGGGTGTTTTTGTGCATGGATGTTATGCAATTAAAACTTCAGGGGAGGTTTTTGTAGTGAAATGAAAACTTTAAGAGAAGTTTTTGTAATTTCAAAAATAAGAGGGGTGCTGTCAGTAATTTAGCAAAGTTAGAGGGGAGGTCCCGGTAAATGGCCCTTATGATTAATTAAAAATTGGGCGTAAGTGGCAGGGAAGAATTGAATTCTCAAGGCTCGTAAACTAAATTGGTGAAAGAAGCACTTGGGAAATTCAAGCAATAAAGGTAGCAAAGAAAGATAGTTTTGTGGCAAGACAAACCTCTATTTTCCGGCCATAATAATTGTCAAGTCTCGATATTTTTAGTTCGGGAAATACATTCGTATGCAATAACAACACAAATTATATTCTACATAAAACAAAGCCATTGGTATAGCAAGAAAGATTCATTGAAAAAATGCATACCTGAACAATACCAGCGTCACATAAATTCTTCAGTGCCATCAAGTATTTTGCCTCCCCAAGACGATCCAGGTAACGTCGGCAAAAGGCCAAGGTTGAAAAATTCTTATTTATTGTAGTAAGTAGTTGCTTTGCTCTTGGTAACCTTAGTGGTATGTGTCCAACATCAAAATTTTTCATGTAATGGCTGCATTCAAGGTCTTCTCTCACAAATCCTTTGCCTTGCAAAAATGATCAGACAAGAATCATTAGCAAAACCAATTGTTACCACTCAATGGCATGCCTTTATAATTGTCACTGGCATTGCTTAAACATGTCGCCAAATAGAGCATAAAGTGAAGTGGCGCCATTGAGAATTTAATAAAATAAAATTTCATCGAGGAGCTACAAATATTCATGAACAATTCAAACGTCTACCTGTTGAGCCGAAAGTTTCAATTGCATAAAATTCACCTTCCTCCATCTTCGTTTGCTCTCCACCTTTAACAATAGGAACAGACTTGCCAGCATGAATTTGGTATGGTCCAATGCTATGGCCATTCAAATTTCTGATGCTTTTAACTGAAGCAAAATAAATAATCACAAGATGACAATGAAATGAAAAACTTGTGGAATAATGATTTCTAAGATGACAATTAAAAGGTACGTGCATATTTTTAGGAAGGTAACAAAGCAAATGAAATAAAATAAAAAATGAGGGGGGGGGGGGGGGGGGGGAGGGTATCTAAGAGCTTGAGAAGAATATCTTCTATCAAGATAAGATATTCTCCTACATTCCATAAGGAGATACTAAGTATGCAGCATCCAGTCAATATATGGCCTAAGAAGACAAGGTAATGTAGCCATTGCTCAAAATTAGTAACAAAATAAATAATAATAATAACAATGATAATTGTAGAAAAAGATGTAAGGAACCTTGTAGGCTGTATTTCTTATATAAACAGTAAGTATGAATACATTTATATAGGAGAGGAGGAGAAAAATCCCAAGACTAACAATATGAGACTAAACCTAAGACAAATGTGGGCTCATAAATGGACCACAATTACAATGGACTTTTACATAGTTTTTCACAATCTTCTAACACTCCCCAGCAAGCTGGAGCATACAAATCGTTAGCACCAGGCTTGGATAGAAATTGCTGGTACAATGGTCGAGGTAGAGCCTTGGTAAAGATGTCAGTCAGTAACTTGCCCGGAAGCTGGAACATGTTCCAATTCAAGTTTCTTCAGCTGCACCTTCTCCCGAACAAAGTGACAGTCAACCTCAATGTGTTTGTTCGCTCATGGAACACATGATTCTTTGCAATATGTATAGCTGCCCGACTGTCGCAGAATAGAGTAGCAGGTGAATAGAGTTTGACACCCAAGTCACAAAGAAGGCTTTCTAACCAGGTAAGTTCAAACACGACAACATCCATAGCACGATACTCTGCTTCAGCAGAAGAGCGAGCAACAACCGATTGCTTCTTGTTGCGTCATGTGATGAGATTTCCTCCAAAATAGGTACATAAACCAGTGGTGGATTGTCGATCGTCAAGAGAGTCTGCATAATCAGCATCAATGTATGCAACAAGGGATAAAGAGGAGGATGGCTTGTATACCAGCCCTCTGTACAACCCCGTATTCGCGGAGTAAGGACCTCAAGCAGGGCATAAGGCATGCTAGTAAGTTTTAAGCTTTGGAGCCCCCTTTGAGGGGCGGGTGCGGCGAGTAGGCAGACACCCGTCCCAGTATGGTAGGCGTGAGGGGAAGCTGCGGGACCGGCCGGAGTCCGAAGGCGCACCCCTACCTCGCGGCTAGGCGAGGGCAGGCGGGGCGAGACCGGCTCGGGGCCGGGTTCTCGCCCCTGCCTCGCGGCCAGGCGAAGGAAGGCGGGGCGAGACCGGCCTGGGGCCGGGTTCTTGCCCCTGCCTCGCGGTTAGGCAGGGGCAGGCGGGGCGAGACCGGCCCGGGGCCGGGTTCTCGCCCCTGCCTCGCGGCCAGGCGAAGGCAGGCGGGGCGAGACCGGCCTGGGGCCGGGTTCTCGCCCCTGCCTCGCGGTTAGGCGAGGGCAGGCGGGGCGAGACCGGCCCGGGGCCGGGTTCTCGCCCCTGCCTCGCGGCCAGGCAAGGGCAGGCGGGGCGAGACCGGCCTGGGGCCGGGTTCTCGCCCCTGCCTCGCGGCCAGGCGAAGGCAGGCGGGGCGAGACCAGCCTGGGGCCGGGTTCTCTCCCCTGCCTCGCGGTTAGGCGAGGGCAGGCGGGGCGAGACCGGCCCGGGGCCGGGTTCTCGCCCCTGCCTCGCGGCCAGGCGAGGGCAGGAGGGGCGAGACCGGCCTGGGGCCGGGTTCTCGCCCCTGCCTCGCGGCCAGGCGAAGGCAGGCCGGGCGAGACCGACCAGGGGGCTGGCCGGCGGGCGTGATCTCCTGATGTTATCGTTCTACCCCCGAGGTGGTTTTTCCCTTTTTGCCCCCCGGTGTGGAGGTTTTCTTTTGCCTGGAGGCATTTTTGCCCCAGGGGCATTTTGGTCATTTTACCCCCAGGACTTGGAAAAACTATAAATAGACCCTTAGGGGTGCCTTGGAGGAGGACTTGTCATTCTTTCCTTAGCCACCAAAATCTCTCTGGCTTTCCTCCAAGGCACCTAGCTCAAACATTGGCTAGGGAGGGGGAGACCTCAAAGGTCTTCTGGGTGTGAGGTGGGACCTCCACGCTAGAGCCAAGGGTCGGTTCATAGCTTCCTAAGTCTTCGGTCCATAACGTTCCTCCGAGTGAAGTAGGTGTGAGGTCACCCCTTTTTGGGACCCCGAACTCCACAGAAGCCAATTTTGGCCTCGGTCATTTTTGGCTTCAACACTTTTGGTGCGGTGAGCGTGGAGAGTGACCAGCACAGAAAATCTCGGGTGAACGTCATGGCTGGAGATCAGGGAGGTGGTGACGACCTCGGTGGCCTCCCCAACCCCGGACCCTTCGTAGGAAGGGAGGAGTTCATGGCTTCCATCGAAGGCATCATGGGGATGCTGAGAAGCATCGCCCCTCGGGCTGACAGCTCAACCCCCACCCCCCAGGGACTAGCTCCCAGGGGTCTCGGCGAGCTAACCCAGAGTGGTCTCGGCGAGCTGGCTCCCAGGGGGCAAGGAGAGATCACCCCAGCAGGGGGAGAGGTGAGTATGCCGGATAGGAGGCCTGGGAAGGAGAGGATGGTAGAGGGGGTCGAGCGAGACCTCCCAGGTCGGGAGCTGTTCCCCAGCCCGGCGAGAGCTAGCCCCCCAGGCGAGCAGGTCGCGCGAGTGGAGGTGGCGAGAGCTCCCCTTAGGTGGTCACCCTTTAGTGAGTTGATCATCTCAGCTCCCGTTCCCGAAGGGTTCAGAGAGCCAGACATGGCTTACTATACCGGGAAGGATGACCCCGTCCAGCATCTGCAATGGTTCGAGGATGCCGTCTCCATCAGGCCGATGACGGATGCCTTCAAGTGTCGCCTCTTTGCGATCACGTTGAAGGAGAAGGCAAGGGACTGCTTTCATCAACTCCCTCCAAGGACCATCTTCGGGTTCGAGGACTTGAGCCGGAGCTTTCAGCTTCGCTTCTCCACCTCCAAGAAGAGGAAGAAAGGTCCCGAGTCCCTCTTCCTGATAAAGCAAAGGGCCGAGGAGTCGCTGACCCACTACGCTGACAGGTTCCAGGAAGAGGTCCTGGACATCCAAGAGGTGCCAGGGTATGCCCTTCAGATGGCGTTCACGGTAGGATTGCGCGAAGGGTTCTTCAAGATGAGCTTGACTCGGAAGGCCCCCCTTTCCTTCGAGGAGCTGATGGAAAGGGCGGCAGAGGAGATAGCCATGGAGGCAGCCAACCCGACCTTTGTAAAGAAGTTGGCAAGGTTGACAGAGGTGGATTCAAAGGAGAAAGGTGGCTCGAGGCATCATGAAGGGAGAAGGAGAGAGGAGCATAGAGCTCAAGGTTTCCAGAGACAGGAGGGTCCGGAGCCAGGATGGAGGCAGCAGGGAGGACCTGCCCATGGTCTAGGAAGAGCTCTCATCCAGGATGGAGGGAACCATCATGGGGGCCAAGGGAGGTTCAACTTCCAAAGGCAAGCCCCAAGACATCTCTTGCCCCCACCCCAGCAAGCAATGTCGATTGGCCGAAGGGAGAGAAGGAATCGCAGGGGGAGAGGGGAGGGCAGGGTAGAGTTACCGTACTGCGACTTCCACCAGTTGGAAGATCACGCCACGGCTACCTGCCCCGAGTTCCTGGAGGTGAGAGGGGCGAGAGGTCCTGCCCAGCAACCGCCGCCGGAGCGGATTGAAGTTCTACCCCAAGGAGGGGGTGAAGATGTGTGCGAGGACCGGGTCGATGTAGGACCCCGAGGAGGTATAGCTGTGATCCACGGGGGGGGGGGGGGGATCGAAGCCGCTCGGAAGGCAAGTCTCCATGTGATGTATCGGCGGAGCGTTGCCTCGACATCCCAGACCCCTCCTCCGGAGGAAAGGGTCACCTTCTCATCAAAGGACATGCCAGAGCATGAGGATCCCTTCTGCGACGCCCTGGTCATCCAAGCAGCCGTCGAAGGCTTCACCGTCTCCCGGATTTTGATTGATAACGGAAGCTCGGTCAACGTTATTTTCAAGAAGGCGTTCGAGGGGATGAGGGTGGAGCCAAGGAGGATAGTGGCGTCGGATGGACCTCTGTTTGGATTCTCAGGGGAGAGGAAGGAGGTGGAAGGTGGAGTAGGACTCCAGGTGAAGTTGGGAGGGACCTCAAGGAACTGCAGGTTCGTCATTGTCGACGCTCCAAGCAGCTACAATGCCATCTTCGGAAGGCCCCTCATCAGCGCCTTCCGGTGCGTGCCCTCATCCTTCCACCAATGTCTCAAGTTCAACTCAGATGGGATCCAGGTCAGGATCAAGGGAGACTCCAGGATGGCGAGGCAATGCTACGTCACGGCAGTCAACACCATCTCTTGGTTGGCTAAGGCGGAGGAGATGGAGAAAATCATGGAGAGCCTGAGCAGGATGGAGGTGCCCAGTGGGATAGAACCTGATGGCGACCACCATGCCCGGGCCCCCTGAAGAGGCTTCGCCTCGGCGGAGTCGTGTATCTTACTTTTCTTTATGTTGTAATGAGTCCAACCCCCGGCCGATAGGGTCGAGAGGGTCATGTAACCCAACTCTTTTTCCCCTTTTGAGGATGTTGAATTTTGGCAGAGTCAGGTAACATGCCCGTCCCCAAGCCCCTTAGCTCCGAGATGATTCCGCTGCCAGGCTCTCACTAGCTGGTGGGTTCAGGTTGATCTCTCGTGGGAGTTAAGTCCTTTTGCTCCGAGATGATTCCGCTGTCAGGCTCTCACTACCTGGTGGGTTCAGGTTGATCTCTCGTGGGAGCCAAGTCCTTTAGCTCCGAGATGATTCCGCTGCCAGGCTCTCACTAGCTGGTGGGTTCAGGTTGATCTCTCGTGGGAGCCAAGTCCTTTAGCTCCGAGATGATTCCGCTGCCAGGCTCTCACTAGCTGGTGGGTTCAGGTTGATCTCTCGTGGGAGCCAAGTCCTTTTGCTCCGAGATGATTCCGCTGCCAGGCTCTCACTAGCTGGTGGGTTCAGGTTGATCTCTCGTGGGAGCCAAGTCCTTTAGCTCCGAGATGATTCCGCTGCCAGGCTCTCACTAGCTGGTGGGTTCAGGTTGATCTCTCGTGGGAGCCAAGTCCTTTTGCTCCGAGATGAATCCGCTGCCAGGCTCTCACTAGCTGGTGGGTTCAGGTTGATCTCTCGTGGGAGCCAAGTCCTTTAGCTCCGAGATGATTCCGCTGCCAGGCTCTCACTAGCTGGTGGGTTCAGGTTGATCTCTCGTGGGAGCCAAGTCCTTTAGCTCCGAGATGATTCCGCTGCCAGGCTCTCACTAGCTGGTGGGTTCAGGTTGATCTCTCGTGGGAGCCAAGTCCTTTAGCTCCGAGATGATTCCGCTGCCAGGCTCTCACTAGCTGGTGGGTTCAGGTTGATCTCTCGTGGGAGCCAAGTCCTTTTGCTCCGAGATGATTCCGCTGCCAGGCTCTCACTAGCTGGTGGGTTCAGGTTGATCTCTCGTGGGAGTTAAGTCCTTTGCTCCGAGATGATTCCGCTGCCAGGCTCTCACTAGCTGGCGGGTTCAGGTTGATCTCTCGTGGAGGTTGTCTTTTTACCCTGAGGGGGTCTCGCCACCCAGGCTCTCATCAGCTGGCATGACAGGTTGACCCCCCAGGAGGTTAGATCCTTTTACCCTGAGGGGGTCTCGCCACCCAGGCTCTCATCAGCTGGCATGGCAGGTTGACCCCCCCAGGAGGTTAAGCATTTTTACCCTGAGGGGGTCTCGCCACCCAGGCTCTCATCAGCTGGCATGGCAGGTTGACCTCCCCAGGAGATCCTTTTACCCTGAGGGGGTCTCGCCATCCAGGCTCTCATCAGCTGGCATGGCAGGTTGACCCCCCCAAGAGGTTAGATCCTTTTACCCTGAGGGGGTCTCGCCACCCAGGCTCTCATCAGCTGGCATGGCAGGTTGACCCCCCCAGGAGGTTAAGCATTTTTACTCTGAGGAGGTCTCGCCACCCAGGCTCTCATCAGCTGGCATGGTAGGTTGACCCCCTGGAAGAGGCCTCAGTCTTTCGATACCGCGAGAGCAAGCTACACTTAACGAATACGTTGGGTTGGATGTTTCTTTTCGAGCTTAGACAACCTCGAAAAGAGCGGGGATTGTGTACAACCCCGTATTCGCGGAGTAAGGACCTCAAGCAGGGCATAAGGCATGCTAGTAAGTTTTAAGCTTTGGAGCCCCCTTTGAGGGGCGGGTGTGGCGAGTAGGCAGACACCCGTCCCAGTATGGTAGGTGTGAGGGGAAGCTGCGGGACCGGCCGGAGTCCGAAGGCGCACCCCTACCTCGCGCCTAGGCGAGGGCAGGCGGGGCGAGACCGGCCCGGGGCCGGGTTCTCGCCCCTGCCTCGCGGCCAGGCGAAGGCAGGCGGGGCGAGACCGGCCTGGGGCCGGGTTCTCGCCCCTGCCTCGCGGTTAGGCGGGGGCAGGCGGGGCGAGACCGGCCCGGGGCCGGGTTCTCGCCCCTGCCTCGCGGCCAGGCGAAGGCAGGCGGGGCGAGACCGGCCTGGGGCCGGGTTCTCGCCCCTGCCTCGCGGTTAGGCGAGGGCAGGCGGGGCGAGACCGGCCCGGGGCCGGGTTCTCGCCCCTGCCTCGCGGCCAGGCAAGGGCAGGCGGGGCGAGACCGGCCCGGGGCCGGGTTCTCGCCCCTGCCTCGCGGCCAGGCGAAGGCAGGCGGGGCGAGACCGGCCTGGGGCCGGGTTCTCGCCCCTGCCTCGCGGTTAGGCGAGGGCAGGCGGGGCGAGACCGGCCCGGAGCCGGGTTCTCGCCCCTGCCTCGCGGCCAGGCGAGGGCAGGCGGGGCGAGACCGGCCTGGGGCCGGGTTCTCGCCCCTGCCTCGCGGCCAGGCGAAGGCAGTCCGGGCGAGACCGACCAGGGGGCTGGCCGGCGGGCGTGATCTCCTGATGTTATCGTTCTACCCCCGAGGTGGTTTTTCCCTTTTTGCCCCCCGGTGTGGAGGTTTTCTTTTGCCTGGAGGCATTTTTGCCCCAGGGGCATTTTGGTCATTTTACCCCCAGGACTTGGAAAAACTATAAATAGACCCTTAGGGATGCCTTGGAGGAGGACTTGTCATTCTTTCCTTAGCCACCAAAATCTCTCTGGCTTTCCTCCAAGGCACCTAGCTCAAACATTGGCTAGGGAGGGGGAGACCTCAAAGGTCTTCTGGGTGTGAGGTGGGACCTCCACGCTAGAGCCAAGGGTCGGTTCATAGCTTCCTAAGTCTTCGGTCCATAACGTTCCTCCGAGTGAAGTAGGTGTGAGGTCACCCCTTTTTGGGACCCCGAACTCCACAGAAGCCAATTTTGGCCTCGGTCATTTTTGGCTTCAACACCCTCGTCCTGGGGCAGCTTTCAAGTACCTGAGGATGTGCTCTACAGCCTGCAGATGAGATGTTCTTGGTGAAAGCATAAAGCGACTTACCACTCCAACAACAAATGAGATATCGAGCCTAGTGACAGTTAGGTATATCAATTTTCCCACAAGGCGCCGATAATATTCAGGATTTGTAAGTAGAGAATCTGATTCGGTTCCATGGGCACTCAGCTTGTGGTTGACATCCATAGGAGTTTCTGCGGGTTTACATCCGAAATAACCAGCATCTTGAAGAAGGTCAAGACAATATTTCCGTTGAGATAGGACCAGGTCATCTGCTCTTCGAGCAACCTCAAGTCCAAGGAAGTACCGAAGGTTTCCCATATTTTTTGTTTGGAAGACAGAGTTTAAGTGCTGTTTGATCCGTTGTATCCCGGTCGAGCCATCGTCAGTTATCAGAATATCATCCACATAGACTAGAAGAATTACCGTCCCTATTGTTCGATGACGTGTAAAAAGAGAGAAGTCAGCAGAGCTCCGTTGAAAACCAATATCACGAACAGCCCTGCTAAAATTTTCAAACCAAGCTCAAAGGGACTGTTTGAGACCATAGATAGCTTTTCGCAGTAGGCACACCCTAGACTCCCCCGTTGTCTCAAACCCGGGAGGTTGGTTCATGAAGACCGTCTCTTGGAGATCACCATTAAGAAAGACATTTTTAATGTCCAGTTGATGTAGATGCCAGCACCAGTGAACAACAAGAGAGATAAGAACCCGGACAGAATTAAGCTTGGCGACCGGGGAGAAAGTCTCCTCATAGTCCAAGCCTTGTTGCTGAGTGAACCCACGAGCCACAAGACGGGCTTTGAGGCGATCGATAGACCCCTCCGGAGTATGTTTAATGGCAAGGATCCATTTACAACTAATACGGGACTGGGCAGACGGAAGAGGTACCAAATCCCAAATATGATTAGCCCACAGGGCTGACATCTCAGCTTCCATGGCCGCACGCCACCCAAGGTGTTGAAGAGCCTCCTGCACAGTGTTAGGTAGAGAAATAGAGGAAAGAGCAAGAGCAAATTTTCGCAAAGGAGGAGAGAGTCGATGTAGGGAAATATAGTTGGCCATTGGATGAGCCGTTGAGGCGGGGGCAGGGTCAGCTGGCCGCGAGATCGTACTGGTAGACGGTAGCAGTGGTTGGGCTCCGGAGTTCGGAGTTCGACGAGTGTAGACACCTAAGTTATCAAAGGCGCAAGACGCACCGAGGCGCAAAGGGCCCCTGGAGCCTAGGCGCAAGGAGCAGGCGCGCGCCTGAGGCACGTGAGGCGCAAAAATTGGGAAAAAATGAAATTGAGCGAATTGGGCGCCCAATTCGCTGAAATTGAGCGAATTGGGCGCCCAATTCAATCAATTTCAGCGAATTGGGCGCCCAATTCGCTCAATTTCAGCGAATTGGGCGCCCAAGTGTGCCTAGGGGTGCCTCGGGTGCGTCTAAGATCATGTTTTTGCCCATATCAAATTTTTTTTTTTAAAAAAAACATTGAAAAGCCCGGGCGCGCCTGGGAGCTTGTAAAGCGCGCGCCTGGGAGCCTGTAAAGCGCGCGCCTAGGCTCGCCTGGGGCACATCGCCCACCTCAGCTGTGCTGAGGCGCGACGGGCTAAGCCTGGTGCGCCCGACGCCTCAGGCGCGCCTAGGCGCGCGCCTTGACAACTAAGGTAGACACGGATGAGAGGTGGTTTGGTGGCTGGCGGATTGGTTGATGGTAGTGTGGGAGTTGGTGGTTCCACGTGGGGCGTCGGAAGAAGAGGAGGTAAAGAAGTCATGACCGAAATAGCAGGACGAGGCACAGGTTGTCCACAAGAAGGTATCGAAGTGGAAGATGGAAAGGGTTGGTCTTCCAGAAAAGTAACATCAGCGGACACAACCACTTTCCGATCGATAGGAGAGTAATACACATACCCTTTTTGAGTCTGATACCCTACGAATATACACTTCGTTGCACTGGGGGCAAATTTGTCCGTAGGTGGACCAAGGTTGTGGACATAGCAAGCACAACCGAACACCCGAGGTGGCAGAAGAAACATAGATTGAGAAGAAAATAAGAGGCTAAATGGAGTGACGGAGTTGAGAACGGAGGAAGGTAGACGATTGATGAGGTGACAGGAAGTCGACACTGCAAAGTTCCAGTATTTGATGGGTACCGTCATCTGGAGCATTAAGGAGTGGGCAACGTCAAGGAGATGCCGATTTTTACGCTCAGCAACACCATTTTGCTGAGGAGTGTAAGCACAAGATGTTTGATGTATGAATAGCGGCGAACGTTCGGCTCGTATATTCCCGCGCATTGTCAGTACGGATAATTTTAAGCGGAGAAGAGAACTGAGTTCGAAGTTCAGTAACGAACGTTCAGAATATAGAGGAGAGTTCGATACGATCCCGTAGTAAATAGAGCCAGGTCACCCGAGAGTAATCGTCAATAAAGGTTACAAAGTAGAGATACCCAAATACACCAAGGACTTTATAAGGGCCACAAATATCAGAATGAACAATGAATAAAGGAGTACTACTCCAATTACAGACAAGACTGAAAGAGACTCGATGTTGTTTACCAAAGATACATGACTCACACGAAAACTCATGCAAGGAGACATCCAAAAGAGCTTGCTTCAGAATCTGTAGGGGAGCATGTCCAAGCCGACGATGTCACTCAACTGAGGATACGATAGACAGGGTAGAAGGAAGGACATCAAGAAGATAGAGCCCATGAGACAGCTGTCCGCTACCAATAATATTCCGCATTTGCCGATCCTGCACAACAAAAGAAGATGGTGAGAATGTAACATGACAATCAAGGTACTGAGTAAGTCGGCTAATAGAAAGCAAGTTGAACGGAGAGCCCGAAACAAGAAGAACCGAGGTTAAGGAGAGGGTGGGTGTGAGTTGGATATCAGCAGCTCCAGAAACAGGTGTGGAGTCACCATTGACAACAGTGATGGACTTGGGATGAGGAGTAGTCAATAATTGCGGCGGCTTCTGGCAAGTAATGTGGTGGATGGCCCCAGAGTCCACAATCCAGTGGGAGCTTCGAGATAGACAGGTTATACATTCATTTGCAATGGAGGCCACGAAGCCTGAGGAGCGGGCAATTACCCCTTGGAGTTGTTGGAGCTAGGTGCGGATAACATCAATATCGGACTGAACATTTGAAGACGTCGAAAGAGTAGGCAAGGACGGAGACTCAGCCTTTATAGAAGCAGCAAGGTGGGGTGGCAGACCATGCTTACGATAGCAGGTAGCCTCCAAATGATTCCCCAGACCGCAGAAAGTACATTTAGGGGGGGGGGGGTTTCAGTACGTCCTCGGCCCCGAGACGAATGGCGACCCTCGCGGGTCGAGGTATCACGGGTGGAGGGATGTGATGAAGGTAACTGGAGCAGAGCTGGAGAGGGAGGCAGAGGAGCCACGGGTGGTGGAGTGACCTTCAGAAGCATGGAGCAAACATCAGAAAGAGGAGTAGTGGCAGAGGAGAGTATCTGAGCTAGAACACTAAGCAGATGCGGAGGAACCCTTGCCATCATCATGGCAATCCCAACAGCTTCTTTTTGTGCTCGTTGGGAAACAAAATAAATAGTAGGCAGCTGGTGTTGTATCCATGCCTCAACAAAGAGTCTTGGCCTTGGCAATGAAGGAAGCCATATCGCCAGGTATCCCGGGATCAAGGGATTGAAGATCAGTGATGATTTCGAACAAATGTTGGAGGCTATTTTGGCCAGAATAGAAGGAGTGGAGTTCCTCCCACATGAACTTAACCGTTTCATGATACATGGTCATCCTGTATGGCTCAGTATTCATGGAGTTGAGGAGCCAGGATTGCACACGACCGTCATCACGAAGCCATTCGTCAGTTGGAACAGTAGGAGTAGCCCGGGTCAAGTGATGGTGCAGGCCTTTGGTCTGGAGCACACGACGATCTGAATGGACCCATTCTACAAAGTTCTTTTTAACAGAGAGAGATATAGTGGTAATCCTGAGTTCATCTCGAGGTTCCGTAGCAGAGGAAGTAGCTCGAGATGGGAGAGAAGTACCAACGGAATCGCCGAAAGCAGTGGCTGAATCCATGAAGCCGCAGCGAACAGAGAGCAGAAGCGGACACGACGGTCTGAACTAGCCGCACGGTCTCAGACAGCAGAAGAGGGGATCCCGCAGCGGAGAAACGCGAAGCGGAACAGAAACTAGGTTGCACGGTCTCGGTGATACACCACCAGCGGCAAGTGGCCGCGACCAAGATGCGAAGCCTACAGTGGGTTGAGAGGCCGCAGCGAGTGGAGAGGCCGCAGCGGATTGAGAGGCCGCAACGGCTAAGGGAGAGATCCCGCAGCCGGATGAAACCGGGCAAAGAGAAAGCGAGGCTGCACGGTCTCGGTGTGGACACACCAACGGTAAGAGATCGCGACCAAGGTGCAGAGTCCCAGCGGGTAGAGAAGCAGGAGAAGAAGAGAGGGAAAAACACAGCGAGTTGAGGAAGAGGTCGCTCGCGATATATAATCAGCGGGTAAGGAGGCAGCGGTTAGGAAAGAGCCCGTTGCGGGAAGCGAGAACAACTTGCAGCGGGTAGCGAGAACAAGCCGCAGTGGGTAGCAAGAACAAGCCGCAGTGGGTAGCAAGAACAAGCCGCAATGGGTAGCAAGAATAGGCCGCAGCGGGTAGTAAGAACGGGCCGCAGCGGGTAGCAAGAACAGGCCGCAGCGGGTAGCAAGAAAACGGGTAGGGTTGTGGCGGGTAGAGAAGAAGTGGGAAGGGCCCACAGAGCAGGCCGCAAGAGGATTGAAGGAGACCGCCCGGTCAGGGAAAAAAAGGGTGCCCACAAGCCGAGCGGTCTATAAAAGGGAGTGGGGGGGGGGAACGGAGAAGGGAAGACAGAGAGAGCAAGAGGAGCGGAAAGAGGCACAAACCGCGCGGGACGCCGCGGTTTGAGACCATAAGAGGCCGCCCGGTTAAGCCGAAGAACCCGACGGACAGAGACGGACAGGTCGGACCGCTCGCTCTAATACCATGTAGAAAAAGATGCAAGGAACCTTGTAGGCTGTATTTCTTGTATAAACAGTAAGTATGAATACACTTATATAGGAGGAGAGGAGCAAAAATTCCAAGACTACCAATGTGGGACTAAACCTAAGACAAATGTGAGCTCACAAATGGGCCACAATTACAATGAGCTTTTACACAGTTTTTCACTATCTTCTAACAATAATAATAATAATCTTTAAAAGATTTTCCTAATCACAATGGAAGTATACTGTTACATAGAGAAGAGGGGAGGAATAGGATGCACAAAATAGGATTACACTAAGATTTCGAGAGGCATATTTGTGTTAAAACATATAATCGAGGGTTGAATCTGTCTCCTAGCACAAGGCTAACTCCAAAATACCAAAATATGAAATATTTATTCTTATTACAATTCAATCCTTAAGTGGGCTCTCCAGTAACAACAAGAAATAATAATTTAGTGCATTAAAAAACAATTTAAAATTGTTTGTCATCACTCTTCACTGTACCACGGTGGCAGGTATGGGTTCTCTTGTCATTGGGAGCAATCCAAAAGAGAAGCATATATAGCATATACAGCTCTTAAAAATTGACCTTTGACTCAAGCCTAAATCACGGAGATTATGTGGGAAGAAGAGCTCCAACAGGTGTGTGTTAGATATAGTGCATTTATTGTGTAGTAGAGTTGTACTATGCTCACCATGGGTGTTGTGAACACTCTCACATGTACTTGTATATATATATATTACCTTCCTCTTGTGAATACAATATCAATTCATTGTGTTTTCCTATCATGGTATCAGAGCGAGGTTAGGGTTTCCGCCGCTCTCCTCTCAAACCTGATCGTTTCCTCTTCTCCAACGCCGCATAAGTCTTCTCCAGAGCCGATCCCGTCTTCTTCTTCAGCGATCCGTCATCTTCGCAGAAATCCGGTGGCCGGCCTTCTTTGCAGAAATCCCGATCAGCGATCCCGACTGGTCCTGCGCCCATCCCTCCTCCGCTTCGTTTTCTTCAGCGATCCCTGCGTCGATCCCGCCTTTTCTACGCTATGTAGCACGGATACTTCCCCAAAGGCAGCGTACCCGTACCAGATACATATCCGATACCGGTACATACCGGATATTCGATGAATACACGTATGTGGACACACTTGGACTTGCACATTATTCTGCATATTGTGATAGGAGCCTGTTTTTCTAGAGTATACAAAATTTGGCTCTATGCTAGGAAGCGTTGGTATGTCCAATTAAGTTGTCTATCTGTACTGAGTATGTTTATGCCAAGGGAACCTTTCTGTTACAAGTGTATTGAATGTGTTGATGCAACACAAATTATTAACAAAATGACTAACATATTTCTAAACTAATCGGAGATTGAAGATGTTGATCTCCAGTAATGAAGTTCATCTCCAACAATGAAGAAGAAGAAAAAAAAATTAATGAGTAAACTTAAATTTAATTTTTTCTCTTTTGGTTAAACATATAAGAAGTTAAATTTTGTAATATTTACGGATGCTTTATGTTTGAAAGCTTCATGTTATGTTGCATGATTTGTGGGCTTGTACTTCAAGTTATGATCTATGTTTGATGTTTCGATGTTTTAAGAACAATTTATTGCACTTGTTATATATATATATATATATATATATATATAATATTTGTTATAACGAATCATGTCGTACCCGTATTATTGTTTTTTAAATTTTTTCGTATCGCCATACCGGATACGCATCGTACCCGGTAACCGTACCAGTGCTTCCTAGTTTTTGCGTCGTCGCCGATCCCGACTGGTCCTGCTCCTGCGCCACCGCCGATCCATCTACTTCAGCAATTCTGTCTGCTTCAGCCGATCACCCTCGCCGAATCGCTTCCGACGAGCACCAATATTCCGCAGAATCGCTCCCGATACTACTGGTTTGTCGCTCTCGATCCTCTCTGGTTGACTCTGCAGCGCCCATGGCCTCTTCCTTTCTCTAGAAGGCAGACGCCATCCTCGATGGACCAAACTACAAAGCCTGGTCCGCCACTGTCGGCGTGATCCTTCGTGGTCAAGATCTACGGGGCCACATTGACGGCTCTGAGCCTGCCCCACCTCCATCAGCGTCTGCCCCTTCTGTGGATGATTCTTCCACTATTAGCATTGCCGCTTCAATCTAGGGTTCCAACATGGCGAAGTGGCGCACGAACGACTCTCGAGCGATAGACGTCATTGGTCAGTCCCGCGAGCTCCCATTCGCATGACTGTCTACCAGCTACGTACGACCAAGACGATGTGGGATCACCTGCGTCGTCTCTACCCGCCTTCCAGTCAGGCTCTATGCTATTCTTTATTCCAGACCCTTGGCGTCTTCCACCAGCGTGATCGTTCTGTCCAGGCATTCTTTGCTGAGCTCCTGGACCTCTGACGTCAGTGCGATGAGATGGCTCCTTCCTCATGCATTACTTGCCCTCAGTGTGTTGTTACATCTCGGGATCGCGACTTTCAGCGCATGTATGAATTTCTCATGCGCTTACGCCCCGAGTTCGAGCCTGTTCGTGCCCAGCTTTTGCACCGGCATCCTCCACCTTCTCTCAGTGATACGTTAGCTTTGGTAATCGCTGAAGAGACTCGTCTCCACTCCTTGAACACTGTTGCGTCCTCTAGTGTGGTGCCTCATGCTGTCCTTGCTGCTCCCGAGCCCCCACCACAGTCCTCCTTTGTGAGCATTCCTCTGCTGCCTTTGTTGGGTTATAGTGCACCGGTGCGGCATGTTCCTCGTCCTCCAGTGTCTTCTACTGCTCAGTCTGGTGCTCCTCGTCACCAGCCCGTCAGTTGTCACTACTGTCAGTGTATTGGCCACATCAAATTTGAGTGTCGCAAGCTTCAGAGGGCTCAGCAGTCTGGTCAGCAGCGTGCACATGGTGCTCCTCCAGCTCATTTCTCTGCTATGACACAGTCGCTCTCTGCTTCTGAGCTTGCCCAACAAATTGCCCAACAACTATTTTACGGTTCCCTACATCGCTCCTCTGTCTCTGTGCTTTATGCTTCCGGTGTCTCTGCCACTCAGCCAGTTACCTCCGCTCCTGCAGGTATCTCCTCCACCGACTGGTTGCTTGACTCTGAAGCTTCTTTTAACATGACCCATGATACCACTCACCTCGTGTCCTGTCAGCCCGTCTCGTCTGCCCTCAGTGTTATAATTGAAGAAGATACTATTATCCCTTGTACTAGCCGCAGACTTCTTCATATCACCCATATTCATATTCCTGACGTGACATACATACTCAAGTTATCCATGAACCTTATATCTGTCAGTCAACTACGTCTTACAGTTGCCTTGTTATTTTTGATGAGTTTGCTTGTCGTGTGTAGGATCCTCTGACAGGGACACTCCTTGGAGTTGGTCGTCGCCGTAGCGGGGTATACATCCTTGATCATTTTATTCTTTCATTCATTCCATCATCACCAGTGACCTCTTCTTTGTGTCTTCCTTCAGTGGACTTCTCTCAGTGGCATCACTGGCTTGGTCATCCCAGTGGCTCCCGTCTTTCATCCCTCATCAGTACTGGTCTCCATGGTCGTTTTTCTGTTGATAGGACTCACTTTTTTACGGGTTGTAAGCTTAGAAAACAGCTACAACTCCCTTATCAGTCTAGTGAGTCCAGGTCTTGTCGTCCCTTTGATTTAGCTCATTTAGATGTATGAGGTCCCGCACCTTTTGTATCAAAGGGCCGAAATAGGTACTATGTTATATTTGTTGAAGATTATTCTCGCTATTGTTGGATTTATTTCATGCACTATCGTTCTGAGTTTTTTCAGATCTATATTGAATTTTCCACTATGGTGCGCACCCAGTTCTCTGATTCCATGCATATTTTCTGTGTCGACTCTGGGGTAGGGGGGAGTACCTTTCTCATGTCTTTCACAGCTTACTAGCTACCCACGGTACTCTCTCTCAACTAGCTTATCCCGGTGCTCACGCTCAGAATGCACCCAATAACACTGCTGAAAGGAAGCATAGTCGCATCATTAAGACAGCATGCACCCTCTTCATCTCCTCTCACGATCCTCCTCATTTTTATGGTCTATCTCATTAACATGCAATGATCCTTCTCATGCGACATTCGTCCTCTCATGGTCGGACTCTCTTGTTACTTTATGTGGATGATATGAACATTACTGGCAATGATCCTTCTCATGCGACATTCGTCAAACATCACCTTCACCAACAGTTCCAGATGACCGACCTTGGACAACTGAGCTATTTTTTGGGTCTTGAGGTCAGCTCTACAGACAGCGATTTTCAGCTCTCTCAGCAGAGATACGCATCAGATCTCCTAGCTCGGGCTGCTCTTTCTGACTCTCGCACAGTGGACACCCCTATGGAGCTTCACCTTCAGCTTCGTATGGATGATGGTGTTCCACTCTCTGACCCCACTCGCTACCGTAACCTCGTTGGGAGCCTTGTCTACCTCACCATTACTCGACCCGACATTGCCCATGCAGTTCATGCGTTGAGCTAGTTTGTTAGTGTGCCCATCTCTGTGCACTATGGTCACCTACTGCGGCTCCTGCGCTATCTCCGAGCGACGACTTCTCGTGGTCTTTTCTTCTCTGACAGTAGTTCTCTGCAGCTCTGCGCTTACTCGGATGCTCTACTTGGGCCAGTGATCCTATTGACCGTCACTTTGTCACTGGTTTCTATCTGTTCCTGGATTCTTCTCTTATTGCATGGAAGTCCAAGAAACAGACTGGTGTTTCTCGATCCAGCACTGAGGCTAAGTTTAGATTATGGCTACCACCGCTGAGGACATTATTTGGCTTCGTTGGCTTCTTTAGGATCTTGGTGTCTCTTCTCCTGATCCCACCACAATCTATTGTGATAACACCGGTGTCATTCAGATTACTCTGAATCCGGTAAAGCACCCACTCTCCAAGCATATCAGGGTTGATGCTTTCTTCTTACGTGAGCAATATGGCCGTGGTACTCTTGTTACTTCGTTCCTTCCGAGCAGCAGATTGCAGATTTGATAACGAAGCCGCAGACGAGGACCCAACATGCTCATCTACTGTCAAAACTCTCGGTATATGATCCCTCGTGAGTTTGTGTGTGTGTGTGGGGGGGGGGGGGGTGTTAGATATATTGCATTTACTGTGTGGTAGAGATGTCATATGCTCACCAAGGGTGTTGTGAACACCCTCACATGTACTTGTACATATATTATCTTCCTCTTGTGAATACAATATCGATTCATTGTGTTTTCCTATCAGTGTGCACTAGCGATGGAACATAATTTTCTATGTCTGTAACAATTGTGAAGGCATGAAGAATCTAGATAATGTGCAACGAACATGGTCACAACATGAGTATACCTTCAGTAGTAAAATGAGGATGCCAAAGGGTAGAGTGATAGTAATGTTGGAGTTTGTGACCTAGGAGCAACCAAAGGATCAATGTCACTATCAATATAATATAAACCTATTAGGTAACACATTAAGAACATACAACAACAATCAAGCCTTTATCCCACTATAGCGGGGTCGGCTATATTGATCCCACACATTAAGAACATACTGATCAGGTTGGGTTTAATATAAGTCGGACTTTAATTTAACCCAAGATCTAAAATGTAATAATGGATTTGAATTAATTTAGAATCAACTAGTGTCAGAACTATTAATTCAATCTTAGAATCGAACGATTGCAATCCTCATGTCCATGACTTCTCGTTTAGTGTTTTCAAATCATTTTCTCTTAATATAAGAGTATTGCAGTTTTCAAAACTGGAGGTTACACGCATTTGCGGAGGCTTCTTGAGAGAGAAACCAAGCGAGAAAAAAAGAAAAATAGCAGCGTTCTCTGAAGAGACAAAGATAATACTTTGTACCAGAGACGGACAATCTTCGTCCTTCTGCATGGCCGTCAGAGGGACTGTGTTGGAGTTTAAGGCGTTCACGTGGATATCGATAAAGATGCATATAATTTTTTGCATTTGGTTTTCAACAAATTCTTCAAAGATGAAACTAAATTTTACTGTTTTATTGCAGGTATAACTTAGAGATCTTGATTAGTTTTATACTTTGATTCATGTGGATCTTGCGGGGTTTTGTGTATTTCCACTGCGCATTTGATGCCCACGAATCCCAACGATGGTATCAGAGCGACTTGTGAAACCGTTAACTAGGAACGCATGTTATTTCTGATAGGAAAAGGATTCAATAGATAGGCATGTTAGGCCCGTGAATGAGGCAGAGTCATCAAATCTGCAATTAGCTGTTCGAAAGGAATAAATAAAGGACCAAGAGTGACACGACCATATTGCTCACGCAGGAAGAAAGCATCCACCCTGATATGCTTGAAGAGTGAGTGTTTCACTGGGTTTAGAGTTATCTGAATGACACCGGTGTAATCACAGTAGAGTGGAGTGGGATATGGAGAAGATACACCAAGATACTCAAGAAGCCAACAGAGCAAAATAATATCCTCAGCGGTGGTAGTCATGGCCCGAAGCTCAGCTTCAGTGCTGGAATGAGAATCATCAGTTTGTTTCTTGTACTTCCATGCAATAAGTGAAGAACCCAAGAACAAATAAAAACCAGTGACAGAGCGACGATCAGCAGGATCACTAGCCCAGATAGCATCTTAGTAAGCACGAAGCTGTAGAGAACTATATCTGAAGAAGAAGAGACCACAAGAAGTCATCGCCCAGAAAGTGGGAGCCGCAACAGGTGACCATAATGCATCGAGTTAGGCCCACTGACAAATTGTCTCAACACATGAACAATATCAGGCCGAGTAATGGTGAGGTAGACGAGACACCCAACAAGGTGGCGGTAGTGAGTAGGATCAGAAAGTAGAACCCCATCATCTAAACGTAGTTGAAGGTGAAGCTCTGTAGGGGTGTCCACTGTGTGAAATTCAGAGAGAGCAGCCTGAGTTAAGAGACCTATTGTGTAACGCTGCTGAGAGACCTGAAAATTGCGGTCTGTAGAGCTGACCTCAAGACCCAAGAAGTAGCTCAACTGTCCAAGATTAGTCTTTAGAAACTGCTGCTGAAGGTAATGCTTGACAAAAGCCACATAAGAAGAATCATTACCAGTAATAATCATATCATCCACATAAAGTAACAGAAGTGTTCGGCAACGAGAGGAGTGCACGAACATAGTTGGATCATGTGGACTCGGCTGAAAATCGGCGCCTATAATGGTTGAGCTGAAACGGGCAAACCACGTGCGGGGCGCCTGCTTGAGCCCATAAAAAACACGCCTTAAGCGGCAAACAAGACATGGAGGAAAGGAGAGGCCGAGAGGAGGAAGCATGTATGCCTCCTACTAAAGATCGTCATGAAGAAAAACATTATTCGCGTCGAGCTGAGACAGAGACCAGTGGAGAACAGCTGCAACTGCAATAAGAGTACGAACCGTAGTCATATGAGAGACCGGAGCAAAAGTCTCAACGTAGTTGCGTCCCTGCTCCTGCTGGAAACCACGGGCCACAAGCCGAGCTTTGTACCTCTCCACAGAACCATCCGAGCGAGTCTTAACCCTGAAGACTCACTTGCAAGTAATAGAAACAACACCAGATGGAAGATGACAAACTCTCAGGTACGAGTGTGCTTAAGTGCCTCCAACTCAGCAGACAGCTCTGCCACTAAGGTATCTGGGCATCCACACGATAGAAAATCGACTCTGGAGTGCTGCAGACAATAGAAGGAAGGGCATGCAGGTCCAGTGGTAGGGTAGCAAGGCTAAGGCGGTCAGTAGGATGTCTCTCACGAAGTGGGTAACAACGCGCAGGAGGATCATTCACGAAACACACTAGAGGAGACGGGCACTGAGTCGATGGGCACTGGAGGCGAAGGAATAGAAGGAAGACGACGATTGTAGTGATATGGAAGAGGGACATGGTTCCCAACGGAAAGCTCATCAAGGGGAGAAGTAGGTGACAAATAAGAGGAGTGAGGAGGTGACGGAGTAGACTGCTACAAAGAAAGAGGCGGCGACGAAGTAGAGTGCGGCCAGGGTAGAGGAGGTAGACATACCGGAGGAGAGAATACATTAGGTGGGGAGATGAGAAGAGTGAGAAACTGCACATCAGAGAGAGTAACAGATAAGTATGAGGTCGAAGGGACAAAAAACACAAAAAAGGGTGAAACTCATCAAAGGTGGCATCACATGAGATGTGAATTCGACGTGCAACGGAGTCATAACATCGATAGCTCTTGTGTTTTGTACTGTGTCCAAAAAAGCACAAGGAACAGACTGAGCAGAGAAGATTGGTATGCTCACGTGGAAGGAGAAGATATTGTACCGACAGCCAAAAACACGAAGATGAGTGTAGCGTAGGGGTCGAGATTATAGACACTCGCCAGGACTCTGGCCCTGAAGGAAAGTGGAAGGTTGTATGTTTATAAGATAAACATCAGTGGATACAGCCAAAACCCAAAACTGAGGAATGCGGGAGGAGATGAATAGGGTGCAGGTTTTCTCAATAATGTGTTGATGTTTCCTTTCAACGACGTCATTCTAACCGTGAGCACCGAGACAGACAAGCTGAGGGAGAGTGTCGTGAGTAGCTAGCAAATTGCGAAAAGCATGAGAGAAGTACTCCCCCAGAGTCAGAACGAAAAAGTATCGAAGCAGAAAGTTGAGTGCGCACCATAACAAAAAAATTAACATAAATATGAAAGAATTCAGAACGAGAATGCATAATATACACCAAACAATAACGAGAATAATCATATCAACAAAAGAACATAATATCGATGTCCACCCTTAGATACAAAAGGTGTAGGACCTCATACATCAGAATGAACTAGATCAAAAGGACATTGATACCTAGACTCATTAAACTGATAGGGGAATTGTAGCCATTTAGCAAGCTTACAGATCGTACATGAGTGGGACCGATCAACGAAAACACGACCAAGGAAATCATGACTTATGAGAGAAGCTAGACGAGAGCCACTGGGATGAACGAGAAGGTGATGCTACAGAGAGCACACCGAAGGAAGACATAACGTAGAAGCCATTGATGGTGATAGAGTGGAGGGAAGATGAAGGCGATCAAGGGCGTACACCCCGCTATGACGACGGTCAGCTCCAAGTAGTGTCCCTGTCAGACGATCATGCACACGACACACAAACTCATCAAAAATAACAAGACAACTGTAGGATGAGTTGGTTGACAGATATAAGGTTCATGAATAACTTGAGTATGTAGGAAACATCAAAAATATGGAAAAGACTGGTAAGAAGGAGGCCACGACTGTGATGGGGAGATTAGTGTCATCTTCTACCATGATGCTAAGGGCAGAAGAAGCGTGTTGACATAACAAGAGGTGAATGACATCATAAGTCATGTGAAAAGAGGCTCCAGAGTCAAGCAATCAGTCAGAGAGAGACATACCTACATGGGCGGAGGTAGCAGGCTAAGCAGCAGAGGCATCAGAAGCATCAGATGGAATCACAAAGGCAGAGGAGCGAGGCAGAGAATCTAGAGAGAGCTGTTGGGCAATCAGCCGGGAAAACTCAGATATAGAGAGTGATTGTGCTAGAGCAGAAAAATGAGTTGAAGGTGCACCAGGAGCACACTGCTAAATAAACAGTTGAGCCCTCTGAAGCTTGCGACACTCGGATTTGACATGACCAAAGCAATGACAGTAATGACAGCGGACAAACGAATTACAAGGAGCACCAGACTGAGCAGCAAAGGGCGTCAGAGGAGGAGGATGGGGAACAGTGCGCACCAGAGCACTATAACCAGGCGAGGGTAGCAGTGGAGCACGCACAAGAGAAGACTGTCGTAGAAGCTAAGAGGAATCAGAACAAAATGAGACATCACACCAGGAGGAGCAACATGTCCAAGGAGTAGCGCAGAGCATGGTTAGATGGCAAGTAGAGACGATGCAAGTATCCCGCATCGTCTTGGCCGTAGGTAACTTGTAGACGATACGCGAATGGGGAGCTCGCAGGACTGACAGATGACGGCTATCGTGCGAGAGTCGTCAGTGCCACCGCGCCCAGTCGGAGCGCTGGGAGGAAGTGGTCGTGCTATCAGTGGAAGAGACGGAGTCCGCATGACTATCAACCGGTGGAATAGAAGCCAGTGGGGGCGGATAAGGCTCAGTGTCGTCAATGTGGCCCCATAGATCGAGACCACACAGGATCACACCGACGGTGGTGGACAATGCCTTTTAGTTCCGCCCGTCGAGGATGACATCAACTTCTGAAGGAAAGCAGACGAGGAGTGAGACGATGTCATCGAACCAAAGAAGGACGGAGGAGGACGCCTAGGTCAGGAGGGCTGCAATAGGCAGCGGAGAGCAGCGTGTTGCGGACTGCAGGAGGCAGCGGAGATGGGCTGGCTTCAGGCTGCAGGAAGCAGCGTGCTCCGTCGATGAGAACGAGAGCAGCGAGAGTTGCGGGATCCGGCGTCGGAAGAAGTAGCGACGGGAGCAGGATCCTGCATTGGGAGAAGTAGCAATGGGAGCAGTAGCGATAACTGCGGGAGCCAGCATCTGGAGAAATAGCGGCGGGAGCGGGATCTGGCGTCGGCGGGATTTGGGGTCGAGAGGAGCGGCGAGAGCGGGATCTGGTGTCGAAGGGATCTGTCGCCAGGATAAATAGTGACTGGAGCAGTGAAAATTGTGGGATCATGCGGCATTGAGAGAATCTCCAGCGAGAGAAAAAAAGAAGAAGCGTGGTTGTTAAGCAGATCGGCGTTTGACGAGTTGGGAAAAGGGGAGCGCGTGGAATCGAAAACCTACCCCTCTGATACCATGATTGGAAAAGGATTCAAGGACATTCACATTAAAAATCAAGTATATATATGTACAAGAAAGGGTGCTCACAACACCCAAGGTGAGTCTAAGCTAAGTCTACCATAAGAATGTACATAATATCTAACACTTTCCACTCTCACTGGAAGCGTCATTTGTTAAATGTCGAATATCGATCGTCGATAGTAGAGTTTTCAAAATTGAACGATTACATGTTCTTTGAATGATTAATGAAATTATGTGATCGATCGATAATCTTCCTATGCAAATCGACAATCATTGAGCGCTTTATGAAATCGACGAATCAATCAGCAATCATCGAATGTGAATCGACAATTGTAGAGCATTTTGTGAAATTGTCAAATAAGTCAACGATTGTCAACATTGATTTTGTTGTTTTGGAATTGTTCAAATTTTGAAATTTATGCTTTGATACAACAATTGCTGATGATTTTTCTATAAAAAAATGATGGTAGATTCTCTTTAGATTTGGGGGCACGGCCTCTAGGAAGACTACAACGCAATGTATTTTGTACTGGATTTTATATATTTCTAGTATATATTTGGTCATGCAAAAGTTGTAATTTTATTTCATGATTGTGTTAAAATGTGTACAATGTTAAAAGTTAATCATTTACCATGAAAATCCCTTAAATTGCATGTTAAGTACAATCAGATGCCTTTCAATACCCGGTACTCATCAAGACCTTGATCGATTAAGTGTGGGTTGATCAAAGCAAGGTGCATCAATCTCTATCGGTGAGGTGTGATCAGATAATTGTGACATCTAACTACCATCCATTGAGCAATACTTAACTAGCCTTTCTAAATAAGATCGAGTCTTGGAGGCATAGAGTTGAGAAACTTCATCAAATGAAGAAGAATAAATGTTATTCATTTAACTACAGGAGAGTTCTATATGATATAACTAAAAAATGTTGTCTATCTAAATAACCAAGTTATAGGTGATTAACCAAAACTGACTTATAGAGTTACTCACATCTAATTTTTTGAATTAATATTAAAATGTATTAACTCAAAGAAAATAGTTGGAGTAATATTAAATAAAAGGACCTTGTTAAATAAAGTCTCCACACTATTCTACAATATTCAAGAGTTTTCTAGACTATTCTAGATTACTCCTAACTTCTATAAAACTTCATACCATTCTAGATACCTCCACAGTCTACATACATCTAGAGTTTTCTAGAAGGTTCCACACTCTTCTAGAACATTCTAAATTATTCTACCCCTTTAACAATATTCAAAAAAAAATCTCTACAGTATTCCATAACAATCTAGAGTCTTCTACACGATTATAGAATCTTTTGGAAGATTCCACATCATTCTAGGAGCTTCTCTCATATTCAAGACTTCTCCCCTATGTTTTGGAGACTTCCACATTCTTTTTCGCCATAAGCTATCATGGCTATGCTTAAGCCTTATTCTTGACATGCTCCTCATGTGCATGATCATCTTAAGTATGGAATCATACTTGTGCCAAGAGCTCCCACACCCAAATCTTCGACCTCTTTAACGCCTTATTACCTCAACAAGTGACTTATTGCGCCATCCGCGCATGAAACCATGGACACAGTTGTGCACAGAACAAGCAGACTGTGACAGTAAGCGTGTGTCCTAAAGACAAATCACCTCGATGAACCACTTACAAATACTTCACGTATAGATAAAGATGCTTATAAGAAGTATCAGGATAACCTCTTGGATATCGAATGTCTCATGCTAGCTAAGAACTTTGAGATTCATAAGTAACACGAGGTCATGGCTAGCTATGAAATAATTGAGCACCTCAAGAAAATTTTCAAGGGCAGACTCTTCAAGAGAGGTATGACGTCTCAAGTGCATTATTTCAGTGCAAAATGACAACACATGACTTTATAAGAACTCATGTGCTCAAGATGATTGGGTACATAGAAAACCTTGAAAGGCTGGATTTCCAATGGGCCAAGAGCTAGTCACGGACTTAATTATGCAATTGTGAGCTAAAACTATCAGCAGTGTGTCATGAACTATAATGAGAATAAGATTAACAAAGCACTTTCAGTACTGCTAGGCATGTTGAAAACTGCTGAAAATAATATGAAAATTACAAAGCCTAGCCATACTTTGATGGTGCATATAAGCAAAGACAGGTAAGGATTTGGAAAAACTAAAATGGGATCTAATTCTAAGTTCAAACACACATATTTTGCACTGAGCATAAAAGAGTGGTCAATGAAGGGAACTGCCACCATTGTGAAAAGACGAAATACTAGAAGAAAAATTGACTTGTTTACCTTAAAAATCTAGAAAAAAAGTGAGATTTTTACTTCAGGCATATTTGTTATAGAAGTCAAATTTTATATACTTCATCTTGAATACTGGATAAATGAGAGGAAGGAGAAGATGTGATTCTCACATTTATGCTAACGTGCACAAACTGAAGGAGAAGAACATTGGCTAAATGAGAAGTAAACCTACAAGTTGAAAATGGAGAAAGAGTTTTTGTCATATATTTTTGCTCACTGGGCTTGTAATATAGCTAGAGAACTGCTACCATGTACCTAAGATTACTAGAAACATTATTTCTACTTTTTGTTTGGACATAAAAATATTTTCATTTGTTATACATAATAATTATTTAATATATGAATGATATTAATTTATGTATTCCACAAATATTTAGTAGTGTTTATATTTTAAGCCTAGACTATCTGATCTACATCATTAATAACACAAAACAATTAAAATAAATGATTTAAATCCTACAAATATTTAAAATTGTCGATTTTAGGTCATATAAATGAGAAATGTATTTTTAAACTCTCTAAGGATGGATTTCAGGACTCATTTCATTTTGAGTCATACTAGACATTTGAATCTTGTTTATTAGTCAAGATAACTAAAGACACTTCAACAGGACAAACTAAGAGGGCAAATAATCTTTTGGGATTATACATTCAGATAAAAGTGAACTCATGAGTTCCAGAACTATAGATGGGTTTTATTATTTCATCACATTTACTTACGATTTTAGTAAATATGAATACACAATTCTGAAGCTTTTCAAAAATTTAAGGAATTCAACAATGAAGGACAAAACCAATTGGAAAATATATTAAAACACTTTCGATCAAATTGAGGTAGCGAATATTTGAGTTAAGAGCTTCATGACTATCTGTAGGAATGTGGTATTATAACCAACTCACTCCACATTTGACACCACAACATAATGTTTCTAAGGAAAGAAATCGTACTTCGTTGGACACGGTGCAATCTATAATGAGTCAAGTAGATCTTGCAATTTCTTTTGGGGATACACTTTAGAGGCTGTCACTTTCACACTAAATCGTATTCTTACTAAAACGGTTCAAAAGACATAACATGAGATATGGACAGAGAAGCGCCCTATGTTTTTCATAAAAATTTTGGGTTGCGAGACACACACAAGACTTCAAATGTCTAACAAACTTGAGCCCAAATCCGATAAATATTAACTAATATGGTATCCTAAGGAAACTAAAGGAAACAATTTTTACAAATATTCCGAGGATAATGTGTTTTTCAAAAAAAATAGTTCATTAAGATAGAACCTAAAGAGGTTCAAGAACCACAAGATATGAATGAACTTGGAATGGAATCAGAGCAAGACCTACTAATAGTTATAACACAAGTGTCTGCTCAAGAAACACAAATCACGAGTAGATCTGATGGGCATCGTTTTAAGCATTAGAAATATGGCTTTCTCATGACTTAGCAATGCGATGTATTGTATATGGATCTGTCAGAAAATAGGTAAATAACAGAACTTTATTGCTCCAAAAAGTTACATAGTACATGGATATGCCTCCTATTTATAGAAAAAAGAGGGGAAGAGAGAGAATACACAACGTCTGTCATATGCGACTAGACGGTTACACAAAAATCTAACCGCTCATAATATGCGGTTAGGAAAACTAGATGTACAAAAAGTCCAAAGCTTGTCTTGGCTGTTTGTTCGCAACCACTGCAGTAGCGCACTTCCAGAACAATAATGGCGGTTAGCACAACCTTACCGCCAGACAAGCCTGCGGTTAGGCAAAGTCTAACCGCCAATCCGCACAAGAGATGCAGCTTGAGAACTTAGAACACCAACTGCGGTCAAGACAACAAAAGCTTCTTAATCGGTTAGGCTGACCCTAACTGCCTGGTCGTCAATGTATCTGAGCTCAACTGACCGCACCGAAACAATGCTGCTAGGATAACCGGCCAGTCAGACCGCTAAGCCTTGTTCACCGAATCACCAGTTCAAGTCTAAAGACTGCTAACACTGTCCGCTAAAGCTGGTCGCCAGGACGCTAACACTTGTCCGCCAGAGTTAATCGCCAAACCGCTAGCACCTGTCCGCCACAATTAGTCGCCAGACCGCCGAACTGTAAAGGTTTTGACAGGATCAAAATGAGTCTACTACTTACCAAGATGTTATATACAGACCAGACTCTGAGAAGTGACATGAAACTATAAGATCTGAAATGGACTTCATGTATGCAAACCAGGTATGGACCTTTGTTGAAACATCAAAAGAGAAAAAACTCATCAGAAGAAAATGAGGTTTCATGAAAAATAAACAGATATGAATGTGCATATATTCAAAGGGCGATTAGTTGCTAAAGATTTGAAGTAAATTCATGATGTACACTATGATGAGACTCTCGCTTGTTGTTAAGATTTAGTTCATTTGAATCTTGCATGTTATTGCAACATACTATGATTATGAAAAAAGAAAAATTGATATAAAAATGAATTTCCTTAATGAAAACCTCCTCAATGTACATTACACAACCTGAGGATTTTTTTCTCCAACTGAAGTTAGTGTTAGATGATAATCTCATTTATATTGTATTTTGCCCTATAAATAGGGGACCACTCTCTTGAATAAGATTATTGAAGCACTAATTCGACATGGTATCAGAGCCTCTGTAGTCGATCTACCCGTTCCGCTTCTCTGCGTCCCGTCCGCCAGAGCTCCCACTTCGCCGCTCCGCCAGATCTCCCGTTCGCTTTCCTTCTGGTCTCCTCTCTTTCTTTATCTCTCTCTCTAGCGCTCTCTTTCCGCGAGATGCGGCCCCTCCCTCTCCGCCTGCAACGCCGATCGACATTAAACACCATGTCGACTGATCGGTGTTGATGCCTCCCCAAATGGGTCTCCGACAGTCCGATTGACCTCAAACTTCAGAAAAAGTTTCACTTTGCCCTCCTCATCCTCCCTCTCCAGTTTCGTAAGATTCCAACGGTTGGATGTCTTCCAATCTTCGATCTAGAGTTTCCTTTGTGGTCGTGGACCGTGCCTTCTAATCCTCCATTGATGCTTGTTCGCTCGTCTTCTTTTTGACGAGGCGTTCTTCTTTACCCTATTCCATCTTCTTGGCGGTTTGGTTGTTGTTTCCATGTCAGAGATTTGTGATTCCGGTACTCCTATGACCCCCGCTGGATCTACCTGGACTGGTCAATATCACCTCTATTCGCCACTTACCACAATCCTCCTTGATGACACAAATTATTTGGCTTGATCACGCTCGATTGCACTTGCCCTGAAAAGTCGACATCTCTTTGGCTACATAAATGACACCACCACTACTCCGGCTCCGACTTCTACTGCTTGGCATAAATGGAAGTCAGAAAACTCTCGTGTCATGTCATGTCTTATCAACACTATGCAGGAATCGATTGCACGGATTATCTCTTCCTTGATATTGCTGCAGACATATGGAAGCGCGCTGAGTCTACCTATTCCCGTAAGGGGAATGCGGCCCAAATCTTCCAATTCCCCGCAAGATCAGAAATCAAGGGGATCATCCTCTTTCAGCTTATTACCTTGAGTTCACCCAGCTCTATCAGGAGTACGATCATTTTGACTCTCTCATCATGGTGTGCAATGCAGATGCACTATTGCTGAAGAATCGCGAAGATATAAATTGGGTTTTTGAGTTCCTACATGGCTTGCACATAGAGTTTGATCTTATTCGGTCCATATCTTGGGGCGTGTTCTTATTCCCTCACTTCCTGAGGTTTACAATACTGTTCAACAAGAGTTTGATCAACGACAGTCTTGGACCACCGCCAACCTTCCAGAGGGATCTGCGCTAGTTGCACATCAGCTTCATATTGCAGTCACGCTTCTCGTGATTTCAAGCCCAAGCCGACAGATAGGGATAACCTCACATGTGACTATTGTGGCAAGTCTCGTCATACTCGAGATACTTGTTATAGCCTCCATGGTTTTCCTCCTCCATGAGGTGGATCGAGTTCTCGTGGTGGTCGCGGTCGTAGCAGGACTCCAGTCCGATCTCATCACACTGCTCATCTGACTGAAACTTTCGATGGTGGTTCATCCCAGTTGTCCTCCTTCTCAGCTAAAGAGATGTAGACCCTTCATTGTTTGATGCACGGCCTTACCACTGAGCCTGTTGATGCTCCTATACCATCATTTGCTCTTGCACACACTGGTACTTAGAGTGTCAACTCTGCTTCTACAGGTTCTACTCAATCGATTATCAATTCAGGCGCCACCGATCACATGATCAGTTATGCTTCAGGTTTTCTATCTTATTCCCCTCTTTCAGGTAGAGATAAAGTGAGCATTGTTGATGGGTCCTTCACTTCCATTGCTGGGAAGGGTTCCTGATGCGGGACAGACGTCACACCTGCCCGCCACCCAGGAGTCCCACCAGGGGGCCCACCTGGAGTCAGCACTTTTATGATGCGGGACAGGTATCATACCTGCCCGCCACCCTGAAGTCCCACCAGGGGGTCCACCAGGAGTCAGCACCAGGCGGCTTTCATCAGGGCCGCGGCCCGTACAACCCAATCAGCTCTCCGTCATGGAGTCACCACCATGCGACATGTTGTCGAGGCTGGGGCTCGATCCCCAGACCTCCTAGATAAGAGGCCTTCACCAACGCTCTCATCACCAACTGATCTGCATTTTTATGATGCGGGACATGCGTCACACCTGCCCGCCACCCTGGAGTCCCACAAGGGGGGCCCACCTGGAATCAGCACCAGGAGGCATTCATCAGGGTCGCGGCCCGTACACCCCAACCAGCTCTCTGTCATGGAGTCACCACCATGCGACATGTTGTTGAGGCTGGGGCTCGATCCCCAGACCTGCTAGATAAGAGGCCTTCACCAACGCTCTCAGTTGGTGATGAGAGCGTTGGTGAAGGCCTCTTATCTAGCAGGTCTGGGGATCGAGCTTCTTATAAGGAATATATTGTAGGGCTTTCATCAATATATCAACAATATTGTCATCAATTATGCTCACATCTCTTCTCTCAATATCTCTTGAATGGATGGAATCGTAATAGAATGTGCTTGAATCATTGACAAGATATGTTTCGTATCCCGTGTAATGACTTCATTGATGTTGTGAAGTCTCATTGGACCAATATGCTAGGAACAACATCAAGCACAATGATGAACTTCCTAATCTAAATAGCCTCCTTTGTTGCATTAACAGTAGCAATATATTCATTTTCTATAGTAGAATATACTACTGTATCTTGGTTCGATTTTTTTCAGTTTACAACACTTTCATTTAAACAAAACACAACCAGATTGCCACTTAAAGTCATCCTTATCTGTTTGAAAATTGTCATCTGTGTAATCTGATACAACCAGTTAATCATCATTGCCATAAATCAAGAATGCATTCTTAATCCTTCTCAAATACTTCAAGATATTCTTGACAGTTATCCAGTGACCTTTGCCTGAATCAAACTGGTATCTGATAGTCATGCTCAATGCATAAAATACATCAGGACGATGACATAATATTGCATACATGATAGAGCCAATTGTTGAAGCTCATGGAATCATAGTCATTTGGTTCCTATCTTCTTGAGGTATTTGACATTCTGTCTTGGAGAGATTTATACCATGAGACACAAGTAAGAATATTCTCTTAGATTCAAGCATATTGAACCGCTTCAATACTTTAACAATATATATAATCTAACTCAGGCATACAATTTCTTAGATCTGTTTCATAATTAAGGTTGCAGATGTCGGATGTCGGGTTCAGTTTGAAATGTCGGATGTCGGGTTGCGGGGATATATCGATGATATTTTATAATGTCAGATTTTAATATTTAAATAAATTTATTCATATATACACATTTTTTGTAAATATGTATAATTGCACACATAATGTCTGTTTATAAATCACAAAATAAACACACACATATATATAATGCATCTTAATAAATTACACACAAGAAAACGTTGATAACAATAAATGACATAAAGAGCATCAAATGAGAGAAAGACGTCAAATCTAGGCTCAGTGAGATGCACAAAATAAAATATTATCACTTGGACACTTAAAATAAATGAAAAAATATATATGTTTAAATACTTTTGCAGATATATCGTCGATGAGATATCACCAGATATATCGGATAAGACTAATACATCGGAGGATATTTTCAAAAAAAAATTTACTTAAAATATCGATGTCGTGCGTTTTCTACCCAAAATCTTTATGTCGACCGACATGTCGGATATGTCGACCGACATGTCGGATATGTCGACCGACATGTCGGATATGTCGGCCGACATCTACAACAATGCTCTTAATACTTAGTATATAAGATGTTTCACCAAAGTCCTTCATAGAAAAGTAATTCCCTAGCAAAATTTTAACAGATTGCACAAATAAAATGTCATTTCAAATAATCAATGACATCTACATATAATATTAAGAATATAAATATGCTCTCACTAACCTTTTTGTAAACATATGACTCATCTTCGTTTTTAATGAAATTAAACTCTTTGATTTTCTCATCAAGATGAAAATTTAAACTTTGAGAAGCTTGTTTCAATCTATAAATGGATCGTTACAACTTACATACATTGCTAACTGTTAAATTAAGGCTTCAATAATCTTATTCAAGAGAGGGGTCTCCTATTTATAGGGAAAATACAATATAAATGAGATTTTCATCTAACACTCCCCCTCAAGTTGGACATATTATATTTTTCATGTCCAACTTGTCAATACAAGCACAAAAAGGATTTCCCCCAAGACTCTTAGTTTGCCTAGAGATGATTTAAAAATAATGTTTCGTATAAATATATTGGATCTCATATTTAAGTCATACACTTGAATTCATCTAAAAAATTGAAAGGTGGGAGTATTCAGATCTACTCTAGAGGGGGGGGGGGTGAATAGAGTGTTTAAAAACTTTTGGCTGTTTTAAACTATTTTATAAGAGTTTAAAATAAGTGATACCAATAAATAAATAAGCAGAAGAGAATTAGAGTGTTATTCTAATATCACAGCAAATGGCAAAAGCAATAAGAAAAGGTGCAACCAGACGACACAAGAAATTATAGTGGTTCCCCAAATCTGGGTACATCCACTGTTCTACCACCCTGGTAGGAATCACTCTCAGGTTTTTGATCAGGTGACTGCCACCAAGCAATATCTATTTCAAGGGAGATAGTACAACCCTTCTAGCTTTTGATCAGATGCCGGAAAACCACTTGAAGTCTTTTGATTAGGAGACCTCACAAGCAAGAATTACTTTTGAAAGGAGTAAGAACCCTGTACACAGAGGGGGGGGGGAAGAAAAAGTTGTGTTGTCTTCTCTTTTCTCAAGAAAATGAGAGAAGACTTGAGAGTGATCCTGATGGAGTCAAGGCTTGTCTTGATGATCTTGATTGGTTCAGAAACCTAGAGCCTTATGCAGGGTGTAGGACTTGAATTTCAGAAAGCTGAGACTGAATGAAGATGACCGTCTCTACAGGCTTCCTGGATGAACACTTGTGTGAAGAACTGAGAGCTATTCTTTTTTTTTTCTTGCAGTCTTGTGTTCTCATTCAAAACTTGTCGTCTGAATAATCTCTGTCTCAAGAATAATAATTCTCTAGGTCTTGTATTCTCTGAGTGTTTGCTTGAATAATTTCAGATTGAATTTGAAACAGTCCACATTGATTGACTGCCGGAATCACGGGAACTTGTGCAACGGCTATACGAGAATTAAACCATTTTCTCTAACTGTCCCGAGAATGGCTGTATAATAACTCTGTGAATACCAGTAATTAATGCTTGTCAAGGAACGACTATATTCTGAGAATATATGCATTAATCACTCAGAGTCATATAAGCAATATAATAATCAGTCAAGAAGGAAAATAATAACTGCAGGGAATAAAGTGTTGATCTGGCAGTAATCGTCGGTCTGGTTCTGAGATCGTCGAACTCAAACATCCTCTATCGTCGAGCTGAGCCCTGTGATCGTTGACCTGAAAATCTGCTTTCCAAACTGGGCTTCAAGATCGTCGAACTGAGATGGTTGATCGTCGATCTCAATCTTGAAAGTAGATCAGAGATCGTCGAGCTAAGTTCAACAATCGTCGATCTCAGCATGTAGAGATAAAAACTCTGAGATCGTCGAATGCAGAACGAAAATCGTCAAACTCACTTCAGAGATCGTCGAACGAACTTTTTACTTAGAAAAATTTCTGTCTTGTTCAGTCTCTGCTGTCTTCTAAGTCTCTAATGTCTTGGACTTGTCTCACTAAGTTGATGACCTAACTGACACCTAAGAAACTAGACTAGACCCCGGCTATACAATGTGGGACTGACTTAGCGAGATTAGTGAACCTAGCCCAAATCCAAACTAGGGATCCAACAATCTCCCCCTATTTGGGTGAGGCCACTAAACAATAATAAAAGAAAATAACAGGAAAACTAAACAAATATATCTGTCATGAAATGTAAGAAAAGTTTCAACAGATATTTACAATAAGGAATACAGACACAAAAAGAAAACAGTTACTAAGTCTTGTCTGAAGCTGGCTTAGTGAAAGCAATTTTCCTTTTTGGGTCTTCAACTTGCTGTCTTGTTGTTTTTATATCTACTTCGCCAAGAACTTTCATTGTAGCTGCTCTGGGAACAATTGCCTCAGGGTGAACCTGCATATAGGCATTAGCATCAAAGATATTCTTATCAATATCACATTGTTCCAGTTCTTTCTCCCTATACTTAGACATAGTTGAAAATTGAGAAGGATCAGTTCCTTCTTTTCTGGCTTTGTTTATCTGGGAGAGAGCAATCAATTCATGAAACCTAGCCATCCTGAAGTTTGGATCAAGCTCAGGTTCATACTGTGATGATTCTTCTTTAGAGTCATGAAAAGTCTTCTGAAGCTTCCTGTATCTGACAGACTGTTCTTGGAATTTAGTTTCTGTTGCTGTAAGCTGAGAATGACTGTCATGGAGATTTGGAGGAGGTCTGACTTGACTGTATTTTTCAGGAACTCTGAATCTCCTGCCAGAATCTGAAATATCTTCTCTGTCAGTTTGATCATTCTGTCTACCTCTCCTTCTAGAGTAGCCCCTAGAGAAGGACCTGGAAGGTCTACTGTGAGAGTGAGGAGCATAAGAACTCTGCTGCTGGGAGGAGGTAGCAGTCTTAGAAGCAACATTTCCACTAGCACCTGCTGAAGGAGGAGGAGGAGGAGGTGGATCCTTCCTGAAAATTTTGACAGGAGAGGAACCAGCCTTTCTCCTTTTCTTTTGGGCTTTCATTTCATTCTTAGAGAATCTCATCCAGTTAAGAGAAGTTGATGTGAGAGTAATATTGTGTCTGATGAAGTAAGGAATGTCATCTTGAGGATTTGACTTAGGCACTTCCTTCAATGGAGCCTTTCTCTTCTTAGTCACTTTCTTCTTCTTTTTGCTGATATCTGAATCTGAGTCTGAGTCTGAGTAATTTTCAGATGAGCCTGGAGGGTTATCATACAGATTATCAATCTCTTCGATAACTGAGAGTTCTTCAGCTGCATCAGCAGCCATAACTTCATCCAGGTCTGGAACTGGAGAAGTGGAGCAGACATAAGTTGGAGGAGAGAAAGCCTTGGGCTCTGAAATCTCAGCCTCTGGTATACTGAATAGCTCAGCCTCAGGAGCTGCAGAAAGCTCAGGCTCTGGAGCTGAAAAACTATTCTGAATTTGTTGAAGAATCTCTGAACTAATTGGAGCTGAGTAGCAGACTATATCTGTACATAACTGAAAAGCAACAGAGGGAAAACAGTCTCTATACAAAAGATCAAAAGAATTAAAAACTGAAATTAGTTCAAAAGTTGGAGAAATGAAACAATCTCCTTGAAAAATGTCCAAGGGTTCTTCAGGGATTTCAATGTCATTTTCCAAAAATGCAATAACTTCTGCATCAGGAATATTAATATCTACATTCTCTGTATCTGCCAAAATTGTATCTACAATCTCTGTATCTACAACTGTCAAACCTGTGTCTGCCTCTGCCAAAACTGTATCTGCCTCTGCTGTTGCAACTGCTGGAGGAGGAGGGACTTCTTCACTGGACATCTCCCCCTGCCTGGTAGCAGTAATGTCTGCTGCCAGGCCCTTAGATGAAGAAGGGCCAGAGAAAGAGGCAACAAAGGAAATGAAAGAGGCTAGTAGAGGTGCAATGACATCCTCTACAATGGCTTTGATGGTAGGGGTGAGGAGGACAATGAGAGCAGATTGAGCAGATGATGTAGATGGAAGAGATGAAGTGGAATGACCACAAACTGTACAGATGTTTGAGATGGTAGGTTGAGTGGTGGATTCAGGGATAGACACTTGTGCTGGATGGGGGGAAACATGAGGAGAGGGTTCATAAGGGGAAGGTTCATGAGATGGTAAATGAGTTGGTGAAGGGGAAGGTGAAGGAGTTGGTGTTGAGAAATGAAGATCAAAAGTTGGTGAGGTTTGGATTGAAATGTTGGAGGTAGGGATTTCTTCTAGATAATGTGGCAGAGGGGACAATGGAGGAGGGCTTGGAGGAGTTGGTTAATGTGGCAAAGAGGAAGTTGGTCTAACTGGGGATGAGGGTGGAGGAGGAATCTCTGGCTCATCTTCCCTAGGGTGAGGAGTGACTGGAGCAGTCCTTGTGTCCTCAGAAACCCTGTGGGTGGACGGAGCCCTGGAGGGCTTTGAGATAGTCCTCTCCCACTTCCCAAAGAGAGCTGGGGTCAGCCTCTTGGAAGCATTGATGAAGGTTGTTGGGGATGTCAACAACTCAGGGAATTTTTCAGTGAGAAAAATCCCTAAAATCCTGCCAAGAGAGACCTCTCTCTTATTTGTTTTCTTCCTGATCAACTCAAACAAAACTTCAGCCCAATTCACTGATTTCTGGTTAACCAAGGCACTCATCAGAAGAAACTGGTGGCTGGATATGTTATCATGAGCAGTGTGCTTTCCAAGCAACACTTTACCCACAATGTCTGCCAAGAACTTGTATTGAGGAGACAAGTTCTTTTTAAGAAGCTTGCTAGGGTTTGCATCAGCATGACCCATTCTGGCAAGCATGGCAGCAAATTCTTCTTTATCCACATCAATATCGTCTTCTCCATTAACAAAGCCGAAAATTTCAGTTAGAACGACAGGGGTTAGATGTACCTCATGTCCAGAGATAGTTCCTACCAACGACTGGCCGTATGATGATGAAGTATAAGTCCATTCTTTGATTTCTAAAACTGGCAACTTCATCCTGGTCGTCAACAACTTCTGTAACTTTGGCGCATCAAATAGCTTCAACACGTCCTGAAAAATCTGATCACTATGCTTGAATGAATCCAGATCAATATCAAAACCTGAGTCGAACTTCATGCTGGACAAAATCGTCGTTGTAATTGCCATTGGAGAGTTCCTGCAGAGAAAACAAAGATCAAGTACAGAAGGGAAATGGAAAGCGCGGGACTATTTCCGTCTAAACCCTAGATTATAAGGTTTAAGAAAACGAAGAGACGGGATTAGTCAAGCGTATTAACTACTAAAACAATTTCAAAACCGAGGTTAGTGAAATATTTTAATATAAAATGAGTTCGATAACCTCAGATCGAAGAGAAAGAATAAATCGTCGATCTCAGATCGATGATAAATTCTCTGAACCAAAAAATCATCGATCTCTGTCCAACGACAGTTGTTTCACTAAGAAGTGATCGTCGATCTCCGTTCGACGTTCAACTTCATGAGACGTTAGCAGATCGTCGATCTCCATTCGACGTTAGCAGATCGTCGATCTTCATTCGACGATCTGTCAACAAATCGTCGACCTCAGACAGAAAGTCAAATAATCTCATCTCCATTAATCATACTTAACTGATTCATGAAGAATATATGTTTCTTTTCATCCAAGGGTTTGGTGAAAATATCTGCCCTTTGCAAATCAGTAGGGATGAATGTGAGATTGATTTTCTTTTTGTCTACACACTCCCTAATGAAATGATGTCTTGCATCTATATGCTTAGTCCTAGAATGATGGAATGGATTCTGTGCTATAGAAATAACACTAGTACTATCACAAAATATAGTTGAATTATTTAAGTTGTATCCATAGTCTAGTAGTTGATTTTGTATCCATAGCATCTGAGCACAGCAACTGCCAGCTGCTATGTAATCAGTTTCTGCAGTTGATGTAGACACATATGTTTGCTTTTTACAAAACCAAGAGACAAGCCTAGCACCCAGGAACTGGCATGTTCCAGAAGTACTTTTTTTGTCTACTCTACATCCAGCAAAGTCAGCAACTGAATATCTAGTCAACTCAAATTCTGACTCAGCAGGATACCGGAGTCCTAGATTTGGACAACTCCTTATATATCTCAAAATCCTTTTTAATAAAATCAGGTGGGATTCTTTAGGGTTCACCTGGAACCTAGCACAAAGACATATGACAAACATTATATCTGGCCTACTTGCTGTGAGATATAACAAGGACCCAATAATGGCCTTATACAATTTCTGATCAACAGGTTTCCCATGCTCATCAGAATCAATCACAGCATTGACAGTCATGGGTGTTTTCTTAGCTGAGGCACTAGCCATCACAAACCTTTTGATCAGCTCATTAACATACTTAGATTGGGATAGAAAAATGTCATCAGGTGCCTGCTTGACTTGGAGACCAAGGAAGTAGGAGAGCTCATCCATACTGCTCATCTCAAACTTTGAATGCATAAGGTTGAAAAACCTTTTGCATAGTTTGGGATCTGAAGAGCCAAATATTATGTCATCTACATATATTTGCACTAACAATATTTTATCATGATGATGCTTAATAAACAAAGTCCTATCTACTATGCCTCTAGAGAAACTATGTTCTAACAAGAAGCTAGCTAGGGTCTCATACCACGCTCTTGGAGTTTGCTTGAGGCCACAAAGAGCTTTATGCAACCTATAAACAAAAGAAGGTTGAGTTGGAGAGATAAAATCTGGTGGTTGTTCAACATAAATTTCTTCTTTCAGTTCTTCATTCAGAAAAGAACTTTTAACATCCATTTGATAGACTTTAAACTTTTGAGAAGCAGCATAGGCCAAGAAAATCCTGATTGCCTCTAACCTTGCCACTGGAGCAAAGGTTTGATCATAATCAATGACTTCTTCCTGCCTATACCCTGAGGCACAAGCCTAGCCTTGTTCCTTATGATTGCTCCTTGTGCATCCATCTTGTTTTTGAAAACCCATTTTGTTCCAATCACTGGGTAGTTCTCTGGTCTTGGGACCAATTCCTAAACTCTACACCTCTCAAACTGGTTGAGCTCCTCTTGCATTGCAAAGATCCCGTGGGGAATCTTCTCTGCATCTTGAATGGATTGAGGTTCAACTTGTGAAATGAAGCAGACATGCATCAAATCCTGGTGGAGTTGATGTTTAGTCTGCACACCTGCTGATATGTCTTCAATCACTTGAGATACAAGATGATCTCTAAGTGTGACTAAATCAGCAGGAGGAGTTGGTTGTTCAACAGCTGGTTGGGGTAATTCCTCTTGTGGAATTATTTCAGCTGCTGGAGCACTAACAGTGGGCTCACTGATATCCTCATCACTATCTTCAACTTCTTGTGGAGCTGATGGTGTAACAGCCTCAGAGGTGAGGGTCACAACATCCAAATTCTCACACAATCTAGGCACCTGCAAAGTCTGACTGGTAGAAGTATTCTTCTCCTTGTAAACCATATTAGTTTATCAAAGGATATATGTACAAACTCTTCAATTTTCAGGGTAGATTTATTGTAAACCCTATAAGCCTTGCTTACTTGGGAATATCCTAGAAAAATTCCTATTTCAGACTTACCTTCAAACTTTCTAGTGTATTTTCTGTTGTTGATATGAATATAACAAACACAACCAAATACTCTAAAATAATATACTTTAGGTTTTTTCCTTTTGAGTAGCTCATGTGGGGTCTTAGCCTTAATCTTATGTATTAAACTTCTATTCAGAACATAGTTAGCTGTGCTCACTGCCTCTGCCCAAAAGGAAAGGGACAAGTATGCATCAACAAGTAATGTACCTGCAGCTTCAATTAGGGTTCTGTTTTTCCTTTCAGCTATCCCATTTTGTTGAGGAGTTCTAGGAGCAAAAAAACATTGTCTGATACCTTCCTTCTCACAGAACTCTTGCATAAGAAAAGACTCAAACTCAGTACCATGATCACTTCTGATCAATACAACTTGAGTAGAGAACTCACTCCGTATGCACTTGAGAAAATCTGTAAGAACCTTGAAGTTATCTGACTTATTTTTCAAGAAAAACACCCAAGTGAACCTGGAGAAGTCATCTACAATAACCAAGGTGTAAGACTTCCCTCCTAGGCTTTGTACAACAATGAGTCCAAAGAGATCCATGTGAAGCAAATACAAATTTCTAGGTGAGTCACTTTTATTAATGGATTTGAAACTATTTTTAGTTTGCTTGCCTAGTTGACAAGCCCTGCACATACTTTCCTTCTTATAGGGGTAAGAAGGCAATTCTCTTACAAGGTTGTCCTTAGATAGCCTAGCAATGTATTTTAAATTTACATGTCCTAGTCTCCTATACCAAAGCTCATTTTGATTACAAGATTGGTTAAATAAGCAGATTTCATTTATGACTGAATTGAAGTTAACAATGTAAATGTTATCTACCCTAGAGCCAATTAAAACAACTATGCTGTCAGCTGAAGAAATAATGCAAGAAGTCTGATTGAATGTTACCTGAAATCCTTCATCACAAAGCTGACTAATGGAGATCAAGTTACGCTTCAATCCACTTACATATGCAACCTTCCTGAATGTGACAACACCTAGTCTGATTTCTCCATAGCCTTCAGTCTGCCAAAGTTGGAGTCACCAAAAATAACCTTAGGTCCTAGCTTTGACTTATAGCTGGATAAGTTGTCCTTCCATCCTGTCATGTGCTTAGAGCACCCACTGTCCAGATACCATTGATGGTTATATGGTGGATAGTTCTTCACCTGCAATAATTAAAAGAGTTAATTGTTCTTGGCCCAGGTTATCTTGGGTCCTTTGTTTTCTTGATAAGAAAAACTTGAGATAAAAGAACTAGTTGGCTGTGATTTATAACCTAGAGGATGATATCTCCTAGGTGGAATTTTCCAAAGGGTGAAAGGATTAATTGTTTCTCTTTTCTGATTAGAGTTTCCGTTAAGATTAAAATTTCTGTTAAGGTTAAGAGTTTTATTAAATCTCACTGGGTTCGACGATTGGAAGTGAGATCGTCGATCTGAGTTCGACGACATGGGTTGATATCGTCGATCTCTGCTCTGAGAAGGATAATACTCATTCTCTGTGCCCCAAGTTCGTCGATCTCTGCTCGACGATCCATACAGAAATCGTCGATCGCAGTAAGACGATTCATTATAGTAAACATTTTCGTTCAAAGATCGTCGATCTGGGTTCGACGTTTTGTTCACAATTCGTCGATCCGAGTTCGACGAAAACTGCTGAACATTGTTTTTGTTTTGATTTTGTTTGTTTCTATTTTCTGTTTGTTAGGTTTGTTTTTTACTTGCCGTTGAGGGTTTCTCATAGATTAGTTCTTTACCTTTTTCAGAAATGAATTTTACAGGGGTCCTTAGTGCATCTTTCTCGACCAGTGGGGGTTGGCTTGATGAAGCACCCAAGCCCAGCTTGCCAGTTAGTCTGGCATTAACAGTGCTTGTAATGTCCATCAGCTTGAGGCTTCTCCCATTAAGGGATTCTTCAAGTTGTCTTGCCTCAGCTAGTTCAGTTTTTAGTTTAATTATCTGTTCATTAACAGGTTTAATTTCATCTTTTAGTTTATTGTTTTCTGCAACTAGACTACTTTAATCCTTCAATTGCTCTCTAAGTAGTTTAATCTCTTTCTCAGAACTAATCAAATATATACACATAGTTTTGAATTCATGTACAAAATCTTCAAAATTAAAGTCAAAAGATGAAAGTACCTGATCCACTTCTGAGAGTGGTTCTTCACCATCTGATGAATCATCATCTGAATGAGTGCTGTAAGCATCAATTGTCATTAGACAAACTTCCTTTGCTTTTGCTTCCTCTTCATCTTCATCACTAGAGCTGGAGGATGAGGAATCCTCTTCTGTATCACTCCAGGTTTCTGCTACAAAGCCTTTCCTCTTATGCTTTCTTGAGGAAGGCTTGTTGTACTTCTGTTTTCTGGAGTCTTTGTTCTTTCTTTTCTCCTTCTTCTGATTCTCTGGACACTCAGAGATGTAGTGTCCAGGTTTCCTGCAACCAAAACAAACAATATCTTTAGTTGGAGTTTTGTCATATCTGGGTTTATCTTCTTGTCTGGATGACTTCTTCCTGAAGTCTCTTTTGCCCATCTTGTAGAATCTCTTTGCTAAGAGACTCAAGAACTCTTCATTAACAGCAGGAGCTGTTGTTTCTTCTGTAGCCTTAAAAGCAATGTTCTACTCTTTCCTTATTGGAGTGGAGGTCTTCTGCTCTGCCTCCCTAGTCTTTGTCAGATGCTCAAAAGATTTGAGCTTTCCAAGAAGTGTTTCTGTGGAAATTTCTGTAGTACTTCTGACATCTTTGATTGGTCAGATACTTGTGTCCCAAGAACTGGGAAGACACATCAATATCTTATCATTGATTTCAGTCAGTGAAATGTCCTTGTCCAATGTCCTTAGTTCACTGATAATGTCACTCAGTCTGTCATACATCTCTTCAACTGATTCAGCATCTTCCTTCCTGAAGTTCTAAAACTTGGGAATGAGAAAGGATCTTCTGTCTTTTCTTTCTTCCACTGAGCCTGCCACCATCTGGTTCAAATAGTCCCCGATGGCCTTTGCTGATGTGCAATCAACAACCTTTTAGAATATGTCATCTGACATAGTCTGGGCCAGTATGTTCATGGTCTTGGCATCAAAAATCTTTGCTTTCTTTTGTGCATCAGTCCAAGTTGGTGGTGGAACTGCATGAGTATCAGTAGATGTAGAAGCTGTTGTAGTTGGTTGAGGGGGACCTGTCAAAATTGAATAAAAAATATCTTCATCAATTGAATTCATGTAAAGTCTTATCTTGCCTTCCAGATACTGAACTTGTTTAAGTTACAGACTGGAGGTCTGGTGCTTGCATAATCCTTGTTCTGTGCCATGTGATAAATGAATAGCTAAGGAAAAGAAATTTGAATAAGCAGGGATCTTGGTTCAAGTGTTAGCTTGTACAACTAAAGAACAACAATCCTCTGATACCAATTGAAAGGAGGGAGTATTCAGATCTACTTTTGAGGGGGGGTGAATAGAGTGTTTAAAAACTTTTGGCTATTTTAAACTATTCTATCAGAGTTTAAAATAAGTGATACCAATAAATAAATAAGCAGAAGAGAACTAGAGAGTTATTCTAATATCACAGCAAATGGCAAGAGCAATAAGAAAAGGTGCAACCAGACGACACAAGAAATTATAGTGGTTCCCCAAATCTGGGTACATCCACTCTTCTATCACCCTGGTAGGAATCACTCTCAGGTTTTTGATCAGGTGACTGCCACCAAGCAATATCTATTTCAAGGGAGATATTGCAACCCTTCTGGCTTTTGATCAGGTGCCGGAAAACCACTTGAAGTCTTTTGATTAGGAGACCTCACAAGCAGAAATTACTTTTGAAGGGAGTAAGAACCCTGTACACAGAGGGGGGGGGGAGAAAAAGTTGGGTTGTCTTCTCTTTTCTCAAGCAAATGAGAGAAGACTTGAGAGTGATCCTGATGGAGTCAAGGCTTGTCCTGATGATCTTGATTGGTTCAGGAACCTAGAGCCTTGTGCAGGGTGTAAGACTTGAATTCCAGAAAACTGAGACTGAATGAAGATGATCGTCGAACTGAGATGGTTAATCGTCGATCTCAATCCTGAAAGTAGATCAGAGATCGTCGAGCTAAGTTCAGCAATCGTCGATCTCAGCATGTAGAGATAAAAACTCTGAGATCGTCAAACGCAGAACGAAGATCGTCGAACGAACTTTTTACTTAGAAAAATTTCTGCCTTGTTCAGTCTCTGCTGTCTTCTAAGTCTCTGATGTCTTGGACTTGTCTCACTAAGTTGATGACCTAACTGACACCTAAGACACTAGACTAGACCCTAGCTATACAATATGGGTCAGACTTAGCCTAGATTAGTGAACCTATCCCAAATCAACACTAGGGATCCAACAAAAATAAATATTCTAAGGACAATTATTATGCTCGACTATTATATGTATATATATATATATGAAATAAATATAATAATATAATGCCTAATATATATATATATATATATATATATATATATATGTGTGTGTGTGTGAAGAGTGGAGAGCTTGCGGTGGCGTAGCCTCGAAAGTGGAGTCGAACATGTACATACCATCCTTCATGCTACCGGAGCCAATCACCTGCCTCGTCTTTAAATCCTGAAGGACACAATGAGAAGGAGAAAAGTAACGGAGCAGTGAAGAGAATTAGTCAAATGACTAACATAAAGTAACTACGGGTGAATTTTGTAACATGAAGAACAGAGGATAAAGTGAAAGAAGAACAGGGAAGGGAACTGATGCGGGACAGGCGTCACACCTGCCCACCACCCTGGAGTCCCACCAGGGGATCCACCTGGAGTCAGCACTAGAAGACTTTCTTCAGGGCCGTGACCCGTACACCCCAACCAGCTCTCCGTCATGAAGTCACCACAATGCGGCAGGTTGTTATCACATGAACATAAACATAAAATATGACACATACTTGAGTATGTGTGTGTGCATAATTATAGTCCATTATTATCACATGAACATAAAATATGACAAATGCATAACCCATAAGCCTCTCACCAGATCCAAATACTCAAGTATCTGATTCCAAATGACATAGTATAACCCATAAGCCTCTTCGCAGACCTCTACCTTGCTTAGCATCGTCGTCTTGGCCACCCTTCCGTTGCGATCATGCAACGTTTATTTCCTGCTTTTTAATCTTCACGTTTTAAAAATTTTGTTTGTGATATCTGTGTTGTTGCCAAACATAATCGGACTCATGTTCATCATGTGTCATTACCTTGTACTACTAATTTTCATATTATTCATTCTGATGTGTGGGGGCCTTGTTTTGTTGCCTCGATTTCTGGATGTTCTTTGGTTTATTACATTTATTGATTGTTTCTCCTGCACTACCTGGATTTATCTGATGAAAACTAAAAATGAGGTGTTTTTTATCTTCAAAACTTTTCATGTCATGGTTTCCACTCAATTTTCTGTCCATATAAAAATCCTCTGTAGTAATAATGGTTGGGAGTATGTCAATGTTCTATTACAAGACTATCTTGCTGCTCATGACATTCTACATCAAACATCGTGTATCCACTCTCCATCTCAAAATGGAGTTGCAGAATGTAAGAATCGTCACCTCTTAGAGGTGACTCGTTACTTACTCTTCACATGAAACTTCAGAAATACTACTGGGGGGATGTCATTCTCACGATTGTCTATCTCATAAATCGCATGCCCTCTTCGGTACTGAGACATCAAACTCCTCTTGCTACCTTAGGGGTGACACCAACCTCTCTTCCACCTAAAACTTTTAGTTGTGTCTGCTTCTTTCATAAACACTCTCCAGGCAGGTCCAAGCTTGACCCTCGGGCTCCTAAATGTGTGTTCATTAGTTATTCTCCTACTCAAAAGGGGTATAAATATTATCATCCCAAGACTAAAAGGATTTTTATCACGATGGATATCTCATTTCGTGAATCTGAACCGTATTACGTGTCCTCACTTCAAGGGGAGCACACATATACGAGTGAAGTGAGCTCCCCTATTTTACCCTTGTAAATTCCTCCTTTACATTCTTTGCCTACCGATGAGAGTCTCAATCATGGGGAGCTTCTTTATAAAGAAAAGGAGTTACAGGTGTACATTAGATAGAGTATAGATAACACAGGCTCATCCTACGCCACATGCGCCAATGCCAGCTTTATCAACGAATCCTTCTGAGCCATCTCCCTTCGAAAAGGTACCAGATCTTGCACCCAACATCCACAATCTCGGTATGTTTCCTATGAAGCTCTAAATTCTTCCTACAAAGCTTCCATCTCCTCCCTCACTTATGTCTCCATCCCATCTACATGGCAGGAGGCTCTTGGGCATCAACAGTGGAAAGAGGCTATGATTAAGGAAATGAACGCGTTGGAATAGAATTGTACCCAGGACCTAACTCATCTTCCACCTGGAAAGAAGGTCGTCGGTTGTAAGTGGGTGTTTACCATAAAGCAGAACTCTGAAGGTTTGGTTGAACGATTCAAAGCAAGATTGGTTGCAAGGGGATATACTCAAACTTTCAGAATTGATTATCAAGACACGTTTGTCCCCGTCGCAAAAATGAATTCCATACGAGTTTTGTTATCATGTGTTGCGTGCAAGAGTTGAGAACTTAACCAATTGGACGTGAAAAATGCCTTCATTCATAGTAATTTAGATGAAGAAGTATATATGCCTATGCCTTCAGGTTTTTCCCCTTCTGGATCTGAAGAGAAAGTGTGTCATTTAAAAAAGGTTCTTTACGGTTTGAAGCAATCTCTGAGAGCTTGGTTTGATCGATTCAACGAAATTCATGATTTTTATCTCCGAGGGATATAAACAAAGTCATGTTGATCATACTTTGTTTACTAAACGAAGAACAAATCTAATAACTACTCTCATTGTCTATGTTGATGATATCGTCATAACAGGAGATGATATTGAAGAAGTAAAGTCGTTGAAGATGAATTTGGCAAGAAAGTTTGAAATAAAAGATCTGGGAAAACTGAAGTACTTCTTGGGAATTGAGGTAGCACGATCTAAACAGGGTATCTTCATCTACCACGGAAAATACACCCTTGATTTGTTGGAACAATCCGGTATGAGTGGTTGTAGACCTGCTGATACAGCAATCGGGGTGAACAATAATCTTGGAAGAGATGATGGTGATCATGTTGAAGACGTGGATGGCTATCAACGTCTGGTTGGAAGATTAATCTACCCATCTCACACTCGTCCCGACATAGCATATGCAGTTGGAGTCGTTAATCAGTATGCATGCCCCAAAGACGAGACATCAGAATGTTGTTCATCGAATTTTGAGATATTTGAAGACTTCATAAGGAAGGGGATCCTTTTCACTCCCAATACAAACTTGAAGATTAAAGTTTTTACCGATGCTGACTGGGCTGGGTCCGTTGAAGACCGACGATCTACATCAGGGTATTGCTCATTCGTTGGGCGAAACTTAGTCACTTGGAGAAGTAAAAAACAATCTGTCGTCTTGAGCTCCAGCACTGAAGTTGAGTTTGGAGCAATGTCACATGGCATATGTGAAGGATTATGGATACACTCCTTGATGTGTGACCTGGGTTTGAATGAGTCTAAGACTCTAGTACTATCTGATTGTACTGTGACAACAAGGCTGCAAACAGCATTGCAAACAACCCTGTCTAGCATGACCGCACCAAGCATATCGAGGTGGACAGACATTTAATTAAGGAGAAAATCGAAAAGAATATTATTTGCATACCGTTTGTTCCCTCAGATGGGCAATTAAACGATATCCTAGGTATTATTATATAAGTAGACAATAATGATATATTAAATACTAGTATGTGGGTTAACTGATGACTGAATCATATCCTGATATAGATTATCAAGTCATCACGTCAACACTTGTCACAAGAAAATCATGATTCTTTGACCTGAAGTCACTACAATAATTGGGCGAGAAGCATACTTATGCCAACTAAAATCTTTTGAGAAAGGTTGGTGATAAGTTTTGTTATTGGGTATGTTGCAAATCATGAAGGTGAATGTGAGTGAAGTAGATGAAACTTGTCTCCCATATATAACAAGAGAGATATTCATGGGACCCTTGATAGAGTGAGATTATGAAACACATACTCGTGATAAATTGGGTCAATATTTGATATTGAGCTCATTTATTTGAAACAGACAACTCAAAAATCAAGTAAAGCATATAGTAAATTATAAAGAGTGTGACACATTCCAAGTCTCGAGTCCAGTTATGCAACCTGAATTGCATTGATATTTATTTTACTGCATTAATTTAGATATTTTGTAATGCATGTCGTCGTGCAAGTTTGTCTTTTATTTCCCGAGTATTGTGTGTTTTGTACCACGCTTGCGCAAATGTCGTTCGGCTTATTGGTGTGACCAACCAATAAGCCCCTGTATAAATTGGTCCGCCAAACTAGTAGAAGGGTTATTTTGCACCATTATAGTGGGATAAAGGCTCGAGTGTTGTTGTTGTAATGTGAAATTAATATCCTAAGTTAATAATTTCAGATTTCTTTTTTATCAAAACTATTGGCATTCCCCCCTTTTACTCCCATAGCTAAAAATTGTCGGCCTTTCAAAAACTCACATTTATGACTTTGAAAAACGCCTGCCCTACCATTTTTACCTTTAATAGACTTTTTCTTTTTAAGCCGCCGCCGGAGTGTGAATCGGGCAGAGAGATTTCTTCTCCTCTGCTTGGTAATACCCGCTACTCAACTCGCCATTTCTTCCTCCCGTCGCCAGGAGGACGATTTACTCGCACCGCCGCCGGAGTACTCCGTTCCAAGCGACCACATCCCCGCCTGTCGCTAGTCCATTCGAGGAGGTTGGAGTCGTCCCTCCCTAGTTTGACGCCATCAGCCGTTGGGCGTTCATCACCAACACAGTGACAGTTCCAGAGCTCCCTCCTCCTGTTTCTCCCGGCCTGAGCACCCCACGAATGTCGGCAACCAACCTACCTCATCCAGATACAGTCCAAGATCTCTCTTTCATGTGCACCGTTGTGTCTCTTCCGGACCGGGATCCCTCTGCCAGTGTTGTCCACCGTTCAGATCCAGTCCAGAGGCACTCTGTCGTTTACTCTACTCCTACACAGTAAGGATTCGTCATCTATGCTTGGTGTTGGTATAGTTCTCACCTCATTTAGCACCTCCATTACTATTAGTCCACTTTCATGAATGCATATGAATGATTAATAATTTCAGAGCTTGTTTTGCCCAACAGTAACCCGCGTTCTCTTTGTCATTAATTTTATTGTTATAGTGGAACTTAATTGCAATTTCTATTCTCTTATAATTAATAATAGCTTCTTGTTTCGACAGCCAATCAATACCCAATATGATATCTGTTAGAAAAGCCTACTTTAGGGCCCATCTAGGGGCTCATTCTTCTCTCTACTCTCTCTATTTGTACTAGTCCCACATCTTGGTTTGGGATTTCTCTCTTTCTTCTTCCCCTATATAAATGTATTCATACTTGTAATTATCAATTCAAGAAGTATATACAAGTTTTGGAGCTTTCTCTACATGGTATCAGAGGCACCGGTCCTCAGCCTGCGGTTTTGCCTTTCTACCCGCCAGCTCGCCTAGCTTCTGCGGACTGCTCGCCTCCTTCCCGCCTACCCGCCTCATTCCGGTCTGCGGCTCTATCCGCTCTGGTTGTTGCCTTCCTTCTCTTATCCGCATAGCTTCTGCGGACTGCCCTCTTTGTTTCTGCTTCTCTTCTTCTCCTCCGTGGTTCCACCCTCCTCAGGCTTCTTATAGACATCTTCTCCTCTGACCTGTGGGGACCACCTCCTTATCCGCTGCGGACTCTCATCCTGTCCGCGGCGAGCTCCTCTCCTTATCCGCTGCGGACTCTCCTTTTAACCGCGCCGTATCTTCTTCTGTCCGCTCGAGCTTCTCTACTCACGGACTTCTCCTTCCCCGCAACGGGCTCTTCTCTTGTCCGCCGCGAGTTCCTTTCCTCTCGCCTGCTCGCGTGGTTGTTTATGGACTCTTGCCGCGACCTGCCTCCTCTTCTCGCGGCCTCGTCTCGTTGCTTGCTCTACCCGCGCGGACACCCTTTCTGCTACCCGTTGCGGTCTTTATTCCTGTCCGCCGCGGGCCCTTACTCTTATTGCTTTGAGTTATTTTACTCGCAGTCTCGTCTGCTGACCGCTCGAGTTCCTAGCTCGCAGTATCTTGCTTCTCGCTGTGACCTTTCCTTACCGGTGCGAGTTCTCCTCTCTACCTCTATCCGCGGCTGTCCACCTGACCGTGCGGGCTTCCCTTTCCGCATTTTGGTCGCGATCTGCCTAATCGCTGGTGTGACCGCGCGGACTGATCCCCTTCTCGTTGCGGCCTCCCGCTCTGCCTCTTCTTGGTGCGACCTGCTCCTTCTCGCTGCGGTCTGGTCCTTCCCGCTGCGGCCTGGTCCTTCTCGCGGCGACTTCCTTCCCCGGGATTTCCCCGTTGCCGCTTCTCGACTAGCTAAGGCTGTGTTTTCCTTGGCCCGGTCTGTCTTTATCCGCCCGGTCTGGTTCCTTTTCTCCAGGTGTTTGCTTCTGTTGCGGTCTTCTCCAAACCGCGCAGCCTGCGTGTTTCTCGCGGCTGCGGACTGTTCTTACCGCGCTGGTCGTGGCCGTCTCTTGCCGTTGGTGCGTTGTCACCCTGACCGCTGCGGATTATTCCTTGCAAAATGATCCACTGTCCTCCGGGCTCTGTGGTGTCTGTTTCCGATGGTGGTACCTCCTGCCTTGCTCACAGCTCATCCTGGATTTTGGATTCCGGGGCCTCTCACCACATTACATCACGGAAACCACCACAATATTTGAACGACATGCATCCCCAGTTCATTATTGTTGCTAGTGGGGACACACTTCCCGTCTCTGGTGCGGCAGATATTAACCTCACTCCCTCCATTACTCTTCGCTCTGCTCTTCATGTTCCGGGCTCTCCGTTCAACCTTCTCTCTATTGGTCGTCTCACTGCTGATCTCAATTGTGCTGTTATTTTTTCTTCTAACTCGTGTGTTGTGAAAGATTGCAAGACGCAAACCATCATTGGGAAAGGGCATCTGTCGAATGGTCTCTATATCCTTAATCCGTCTCTCCCAACAGTGCTGTCGTCTATTAGCTCAGTTGACTGACATCGACGTTTGGGTCATGCTCCTCTACACATCCTCAACAAATCTCTCACAGACGTGTCCTTCTACGAGTTCACGTGTGAGTCCTGTATCTATGGGAAACATCATCGCTCTACGTTCTTACCACATCCTTCTCGGCCCTTACAAAATTACAAGTATTTTTGGATACCGTTATTTTGTTACATTTGTCGATGACTACTCTCAGGTGACCTGGCTGTATCTCCTTCGTGACCGCTTTGAATTGCCCGGTGTATTCCGTACTTTTTTCCTTGAAACTCGCAACCAGTTCTCCATCCCCATTAAAACCCTCCGCACCGATAATGCCCGTGACTACACTAGTCATACCTTCTCTCACCTCTGTGTGGAGTTTGGGATCATCCATCAGACCTCTTGTGTCTATACCCCCCAACAAAATGGCGTTGCTGAACGTAAGAATCGCCACCTGCTCGAGGTCACCCGCTCCCTTATGATTCAGATGAATGTCCCAAAACAATATTGGAATTTTGCGGTTTCAACCGCTTGCACTCTTATTAACCGCATGCCTTCATCTATCCTCAATTTTGCGGTTCCCTTTAATCTCCTTTTTTCCTCCCAACCTCCATTCTCCATCACCCCACGCGTGTTTGGGTGCGTATGTTTTGTTCATCATCTTGGCCCGTCCACTGACAAGCTTGCCCCTCGTGCCACTAAATATATGTTTGTGGGCTATTTTCGAACTCAGAAGGGCTACGTTTGTTTTTCTCCCACGGATCGCAAGGTGGTTACTTTTGTTGATGTCACCTTCCTCGAAGATCAGCCGTATTACTCTAAACCTATTGACCCTCCTCCTCCGCCACCTCTCCCACGCCCTGTTATTCCCGTAAATTCCACCATTCAACCTCTACTTCCCACACCCATCCCACCTAAACCACCTACACAACCAGTCATTCGTGTGTACACTCGACGTCCTCCCTCGTCTACTACCCTACGAGAGCTGCCCCGCTCTAATGATGCTTTTCAACCTACGGATCCGACAACTGCTTCCACTGCCCACTCGATGGCCAACTTTGTCTCTCTTCACCGCCTCTCTCCGGAACTCCGTCAGAGTACTCTCTCTTTATCCTCTATATCCACCCCTAATTCTGTACAGGAGTCTCTTCACCACCCCGGATGGCGGGCGGCCATGGAAGATGAAATGCGGGCTCTCTGGGCTAACCGAACTTGGGATCTGGTTCCTCTTCCTACAGGTCAATCCTATGTTAGCTGCCAGTGGATCTTTGTTATTAAACATACGACGGATGGCACCGTTGAGCGTCTAAAGGCCCGCCTCGTGGCCCGGGGTTTTACTCAGCAACATGACCTTGATTATGAGGAAACCTTTTCTCCGGTGGCCAAATTGAACACGGTCCGCGTTCTTCTCTCCCTGGTTGTTCATCATCATTGGCCACATTATAAGCTGGATAACGTGTTTCTCAACGGAGATCTGCAGGAGACTGTTTACATGCACCAACCTCCTGGGTTTGAGACCACGGGGGAGTCTCGGGCCTGTCATCATCGGAAATCTATTTATGGTCTCAAACAGTCACCGCGCGTTTGGTTTGAAAAATTCAGCAAGGTTGTCTGTGATATTGGCTTTATTCGAAGCTCGGTTGATTTTTCCCTCTTCACCTGACACCGGTCAACCGAAACTGTGATCCTACTTGTCTATGTTGACGATATCCTCATAATTGGAGACGATATTACAGGGATACAACATATCAAGAAGCAGTTAAATTCAACTTTTCAGACCAAAGATCTTGGCAACCTTCGGTATTTCCTTGAGCTTGAGGTTGCACGACGCCCGGATGGTCTTGTGTTATCCCAACGGAAGTATTGTATGGACCTCCTTCATGATGCTGGTTATTCTGGATGCAAACCTGCGGTTACTCCTATGGATGCAAATCACAAACTCTCAGCCCACAGCTCTGACTCCGACAAGCTCCTTACAAATCCAGAATACTATAAACGCTTGGTTGGGAAGCTGATCTACCTTACGATCACTCGACCAGATATCTCTTTTGTTGTGGGAGTCGTAAGTCGTTTTATGCATGCTCCTCAGACATCTCACCTTCAAGCTGTCGAGCGCATTCTTCGATATCTCAAGATCGCTCCAGGACAAGGGCTTGTGTACAAGCCATCCACATCTCTATCCCTTGTCGCGTACTCTGACGCTGACTATGCCGGGTCCATTGATGATAGGCGTTCCACAACAGGTTTTTGTACCTATTTCGGTGGACATCTCATAACTTGGCGTAGCAAGAAACAGAATGTGGTTGCTCGCACTTCTGCTGAAGTTGAGTACCGCGCTATGGCTGTTGTTGTTTCCGAGTTAACTTGGCTTGAGAGCCTTCTGAGAGACTTGGGTGTTCGTCTCTCATCACCAACGACCCAATTTTGTGACAGTCAAGCGGCAATACATATTGCCAAGAATCCAGTCTTTCACGAACGCACAAAGCATATTGAAGTTGACTGTCACTTTATCCGAGAAAAGGTACATGCAAAGAAGATAGATTTGGAGCATGTTCCTGCTGCAAGACAAGTTGCTGACATCCTGACTAATGCTCTCTCCCGACCACTATACTACCAGTTTTTATCCAAGCTTGGTGCCTACGACTTGTACGCTCCATCTTGCGGGGGAGTGTTAGAAAAGCCTACTTTAGGGCCCATCTAGGGGCCCATTCTTCTCTCTTCTCTCTCTATTTGTATTAGTCCCACAACTTGGTTTGGGATTTCTCTCTTTCTTCTTCCCCTATATAAATGTATTCATACTTGTAATTATCAATTCAAGAAGTATATACAAGGTTTAGAGCTTTCTCTACAATATCAAATTCAGTTAATGGTCATGCTGCTAAGTCAGCTTCTATCATAATAACATTCATACTTAAATTTACCTTACACTTATCTGATGTCATCATAATTGTGTTATTTAGCATTGTTACTACTAATGCATTATTTACCTGATATGCTTTTAGCTGGAGATATTTAAGAGTATCTTCAGAAATAAAGGATACTCCAATAAGCTCTTATATCAAACAATACTCGAATAAGTTGATTATGTACATAGACCATACATGTCACCACTGTATCGTTGGCTTTGGAATTTTGCTGACTATGATTAAATACTCATGGTTGAATCTGCCTCTCCTCTGGAACTTTAGTTGTTGCAACTGAGGTCATTGATTTAATTCCATTGCCTTTATCAACTTGACTGGTTGCTTCGGAGTAAAACAATTTCATTTATGAGTAATTCCTAATTAATCAAATACCACCTAGCGTATATTTAATATACGTATTTAAGAGTTAGTTTCATAAATCAACACAATCAATCACTTCAATTTCCGCAAGTTCTTATGTGTGACGCTATAGATTCATAGACTCATATCACATTGGCAGTGAAACTAATCTCTTGACAACTAGATCACAACATTCTAACACACTGCATCACAGAGTGCACAACATTCTAACACATTGCATCACAGAGTGAACAACATTCTAACACATACTGCATCACAGATCGATTTCCTCGCACTAAATGAAGAATTTTTTTCTTCAATTGCCTCTTTTTGGATAGGGGCGTGAGTTCATAAATTTTTTGGTGAACTCTGCTCATGTAATATCCGTTGGTCTTCTTACGACATATCTTCTATCCAACATGATGTCCCACAATCACTTGGCCTCGCCATCAAGAAGAAATGTGGCGAGGTCCACCTTTCTCTCTTTAGGGCATCACATTGCCCGAAAAGTCATCTCAATCTTTTTAATCCAGTCCTCAGGTTCAATGGGAGTCATGAGACCACGAAAAGTTGGCGGCTTTAGATCAAAAAAGTGCTTCAAATTAAGATCAACTAGTGCTTGGGATTGGGTAGTGGTTGGAGCATCTCTAAGCATCTTGAATGCCTCCACCAAAGCACAAGCAATATCGGTCACTGGTACATTTCTCGGAGGTCCTCCCTGATTCCCTTCTGGAATAACGTCTTCTTCTTCACGTTCCGCTTCAGGTGCTTCAGAGTCACTTGTAGGGCTTCAACTCACATACACATAAAGGTTTCCTGCAACAACCCCGAGTTACTTTATAAAACATCTTTATCGTTACAGCATAGCCAAGACTTTTGTCAACACCTTGAGCTCAATCAATTAAATCTTCCTTTGAACGAAAAACTATATCGGTCTCAAAATGAAAACTCACAACAATTTCAAACTTTTGATTTTTTTTCATCATTTGCAATATTTAGATCTTCATATTACACCAATAAATTAACAATATATAAAAAATCCAATGAATTAATTTTACAAAGTAAAGAAATTGTTGGGTGACCATTAAAGTTAAAGCACTTTTCACATCTTCTGAAAACAAACCAACATATTTATTTGCCCCAAATTTTTAGATCTAAAAACTAAAAAAAAATACTCAAGAATGAAAAGCAATGCACTGATTTGGAAAGGGAGTGGAGTTAGAATATCTTCACTTTACTGAGAAGAAGCAGGGCCAAAATTTGTGCCCTATTAATCAATTTGAAATGTAAATCAGGCATGCATCAGTACAGAAAGGGTTAGGGAGGAGAACTGGATGTGCAGGTGGCGGTCATTCAAGAAGCGGAAAGAGGAACTTCATTTGAGAGCTATTGTTTGCGATTAGGAGGAAACACATGCATGGATCGGCCCAGGATGCAGGAAGGTGGCGCTCGCTGGAGATTAGGAAGAACTGCACTAAGTCAGCCTTTCTAGGAGGCGTCAAGAGAGATGGAGGAAGAGATTATGGTGTGGTGTGAAAGATCAATGTAGGATGGTTGAACATCTTCCTTTTAATTTATTTTGAGGGAAAAATAATCTGTGGGCGAAGGCGCTATGCTTACAAAATTGGTGATCTCTTGAAACCTACAATTTTTCTTAGTTTTGCTATTGTGATAATTTTGTCTGACTTTGATAAAATCTAGAGTTCTATAATGGCATGATTTTCTATGAAATGTGCAGCTTTCATACTTCAAACTTCGGTGTATAATTTCTAATTAGACTACTATCCTAATTACTATAAGTCATGGATTTCTCCATTTTCTATATATCTTTTATCCAGTGTTGCAAATAATTGTCTAAATTAATAATTTGGAAACGGTGACTTTGCATATGGTTTTTGCATAATTGTATGGATTTCATTGAAGATTCCCCTTCAGAAACACTAGTCCAAATCCTGCATCTTTCACTAGCTAAAACTTAAGGTCATTTACATTTTAAGCATCAACAAGTAGAGACTGAAACACAGAAAACAATAAAATTTATATGTTGATAATAAAGAAAAATATGCACTGGTGAGAGAGAAACACGTGAGAGTATAAAAGCACCATAATAACTTATCACATGCCTTGGAACACTTTCCCGTTGATTTCAACTTCATAAGATTCCATAACTTCTTGGATCGCAGCACCAACATCTGAGAGCCGTACATCTATCCCGGATTCCTGTACATGTTGCAATCATCAAAACTTCTTAAATGTGTAAAGCTTGAAATCTCTAAACACTTTCTTTAGAATAGCTAAACTTATCTTCAGGAAATTTTCCAAAGACCTAGTTGATTACAAAGGAAACCAAAAAATACAACCATTCATGGCTAGGAAGCAACATTTTAAGTGTTTACTTCAGAAGCAATGAGTAAAGATATTACTGTTGGGCTTTTTTATTGAACATCTAATACACGGTGGAATATGAAGGATCATGCAAAGGAACCAAGCAAAACTAATAAATCAAGAAAGAAGGCATATACAAGCGACGAAACCACATTTGTGAAGAATTGGATGATTTTGAGAACAAAAAAAGTGGACTGAAATCTACATCTCTACATGTATTCACACCAACGTAGGAAACACCATGCAGCCCATTCAACGGTCTTGGGGTTGAAAGATGGTCACTCTTCTCTGCAACGAAATATCAGTTTCGTTTATGGCAAAAACTCTTCTATGTTCCTCTCTACTTAGGTATCTCTATTCTCACTGAGAAAAAGAAATGCAGTTATCATGATCACAGTCAATCATCTGGTAGTTTCTCAAACTACCTTTATTATATCAGAGAGAGTGACATGAATTTTGAAAAGCTTAGGATTGGAAGTAATAGTACTGGGAAAATCATTTCCACTTCAAAATCGAAAATGAGAAAACAAAAAGTCTGGCGAACTCTAAATTCAGCACAATTCGACAAACCGATTTCTAAAATTGATAGTAATGATGAAAATCCATAAAATCCAAAAGTTTTTAGTAGAGCTTCTAAACCAACTATGATAGGCAGTTATTAGGCATGTCTCGAGGAAGGCTGTCATTAGGCAAGTCAACGGTATATTCGATGAGTAATCATTAAATCAATCAACTTTATTAAAGTTGATTTGACATGCATGATGATATATACATAAGGATGAGGATTTTTAACAAAAATTGAGAAGTTGTGTATAACTGCTTTTCACATTAATTAATTAATATTGTGTTTATTTAAAACTGCATTAAATAATTAATAGGGCGGAGCCTCGAGACTATCACGGTCGGGGAACTATCACAGTTTGTCGTAGGGGCAGAGCTCCGTACCTATCACTCGTATATTAATTAATTATTGCGGAAAGAAGTTATACACCACTTTTCGATATTTGTTAAAAAATCCTCATCCCGATGCATATATTATCACGCATGTCAAATCAACTTTAATAAAGTTGATTGATTTAATGGTAGCTCCTAGAAAATATGTTGACATACCTAATGACTGTCGTCTACAAAATGACTACTGGCATGCCTAATAACAGCCTATAATAGTAGGTTTAAGAGCTCAAATAATGTTTTTTAGATTTTATGAATTTTCATCATTACTTTTAATTTTGGGAGAGCGTATTTATTTGAATGGACAATGTACTTTAATTTTTTTTAATAAATTATAATATATGTTAAGTCGTTAAATATAAAAAAAAATAAGGGTAGATTTGGCAATTTTAAATGTTTCACCAAATGCAATTTTCCCTTTTATTAATGTAAATGTATATATATATACACACACGAGTGACAAGCACGGGCCTTCGGCCCGGGGGGCATTTGTCATGGGTGCGACATATGTCGTGGATGCAATATATGTCGTGGGTGCGACATTTGTCGTGGGGGGCGACATTTGTCGTGGGGGACGACACATGTCGTGGGTGCGACACATGTCGTGGGTGCGACACATGTCGTGGGTGCGACACATGTCGTGGGTGCGACACATGTCGTGGGTGCGACACATGTCGTGGGTGCGACACATGTCGTGGGTGCGACACATGTCGTGGGTGCGACACATGTCGTGGGTGCGACACTTGTCGTGGGTGCGACACTTGTCGTGGGTGGGGACACTTGTCCTGGGTGCGACGTTTGTCCTGGGTGCGACGTTTGTCGTCGGTGCGACGTTTGTCGTCGGTGCGACGTTTGTCGTCGGTGCGACGTTTGTCGTCGGTGCGACGTTTGTCGTCGGTGCGACGTTTGTCGTCGGTGCGACGTTTGTCGTCGGTGCGACGTTTGTCGTCGGTGCGACGTTTTTCGTCGATGTGACATTTGTCGTGGGCAAGATAGTTCGGTTTAATCCTCTCAAATGGGAACTTTCAATTCACTCACCCTCAAAACCTTGAATATATAGTTTGGTTGGGAAAAAATCTTGGAACCCGAAATTGACCCAACAATAAGATTGGTATGATTCGAGCTAAAAGGACGAAAGAAATTTGAATAATTTATAGGTTGTTATAAATCGATAACTGAACTAACTTTAAATTCAAGTATAAGAATATGAAAGTGGATCCATAGAGTTCTTTTGGAAGTAAAGGTAAAAAAGTGTGAGTAAATGCATGGGTGCCTGGAAATTTTGGATGGACATTTTCTGTGTAATAATATCTATCTTGGGGCAGCAAAGGCGAAGCAGTCAAACTAAGTTTCTTTTAATCATTCACAAATGTAGCCATGCAATAGCTGTATTCAGATTGCCTAACTGGCTTTATAAAATGAATACCTAAATAGGCATATAAATTATTTACAATAACAACTCAGATTGCCAAAATAACATTATAAAATGTTATTATGCTGAACTAAACATAGAATATTTCACATATAATCTTGACTTTAATGATATTGACATGTAAATGAGAATGAACACCTTAATCTCATTTCTAAAATGTACAGTGGAATCTTAAAAGTATTAACAGGACTGTAAATCTTATAAAAACACATCCTCTACATCATTATGTTCCACTAACAAATCCCTATATTTTCTATCACAAACCATCTACATATTTTTCCCATTGATGGGCAACTCATATAAAATCCAATAACCACCAAGTCGTAGAATATGGTCAATCTCAAACAAATACACTAATTTGATGTTAATTTCTTGCTAAAAGATAAAATGAAATGATGTAATTAACTAACAAATAATTAGTACATAGAAATTGCGAGAGAGAAACAAAGTAAAAGTATAGCGCATGACTACCATCATGCCCTCCCCTGTCAGCCGTTAAATAGCCACTGAAAGGGAGTCCTAAATGAAATCTAAAATGTTAAACTAAATCCAAAACGAAGAACCCTATAAATAAAAAACAAACATAGAATGGAGACAGGGGTGCCTTTATGTAGTGAAAAGAAATTCATTCTCCCAATAATCACAAAACAAAAAATGAAAATAAAATAGAGAAATGACCTAGATCTGCCGGAGTGGTAGAGTTCGAAGAGCAATCGAAGGGCAGCTTTTCCGGCGGAGAGGTCTTCTGGCGCTCGTTGGAGCCTTGCTTGGTCGAAGAGGAGGCGTTCCGGCGTGCGAGCGGCGAGAGGGACTGAGCAGGGCGCAGCGGCGTGGTGAGGGTGTCATGGAGAGGGTTTCGAGGAGATGATTTGGTAGGGTTGGAAAGCATCCTTCATCGTTGATGGAGATGAGGGTGAAGTTAGGTAGTAGCAGGCGGTGGCGGGCCTTGGCGGAGGTGGCGATGGGGTCAAACACGAATGAGAAGGGGTCGCGGGGGAGAAGCATTGGGGGAGAAGGACCTAGGTTATCGGGTTTTGGAGGAGAACGTGAGAGACCTGGCACCGGGCTTTAAATTTTGTAAATAAAAAACTTGAATTTAATACTTGATCTGACGGCTAGAATGCATTAGGTGTCTCACATACCTTGTCAAATGCATCTTGATAATACTTCTTTTTAAAATAGTATAGATATAAAAAACATATAAATGGTAGTGTAAGAATGAAATTATGAGTTGTATTTCCCCTTATATATAAGGGGGCTCCACTGTTGATTAAGTTAACTATTCATTTTTGATTAACATGGTACTTTAAATTTTTTTTTTGATTTTATGAATTTTCATCATTACTTTAAATTTTGGGAAAGCAAAATTATTTGAATGGACATTATACTTTAATTTTTTTTAATAAATTATAAAATATGTTAAGTCATTAAATTGAAAAAAATAAGGGAATATTTGGCAATTTTGAATGTTTCACCTAATACAATTTTCCCTTTTATTATTGTATGTATATATATATATATATAAACATATAAAAGGTTGGATGCTTCCCAATCTCCAAATTTTAGAAAAAGTTTTGCGTTGGCCCACTAATCCTCCACTTCAATTTCAATGCAATTCCAACAGTTGGATGCTTCCCAATCTTAGTTTTCGTGCTTTTTATGTTCAAGAGGAGGACGTCTCCTAACTCTACAGTGATGCTCTATCTCTCTTCCATTCTTTGAAGGGGTGTTCTTCTCTTTTCCTCACCATCATATTGGCGGAGTTTGGCTAACATTTGTTCTTATGTCGGACGTTATTGATTCGGGTAGCTCTGAGACCCCCGCTGGATCTGCCCGGGCTGGTCAAGATCACCACTACTCCCAGATTACAACAATCCGATTTGATGACACCAACTATTTCTCTTGGTCTCGCTCCATTACTCTAGCCTTAAAGAGAAAGCGTCTCTTTGGTTATATCAGTGGCACCACCGCCGCTCCTGCCATGACCTCTACTGCTTGGCCTCAGTGGGAGTCAGAAAACTCCCTTGTGATGTCATGACTCACTAATTCCAAGCAGCAATCTATTGCTCGGAATTACCTTTTCCTGGATACTGATGGGGAGATATGGAAGTGTGATGATTCTACCTATTCACGCAAAGGAAATGCGGCCCAGATCTACCAACTTCGGCGTAAGATTTTTCATCTCCGACAGGGCAATCTCCCTCCTTCTGCATACTATCTTGAGTTTACCCAATTATATCAGAAGTACGACCATTTTGACTCCCTTGTTATGGTTTGCACTGAGGATGCACTCTTACTAAGGAGCCACAAGGATTGCAACCAAGTCTTTAAATTTTTGCATGGGTTGCACAGAGATTTGATCAGATAACTGTCCAGATCTAGTGATGCGTTCCTATTCCCTCGCTTCCTGAAGTTTACAACATTGTCCAAAAAGAATTTGATCGCAGGCGTCTCTTAGGAAGTCATGTTTCTCGTGATTTCAAACCAAGCTTGTAGATTGTGGCCGACATATCCGACACGTCGGCCGACATATCAGTTTTGAGGGGGAAACGACACGTTAACGCCACATATGACAATTCTGGCGTTTTATAGTATTGCGGCCAACATGTCGGACATGTCAGCCCAATATTGCAACAAATGTCGGGTAATGTCGGCCCAATATTGCGGGTTTTTTTTCAAAAAAATTTATAATTTTTTATAGAATGAATTCATCAGAAGGTTCTAGCAAGATACCTAATGCTTTTTCCATAGCATGTAGAGATCTATGTTGGGTATTAAACACTAAACCCTAAAGGTGACTCCAAATGACACCAATCAAATACGATTAAACACTCGTTAGTAGTTTAATTTTCTCTAATGAATTTTAGTTTACATTTAATCGGATAAAATAATCACCATCTAATCAATAGATGAAAATATTATGAAACATATATATATATATATATATATATATATAACAATACAATCCGACATTTTAAAATGTTATATCTCCCGCAAGCTGACATTCGACATAAAAAACTCAAACTGACATGAGTCTGACATCCGACATCTGTAACCTTGTTTCAAACCTAAACCTACAGATAAGGATCAACTCACTTGTGATAATTGTGGCAAGCCTCGTCATACTCAGGATACATGCTTCAGCCTACAAGACTTTCCTCCTCCCAGGGGAGGTCCATCTTCACGTGGTGGTCGTGGTAGACCTCCAGGGCACCCTTTCACTCCGCTAATCTAACTGAGATTCCAAAGGGTTATCCCACTCAGTCATCCTCCTTCTCTGCTGAAGAGATGAAGGCTCTTCGTCGTTTGATGCAAGGCCTTGCTACTGAGCCTACTACTTCCTATATGCCATCCTCTGCCCTTGCCCACATAGGTACTCTAGGTCCCACTCTGTTACTACTACTCAGTGAATTATTGATTCTAGAGCCACTGATCACATGAACGATTCAGCTTCAGGCTTTGTGTCCTATACTCCTCTTTCAGGCAGAGATAAGTGAGCATTGTTGATGGATCTCTCTCCTCCATTGTTGGGGCCTGGCAAAAGCTCCATCTCTTGTTCTTATCACTTTATCTTTTGTTCATGTTCTGAATTTTTCCCGTAGTCTACTTTTTGTTAGTCATTTGATCACTTCTCTTCAATGCTCAATTACCTTCTTTCCTTCTCATTATGTTTTTCAAGATCTGAAGACGAGAAAGATGATTGGCTTTGGTATCATGCAGAATGACATGTATGAGTTTGATTCCTATGGTGGGGCTACCTATATAAGCTCTCCACTCTTCCCAGACCTCCATCTTGCTTAACCGGCACTGTCCGCTTGGTCATCCCTCTGTTGCGACCATGCAATGCCTATTTCCTAGTTTTTCGTCTACATGTTTTAAAATTTTGGTTGTGATGTTTGTAATGTTGTCAAACATCATCGTATTCTTGTTCATCGTGTCTTTTTACCTGGTACAACTCCTTTTCACATTATCCATACTGATGTTTGGGAACCTTGCCACATTGCTTCTATTTCTCGGTATTATTGGTTTATTACTTTTATTAAATGTTTTTCTCGGACAACCTGGGTTTATTTGATGAAAAATAAGCATGAAGTGTTTTCTGCCTTCCAAAAATTTCCTAAAATGGTTTTACCTCAATTCTTTGTTGCTATAAAAAATCTTCGTGGCGATAATGGTCGGGAATGTCAACGCCCCCTTTTCTCAGTAATATCAGGAGTACGACCATTTTCATTCCTTTGATGTGAAGAGTTTACCCAGTTATAAGCATGAAAATTTATCTCGTAGTCTAATAAGCATGAAGAGTTTAGCCAATTATATCAGGAGTACGACCATTTTGACTCCCTTGTAATGGTTTGCACTGAGGATGCGCTCTTACTAAGGAGCCACGAGGATCGCAACCGAGTCTTGGAATTTCTGCATGGGCTGCACAGAGATTTTGATGAGATAATTGTCCGGATCTTGGGACGCGTTCCAATTCCCTCGCTTCCTGAAGTGTACAACATTGCCCAGCAGGAATTTGATCACAAGCATCTCCTTAGAAGTTGTGTTTCTCGTGATTTCAAACCCAAACCTACAGATAAGGATCAAATCACTTGTGATTATTGTGGCAAGCCTCGTCTTACTCGGGATACATGCTTCAACATACATGACTTTTCTCCTCTCGGGGGCGGTCCGTCTTCATGTGGTTGTCATGGTCGTGGTAGACCTCCAGGGCATCATATCACTCTGCTAATCTAACTGAGATTCCAGAGGGTTGTCCCTCTCAGTCGTCCTCCTTCTTTATTGAGGAGATGCAGGCTCTTCGTAGCTTGATGCAAGACCTTGTTGTTGAGCCTGCTACTACCTTTATGCCATTCTCTGCTCTTGCCCACATAGGTACTCGGGGTGCCCACTCTGCTACTACAACTACTCAGTGGATTATCGATTCTGGCGCCACTGATCACATGACCGATTCAGCTTTAGGCTTTGTGTCGTATACTCCTCTTTCAGGCAGAGATAAGTGAGCAGTGTTGATGGATCTCTCTCCTCCATTGTTGGGGCCAGGTAAAGGCTTCATACCTTTTTGCCCTCACTTTATATTTTGTTCTTCATGTTCTGAATTTTTCCTGTACTCCACTTTCTGTTAGTCATTTGATCACTTTTCTTCAATGCTCAGACCTTCTTTCCTTCTCATTATGTTTTTCAATATCTGAAAACAGGAAAGGTGATTGGCTCTGGTAGCATGCAAAATGGCATGCATGTGTTTGAGTACTCTGGTGGGGCTACCTCTGTAAGCTCTCCACTCTTTGCAGACCTCCACCTTGCGTACCTGGCACCGAAAACTTGGGCATCCCACTGTTGCGACCATGCAATGTTTACAACAACACTCAATCCTTTATCCCACTATAGTGGGGTCGGCTATATGGATCCTTTGTCGCCATTGTGCCCTATATGGAGACCATGCAATGTTTATTTCTTGTTTTTTCTTCTACATGTTTTAAAAACTTTGGTTGTGATGTTTGTAATGTTGTCAAGCATCATCGTATTCTTGTTCATCATGTCATTTTACCTGGTACATCTCATTTTCACATTGTACATACTGATGTTTGGATACCTTGCCCCATTGAATCTATTTCTGGATGTAATTGGTTTATTACTTTTATTGACAGTTTTTCTCGAACCACATGGGTTTATTTGATAAAAAACAAGCATGAAGTGTTTTATGTCTTTCAAAAATTTATAAAATTATTTTGCCTCAATTCTCTACTGCTATAAAAAATCTTCGTAGCGATAATGGTTGGGAATATGCCAACGACCCCTTTTCTCACTACCTTGTAGATGATGACATCCTCCAACAAACATCATGTGTTCACTCCCATCTCAGAACTGGAATTACAGGTGTACACCAGACAGAGAAAACCTCCTAACACAGGCACATCCCACACTACTAGCGCTCGTGCCAACTCCGTCAACAGATCCCTCAAAACCTCTCATTGCCCATCGTAAAGGTATCAGATCTTGCACAACATCCTCTGTCTCATTATGTTTCCTATGATGCTTTAACTCCTTCACAAAGAACCTTTGTCTCCTCTCTTGCATCTGTCTCTATTCCATCCACATGGCAGGAAGCTCTTGGGTATCAAAAGTGAAAATAGGCAATGATTGAGGAAATGACTGTCTTGAAAAAATAGAACATGAGATTTAACACACCTTCCATCCGAAAAGAAGACTGTTGGTTGTAAATGAGAGTTTACTGTGAAGCCGAACTCTGAATGCTTGGTTGAACGATTTAAAACGAGGTTGGTGGAAAATATGCTCAAACCCTTGGGATTGATTACCAAGACACACTTTTGCCCCTTGTTGCAAAAAAAGAACTCTCCATGAATTTTGTAATTATGTGTTGTGTGCAAGAGTTGGGGTCTTACAAAATTAGATGTGAAAAATGCATTCCATCATGGGAATTTAGAAGAGGAAGTATATATGTCTCTACCCCATATTTTTCCCCTTCCGACTCTGAAGGGAAAGTGCACAGGTTAAAGAAGGCACTCTACGACTTGAAGCAATCTCTGAGGGCTTGATTTGGTCAGCTTCACAAAGTCATGATCACTCTTGGATACAGATAAAGGCATAATGGTCGTACTATGTTTATAAAATGGAGGGACAATATGTTAACAACTCTCATTGTCTATGTTGACGACATTGTCATAACAGGAAATGATGTCGAAGAAGTGAAAGAGTTGAAGGTGAATTTAGCATAACAGTTTGAAGTAAAATATTTAGAGAAACTTAAGTATCTTTTGGGGGTTGAAGTAGCTAGATCTAAACGGGATATTTTCATCTTTCAGAGAAATACATCCTCGATTTGCTGGAACAATCCAATATGAGTGGGTGTAGATCTGCTAACACCCCTATGGAGGTCAACCACAACCATGGAAGAAATGATGGTGATCCTATTGAAGACATTATAAGTTACTAATGTCTTCTCGTACGGTTAATCCATATATCTCATACTCGCCCCGACATAGTCTATGTTGTGGGGATCGTTAGCCAATATATGCACTTCCCGAAAACGAGACATTTGGATGCAGCTCATAGAATCCTGAGGTACATGAAGACCTCGCCAGGAAGGGGAATTCTCTTCACTCCCAATACAAAATTAAAGATTGAAGTTTATACTGACGCAGATTGGGTTGGCTCCATTGAAGATAGATTCCCTACATCTGGGTATGGCTCATTTGTTGGTGGGAACCTAGTCACTTGGAGAAGTAAAAAACATGTCTTCTTAAGGTCTAGTGCAAAAGCATAATTAAAACCTATGGTTCATGGCATGCGTGAGGGATTGTGAATACACTCTCTTATGTGTGATCTGGGTTTAAGTGAGTCTAGCCCTACCTGGTTGTACTATGACAATAAAGCCGCTATCAGTTTTGCCAACAACCTTGTTCAGCACGATCACATCAAAATATCGAAGTGGACAGACACTTCATCAAAGAAAATATCAAGAAGAAGATTATTTGTATTCCATTTGTCACTCATAGGGACAACTAGTTGATATTCTTACTAAGAGTCTTTGGAGGAATGTTTTTTGTGTTTGTATCGACAAGGTGGGTATGAGAAATATAACATGCCCAACTTGAGGGGGAATGTTAGAATGAAATTATGAGGTGTATTAAGAAGCAATATCATCAAATGTTACATCTGCCATTAATTATTAACTTGAACCAACAAAACAAAAATGTCTCCAAAACCAAAGAGGCAGTACAACATACCCTGATCCCCATGTTTGTTGCTTCCCTTGAAGCTTCAAGCAAGGGATTGAACATGGGATTAAATGCGACTGTAAATGCACAATCAACTATATGTCCTGAAACAGAGAGGAAATCATTAAAAAGAAAGATAAACAGTAAGATTATACTACTGGATGCTTATAAAATTACGAAGCTAAAAAAGAAGAGATCACCGTCAACATGTGTTCCAAAATCCAATTTCAACACATCATCATACTGTAGTACAGTTTTATCACCAGAATTAGGAGTCCAGTGAGCTGCAACCCTAACAAAGTAAGGGTTCAGCATGAACAAAAAAAAACTCAGACGAATGGGATGTTGATACATTTCTCTGTGCATATAAAATCACACACATTTGCAAAGAATTTAAGTGAAGGACCCCAGAAGAGAGGAAAGGAAAAATGATTGTGTAGTAGTACCAATTTAAAGAACACCCTGTCGGAAAGGCGATTCCAGATTGAAGTCCACTCTCTTTAATCAGCTTTCGAACCATATTTTCCAAGGTTTCACACAGTTCTATCATTAAGATCCCTGGCTTCAGGATACTCCGGATATAATTCCTAACCTACACATTGATGAGATAAATGATATGCAGTTGTCACAAAAAAAATGATATGGTTCATCTGACATAAGGTTCAAACAGAAAAAAAGAAAGATTATCTTATTATCCATAAGACATAACCTCTCTATGAACTTCAGCTGCTCGACGAACTGCATTGTACACCGGATTTTGTAAGCGCTCAAGCTCCTTTTTCTCTTCGGATGTTGTTCTCCACAAATTGCTGATCCAAGATTCTCAATATCATAAAAGCACATACATCTCGAACAAGAAATGCAAAATAAAAACTCATACAAATCAGTTTGAAATTACAAGCTTGGTTTCTGCACCCTGCTCATTTCATCAATATAAATTATTAAGGTTCTCTAATCTCTTACAATAAATGAAAAGCCGTTACCTATTGGAAGATTTTATAATTACAAGTGAATTTCTGGCATGTAGTAAACAAAAGATAACTTCACCACTTACAACATTACCAGGAAATAAAACTTCAAATGATGTACTTACTCATCTTTGTATTGCTGGATTTCACCCTTTGGAAATTCCCTAGATACAAATAATTCATCAACAGGAATTGATGGTGGATCAGTTTGCTGAATGATCAGCTCAAGTGGCTCTTTCTTTTTCCTGTGAAAAGTGCGAAGACGACCTTAAACAAATGGACTTGATGATTTTAATATTGCACAATTGAATCACGTACTTCGATTTGCTTCTCTTCTTTTTCTTTGTAGACCCTAATAACAAGTCAAGAAATGTGCAAGTAAATAGTGGTTCATATTTGTTACAGAATTAAAAGATGAAAGCCTGCAAATGCATGTGTTCAAAGGACAATAATGGCTAATGGTCTTTCCCAATTTTTTGAGGTGGTCTATGAATCCTCATTGATCATTATTTTTTGTTGCCTGAGATATAAACTCAGTTTATAAAAGGTTCTTTCACCAGTTTTAGAAGATAAATAGCATATCACATTAGCAATTCTACCATCTAATACAATAATAATTTTCTACTTTTTTATTAATTTGATCATAGAGTTCAGGAATATATTATAACTACTACACTAAATTATGTAGATTGTATTAAATCTTCCTCTACAAATCATTGTTCAATCTGTGCATGCATATCCTTCCTTTTCAAATGATTGCTGAGAATCTTCATGCAAATTAGCTAGGAAAAACATTCTTGCTAAATTACAAATTGATTAAAATACAGGCAGAATAAGATTACACATGTATTGCAAAAGAATGTGATAGGAAGAAGAAGGGAGAAAGAGAGATCTAAGGTAGAGGAACTAGAGAATTAGGGTTGAGTAGGAGAGAAGAGGAAATACCTTGAGATTCTATTCCTTGCCCACCAAGAGAGCCACCTCGGGGTATTTATACCCGGGGTTGAGAGGGGCCGGCCGGACCCTCCCCATATGGGGGATGAACCCGTCCGGTTCGTCCCCCATATCACCAGTCTTATATTATAGTGAGAGGGGGCTGAACCGGTTGGTTCAGCCCCGTTGTCGCCTCTAGATTCCTTCCGCCTTCGCGTGTATTGACGCCCAAATAGACGGGACGCGTCCGGGGGCGTAACATTCTCTTCCCCATCAAGAATCAGCTTGTCCCCAATGTGGTAATCGGGGTAAAGCTCCCGGAACTCCAGCAAATCCACCCATGTGTTGTGCGTCGCAGTCATATTCTTCCACTTGACTAGGAGCTCTGGACGGTACTCAGCGCCGCGGTGCTTCCACTTGATCATCAGATTTTCCTAAGGTATCGGACGCAGCTCGCCCGTGCTTGTGGACTCAGGTAGGAGAGGACTGGGTCGAACAAGGTCGTCGATCTTCTGCTTCAACAAGGAGACATGAAAGGTCAGATGTATCATCGATCCTTCGAGCAACGCCAACGTATAAGCAACAAGGCCCACTCGCCGGACATTCCGGAATGGACCATACTAACGAGATGTCAACTTCTGGTTTGACCGATGGGCCACGAACAACTGCCTGTAAGGGCGAAGCTTGAGAAAGACCTCATCCCCCACCTGGAACTCCCGTTCCTTCCGATGCTTATCAGCCTGCACTTTCATGCGGTCCTGTGCTATCTGGAGATTCTCGCGTAAAGCGGCGAGTGTGCGATCACGATCACGAAGTGCACGGTCAACGGCGGGCAACGTTGTACTGCCGTCCTCATAACTGCTCAAGGTAGGAGGAGGACGACCGTACATGACCTCGAACGGGGTCATCTTGCTGGCAATGTGGTAGAACGTGTTGTAGCAGTACTCGGCCCAATGCAACCAACTCGTCCATGTGTGTGGCTCGTCCATAACATAGCAACGCAGATATGTTTCTACGCCTCGATTGAGTACCTTTGTCTGCCCGTCTGTCTGCAGGTAGTGTCTTGTGCCGAAACGTAAAGAGGTCCTTTGTAAGCGAAAGAGCTCCTTCCAAACGTTGCCGACGAACGTCGGGTCACGGTCCTAAATGATCGCCTGTGGTATGCCATGAAGCCAGACCATCTCGTGGGCAAAAAGAGCGGCGACAGATTCGTCGGTGTAAGGATAGCTCAGCGCTACGAAATGCCCGTACTTGGACAATTTATCGACCACTTCCATAATGACTGACTTGCCCTGAGACCTAGGCAGCCCCTAAATGAAGTCCATGGATACCGTATCCCAAATCTGGTGGGGAATCTCCAAAGGTGTGAGTAAGCCGGCTGGGGACGTGGTTTCATACTTCTGGCGCTGACAAGTCTCACACTGCTGAACAAACAATTGGATGTCACGGCGCATCCCCTTCCAGAACACATTGGCCCGCGCCCGCTAGAGAGTGCGAAGAACACCGACATGACCACGCGTCGGAGAGGAGTTGAACTCATGCATCATAACTGCCCTCCAGGCAGACTTCGAAGGAATGACCACGCGGCCTTGATAGAACAACCTGACATTCTGCAGATGGTAGCCCGGAGTTGTCTCACGTACCTGTCGAAGAGCCTCCACAATAGGTTGCAACTCAGGATCACGTTGTACCTCGTCCTGTATCTCGTCAATGAAGTCAAACAGTGGTGTAGTAATCTGAGCGAGGGCGCCCTCAAGTAAGCGGGACAAAGCATCAGCAACTCGATTATCTTTCCCGTGTCGGTAGACGATCTCGTAATCATACCCTAGAAGTTTGGTCACCCACTTCTATTGGAGAGGAGAAGAGACCCGTTGTTCCAAGAAATGTTTTAAACTCTGATGGTCTGTCCGAATCTTGAAATGTATTCCCAACAAATATGGCCGCCACAGGGCCACCGCATGAATGACTGCCAGCATTTCTTTTTAATACGCGGGCAACCTTAGCGTCCTTGGAGCCAATGCCTTGCTGTAGAAGGCTATGGGCCTCCCTTCCTGCATCAATACAACCCCGAGCCCCACTCCCGACGCATCAGTCTCCACTATAAACTCCTTCGTGAAGTCAGAAAGCGCCAAGACCGGTGTAGTCGTCATGGCCTCCTTGAGTGCTTGGAAGGCCTCCTCCGCCTCATCCTGCCAAAGGAAGGCGTCCTTCTGCAGCAACTGGGTAAGAGGCCTGGCGATCTTGCCGTAGTCCCTCACAAAACGACGATAGTACCCGGTAAGGCCTAAGAAACCTCGTAGTGTCCGCACAGTCTGGGGTCGTGGCCAAGACAGCGTACTCTCAATCTTTCGGGGGTCGGCCTTGACGCCCTGAGCCGAGACTAAATGTCTCAAGTATTCCACCTCCTTCTGACAGAAGGAGCATTTGGACCGTTTAGCGTAGAGCTGGTGCAGGCGGAGGATGGAGAAGACTTATTCAACATGAGCTAAGTGCTCCTCCCAACTGGAGTTGTATATGAGGATGTCATCGAAGAAGATCAGCACAAAACGACGAAGAAGCGGACGAAAAATCTCGTTCACGTTGGCCTGAAAGGTGGACGGCCCACCGGTCAGCCCGTTGGCCATCACCAAGAACTCATAGTGGTCGTCGTTTGTCCGGAAAGCTGTTTTGTGGGTGTCGCTCCCCACATGAGGATCTGTTAGTAACCAGACCGCAAGTCCAGCTTGGTGAACCGCTGTGCGCCGTCCAGTTCATCCAATAGTTCTTCAATCAAGGGAATAGGAAATTTGTCCTTTACAGTGACACTGTTCAGTGTGCGGCAATCTACGCAGAACCGCCATGAACCATCCTTCTTCTTGACCAAGATGATCGGGGTAGAAAATGAGCTCGTACTGGGTCGGATGTATTGGCGTTATTATTGTTATTATCTGTATATTGGTCTGTATTTAGCTTGTAATATTGATTTGTCTATATATTTGATTCCTCTCCTCATTTGGAGATGAGAGTTTTTCATCCAACATGGTATCAGAGGGATTCTAGGGTTTTCGTTTCCGCTCCGGGGTCGCTCTTCATCCCGCTCGCCGATCACGATCGGCTTCGTCTGCTTCAGCCGCATCAATCGGCCGCTCCGGGGTCGCTCTTCATCCCGCTCGCCGATCACGATAGTCTTCTCCACCCTCGTCGATCGGGATCGGATTCGTCGGCCTCTCCCGCTATCGATCGGCCTCTCCCGCTTCAAGTCGCGTTCCAGTCCGACTTCGGCGCTGCTCCAGGAGGAGATCCCGCACCCACGGTTCAACCCCACTCGGGTCCTGCTTCAATTTCAGGACACGGCGTCCTCCCCGACTTCAGCGGCAGTTCCCAGCCACGTCCCGCACGTCCCGCTGCCCCGTTCTCTCTGTTTCAGTGACTGGCTTCTCCCGCTCTGCCCTGTTCCAGTTTGGCCTTCCCGCTGATTTTCTTTTGTTCTTGATCCTCGATCTCCTTTGTGGGAGGGATCTCCTGTTGATTTATGGCTTCTACAGACACCTACGAATCCTCCTCGAGGAGGATCACTAGCATTCTTCTGGATGAGCGGAACTATTCTTCTTGGGCTACATCGATGAAGGTGGCCCTTGCCGGCCGGAACAAACTTTCTTGGTTGACTGGAGGACCTCCCAAGCCTCCTGATGACAAGAAAGATGATTTGGTCAAGTGGTCCACGGAGAAATTCATGGTTCTTGGCTGGATTCAGTGCTCGATGGAACCTCGTATCTTCGGCCAGTTCATGCGATTTGAAGACATCGCCGAACTTTGGTCTGCTCTTCAGCGCACCTTCGGGCATACTCGTGTTGACGCCCAGATTTTTGGTGTCTTTCAGGATATTGCTTCCGCCACTCAGGGGGAGCGGTCTGTTCAGGAGTATTTTACCTACCTCCAGGATCGTTTTCTGGAACTCAACGATCTGGAGCCGCTTAGTGCCCTGAAATCTCCAGAGGATGTCACCCTTATCCGACAACAGCGACAGCGTCGGGAGACCTACCAGTTCTTGATGGGTCTTCGCCCCGAGTTTGAGTCCACACGTGCTCAGATTGTGGGCATGTCTCCCTTGCCAGACCTGCTTGAGGCCTACTCCATTATCTCTGAGCATGAAAAACGCCTGCTGCGTCAATCATGCCTCTCCGGCGCGCGTACTACTTCCTCGCTCCCTACTGAGCAGATGGCTCTTGCAGCTTCCTCTCGTCCTCCCACTTCTGCCTCCCGGAGCCGTGGTGGTCGCGGGTCATCTCCTCAGTCTGGGGGACGTGGCTCCTCCGGTGGCCGTGGCTCTACAGGTCCGCCTGGCCCTTGCTCTCATTGTGGGCGTCTCTATCATGACCGGAGCCGTTGTTATCAGCTCTACCCACACCTTCGGGGTTCTGATCGTACTTCGTCTGGTGCTGCTCCGCGCTCTACCGTTGCTGCTGCCGAGTCTGTTGATACCGTCGAACGTCCCTCCGGAATCACTGCGTCGGATTTCAGTCACCTATTGGCCCAGTTTCAGCAGTTCCAGCAATCTCAGTCCTCCACTACTACCTCTGCCTCTCCTCGGTCTTCATCCTCAGGTACTCAGTTTGCTTGCACTGCGACCATGGTTGATCAGGGTTCGTCACCCTGGGTGATTGATTCTGGTGCCACCGACCATATGACTGGTACGTCTTCCCTCCTGCGCCAGGTTGCCCCTTGCTCCCACCGGGATGTGCGCCTTGCTGATGGCTCGTTTACTCATGTCCTCAGCCAGGGCACTGTCTCTCTCTCTTCCTCTCTTTCTCTTGACTCCGTTCTTCATGTACCTCACATGGCTCTCAACCTTTTATCTGTTAGTAGCATTACTCGTGCTTTGAATTGCTCAGTCACTTTCTACTCTGATCATTGTGTTTTTCAGGACCTGCAATCCAGGAGGACTTTTGGTACGGGGATTGAGAAGAATGGGATGTACCATCTGGTGCTGCCTCCACCTACTGCTGCTACCACCACCACTGCTGTTCTTGCTTCGCCATCGAGTTTGCTTTGGCATGCCCGCCTCGGTCATGCTAGCCCCCCTCGGATGTTATCTGTTTGTCCTGATGTACCTTTTTCCTTTCCTTTTTATTGTGATGTCTGCGAATTGTCAAAACACACTCGCAGTACCTATGTATCTTCTACTAGTCGTGCTACTTCTTGTTTTGAGTTGATACATTCTGATGTTTGGGGTCCGGCCCCTATTGTTTCTTTTGATGGATTCTCATATTTTGTCACTTTTATTGATGACTATTCTCGCTGTTTATGGGTTTATCTTCTGAAACGTAAGTCTGACGTTCTATCTGTTTACACTCACTTTACGGCTATGATACAGACACAACATGGCAAGTCTGTTCACATTCTTCGCTCTGACAGTGGCGGTGAATACACCTCCCGCTCCTTTGACGAGTTTCTTTGCTCGGAAGGCACCCTCCATCAGTTTTCGTGTCCGGCCACCCCCGAGCAGAATGGCGTGGCCGAACGCAAAAACCGTCACCTGTTGGACACTGTTCGATGCCTTCTTCGGGGCATGCATGTTCCTAAGTCCTACTGGAGTGCTGCTCTTCTTACCGCGGCCTTTCTTATCAATCGAACTCCGTCCCGCCCTCTTGGCGGTATTGCTCCCTATAGTCTTCTTCACCCTTCCGCCTCTGTTTTTCCCATCCCTCTTCGGGTCTTTGGCTGTGTGTGTTTTGTCCAGGATCGGCGTCCTTCCCGGACGAAACTCGACGATCGGGCTGTCCGTTGCCTCTTTCTCGGCTACTCGACTACCACTAAGGGGTATCGCTGTTTTGATCTCCGTTCCCGTCGTATCATTCACTCTCGTGATGTGACGTTTCACGAGGAAGTACCCTTCTTTGTCTCTTCCTCGACTACCCCGGACCCTCCTACTATTGTCCAACCTGTCCCGGTCGTCCCCACCGTCTCCCCTCCATCGTCTCCACCCGTTCTACTTACTTACACTCGCCGCCGCGCGCCCACACCAGCTGTTACTCCCATTTCTCCCTCAGTTCCGGATCCATTGCTCCTTCCGGTTGCAGGTACCTCTCTTGAGCCTTCTCCCTCTACTACTTCTGATGACTTGCCGATTGCCTTGCGCAAGGGCCAACGTGCTTGTGTTCACTCCTCTGTTACTAAGCACCCGCTGGCTAGTGTTGTTTCCTACCAGCGGTTCTCTCCTTCTTACCAGGTTTTTGTGGCCGCTGCTGATTCGGTTCGGATTCCTGCTTCGACTGCTGAGGCTCTCCTTGACTCGCGGTGGGTTCGGGCCATGGAGGAGGAGATGTCTGCTCTTCGTCATACCGGGACGTGGTCCCTTGTTCCTCTACCTCCTGGGAAACGCACCGTTGGGTGCAAATGGGTCTATACTGTGAAATATGGTGCTGATGGTTCAATTGACCGCTACAAGGCTCGTTTGGTGGCTAAGGGGTTTACTCAGGCTCCGGATGAGTTTGGTGCCACGTTTGCTCCCGTGGCCAAGCTGACTAGTGTTCGTCTTCTGCTCTCTCTTGCCGCCTCTCAGGCATGGCCTCTCTACCAGCTCGACGTCAAGAATGCTTTTCTTCATGGCACCTTACAGGAAGAGGTTTATATGGCTCCTCCACCGGGATTTGCCCTTAAGGGGGAGTATTCGGGCAGGGTTTGTCGTCTGCACAAATCCCTGTACGGCCTGAAGCAATCTCCGCGTGCCTGGTTTGACCGGTTCAGCACTGTTATACTTCAGATAGGCTTCACTCAGTGTCACGCAGATCACACTTGCTTTGTTCGCGCCGCGACAGATGGCCGTCGTGCCATTGTCCTGGTCTATGTTGACGACATTATTCTTACTGGGGATGACTCTGCCGGTATTTCTGAGGTGAAAGCTACTCTCCGGGCCGCCTTTGAGGTGAAAGATCTTGGATCTCTCCGTTATTTCCTTGGGATTGAAGTGGCTCGCTCCCGACAGGGCATCTCCATATCCCAGCGAAAGTACACCTTAGATCTCCTCCGGGATTCTGGTCTCCTGGGATGTCGTCCTGCGCGTACGCCTATGGATACCAATCATCGTCTTCATGCGGAATCTGGTGATCCTCTACCAGACCCTTCTCAGTACCAGCGTCTGGTTGGCCGCCTGATATACTTGACAAATACGAGGCCAGACATCAGCTTCTCAGTAGGTGTTCTGAGTCAGTTTATGCATTCTCCTACGACTGCTCATCTTGAGGCCGCTCGACGTGTTCTTCGCTATCTCAAGCATGCCCCGGGACTTGGTCTATTCTATCGGGCTGACAGTGTTTCCAGTCTCTCCTGCTTCACTGATGCTGATTTTGCCGGTTCTTTGACTGATCGGCGCTCTACTACCGGCCTCTGTGTGTTTCATGGGGATCATCTTGTTTCATGGCGGAGTAAGAAACAACACATTGTATCACGCTCGTCCGCTGAGTCCGAATACCGGGCCATGGCACACGGTGTCACTGAGTTAATCTGGTTGCGATCGCTGCTGACTGAACTTGGTCTATCTCTGACCACTGGCTCGACTCTCTACTGTGACAATAAGTCAGCTCTTCTTCTCACTCAGGATTCAGTGCTTCATGAGCGTACCAAGCATATCGAAATGGATGTTCATTTTCTTCGTGACCACGTTCGTACTGGGACTGTCCTTCCGACCTATGTTCCTTCGGTCGACCAACTTGCTGATGCCTTCACTAAGGCCCTTGGTCCTACGCGTTCAGATTTGCTATCTTCCAAGCTGGGCATGATTGACATCTTTGCTCCACCTTGAGGGGGAGTATTGGCGTTATTATTGTTATTATCTGTATATTGGTCTGTATTTAGCTTGTAATATTGATTTGTCTATATATTTGATTCCTCTCCTCATTTGGAGATGAGAGTTTTTCATCCAACAGGATGATCCCCGCATCCAGCATCTCTCAAACGGTGCGCTCGATCTCGGCCTTCTGCATGTGCGGGTATCGATATGGCCGGCCATTGGTAGGCTCTGCCCCGCTTTGAGGATGATCTAATGATCCTGAAAGCGCGGTGGTGGGAGAGTGCGGGGCTCCTGAAATATGTCATCATACTGCTCTAGGAGAGACTGCATCTGGACTGGTACCTCAGATGGCCCCGTGTCGGCCGACTTCACCCCCAAAAGAACTGCCATCATCTTGCCCTCTTCCCCAATACGTTGTAAGCTCCGGACAGACATAGGCGGACCTAGGTTTGGACAAACCCGGGCATGTGCCCGGGTGCGTTTTTTCGGCTATATGTACAGGCGTCGCTGCACTTCTCCGTGCCCTAGCCCGCCTCTCCTTGCTCCCATCTGCCCGCTCTCCCGATCCCGGCGGCCGGCGCTCGTGCCCTCTCCGGCTCTCCCGATCCCGGCGCTCGTGCCCTCCCTCGATCCCGGCGCTCGTGCCCTCTCCCGTTCCCGGAAGTAAGCCGTTGTTCTTCTTCTTGCTGGATGCCCCCTTGCTGGATGTTGGATGCCCTGTGCCCCCTTGCTGGTTGCCCCCTTGCTGGTTGCCCCCTTGCTGGATGCCCCCTTGCTGGATGCCCCCTTGTTGGATGCCCCCTTGTTGTTGCCCCCTTGTTGTTGCCCCCTTGCTGCCCCCTTGCTATTGTACTGTTTGGTGCTTTTCATTGATTCTCTTGTTCGTTTTAGTCTGCAGGAAGTGCTCAGAAAAAGGAGAAAGAAACAATTATTCGTGATGAAGCTGCTGTGAAATCAGTCAAACAAGTGCCAGGTATTTTAATTGAAGAAGATTGCTTAGAACAATTGATTGCTTAGAAGATTGCTTATTCGTTTTAGTCGGCATTTCTATTGATTGCTTAGAACAGATTTTTACAGGCTTTTAACTATATTAGAACAATTATTATCTGTTGGTTAATTATTGTTCATTCACATCTTGCAACTCCCCTTCAATATAGAGCATATAGAACCTTAGGAATTTCCCTCGCGGGCCTGGTACGGTCGCGCTTGGCCGTAGGGGAATTGCCCCATGTACCGTCAGGTCATGATTTTTTTTTCAATTGAAGAATGTAGAGCATATAGAACCTTAGGTCATTCTGAATACCAAGGTCATTTTGAGCAATTAATTTAGTTTTTCATCCTATTAACTTAGGTCATTTGGATGGATAAATTTCTGTTAAAAGCTGGGTCCAGTTTACAAGACAACAATCAAAGTGGTAAAAGACATCGTCTAGATATTAATTTGGAGAATTTACCATCCGATCCGGGTATGAAGCAACCTATTAACGCTTACGATGTCAAAAAGCATGAATCAGTCAGAAGATATTATTTACAGAAAGAGCCTTGTCAACCTCGTTTAGATAATTTTCCTCAAACTATGATTGGTCAGAAAGCACGGCGATTCAATAAGAATTGGTATAATGAATTCAAGGGTTGGTTAGAATACAGTGCAAAAAAAGATGCAGCGTATTGTCTTTATTGTTATATTTCCCCTCAGAGAGGATGCGATACTACTTTTGTCTCTCGTGGTTTTAGGTATTGGAAAGATAGAACGATATTAGAGAAGCACGTGGGAAATCACATCACTGCACATAATGCTTCAAGAATGATGTGTGAGTCATTGATGAATCAGAAACAAGGTATTCAGATTGCATTTGCTAGACAAGATGAAATACAAAGTTTACAATATCGTGCTCGTTTATGTGCATCGATAGATTGCATTCGATTTCTATTACACCAAGGATTATCTTTTTGTGGGCACGATGAGACAAAAGAGTCAATGAATCGAGAGAATTCAAGGGTTGGTTTTCAGTTAGTTTTCAGATTATTAAGGTTGGCATGTCTCCTTCCAGTTGCAACAGCGACCGTTGAAAGGATGTTTTCTGCAATGAAGATCATAAAGGGTCGTTTGCGAAACCGAATGAGTGATGAATTGATGAATGATTGCTTAATTGCTTATATTGAAAAAAATGTTGCTGATGAAATTACAAGTGACACAATTATCTACTGCTTTCAGAACATGTGTACAAGAAAAGTAGATTGTTGAGAAGTAAGTTTTATCATGTTATTTTTTGCTCTATAAATCTACAATGTAGTGTTAAATGATTAAAAATTTGAATATTTATCTTCACTTTTGAATTAACATTATTGATGTATAAATATTTAATTAATATTGTTAATTGATTTTAAATTTAAATTAATTGTGCTCGGGCTTCAAAAATTTCCTAGTTCCGCCACAGCGGACAGAGATCTCCTTCACTGGAGACGATTTTAGGCCCTTCATACAAAACTGCTTCCCATGATGTAAGAACTCCATAGTTATGTGGTCCCAATCAAAGGTAGCTCGTCGTAGTTGCTGCTGCCAATGTACCCCAAGCACCATATCTGAACCTCGGATCGGAAGGAGATAAACATCTGTATAACCAGTGTAGCCTTGTATGCTAAGTTCCACATGCTTCAACACCCCTTCACACTGCAGCTTGCTCCCATCGACTACCATAACCTGGAAGGACGCACCTCGATCGATCACGTGTCTCACTCGCCGTGCCACCTCGGGATGGATGAAGTTAAGGGTACTCATACTGTCTATCAGAATCGTCACCTGTTCCCGTCGGACCTTGCCCGCCATTCACATAGTGAGCGGGGCGTTGCAGCCCTTCATAGCCTGTATCAAGACTCCAAACTCAATCACTGCCGACTCCACTGTCAAGTCCGGCTCGAGGGCCATGTCCACCACCTCCTCGGCATCCTCATATAGTATGAACACCTGGACCTTTTGACATTTGTGTCCAGGAGCGAACTTCTCATCACAATTATAGCACAACCCTTTTTCCTTCTGCGCCTGAAGTTCCGACCAAGTCAGCCGAGTGACAACCGGCTTGCTTGAACCCTAGGAGTCCCTCCTCGCCACCAGCGTAGTGGTAGTAGTACGTGTTGGGTTGCGGGAGCATTGCCTGTTGTAGCGTTCCTCCTGTATCCGAGCTAAACTGATCGCATGGTTCAAGCTGCGGGGCATATACGACTGGATCTCATCCCACAAATAATCCTTGAGTCCTAATACAAAACAACTAAGTAATGTTTTCTCCTCCCACTGCACTCGGTTAGCCAACTTCTCGAACTCTGTTCGATACTCCATCACTATACCCTTCTAGCGCAGCTTCTGTAGGAGCGCCTCAAAGTCTTCGTACTCTAGAGGCCCAAAACGAGCGGCGAATCCGTCCACAAAGTCGGTCCAAGGCATGTAGTCCTTGCCCCTAAGGAACCACTGCACCCACTGGAAAGCATCATCCTCCAAATGAAATGATACTAACTGCACCCACTGCACCTCAGGAATCTCCTGGTAACTGAAAAACAGTTCCACCTTCTGCAGCCACTCCAGCGCGTCACCGCCATTGAACTTGAGAAAATTAATCCGCGTCAACTTTGGTGGCATGTACGGCCAGGGACCGGCCTGTCCACGCCAACCCACCTCATATCCATACTCCGCCGACCTTCTTGGTTCCTCGGGTTCAAAAGGCATGCCGGGGAACCCTTGACGAAACGGCTTCGCCGCTGGAGCACCATCTCACTGCATGCCTCCTCTTGTCGGGTGGGGCAGCAGGCCCTCCCCCCTCCATATGGGGGAAACGGTAACCCATCGCCTCTAGTGCCAAAACCGCCCGAGCCACTCCCACCTGTGCCGAAACCGGCTGCACCGAACAAGTCGGAGCCAATCCCGGCTGCACCGAACCCGCCGGAGCCACCCCCGCCTGCGCCAAACCCGCCGGGGCCAATCCCGTCTGCGCCAACCCCGCTGGAGCCGATCCCACCTGCGCCGACCCCGTCGGAGCCGATCCCGCCTGCGTCGATCCCTCCCGTGCCGATCCCGCCGCTCTGGCTCGATCCGGCCCTTACTGCGAACCCTGCGCCCCTGGTCGACCCGACCTGCCCTCCGTTTGCGCCGATCCGGTGCGAATCGACCCGTGAAGCCAAAGATCCGCCCGGATCCTCTTCCGACACGGCCTTACCCTTCAGATTTTGTGCCAACAACGTCATCATCTCCTGCATTCGGGCGTCGATCCGTTCTTCTATCCTTTGCGTGGATGTTTTCACGTTTTCCTCGATGACGGCAACCGAATCTGTCAATCCCATCAGATTTTCTTTTAGGGTTTCATAGCGGCCGATTTCCTCTTGCGTTCGAGTAGTCACCATGGTGGAGAAAAGAGCCTCTGATACCAAATGATAGGAAGAAGAAGGGAGAAAAAGAGATCTAAGGTAGAGGAACTAGAGAATTAGGGTTGAGTGGGAGAGAAGAGGAAATACCTTGAGATTCTATTCCTTGCCCACCAAGAGAGCCACCCCGGGGTATTTATACCCGGGGTTGAGAGGGGCCGGCCGGCCCCTCCCCATATGGGGGTTGAACCCGTCCGGTTCGTCCCCCATATCGTCGGTCTTCAATTAGAGTGAGAGGGGGCTGAACCGGTTGGTTCAGCCCCGTTGTTGCCTCTGGATTCTTTCCGCCTTCGCGTGTATTGACGCCCAAATAGACGGGATGCGTCCGAGGGCGTAACAGAATGACGCAAGTACTCAGTGCCAAATATCACTAAATATAATTAATTATCCATGGAATGTAGAACATTATAATTGAAATTGTTAGAGTATATGTAAGACTTAATACCTCAAATAGAGGTCCAAGGGGTATTTATATATAATAAAGAAACTATACATCCTTGTTACATGATGTGAGACTAATATATATCTAACACTTCTCGTCAAGTTGGGTTGTGGGAATTACCCAGACCTAACTCGTTACATATAAAGTTCATTCTAACACCCGTAATTCACTTAGTAAGAATAGCTGCAATTTGATCTCCGGTCTTTCCATGACTTAGAGAAATAAGTCCTTCATACTTATCCCTAACAAAGTGACAGTCGACCTCTATGTTTTTTGTGCATTCATGAATCACCCGATTAGTAGCTATCTGTATCGCAACTTGATTATCGCGTTATAGAGGAGTGAGATTTTGAACTGGATACCCGATTTCATAAAGACTTTGTCTAATTCAAATGATCTCAGCAACAGTGTGGGACATTGCCCGATATTCCGCTTCTGCACTAGATCTGGCAACCGTGGCTTGTTTCTAGCTCTTCAAGGACACAAGAATTTAACCCATGAAGATAGTGAATCATGTGGTTGACTTTCGAGTGGCTAAGCAGACTGTCAAATCAGAGTCATAATATGCCTCGAGTCCAAGATTTTTCTTTATGTATATGATAATTACATATTCTCATTAAAAGAGAGTTGGAGCAGTCATGAACTGACTGACCATACTTACAACACAAGCAATGTCAGGACGAGTCATGCTAAGATAGTTCAACTTTCCAACTACTCTTTGATACGTTTTTGGTGAATCAAATGGTTTGCTTTCAAAATGAAGATTTTTTTCACCTGATTCAAGTGGAGAATCCATAGGGCCATAGTTAGACATCACAAGGTCAGATAGAAGATCACGAGCATATTTTCGCTGATAAATAAAGAGGGTGTCAACATAATCAGCAACTTCAATGTCAAGGAAGTACCGCAATGAACTCAGATCTTTGGTTTGGAAGTTGGAATGTAAGAATGCCTTGAGATTTGTTATCCCTTCATAATCACTGTCTGTAATAACAATATCATCAACATATACCATTAATAGAACAGTACCAGTCGATGAGTTCTGATGAAAGAGAGATGAATCTTTCGTACTCTTGGTAAGCCCGAAATGAGTGACTAAAAATCAGAAACGAGCAAAGATGTTAGAGGGGATTGCTTTAATCCATATAACGACTTCCTAAGATATCACATCTTATTTTGCTCCCCCTCAACAACGAACCAAGATAACATCAAGGGAGGGGTCAGGAGGTGTGGATCCACGACGAAGGTAAGGGTCGGATTCAAGTAAGACAACATCCGATGAGATAATGTATTTGTGGAAGTCAGGAGAATAACAACGATATCCGTTAATAGTCCGAGAATACCCAAGAAAGATACATTTCAAGTAGCGAGGATTAAGTTTGGAGACAGAGGGACGAGCATGCTGAACATAGCAAACACACCCAAAGACCCTTAAAGGTAAGAGGGGACCAAGGTGGTCCGAATAAATTGTATGGTAGGGTGTCTCCCCCTGAAGAATATGAGTGGGGAGATGACTGATAAGGTGTGCAGTGATAAGTACCACATAAACCCAGAAGTGCTAAGGTACGTGTTTTTGATGAAGAATATAGTCCAAGTGACCACAAGGAGGTGACGATTTTTCCTTTCGGCAACACCATTTTGTTGGGCGGTATCAGGACAACTGGTTTGATGCAGGATGTCTTTGACGGAGATAATGTTAGACATATATTGTGATAAGTATTCTCATCTATTATCAGTACGAAGACATTTAAGATGAACAGAGAATTGAGTAAATATTTCATTCCACAACTTATGAAAAATAGAAGGCAGCTCAGAACGATTTTTCATTAAGTACACCCAAGTCATACGAGAGAAATTGTCAATAAAATTAACATAATATTTGTGTCCTAACAACATAGTGACAGGACACGATCCCCAAACATAAGGATGAAGTAAATCAAAAGGTGCAGGAGCATGAACTTCAGCACGAGGAGCATAACTAACTCTGTGAACTTTACCAAACAAACAAGATTCACAATTGAGATGGGAAACCTTCCCAAACTTAGGATACAAACGACGCATGAAGAGCACAGACGGGTGACCAAGACAATAGTGAAGATACAAGAACTTGGTGGAGGCAGCAGAACAGGCAAGAGGCGAGACTTCGTCCAGAACATACACGCCACCACTCAACTTCCCTCTACAATAATGCGTCTCGTCGTCTGTTCCTGAAAAATGTAACCAGAAAATGTGATGGAAGCAATACAATTTAAATCACGAGTAAGCTTGCTAATTGACAATAAGTTGTAAACAGATTGGGGAACATGAGCAACAGAGGATAAAGTCATGTCAGGTGTCACATCACAGCTACCAAACCCAACAATGGGTACTTTTGACCCATCTGCAACCGTGACCGAAGATCTATTATGAGGTTTGTATGAGTGTAAAATATCTGAGGTACTAGTTAGGTGATTAGAAGCGCCAGAATTTGCCAGCCACCGAATAGGATGCTATGAAGTGCATACAGGCAAGATGGTTTGAGCCACAACAACACTATGAGTCGGGGAGTCAATCTGAAGAGCCTGCGGGCGATGATATTCTTTCTTAGATATTTCAACTGTTCTCGGAATCCCAGATATAGAAGTGAAGTCAGCCAGCGCGGAGCGAGGTGATGGAGGAGGTTTGGAGGCCCAGACGAGTTTCCCATGAACAACCCAACAAGTTTCCTTCATGTTGCCCCTGGAAGTGAGGATAGATACAACTCTAGAGGGGGGGGGGTGAATAGAGTATTCAAAAATTATGACACCCTACTCAACTCCCTTAGAGTTAATTGCGGAATGAGTTTATAGATATTGATAACCCTAGAGCCTAACACAAAGTGAAGTGCACTGGAGAAAGCTAACTGTAATTACAGTTAAGCTTTGGTCCTAACACAACAACTAGCAATCCTAGTTATTTCTACTCACAGCCACAGTGCAATGAATTAAATAAGCAGCACAGACGACACAAGAAATTTTATAGTGGTTCCCTCTAAATAGGTACGTCCACTCTTCTACCACCCTGGTAGGAATCCACTACAGGTTTTTGATCAGGTGCCCTGCCACCAATAGATCTGATTCAGGTAGATCCAAAGACCCTTTGAGCTTTTGATCAGGAGCTCAAAATCCAACACAGGTTTTTGATCAGGTGCCCTGCCACCAAGGTTCACTTTTGAAGGGAGTAATAACCCTTTATATAGGAGGTTGAGAGAGTTAAAGTTTCTTCTCTATTGTTAAAACAAATTAGAGAAGCTAGTGGATTGCACAGAGCTAGAAAGCTCTAAAGAGTCAAGGCTCCCCCTGGCTTAGAGAATATCCAGGAAGAAGTCTTGCTTCAGGGTGCAGGAACTCTTCTGAACTCGAGACAAAGAACTGTCTTGGAGTTCTGAAGGAGAAGCTTGAAGAAGACTCTTGATTTGGAAAAGGTGTTCTTCTTCAATCAGCTTCCTTTCTTCTTCTTCTTCTTCTAAAAGCCTCTGAGTGAATGTCTTCCTGTGAGCAGGATGAACTCATGATGAAGAAGAATGCTGAAGAGATTTGATCTTCTCAGTTGAATGTGAATTTCTAAGAGCTGTAGATCTTTATGCTGCTGTGAGTAAAACTTCTTGTATTTTTCGTGTTGTTGTTATGGTTCTCTGTCTTTAGAAGGCACTTTATATATGAGCCTTTGCAAAGGCTCTAATCTGAGTTTGAACTTTATCTTCTTCTGGAATCTGCAAACTGGGCTGCAAATAGCACAAAGCAAAATATATCTTGCAGACAGATATCCTATAAAAAGATAAAGCTTTCTAAAAAACTGCAAATCAATCTGATAAAAGAGTGCTAGAAAAAGTCACATCAGAAAGAGCTCTTTACGACCAGAGAAGACTTTTGAGTCTAACGGCTATAAAGAACAGCCTGGCAGATAAAGCAGAAAATATATTTCAACTAATAAGACAAACCACTTTGTCAGATAAAGATTGACTTATGCATAAAGAATGGAGCAAAGATTGCCTGGAAATAATAGCATAACATCAATGAAATATACTTTAATAAAATATGTCAAGCAGATAAGAAATAAATAATATAACTTTACTAAAGGCAGACAAAAAAAACGTCGAACGACCCTCGGAGATCGTCGACCGAAGCACGGAGATCGTCGACCTATCAGACAGATAGTCGAACGACATAGATAGTCGAACTATCAAGGCAGATAGTCGAGCTATCACACAGATAGTCGAGCTATCACACAGATAGTCGAACTATCAAAAAGCAGACAGATAGTCGAACTATCAAAACAGATAGTCGAGCTATCAGATAGTTGAACTATCAACACAGATAGTTGAACTACCACACAGATAGTCGACCTATCAAACAGATAGTCGAACTATCAACACAGAACAGATAGTCGAGCTATCAGAACAGATAGTCGAGCCATCAAATAGTTGAACTATCAAAACAGATAGTTGAACTAACCGAAAGATAGTCGATCTATCAAACAGATAGTCGAACTATCAACACAGAGCATATAGTCGAACTATCAAAACAGATAGTCGAGCTATCAGATAGTTGAACTATCAAGGAAGATAGTCGAACTATCAAGAAATCTGTCTTAACAAAAGAAGTCGAGCGGGGTTCGACGTTCGTCAAGGCAGATACCGCAGATCGTCGAGAGTTGAACTAACTCAGAGAAAGGCGATCTGCTGACAGACGAACGTCGACCAACTGATAGACGATCGTCGACCAGTCGATAGACGATGGTCGAGCGGCGTTCGACTATAGTCGAGCCAAAAACGACTTAACCAAATTTTCATCTGGATAAGCAATTCTACAACTAAGGGAATCTAACCTATTAGCTAACATTTGACCATAGATAAATCTTGGGTCAAGAAACTAAATGAGAGGACTTAACACAAATCCAAATTAGGGTACCAACAGCCCCGATGCCCGCAATGAGTGCAATGTCTCGTGTCAGTGTCACAACCACGACCAGAGCGGCCTCCACGACTAGTCCCCCTTCCACCTCGAGAAGAAAGAGTCATCGAATCTCCAGAGGAAATAGGTAGAGCAGATGGGGCAAGGGTACTTGTTGATCCAGCTTTGGTCAGACAATGGTACACACTAGCAGTTTGCAGGGTAGAAGAACTTGCTAGCATTTTAGTCTTTGTTGTCGACAAGTTTGGATCAAGTCCATTCAGAAGCCACAGTAGTACAAGGTGCTCACGTTGAGTTTGATGCTCCTCCCTAGAGAGGGGATCTCCCAAAGATCAAAGATCTCATCATCCAGAAACTTCCATTCGGAGAAGTACTCGGTGACAGAACATGCTCCTTATCTCAGTTCAGCCATCTTGGGAAAGAGTTCACCAAGACGAGTAAGGTTGTTCGCCTGGGAGAACATCATATGTAAGGTATCCTATAGTTCCTTAGTATTGTCACAGTTCTTGCACATTTGTTGAACGGATGGGTCCATGGAGCTTAGGAGGAGATTAAAAATGCGGCAATCATTATTGTACCAATCATCATATTCTGAACTGCTCACAACATGAGTTCGGTGTCGAGTAAGGTGGTGTGTACGTCGGATACCCGATAGGAGAATAGTAACCCCTTTTCCATAATTCGAAGTTGGAGGAGGTAAGACTAGTAGTAGCAAGCCTCTCATTAGGAGGAAATGTATTGGTAAAATCCCATGAGGGAACGCTCGTCGGAGTGGTGCACGTAATTGATAAATCCATGACCTAGTTGTAAGGCACCAAGATGACAGAAAGAACAAGAGAGCTAGTTGATGTATTCAGGCAGACAATAGCAGTAAATGGCAGCAGGCAGACGGGAGCAGCAGTTCAATGCAGACGGCAGCAGCAGCAAACGGGATCAAGCAGAGAAGAAGGATTTGGGACAGGCCGCGTAACTGCATGGAGCCGGAAGGATCGGGAACGACGTTGTCAGGCATAAACGATGACGTCGTCAGGCAGAAACGACGACGACGTCGTAAGGCAGAAACGACGATGACGTCGTCAGGCAGAAACGACAATCGATTCAGGATGATCGATCAGAGAGGCGGAGACATCATCGACAAAGGGCTTCGAACGGCAATCGAGTAGCAATCCCGAGAGGAAGCGGCGTATGAGAGGCACGAAAGGAATTAAGCCTTAACCATGCTCTAATACCACGTTAGAGTATTTAAAAGACTTGAAACCTCCAATAAAGGTCCAAGAGGTATTTATATAAAAAGAAGAAACTATACATCCTTGTTACAAAATGTGGGACTAATATAAATCTAACGAAATTAAAAAAATCACAAAGCAATCAGAGTGACTGCGGAGCAGGTATGGTAGATGGGTTTAGGTGGGAATGAGAGTGATACAATGGATCAGAGGCATGATTATATGGGAAATATGATTTGAGATTCTAAGGTTTTGAATTTTGGAATTTTGGAGGCTTTGGGGGAAGAAGAGGGGATGTTGATGGGGAGGTGGGGCAATAAGGATGGTCAATAAGCTTTGCGGCGGGTGAGGGGTTTGTTATACCATATTTCAGCCTGAAGTTGGCTGTCAATGTACTGTAAATGCTTGTGGTGGTTATAGGGAGGGGGTCAGTTTACTCAGAAATATGGTGGTCTGCGTCTGCCACGGCATGTGAAGTCTAAGGGAACCGTTTGTGCAACTAGACAGAGGAGATGAGAGTTGGATGAGGATGCTAAAACAGGAGGTGCGATTGGAGGGGCTGGAAATGGGAGGAGAGGGTTAAATGGGGCTGAGAAAGTAGCTGAGGCTCTCACCGATATTGGGGACAGTTTTCGCGGGTTGTCATGATGCCTTTCAGAGGCAGTTGTGTGCAGAGACGAGGTCGTCAAAGCCTGTTGTGGACAGAGGCGTCAGACTATGCACAAGCCCAGAAGGGGCGTCGACAAAGACCTGGGCTTTGACACTTAGGTTTTTGATCGACTTCAACGCCAATCGTGAGGACCGGCAGTTCCTGTTGTAAGGAGCCGAACCATCAATAATGTGATCTCATAACGGGTAAGGTTAGAAAGGAGGAGAGGAGGGGTGATATTATGTTAATGGAAACCTCCTCAAAGACGTGTACATAACACAGTCCGAGGGTTTTGTATCTCCAAATGAAGTCACTAAAATATGCAAGCTGAGTCAATCCATTTATGGATTAAACTAAGCTTGTCGAAGATGAAATATTCATTTTTGTTGGAAAAGCCCATATAACAAAGGCCTAATGGCCCATTCCATTGTATTTTATTATTATTCTCTCTCTCCTCTCTTTAGTCCCACATCTTGTATAGGACTTTCCTCTCTCTTTCTCCCTCCTATAAATATGTACTCATACTTAGTATTTGATACTTGAGGAATTACATACAAGGTTCGCGTTTTCCTACATGGTATCAGAGGGAACAGGTCCACTCCGGTGGTTAGACTTTTCTATCCGCCAACCTGCGGCTTCTCGCGGTTTCTAACCGCCAGCCTTCGGCTTCCCGCGGTCCTGTTTCCTCTTCTCGCAGCTACCGCGGTCTCGGTTTCTCCCGCTTATCCACCATCTCTATCCGCGCGGTCTCCCTTGCTATCCGTGCGGCCTGTCTTCTTCTAACCGCTTCCCTTACTATGAATCTCTCGTGGCTTCCACGTCTCCCCCCCACCTCTCTTTTATAATCTCTCGCGCGTGGGGTCCACCCTTTCTTATTTCTCTATCCGTGCGGCCTTTCTCAACCTTAGGTCGCAGCCTCCCTCTCTCTCTCTCTTGCTCTCCGCTCCTCTTGTCGCCTTGACTACCCGCCGCGGTCTCTCGTGTAACCGCGCAGGCTTGTCGTGCAAGAGGGCTCTCCCGCGGTAACCACTTCAAACCGCGGCGACCTGGTCAACTTGGGGCGGCCTCTCGCGCCCTCTCTGGCCGCTAGTATAATTACTGAGACAGTGCGGTCTGTTTTTCCGCACTTGGTCGTGGCATCTTCCCCTTGCCGCTGGTGGCTTCCCACCGAGACCATGTGGCTTCCCCAGTTCGCATTCAACATCCTCTTCTCCCTTCTGTCCGCTCGACCTCTTCTGGTCACTGCCTCTTCTGCTCTAGCAGCTATCGTCTGAATCCTTCTTCACGGACCTCCTCTATCCGTTGTGGTCTCCTCGCGCGGCCTCCTTCGGGCTCCACATTTTTGGTCGCGTCTTCCTCCTTGCCACTGGTGTGTTCACACCGTGACCGTGCGGTCTCGCCTTTGTTCGCGCGGCCTTCTTCTTCTATTCGCTGATCTTCTCGCCTAGCTGTGGTTTGTCTCCATGGATTCTTCTTCTGACTCTCGGGGATGAGGCCGAGGTGGTCGGCTGCGACCTAAGTGCTCCTTCTACGACAAGGATGGGCACCTTGAAGCTACATGCTATCGCAAGCATGGTCGTCCTCCTCGTCTGCTGGCCTCTGTTGCTGCCACCAACTCCTCTATCCCTCGTACTGTCCTTGACGAGGTTCGCCTTCAGCTCCAGCATCTCCACGGCCTGCTCCGCCGCCCGCCTGCCTCGGTTACCTCCGCTGCCTCCATATCCAATGAAGGTATCGCCTGCCTCTCCACTGGTACGTGATGGATTGTGGATTCTGATGTCACTCATCACATCACCTCTGTTTGAACGCTTCAGTACTTGTCCTCTCCTCGTCTAAAGTAAATTATTGTGGCCAATGGGGCAGCTGTCCCTGTCTCTGGCTGTGCTGATATTCCTCTCACCTCCTCGCTTTCCCTGCGCTCGGTTCTTCATGTTCCAGGCTCTCCATTAAATTTACTTTCGGTTGCTCGCCTCACTGCTGACTTGCATTGCTCTGTGACATTTACTTCTTCTTTTCTAATACAGGATCAACAGACGCGGACTATCATTGGTAGGGGGCGACTGCAGAACGGGCTCTACCTTCTTGATGACTCTCCTACTCTCCTCGCATCTGTCTCCTCCGAGGATTGGCATCGGCGACTTGGTCATGCTCCTCTCCCTGTCCTCCAGAAGGCTCTCCCCGATATCTCTCTTCCTGTTTTTCAGTGTGAAACACGTATTTTTGGCAAACAACCTCGTTCATCTTTTCCACCTCATTGTACTCGGAGCTCTGCTCATTTTATTTTGGTACACTACGATATATAGGGTCCGTACAAGATTCCTAATATTTCTGGCTACCGTTATTTTTTTACCTTTATAGATGACTATTCCCGCATGACATGGTTGTATCTCCTTCGTGATCGTTCTGAGCTTCCCAGCGTATTCCGGGCCTTCTTGCTTGAAATTCGCACTGATAATGCGTGCGAGTACAATGGCCATGATTTCACGACCGTCTGCTCTGAGTTTGGGGTCATTCACCAAACGTCTTGTGCGTATACCCCTCAGCAGAACGGTGTCGCAGAGCGTAAAAATCGCCACCTCCTTGATGTGGCTCGCTCTCTTATGCTTCAAATGCGGGTTCCTAAACCCTATTGGCACTTTGCGCTTTCCACGGTCAATTTTCTCATCAACCGTCTCCCGTCCTCCGTCCTCCACAATGCCACTCCGTTCAGCCTCCTATTTCCCTCCACTCCGGCCTTCTCTCTTAATCCCCGCATCTTTGGGTGTACGTGTTACGTTCACACCCTAGGCCCGTCTACGGACAAGTTGGATCGCTGTGCGGCCAAATATGTCTTTGTGGGCTATTCGTGCACTCAAAAGGGCTACGTGTGATATTCGCCCATTACCCGCAAGGTGACTATTTCTGCTGATGTCAATTTTCGGGAGGATCTTTCTTTCTTCTCTGCTCTGGATCCCGCACCTTTTCCTGAGCCCGTCATGCGCCCTATCATACCTGTTCATCCAACACCTATTCCTGAACCCGTCATGCGCCATGTCATACTTGTTGATCCAGCACCTATTCCTGAGCCCATCATGCACTTTCTCCACCATCTCTCCCTCCTGCCCAACCTCCAGCACTTCCCAAGCTGCCTGTCATCCAAGTCTATTCTCACCGCTCTTCTCATCCCGTTGCCCCACTACAGTCGGCTTCAACCTCTGACGCTCTGCGGCCTGCTTCTCCGGCTACAGTCTCCACCGCTCATCCCATGACGAATTATGTCTTTCTTCATCGCCTCTCCCCGCCACTTCGTCACTTTTCCACATCATTATCCTTTATTTTTGTGTCTAATTTTGTGCAACAGGCTCTTCAACATCCCGGCTAGCGGGCCGCTATGGAAGAAGAAATGACGGCCCTTTGGGCTAACCAAACATGGGTCCTCGTCCCTTTACCTTCCGGTCAAACACCTGTTGGGTGTAAGTGGGTTTTCGTTATCAAACACGCTCCTGATGGCACCATTGACCGTCTGAAGGCTCGCCTGGTGGCCCGTGGCTTCACTCAACAACAGGGCATTGACTATGAGAAAACCTTCTCCCCGGTGGCCAAGCTCAACACAGTTCGCGTCCTTCTCTCAGTGGTCGTGCATCGCCACTGGCCCCTTCATCAGTTGGATATCAAGAATGCGTTCCTGAATGACGATCTTCAGGAAACCGTTTACATGCACCAACCTCCCGGGTTTGAGACCACGGGGGAGTCTCGTGTGTGTCTGCTGAAGAAATCCATCTATGGTCTCAAACAATCCCCTCGGGTATGGTTTGACAAGTTCAGTAAGGTTATTCAGGACATGGATTTCACTCGGAGCTCAGCAGACTTCTCCCTATTCACTCAACATCGGGAAACAGGAACTGTTCTTCTATTAGTTTATGTTGATGACATCCTACTTACTGGGGATGACTCGAAGGGGATTCAAGCAGTCATACAACACCTTAGCACCGTGTTTCAGAAAAAAGACCTGGGGCATCTTCGCTACTTCCTCGATCTTGAGGTCGCAAGACGTCCGGATGGACTTGTCCTCTCCCAACGGAAGTATTGTCTTGACCTCCTCAAAGACGTTGGCCAGTGTGGATGCAAGCCGGCAATTACTCTGATGGATGCAAATCACAAGCTATGTGCTCATGCCTCTGATGTTGATCTGCTTCTCCAAAACCCGGAATACTATCGACGTCTTGTGGGAAAATCGATCTACCTAACGGTCACAAGGTCGGATATATCGTTTGTTGTTGGGGTTGTCAGTCGGTTCATGCAGGCTCTCCGAGTCTCTCATCTTCAAGCTGTTGAACGTATTCTTCGGTACCTTAAAGTAGCTCCGGTACAAAGACTGGTTTACAAAACCTCCACCTCTATTCCAACATTGGTTGCATATTCAAATGCCGATTATGCTGGCTCCTTGGACGATCGACGGTCAACCAGTGGTGTTTGTACATATTTTGGAGGTCATCTCATTACACGGAAAAGAAAGAAACAAGCAGTGGTTGTTCGATCTTCAGCGGAAGCAGAATACTGATCAATGACATCAGTTGTCTCAGAACTCACATGACTTGAAAGCCTCCTTGCTGATCTGGGGGTGAAACATCCCTCTTCTGCTGCTCTATTTTGTGACAGTCAAGCGGCCATACACATAGCAAAAAATCTGGTCTTCCACAAACGCACGAAACATATTGAAGTAGACTGTCATTTTATTCGGGAGAAAGTTCAAATGAAGAAACTAGACTTAAAGCATGTTTCGGGCACTGATCAAGTTGCTGATATTCTCACAGAGGCTTTATCGAGTACCTTATTTTATCAGTGTCTGTCCAAGCTGGGTGCATATGACTTGTACGCTCCAGCTTGCGGGGGAGTGTTGGAAAAGCCCATATAACAAAGGCTCAATGGTCCATTCCTTTGTATTTTATTATTATTTTCTCTCTCCTCTCTTTAGTCCCACATCTTGTATAGGACTTTCCTCTCTCTTTCTCCCTCCTATAAATATGTACTCATACTTTGTATTTGATACTTAAGGAATTACATACAAGGTTCACATTTTCCTACAGTTTTGACGAGAAAATCAAAGAATTTTGTTTCATCAAGAATGAAGGTGAAACTTGTGTTTACAAAAAAGTTAGTGGGAGCATAATTGTATTTCTTGTATTATATGTTGATGACATATTAATCATAGGAAATGATGTTCCAACCCTGCAGTCTGTAAAGACATGGCTAGGAAATTGCTTTGCTATGAAAGACTTTGGAAAAATCAATTATATACTTTGTATAAAGATTTCCAGGAATAGATCAAAGAGGTTGTTTGGTTTGACCCAAAGTACATACATTAATAAGGTGTTGAAGTGATTCATGATGCTTGAGTACAAGAGAGAATTCTTGTCTAAGTCACATGGTGTGAATCTCTCTAAGAGTCAGTGTCCTAAATCTTTGGAATAAAAGTACTGCATGAATTTGATTTTATATGCTTCTACAATTGTATCAATCATATATGCAATATTATATACTCGTCCTGATGTTTCATATGCATTGAGCATGACTAGCAGATATCAGTCTAATCCCGGCGAAGATCATTGGACGGTGGTTAAGAATTTACCTTAAGTACTTAAGAAGGACTAAGGATACATTCTTAAAATATGGTAGTGAGGACGAACTGATTGTAAAGTGTTACATTGATGCTAGTTTTCAAACTGATAGAGAAGCCTCAAAAGTCTCAATCAAGTTGTGTTTTGCTTTAATGGAGGAGTTGTTAGCTGGAATAGTTCGAAGCAAGAGACAGTCGTTGATTCTACAACAGATGTCGAGTATATCATTGTAGTGAATGCGGGAAAGGAGATTGTATGGATTAGAAAATTCATCGGCGAGCTTGATGCATTTCCTAACATTGTTGGTCAGGTGATTCTTAACTGTGACAACAACGGTATCATTGCATGGGCCAAGGAACCTAAATCTCATCAGCGCTCTAAGCACAAACTTCACAGTTCCATCTTATTCGAGAGATTGTCGATCAAAGAGATTTGAACATATGCAGGGTACCACTTGATGAGATTATAGCAGATCCACTAGCAAGACTATCTCAGAAGAAGCATGATTATCATACTAGATCATTAGATATTTGATATATGCATGATCAACTCTAGTGGGAGACTTGTGAATTTTAACTTTATCAGTTTTACGTTCATATGATGACTTAACTATGATTTCACTTGCATTAAGGAATATTCTTTTGTTGTGTCTATTTACTTCTATATAGATAGATTAATTAAACATAATAAATGTCTTTGAAATGTTTGCTTTCGAAAGAATTCAAGTGTGTGACTTGAATGTGAGGGTCTACGTTTATAAGAAACATCATTCTTAAATGACTGCTAGTTAAGGTATCATCATAAAAATTAGGACAATGATGATACATTAAGACTAGTATGTGAGTTGATTGATGATTGGTCCTTATAGGTCATGATATTGGATATCAAGTTATCACATAGGTACTTATGAGAGAACAAGTGCACTGGACAGACCCGCGACGATATTAATTTGCGGACTGTTATATGAACATATCTTAAGTAGTTCTCATAGTGATAATGATGTATGTGGTTCTTTGACCTGAAGTCACTACAGTCATTACGCGAGGAGAAACATGCTAGTGTGTCACTTAAAATCTTGAGAAAAGTTGATGAATATGATAGTTATTGGGAATGTTACAAATCATGTATGTGATTGTAAAGGATGTAAATAAAATTTGTCCTCTTATATGATAAGAATTACATTCAAGGGCTATTTAATGGAATGAGACTATAAAATGCATGGTAATGCTAAACTGAGAAAATATAAGATATTGAGCTCGCTTCCTTCTGATAGTATATTCTAGATCGAGAAACAGAGATTGAATGATTAAGATAATAACACGCTCCATGCCTCGAGTTCAGTCTAGATATAAAGGACAAAGATACTAAACTACACTGGATTATTAGTCATTTAAAGGTTTCAATGAGTTACCAACTCTTGTATCACTTTGGCGGCAATGATGCATTACGAGATGCAGCATATTGCTGTGAGATTATGGTTGATGTGTTATACCTCAAGTGGAAGATTATTGGAATCCTTTGTGATCTAGAAGTGGTAAAAATTTCACCTTGCAACCAACGTAATATGAGTTTATAAGGTCACACGTGAAGAACATACGGAAATTGGATAGATGATCGTGTTGGTAATAAACCAAACCTTAACTGACAACATTTGATGGACGCGTTGAATTCGTGGAAAGGTTTCCAATGCATCGATTAATAGAACTATTCAATGCATGCGTCGATTTGTAGAAATCGACGCAACATCGAATTAACGTACGTTTATCAGAATATTATGATATCAGATAGCATTCGACGCAAAGCCGATTTATGGAAATCGGCGTCACGTTGAATAGTTGGACTATTCGACGCATGCAATGATTTGTAAAAATCGACACTACGTCGAATAGTAAGGTATTATTCAACGCATGAGTCGAAGAGTATTAGACGAATATATTTCTCTTATTTCTCCTTTTCGACGCATATATTGGCAGTTTATGAAACTGCAGTATATATAGTGTGTTTTAGGGTTTTTAAAGATACAATACTTTTTGACGTCGTCAGTTGCATCCTCTACTGAGAAGCGAAACTAATATTTCGTGGAGACGAAGAAGCACAGTAATCTTCCAGCTCGAGTTTGTCGAACGAACGGCAAGGTGCTTTCGAGGTTTTGTGTGTATACCCATAGAGACATAGATTTTGTTCTATGTTTTAGTTTTCCCACGACTGCTATCCTTCTCGAAACTGTGATTTCGACACAGATATAAACTTGTTCTTGATCTTTTGCTTTTCATAAGATCGTCTTTTGGGTTTCAATCAAGTCATCCACTGCAAATATGATGTCTAAATCAAACCCAACAGGTATGTCCCCTCTTCTAACCCTTGGTAGGATATCTACTAGTGTTGAGTCTTTTGATAAGGAGACACTTAGAACCAATATAATATATCTTTTGATAAGGTGATCTACAAATTGAATGGGAGAAAATTAGATAGATATATTCTTCCACTATCAGGGGATATAAATAGGATATCCGAATACAAATAAAGGTAGCCCGCAATGTGGGACTAAACACATTCCAGAAAATATGTTAATAAACCAGAAAATGCGCCAATACTCCCCCTCAATCTGGCGTGAATAGATCAAGTAAGCTCAGCTTGCCACAGGTAGAGAGAAGTCTGGAAGGCCCAACCTCCTTGGTGAAGGCATCTGCAATCTGCTCTGCGGAGGGAACATAGGCTGCTTCAAGAGTTCCTGAACGGATGTGCTCCCTGAGAAAGTGAAAATCAACCTCAATATGCTCAGTCCGCTCGTGCAGAACAGAGCCTAGGCTAGCATGAGAACGAACTGGTTGTCGCAAACAAGTGTCGAGGAACTAAAAGGAGGAAAGCCAAGCTCGGTCAAGAGAGTACGCAGCCAAAGGAGTTCAGTAGCGCCATGGGCCATAGCCCGGTACTCAGCCTTAGCAGACGAGCGGAGACAATACTCTGCTTCTTGTTTTTCCAGGAAATAAGATTCTCACCATAGAAATTGCACATCCCCGAAGTAGACCGTCGATCAGTAAGGGAACCAGCATAGTCAGAATCTGTGTAACATGCTAGACCGGGGGACGGAGATGAACGGTAGAAAAGCCCGAGGCCAGGAGATCCCTTCAGGTAGTGGAGGATTTGAAACGCTGCATCAAGGTGAGAAGTTCGTGGAGAATGCATGAACTGAATACGCGCACACATTATGGTGAGAAGTCACTGTAGAACTCAAGCAGAATCTGAGTTTGTTGTGCACCTCTATTCACAACCTAGAGACGACAACGTGCACGCATTATGCTGCTCCTGCATACCTCCACACTTCATATAACATAGTGGAACTCGAGGTTAGGTCTTTCGATAGTCCTTTGTCTCGCCTCGTCAGTCTCACGACGACCACCTTAGTATCACCCACCCCCACCCCCACATGAGACCCCCACCCCCACCGTCAGTCTCACGACGAGCACCTTAGTCCCACCCACCCCCACCATGACACTCCCTTCACTCGAGGAGGTTCTTCCTGAGCCGCTGCTCCAGGAAAAAGAGCTTTCTCCCACTTTTATCATGCTAGCTGAAGTCGTGGATTCACTTGCCTCTAGGACATCACCTAATTTAGCAACTGAGTTATTTTCTGAGCCCCCGCTTTCAGAAGAACTTATTAGTGATTTGTTTCTCACCTCAGATGACACATCATCGCTCTCTTCTCCCCGAGGAGGAGTTGGCTAGTAATGAGATCCTCAGCTTAGGTGACTTAGTCTCGCTCGTCATATGTTCTGACCTTCTTAGCACACTACCGCCACAAACCCTTAAGCCCACAAACATTGTGCTTGATGGTCACTCGCTAGTGTCATTAGATCCGCCACCTTATATGGATTTTATCTTTGGTTAGCACGCATTTTGTTCACGATACTTACCGTTTGAGTTCTAACAATTCTAGATTTGGTAGTCTTGAGGTAGTCGAGATGATACATAGATTTTTTAATCCTCATCGGAATACCCACTTCAAGGTTTTTTATGGAAAATTTTACACGGTAAAATTGGGATCTTACAATTTTGACACGAGTGACACTTCATCGGGTGAAATCAAAGCGATAGTCGATCTTGGTCTAGCAGACATTCGTAGGTGTAGATCGCGCGAGTGTATGTTGTGTTATGAGTTACTAATTCCACAGGTTGATCACGCTTGCTTTCTGCTTTACTTTCTACCTTGCTTTTGCTTCCTGCTTTTCCCCTTGCCTCATATTTACCACACACACTGTTCATGTCATCCTCTGAAAGCTCTAATAATTACTGGTTATTTAGATATTTGGCATGAAATTTTGACTAATGAATTGCGAATTTTGGGGATAAGAGGTTACTTCCAGGTTGGGGGTCGCAGCGACAACATCAGCAGGACAGTATGCAACATCTCTCAGATCGACATTTGGACTCTCTACTTGTTGGTTACATCGAATCTCGACGGGGTCGAACTCTTTTAACCCCGGGAGAATTGAAGTAACCCACGTCGCGCCTTTTTATTTATTATTAGTGTACCTGTCTTTTATTATTGCAGTGCACGCTTTTGCGCATTTTTGGATTATTGTGTCGTGTCGAGTTATATCACGCGTGTTATTTGCGCTTGGGTGTATTATGTATCGCGCATGTTGTTCGCGCAATTTTGTTTGGCTCGTTGGTGTGACCGGCCAACGAGACCCTAAATGCATAGGTCTGATATTTAGGCGATAGATTAGTTTAGGGCAAGCTTTAAAAATTAGCTATTTCACTTAGATATTTATGCTTTAAAAATTAGCTATTTCACTTAGATATTTATACTTTAAAATCAGCCCACTTTCAAGGCCCATTTCTCCTAAAAATATATATTCATATCTTATTAAGTATGACTGTCAATAGCCATTTTGCCCCAAAACCCCCCCTTCTATATAAACAACCCCCCCCCCTGTAATACCCGGCTGGAATAGAACGACAGGAAATCATTTTCCTGTAATCGTTCTCCAAGCGCCGCCCCTGCATCGCCCGACGGACCATCCTCCCGGAAGCCTCTGTCGCATCCAGTCAGGCACCTCCTTTTCCAAAGGAAGCTTCCAGCCGCTCCGCCTTCCCCGGTACACATCCTTCTTCGACGAAGGCCTCCGGTGAAGACCGTCTTCCCTCGACGTCAGCGTCGAGACTCCTCCAAAGTTCCGGTGACTGCTCCCGGCCCTTCCCCAGTCGACTCCAGCGACCTTGCAGGATTTTCTCTTCGTCTTGCTGCACAATCCCACTGCCCGGGTCCTCCACACCTCCAGCGACACTGCCCTGTTTCCCGGCGACCTCACCTCTGCCAGCCCCAGCGTCTACAGCAACTTCCGGCCGGCCTCCAGTGAGCTTTTCCAGCAACTGTCGGCAGCCTCTCATGGAGTTTCACGAGCCGCTGTTACTACCTCTTTACTTGTGGTAAACCTCTCCCTCTTCGCTCCCATACATTCGTCGTTTTATGTTTAATACATAAATGAATGGTTAACTTATTAGAGCTTACCTGGCTTAATCGTCATCTCCTAATTACCGTTGTTCTCATATCTGGACTATCCGCCACCTATTTGAGATGCCCGTGGATCTAGTGTTTGTGACGTTATCATGCACGTGTGGCAGCCTTGCGTTCGCGAGCGACGCTTAGGTCGTTTTAGTCGTTGAAATAGTCTGGTAAGTTGCCTCGCGCCGCATTTATTTTAAAAGATCGCATTTTATTTTTATTGCAAAACTACACCCCCACCTTGGTTTACATCAGAACCCCTCTTCCTCCTTATGTTTTTAGTCTCACATCTTAGAATGGGATTTCTCCTCATCTTTCTCTTCATATATTAATGTACAAATACTTGTATTCATGGATCAAGGAAAATTAATGAAAATTTCAATTTATTTCTCAACATTTTGGTGTTTCTCTACAATATGTTGTTTGAGTTTATACAACTTGGTACGGTATAAAATAATAACTAATCAATAAAAAAACATAAAACTGTGAACACGGATTATGAAACCTGGCACTTCATGTTGCTCTACAATATGCAGTTTGGGTTGATACAGCTTGGTACGGCATAAAATAATAACTAATCAATTAAAAACATCAAACTGTGAACACGGAATATGAAACCTGGCACTTCATCAACTGTTGAACAGTCAGCTAGCTTATCTTCATCATCTTGATGACAAGAATTGACATTTTTGTTCTTATCAGGACATGAAAGCTTCATAACACTAGTTTCTTCCATCAAAAAATCCGTCTTCACAAGCCCCTACAAATTTTACATACAAGATGTGGGATATCAGTCATATCACATACTGAAAATAAAGCAAAGAAATTGCAAATGTAACAAGTTTAATCAACATAATTTAGTATTTATTTTATAACTTATGAATACAAATAGACTAAATTGTTATTATAAGCTTAGGTTGTTTAATACACAAGGAGAATCACAAAATTAAACGTCCCCATTACCAATTGTGAAATAGTATAAATATATTATGGTAAAATATTTTTATTATTGTTGATTTATGATATTTGATGGGCCATGGTGAATTGGTGTCATTAAGTTGTTACAATCACGGATATTAACGTGTTTCCAAAACTCTAGGAAACACATTTTTATATAAAAAAATATTTTTAATTCGGAATCGCGAATCGAGATTCCCCTGCAGTAAAAGTCCCGCTACTTATTCATTTCACAACTTAGCTTTAGGTTTACGTGATTTATCGTGCGCCTGAAGTTCTCCTGCATCACGCCGCCGTCAAGAGAAGAGATCTCTGCGTCGAAGCTCTCCGACATCATGTCCGTCGAAGCTCTCCCCTCTCTTGCTGATGTTGCTGCCTCTCAAGATCCCGCTCCCTGCTCTCGATCCAGCCCTGCTCGTAAGCTCTTTCTCCTCTTTTTCTTCCTCCCCGTTTTCTTCCTCCTCTTCCTCTTCTTCCTCCTCTTCCTACGCCTCCTCATCTTCTTATTCCTCCTCATCTTCTTATTCCTCCTCATCTTCTTGTTCTTCCTCTTCTTCTTCTTCCTCCTCTTCCACTTCTTCTTCTTCCTCATCTTCTTCTTCCTCTTCTTCCTCTTCTTCTTCTTCTTCTTCATCTTCTTCTTCTTCATCTTCTTCTTCATCTTCTTCTTCTTCATCTGCTTCTTCTTCTTCATCATCTGCTTCTTCTTCTTCTTCATCTGCTTCTTCTTCTTCTTCATCTGCTTCTTCTTCTTCTTCATCTGCTTCTTCTTCTTCTTCATCTGCTTCTTCCTCTTCTTCATCTTCTTCTTCATCTTCTTCCTTTTCTTCCTCTTCTTCTTCTTCCGGATTTTGATCATTGTCATTTTCAATATCTTGTTTTTTAGAAAGATACTGTTGTGGGTCGGGCCTGGGCGGCAGGCGGCGGTTTCTCTTTTCCGCTCCCGATTTAAACCCTCCAACACAACAGGGCCGCGGCCCACACACCTCAGCCCTTCTCTGCACATGTTCTCGGTGCAGCAGGTTGTTGAGGCGGATCAGTTGGTGATGAGAGCAAGCGTTAAGTGCCTCTAATCAAGGAGGTTGGGGGATCAATCCCCCGCCTCAACAACCCTCCGCAGCGAGAACACGTGCAGAGAAGGGTTGGGGTGTGTGGGTCGCGGCCTATGAAGCACGGATACTTCCCCGAAGGCAGCGTACCCGTACCGGATACGTATCCGGTACCGGTACGTACCCGATACTCGATGGATACACCTATGTGGACACACTTGGACTTAACACATCATTCTGCATGCTGTAATAGGAGTCTGTTTTTCTAGAGTAAACAAATGTTGGCTCTATGCTAAGAAGCGCTGGTACATCCAATTAAGTTGTGTATCTGTACTGAGTATGTTTCTGCTATCGGTACCTTTCTGTTACAAGTATGTGTATTGAATGTGTTGATTCAACGTAATTTATTAACAAAACGGCTAACTTGTCTTTAGACTAACCAGAGATTGAAGATGTTGATCTCCAACAATAAAGAAGAAAAAAAACTGATAAGTAACTTAAGTTTAATTTTATCTCTTTTGGTTAAACATATAAAATGTTAAATTTTGTAATATTTAAGAATGCTTAATGTTTGAAAACTTCATGTTATGTTGCATTGATTTGTGAACTTGTACTTCAAGTTATGATTTATATTTAATATTTCGATGTTTTGAGAACTATTTATTGCACTTGTGATATATAAATATATATTATATTTGTTATAACGTATCACGACATACCCGTATCCTTGTTTTTTTAAAATTTTGTCGTACCGCCGTACCAGGTACGTATCGTATCCGGTACTCGTACCCGTACCGGTGCTTCCTAGGTCGCGGCCCTATTGTGCTGGAGGGTTTAAATCGGGAGCGGGAGCGGAAAAGAGAAACAGCCGCCTGCCGCCCAAGCCCAGCCCACAACAGATACCCAAGATTTATTCCTATAGAAATTGTCTTTTAGTGTAACTTCATGGTATATTTGTGTAGTTGTTATTCTTGGCATTGGCTTAGGTTATGCCAGGCTTCCATAGAGCTTAATTTATAGCGTATGTTTGTTTAAAGCGCCACCAAGTTTTATTTTGTTGATTTAAAATATTAGATTAGTATCCCGGCAGCCAAGGCATGATACCTGAATTTTAATCCATCAAATGCAACTTTATCATGTTATACCCATACAAAATATCTTCACATGGTCAATCAATGCATCAAGTATTGGTTTGATTTCAGTTCGAAATAGGTCAATTGCATTGCATAAAACATTATAATTGTCTTGCATACTATCTCTAAACATGGTAAATCAATGCATAACACATTATTTAGAACTTATCATATGTAATGATCTATGTTGTTGTCTTATTAAAAATTTTTTGTTGCAATTCAAGATATATATTTGTTAGTTGTCTTATTTTTATATTAATTAATACTTATATTAAAATAATTAAAAAAATTAAAACGTTTCCCATATCATTATTTTTTGAAAAATTGTGTTTCCTGTATCCGTTTTGTATCGTATCCCGTTTTTGTCCCCGTACTACATAGATTGAGCCAAGTGAATTTTGTGCTTGTGAAATATAAGCCATCAAATTGAAATATGCAGCTCTGATTTGGGATCTTTTAGTACTGTATGGTCTTACAAGCCTTTCATTTCAAGACCATGATTATTCAACAAGGTATGGATACTATTTTGAGTCATTCGAGCCACGTATTCAGTCTCTAATTCCAGTTTTCCCCCTTCTTCTTGTGAGGTATCAATAGCTTAATTTTTATCTTCTTAAATCTGGGGTCATTTCTTGCTCCATATCTTTATTCTCCGGTGAAATATTTTTTTGTTTCTGTCCCTTAGGAAGTTCGAAACTATTGAGAACTCTTTGAACTCCTTCATAGCTTGGATCATATATTGTGTTAAATCTGATTGAGGCTCTACCTTGTAATGTTAGTCAGATGATAGCCTGTAACTCTAGCGATCTTAAGGGGCAAAGGGAAACTCAATGTGAATTCCTATTTTCATCTTTAGCTAATTTCCTCTATTTACAGAACTTTGATATAGATGCGTTCATGAAAGTTTGCATTTTTGAATCATTACTAATGTCAATAATTGATTTTCTTTTGATGGAATTTTCTGAGACCCAACAGTGCATTTTTAATTTTTCTTTTTTTGTCAACTCTTGTGAGTGTTGGATTATGGCAATATGAAAATTGTCCTTGTCTCTTGGAGCTCACTGCAGTTTTAGTGGCTGATATGGGATTATATTCCCTATTTCTTTTGGATTTAGATTTAATACAGGTTTTTTAGACTGGTTTGAGATTCAGTTTTGTTATTTTTAATGGAAATTGCTATGGTTACCGGCCTACTAAAATGGGCTCTATCCCATTTTTCATTTGGCTGTGAAATTGAAAGTTTCACTGACTCCATCGGGATTAGCTAGTAGTAAATAGCTTGGTTACACTGTTTCTGATTAGGATTTCTCCGGTTTTTCAGTCAGCTGTGGAGATGGATGCTTCCCGGTTTTAAAGTAGGATTTATTTTTCCAGTTCAAACAGTTGAAATCAGTTCTGATTTCTTCTTTTTCTTTTTGATTCTTCGTGACTTCCAGTTGTTTGGCTCAGCTTTGGTTCTCCTGTTTCAGCTAGGACTCCTACAGTTTCCAGTAGATTGTAATGAAACCTATTTTACAGTCTCACTTGGGTTTTTATGGCTTTCAGTATACATCTATGGGAACTTCCCAGTTTTTGGATCTGGAATTTTCTACAAGACTGGGTATAAAAACTCTAGAATTTTTCCATCCCCATTTTGATATCAGTGAAGCTTTGTGTTCCCAATGTCAAAGGATGTTTAATTTTCCATAAATGTTTGCTTGATATAGTTAACCATCCTCATACCCTTTTATAAATGTGGGGAAGTTATTTCTGAAACTTCTTGCCTCTTTATTAACTTCACTATGAGTTTTACATGGAAAATCTTTACTATATGAAGGGTGGCTTCATTATAGTATTGTTGAAGCACAAACTTGACCTCAACGAGAGTTCGAAAATAGGGGCGCAACCAACACCTACTTCTCCCAAGCTCCGACCCCTGACTGGTTGTAAAGGACCGAGAATCGACCCAAAGCCTCAGCAGAGAGGTCACACCTCTCACCCGGAAAATCTCTGAGAGCTTCCCCTCCAAAGCCAAAAAGCTGGGCTTGGAGCTCCTCAGAAAGCACAGGAAACTCTCTTTAAAATATGAAAAACTTGCCTTCTGAGGAGTCTCTGCGGGTCTATTTAAAGTCTTTGCTGACCTGAAGTTACTAAACTACCCATGGATGGTCTGCCAATAGCCAAACTCCGTTGTTCTGAGGAGCTAAATGCAGACCTAGGGGCATCCAGGTAATTTTACCTGAGGGTAACTAAGTAATTTCACCATGGGTCCCACCCGGCGAGAACCTCGATGCCGAGAACTTTCCCGCCCTCACCCGGCGGGAGCTACAAAGGTACTGACGAATGCTACAGGTTGTGCCCGCTCCCGCTCTTCGCGAGGAACGAGCCTTCTCGCCCACCTCTGGGAGGGAGCAGGTCTCGGCTGATGCACGCCCTGTCTTGACGAACGTTGAGCTCTGCTCGACGAGCTGCCTCCCTGAGCGCGAGCGTTCTCGCCTACTCCTATGCGGGAGCTCTTTTGCTCTAAAGCCTAAAGCTAGTCCAAAGCTAGCCCAAACCTGGCCCTTGGTGCCTATGAGTCCCACTCAGCGAATATGGGGTTGTACACAATCCTCGTTCTTTTCGAGCTAGCCCTGCGCTTGAAAAGACACGTCCAACCCTTTATATTCGCTGAGCACGTGCTACCTTGAAAAGGAATCTCTTGGTGGGTCATCCCACGGTTATATATATGCGTGCTGATAGACGGTCACAAATCCCTTACTGCTAACGCTGCCCTGCGTCCGAGTCCCCACACGGTCTCAAGATGCGCCCTGACCGAGCCGAGAAGCCGCTCTCGCGAAGTCTTCAAGACCGTATCGATGCGACACAGGCGTGAGCCCGCGCCAACAGCGCCTTGGTAGCCCCGTGGCTGGCGAGAAGGGCGCCGACCACTGAGCCCCCCCCCCCCAGCTCAAGAAAAAGAAGAAGAAGAAGGCGAGGTCGGTCAAGCGAGACATTTTGCACGAGAACCGGGGCTCGCCTACCCCGACCCCAAGCCGTGCGATGGATCCTTCTCCTTTGCAGAAGGTATGTTCCTCCAATATCGTTGACTACCGAGAACTGTGTGTTGATGTAGAAGAAGCGAGACTGTTGATTGATATCGTTCTTTTCGCAGGAGGCGATTCCAGACGCCGGCACTGGGTCCCCGCTGGTATCCCCAGAGTCGGCGCCTCTCCTCCCAGATGATCCATCGCGGGTCCCGGTGGCCACTTCTCCGGCTAACCGTCCGAGAACCCCAAGTAACCAATTTCACCTACTTCTGTCCAATTTTTCTTTCCGATCGATTTGTTCTCACTGCTCAGTTGACTTCCCGCAGCACCAGGTCCCGCCAGCCCAAGCCTCGCCACCCGGGGAAACGAGGCTGCACTCGTTAACCAGGACACCCGAGCGGCTGATCTTGTCCTACCGGCGGGACGGGTGGCCATCAAGCCCTTCGCACCTTCGCAGGGGTCTCGCCCTCCCGCGAGGGAGAGCGCCTCCCCCACTCCTGGCCAGGCCGAAACTGTCATGCGCCAGAAATTCCGCCCGGGGCGGGGAAAGCCGCTCCACCTCCTCTTTGGAAAGGAAACTGAGGGAGAGCCTGGGCCTTCTCGCCCGCCGTCGGTCAATGGGTCTCGCCATGCTACAGGTATGCGAGAAATCACTGCTTCCTCTACTTCTTCCTTGTCGTGACCAGGAACTCTTACTTTTACCAGGGAGTGTGGAGCCCCGGGCGGGAGCCGATGAGGAGGAAAATGAAGACGAAAACGAGGACGAAGCGGAAAAGGAAGGCGCCGAGAGCTCCCCCTTTCTTTCCTCTGACGAGATGGAAGAATTCCTGGACGCTGTCGGGAACGGCAGGAAACGGCGAAAGAGGGTGGCGACACTCTTCTCGAAGCTCGCGCGACGGGAGCGGGCCAACGCCTCTGCGGTGAAGGGAATCCGCGAGATGGTGGAGCGGCGGATGGAGGCCATCGAGCGGGACTACAACCTCTGGGGCGAGACGGAGCGGCAGGGCACGCCTACCGCCGAGACGTCCCCCGAGCGATGTATTGCGCGGATTCGGGACCAAGCGCGCCGGATCAACCTTGGATGTACCGCCCTGACGCCCTACTTCAACCTGCGGGCTCCTCCGAGGACGAGAAGGCGAGAACGGGGGCGATGGCGCTGGGAACCATACTGAGTAATGATGCTCCGCCTCCCCAATCCCTTGGCTTACCCTTCCCGCGATGTACCCCTTCTCGAATTTGGATCTCGGTAGTGCTGAACTTTTATTATTTATTATGCGGCTCCCGCCCGGTGAGAGCCCCCCCCCCCCCTTTTTCATTTCCGTTCTGCTCTGCTCTGTTTCATGCTTGATTTCCTTGGTATTTGCGCGAACTCTAGCTGTCTGTCAATCACTGTTGTGCCTATGGGCCGGGATCTTGTCCGGGAGTTTCCCCCTCCCCCTCACGCTGGCTTAGGCGCCCGAGGCGTGTCAGAGAGGAAAGCGAGGCGTCATTTCCTCGGGACTTGACGATCGTACCCCCGCCGTCTTTTTGGGAAAAAAACATCATTACCACAATTTTTTTATAAATAGGTCGGCCCATCTACCGCATTTATTTCTCTGATCCGAAACCTTTGCCTCCCCTCTTGCCGCTCTCGCTCCCCTCCGTGACCTCGCCTGCTTTCGCCACCTTCTCTCGCTCTCGCCCTCTTCTCAATAGCTCTCGCTTTGAACCCCTTGATCACGATGTCGGGCGAGAGCGAAGGCCGTTTTAACTGCGCGCAAGCCTTCCTAAAGCACAAGTTTCCTCCCTGTCGTCTGACCCTGGACGAATACCAACAGATAACCACCCACTTTATTCCCGCCGGATTCACCGCGAGAAACCCGGGTAACGATGATAGGGTTAATCTCGCGCGAGAGGGGGAGCTCGCCATCCCTCTAGAGCATTTTGAGGTGGGCTTCCGCCTTCCCCTCTGGCCTGAGATGCGCCAAGCCCTCCGATACTACGGGGTGGTTCCCGCTCAGCTCAATCCCAACTAAGTCGCAATCCTGGTAGCATTCATCTGCTACATGCGGGCCGAGCAGATAGAGTTAAGCCTGCCCATCTTCCGGAAGCTGTTCGTCTTCCGGGTCAAGGGCAGAGTAGTTTTCTTCTCCGGGCAGCTGCTCAAAACTTGCGGTCTCGCCAACAAGCACCATCATTGGGGCGAGAAGTTCGTCTACCTCTCAGGCGACTTCGGCAACGTCCCTCTCGCGCTCGTCCAGTATGACGACGCCGCCTACAAGCCGCCCACCCTTGGTTCGTGCGAGAGCGCCATCCTGGAGTTCTTTGGGACTAAGGACTTCGACGTCCAGTTCCTCAGGCGGGACATCGACTCCCTCCTACCCGTGCCTCCCGGCGAAGGTATGATCTCGTCTTCCGCATGCAATTCTATATCTTTAGACGTAGAGTTAAACGTTGTCGACCTCGCAGGAGAGCGAGAAATCCCTCTGCACCCGCCGTTCGTCGTTTCCAGGGATGCAGCAGACCCCTTGGCTCTTGCGAAATCTGCAGCTCTCGCCTGCCGAGATGAGCCGGCTCCTCCCTCTCAGCCCGGCCGGGAAGCGAAAGACCGGCTCCTTCTCGTCTGCCCCGCTTATAAGACCAAAGCCAACCGCCGCGGAAAAGGGGAAGTCTGTGGTTGTCTCTCCCGCCCGATCTCTCGTCGGGGGCCGATCCTTCACCGAGAGCCTCCTGATAGCTAGCGAGGCGGCTACTGCCGCCGAGACTGCCGTCAGGGCCCCTACCGAGAACTTGCCGGCCACGGGCGAAGCTGGTGATGAGAGGGCGGCCGCCGATGCTTCCGTCCAGGCCCCTCCCCTGCAGGTGCCGAAAGGGCATCGAAACTTCGGCCTTGGAGAGAAGTCCTTAGATGTAGAGGGGAAACCCTTGCTCAAGTGGAATCCCAAAGCCAACCGGGCCTCCATCTCCACCCTCCTCCCCAGTTAGGCGGAGCGGGATGAGGTTACTGGCGAGGCCTTCGCGCTGGGCTACGGTCTTTACAACCGATAAAATGCCGGCGTGTTCGACCGATCGCCCACCCGGCTCCTGGCCTTCGATTCCATTCAGGCCTTGATGCGTGGGCTTGAGCTCGCGCACATGTGTGCGCGCCGGAGCATTATCATCGACCGCAACTTCGCCGATATGCTCAAGGCGAGAGACGATACGGCGCCGCCCTGAATGTCGAGCTGGCGGATGCCCAGCGGCTTCTATCTCTGCTCCCGGCGGAAGAGGTATGTGAGATCCTCCAAGGCTCCTCGCCTTCCCCCCTTTAATTCATAACCCGCTTCCCCTTACCTCCTTTGCGCTGACGGGATTTTCTTCTATGCACAGGACTCCGCCCAGAGCATGCTGCTTCGCGCACAGCTGGCTGGTCTAGAGTGCGAGAACGTCCTGCTGAAGGACCAGCTCCGTCGTGCGGAAGCGGTTGTGGCTGCAATTCCGCCCCCTCCTTCCCTGGACGAGAGGCTGAAGAGCCGCCACTACTCAGAGTATGATATAGACAAGTTGTTGCAGGTCAACGCCCAAGCAACGGCCAGGCTAAAGATTGAGACGTTGCAAGACGTGGGATGCTTGAAAGAGGACGGCGAGACCATCGTTGCCCGCCGACCTATCCCCTGGCTCTTCGAGCCTGTCCCTAAGCCCCCGGGCGCGCCCGATTCCCCGCCTTCGGATGTCCCGAAATCTCCCGTTGTTGCTGGCGAGACATCCGGGGAAGGCACTAGCGAGAGTTCCGGCAGGAGCTCGGGCGAGAGCTCGAGCGGGGAATCCAGCGAGACCCCCTGAATATTTTGTTCTCTTTAAATGCGCGAGATGTTCTCGCATGTAATCACTTTTTGGTGCACATTTGTATATGTATTTATATATTTATGATCGGTTTTTTATTTCTCGTCTTCTTATGAAAACGATTTATATTGTACTGAATGCTTCTCAAGTGCGCTCTCGCCGAGGCCCTCGGCCTCCTTAGGAGAGAGGCCCCTTGGTGAGATTAATAAGTGGAAACCTGCCGAGAGCTCAAGGCCTCGCGTGCTTTTATCGAGTGCCTTTCGCTGAGAACTGTCTGCCGAATGTGTCGACCGTGGGCTCTTAGGAGAGTTTCCCCCCCTTCGCAGCACGCGAACAAACGGAGTTTCGCCGAGAACCTCGCGCGGTCAGGCCAAGGACCTCTCGTCGAAGGCCCCAAATGCCGAGAACTCCTCTTACCGAGAAGATCTTGGCCGAGACCCTCCTGCTCAAAGAGGTTCTCAAACTCTTTCTTCTGCCTCCCAGGTGTGCCTCTTGTCCTGCCTGGTTGAATGAGAGCCCGGTCAGCGAGTCCACCCTGAGTCAAGCCTCATTCGGGGTGGTGTGACAGCTTCCAAGTCGAAGTATCTCAAAGAACATATCCAAGACTAAGTCTTTTCCCCCCAGGTGTGTCTACCGCCTTGCCCAGCTAATGAGAGCCCGGGCAGCGAGTCTACCCGGGGCCGAGCAGCACTTGGGGTATCCCTTACCCCCACAGGCGAGCTTTCGGACCTGCCAGCTAATGAGAGCCTGCGCAGCGGGTCTACCTGGGGTCGAGTCGGGCTCGAGGTTGTGTCAAAAGTTTCCAAGCCGAAGTATCTCAAAAAACACATACAAGATCAAGTCCTCTCCCCCCCCCCCAGGTGTGCCTTCCGCCCTGCCCAGCCAATGAGAGCCTGAGCAGCGAGTCTACCTGGGGCCGAGCAGCACTCGGGGTATCCCTTACCCCCACAGGCGAGCCTTCGGACCTGCTAGCTAATGAGAGCCTGCGCAGCGGGTCTACCTGGGGTCGAGCTAGGCTCGGGGTAGTGCCAAAAGTTTCCAAGCCGAAATATTTCAAAGAACACATACAAGATCAAGTCCTTTCCCCCCAGGTGTGCCTACCGCCCTGCCCAGCTAATGAGAGCCTGAGCAGCGAGTCTACCCGGGGCCGAGCAGCACTCGGGGTATCCCTTACCCCCACAGGCGAGCCTTCGGACCTGCCAGCTAATGAGAGCCTGCGCAGCGGGTCTACCTGGGGCCGATCCAGGCTCGGGGTAGTGCCAAAAGTTTACAAGCAGAAGTATCTCAAAGAACACATACAAGATCAAGTTCTTTCCCCCCAAGTGTGCCTACCGCCCTGCCAAGCTAATGAGAGCCTGAGCAGCAAGTCTACCCGGGGCCGAGCAGCACTCAGGGTATCCCTTACCCCCACAGGCGAACCTTCGGACCTGCCAGCTAATGAGAGCCTGCGCAGCGGGTCTACCTGGGGCCGAGCCAGGCACGGGGTAGTGCAATCATCCAAACTCTACATCAGCTTTAAGATAGGCAAACAAACAATGAATCAGTAGAAACATTATAATGAAATTTGGATTTGAATATACAATTTCACTTTCCCCCCTCTCATGGGTAGAAGCGTTTTAAGTCGTCGCCGCTCCGGGTGTGGCTCATGGACCTACCCTCCACGTCCTGGACGTGGCAACCTCCCGTTCTCAGGACCCTCTCAACAATATAAGGCCCTTCTCAATTTGAGTTGAGCTTACCCACGGGGGCTGATCTCACTGCAGCATCAACTTTCTTCAGCACCAAATCTCCTTCCGCGAATTGTTTGATCCTGATATGCTTGTCAAAGTATTTTGTCATCCACCGTTTGATCTCTTCCTGCCTGATAGCTGCGACATCGCGCAGCTCTTCTACCATGTTCAACGAGAGGCGTAACTCCCCTTCGTTCTATGTCCTCCAAGTCTCATCTCCTTCACCCGCAGCCGCGACCCGTGGGGATCGAACCTCAAACTCCACGGGCAGTACCGTCTCACACCCATGGGAAAGTTTGAAGGGGGTTTCGACGGTGGCCGTGTTCGGGGTTGTCCGCAAGGCCCGCAATACCGAGGGGAGTTGTTCCACCCAACTCCCTCTCAAGTTCTCCACCTTCTTTTTGAGTAGGTTCGCAATGATCTTGTTCGTCGCCTCCACCTGACCGTTGCTCCTAGGGTGATGTACGGAGGCAAACCTAAGGTCTATCCTCATCTGAGTGCAAAAGCTGATGAACTCTTCGCTGGCAAACTGGGGCTCATTGTCTGTTACTATCGCCTAGGTCAGCCCGTGCCTGCATATGATCTCTCCCCAGACAAAATTCCTGATGACTTGTGAGGTGACCTTGGCCAGCGCCTTGACCTCCAGCCACTTTGAAAATTAGTCAATCATGACTAGAAGAAATCTTTTCTGCCCACTAGCCGGAGGGAAAGGCCCGACCAGACCCATCCCTCAGATGGCGAAAGGCCATGGTGTCGTGATGCTCCGGAGCCTTTGAGCGGGCAAGAGCTGGAGGGGGGCATACAGCTGACACTTTCGGCACCTCCTTGCAAACTCAGCCGCATCCTTCCTCAGGGTCTGCCAGAAATACCCTTGTCTTACCACCCTTGCTTCCAACGTCCTTCCCCCTGAGTGACTGTCGCATTCACCTGAATGCACTTCCTCCAAGATCCTGGGGAACTCCTCTTCGGTCACACACCTCGCCAAGAGCCCTGACAACATCTTCCGATGTAACCCCCCTTCCAGCATTAGGTAATGAGCCGCTTTATGCCTAAAGCTTTTGGCATCCTTAGCCCCTTCCGGAAGCTCGTCAGTGGTCAGAAAGGTCACCAATGGGTCCACCCACGAGGGTCGCCGATCCACCTCCATCAACTCTCCTTCCTCGATCGCCGGTCGAAATAGCTCGGTCAGGGTTCCTCCCCCCCCCCCCCCCCCCCGAGGTCCGAACTTAGCCAGTCGATCGGCTGCCACACTTTCTTCCCTGGGAACGTGTTGGATTGAGAACGTCCGGAACCCTCCGATGATCACCCTTACCTTGGATAAGTACTTTACAAGGGTGGGCTCCCGAGCTTCAAACTCTCCTCGGATTTGTGATGCTACCACCAACGAGTCCGTAAAAGCCTCCACATCCTGGATCTCAAGCTCCTTTGATAAACGAAGGCCGGCTATCACAGCCTCGTACTCCGCTTGGTTATTAGTCACTGGGAAGTGCAAGACCACCGCTTGTTCTATAGTGACCCCCTGAGGGCTTATCAATACCACTCCTCCCCCAAGGGAATGCTTTCCCGAGGCCCCGTCAACCATCATATTCAACGCCCCCTGCGGCCGCGGCTCCTCAACGACGCAGTCTGCCAAGAAGTCAGTCACCATCTGTGCCTTAATGGAGAGCCTTGGTACAAATGAAATATCAAATTCGCTCAATTCAATAGACCACTTGGCCAACCTGCATGAGTGCTCCACTCCTTCAAAAATCTTGTGAAGGGGATGGTCCGTCACCACCCTGATCAAATGCGCTTGGAAGTACGGCCGGAGCTTCCTGGCCGAAATGATGAAAGCATACGCCAGTTTTTCTAAAATGGGGTAGCGGAGCTCCGCCTTCTTCAAGATCCTGCGTAGTTGATAGGCAATTGCTTCTTCCCTGACCAGGACAGAGCTCACGGCCTTTGCTCCTACTCTGAGGTACAAGGCTAGATCCTCCCCCCCCCTTGGGCTTTAAAGTAGCGAAGCCTGGGAGAGCTGCCTCTTCAGCATTTGGAAAGACTCTTCACATTCGGCGGTCCACTCGAACCTTTGATTACCCCGCAACACTTTGAAGAACGGTGAGCATTTTTCTCCCGACCTGGAGAGGAATCTGCTTAGGCCGGCACCCGGGACCTCCTTAGCGTTGCGTGGTGACTCCAGCTCTAGGATGGCCTTCATCTTATCTGGGTTAGGCTCTACCCCTGTCGGGGGTCAGGAGATGCCCAAGGAACTTCTCACGGCTCGCCCCGAAGACACACTTCAAGGGGTTTAGCCTCATATTGAACTTCCGCAGGGTGGCGAACGTCTCCTCCAGGTCCCGTAGATGCGAGTCCACACCCTTGCTCTTGACCATCATATCGTCAACATAGACCTCCAGGTTCCTCCCTCTTTGACCTTGGAAGACTCGATCCATCATGCGCTAATATGTAGCTCATGCGTTCTTCAACCCAAAGGGCATCATTTTATAGCTGAAACATCCCTTCCTCGTGATGAAGGAGACATCCTTGACATCAGGAGGGTGCATTCGGATCTGATGGTAACCTGAAAAAGCATCTAAAAAACTCATAATAGAAAAACCAGCGGCTGAATCAACCAGCGCGTCGATCCGAGGCAGGGGGTAGCAATTCTTGGGGCATGATTTATTTAATAAGGAAAAATCGATACACATGCACCACTTCTCTCCCCCTTTTTTTACCATTACCACGTTGGAGATCCAGCCTGGATACTGGACTTCCGAGATGAAGCCAGCCTCCAGAAGCTTCTTGACCTCCTCGCGGATGGGCTCCTCCAGCTTGGTGGAGATGGTCCTCATCTTCTGGCGAATGGGGCGCGTCCGGGGGTCCAGGTTCAGGCGATGGCAGACCACATCTGCATCGATGCCCGGCATGTCCGCCGCGCTCCAAGCAAAGATGTCGACGTTGCTCTGGATGCAAACCCGCACTCGCTCCTGGTCATCGGGACTTAAGCCCCCGCTGATCCGCACCCTCTGCACCCGGCCGGCGCTGGTGAAGACTTCCATCTCCACCACTTCTTCAGCCGGCTCCAGCCGCGACTGCTCCCAGTCGTGACTGCTCCTCTTCCTGCCCAAACTCTTCCTCCCCTCCTGCTTCCTCAACTTCCATCGCCTCCTCCTGGCTCTCATGCTGCTGCTCAACCTCCACGCCCCTCAGGGCCTCCCTCTCAGCTCCTTCTCCTCCTCGCCCTTCCTCTACTCCTTCCTCCTGCCGACCCCCTTGCGGCTCCGACTCTCCGTCCCTCTGGACCTAAGGCACACATCCTCCTCTTTGCTCCTCTGCAATCTCCCCCCTCGCCTCCTCCAGGATCACCTCCTCCTCTCCGACAACCTCTCCCTGCTCCGTCATCTCGCTCTCCAGCTCTTCCGCCTCTGCCATCCAAGATATGGTGTTGACCGTCGTCACATAACATTGCTTTGCCACCTTCGGGTCCCCCCTGATCCTAACCTGCACCCCTCTGTTGTTGAACTTGAGGCATTGATGAAACGAGGAGGGGACGCAGCGAAAGGCGCTGATGAGGGGGCGCCCAAAGATGGCGTTATAGCTGCTCGGGGCGTCCACGATCACGAACATGCAGTTCCGTGACACGCCCCCCAACTTCACATGCAGCCATACTCCTTCTACCTCCTTCCTCTCTCCTGAAAATCCAAACAGTGGTTCGTCCGAAGCTAAGACCCTCTTGACCTTGACCTTTATCTCGTCGAAGGTCTTCTTGAAGATTACATTCACGGAACTCCCGTTGTCGACCAGGATCCTGGAGACCGTGAAGTTCTCTACTGCCGTCTGGATCATCAAGGCGTCACAGAACGGGTCCTCGTAGTCTGGCATATCTGCTGACGAAAAAGTAATTTTTTCCTCCGGAGGGGGAGCCTGGGAGGTCGAGGCGACCCCCCTTCGGAACATGGTCTGAAGGCTCCCCTTGTGAGTTGCCTCAATCCCAACTCCTCCATGGATCACCCAGATCCCTCCCCGGGTTCCCACGTCTGCCCGGTCCTCGCACCTGTCTTCCCCATCTCCCTGCTGCACCTCCACGATCCTTATCGGCGGATCCTGCCTCCCCAGCCCCCTAGCTTCTCTTATCTCCAAGAACTCTGGGCAGGTGGCCGTCGCGTGACCCTCCTCCTGGTGGAAGTCACAAAAAGGCAACGCCACCCTGCCCCCTCTTCCTTCTCCACCTCCTCTTCTTTCGGCTCCTCCCCGAGCTCCTCTCCTTCCTCCTCTACCTCGGCCGACCTCCATTGCCTCTTGCTGCGGAGGGAAGTGACCCCACGGCCCCTGCCTCCACGCCGGCTGATCAAACCTCCTCGGCTCGCGGAAGTTGTCTCTTCCCTGAAAGCCTGCTCCTGGTCCCTGGGGGCGACCCTCCTGAGGCCTCCAACCAAACCGGTTGTTCGGCTCCCGGGCCCCCCATCCTTGATGCTTCCCCTGCCCTCGGGGCTCCTCCCTCCTCTCTTCTCTCTGCTCCCTCTGCCTTCCTGCTCTCGGTTCCTTCACATCATCATCTGCCAATCTGGCCAGCTTCCTGGCAAAAGCCTGATTGGCTCTTTCGAAGTATATCTCCTTCGCCGTCCTCTCCATGAACTCCTCAAAAGAGAGGGGGGCACTCTCTTCAGCTTCATGCTAAATAATCCCGGCCTCAGCCCCAGGGTAAAAGCGAGGATCAATGCATACCTTGGGACCTCCTGGACCAGGAGGATCTCCTCCTGAAACCGGTCAACATAATGACTCAGCGTCTCGTCATGCTTCTGTCTCACCGTAAACAGACACTCCACCTCCTTCTTCCGCTTCTTCAATGTCGAGAACCTCAACAGGAACCCTCGAAGAAGGTCCTCAAAACTGTAGATCGAACTTGTCGGCAACTGGTGGAACCAGTCACGGGCCTTCTCCTTCAACGTGATGGCAAACAGCCGACACTTGAAGGCATCCGTCATCTGCCTTATCGAAACAACATCTTCGAACCACTGTACATGCTGCACAGGGTCATCTTACCCCGAATAGTAGGACACTGTAAATGCACCCCAAATCACACCCACCATATCCACTTGCAAGTTGGATTCACCAACATACAGAGCAAAAAAGGACCTGATATATTTACTAGGCCTTGGTATTTCCCTAATGAGACTACCACCAAAATTTTGGATCATTATAATTATTTTCTACCAAAATATTTCACTTTTATAGAAAATCACATTTTACCTAAAATTATAGCTAAATGTTGTCCAACAATCCACATTTTTTGATAGGAGGTGTATCTAGGGTACATGCATGCATTTCCCAAATTTAAACCCCATAAATTTAAACATTTAAAAGTTATTCAAGAAATATGGGATGTCCCTTCCTAAGAAGCAGTCCCACTAAAGCTGGCCTACAGAGAGCTATAGTGCTCCAAATGAGCTCATTCAAGTCCCTAATTAAATTAGACACTCAGATATACAAAAGTTGTCTCGGGAAACTTTTCATAAAAAGGCCTCAAGTGGCCTCAAATTTCAACATGCAAATATCTGTTCAAGTGTGACAGAATTATCAAAATACTATAGTTAGATTATGATTAAATCGGACGGCCACAGGTCATCTTCCTCCTTGAGCCAACGGCCCAGATCATGCCATCCTATATCATTTCTACTAGGATTTTACGTCCACTGGTCCACCACCACCGCCGACCACTATCACCACCACCTTCGTTGAGGTGGTGGCCGTCGATTGCTGGCGACATGACCGCCGGAGGTGGCTCCTCCGGCGATCCCGAGCAACGAATAATTTTGATTATATGGCAATTCTTCATTTCTACCATGTCATTCTGTTAAGGGGTTCCTGTGTAAGAAGTTTGGAAAGTGATGTCATAATCTTCTAAAAACCTCCGAAGTTCCCCGACTGTTCGTGGTGAAAATTAAAAACAGAACCGCAAAACCGCACAGATTTCGAACCGCACCCAACGGTTTGGTTGTGGTGCGGTTTTGGTTATTGAAAAATTACACGGAATGCGGTGTGGGCAGTTTTTGTCTTTGTGGAGAAAACCTTATACTTGTATATACTTTCTCAATAATGAAATACAAGGTATGAATACACATTTATAGGAGGGAGAAAGAGAGAAGAGATCTCTATACATGATGTGGAACTAAAGAGGAGAGAAGAAAAATAAACAAATGGGCTCCAACATGGGCCTCTTTACATGGGCTTTTCCAACACTCCCCCGCAAACTGGAGCGTAAGAGTCATAGGCACCCAGCTTGGACAGGAACTGATAAAATAGGGTACTTGGTAGGGCCTTTGTGAGGATATCAGCAACTTGTTCAGTACTCGGAACATGCTTCAATTTTATCTTCTTCATTTGAACTTTCTCCTAGATAAAGTGACAGTCCACTTCAATATGTTTCGTTGTTTAATGGAAAACCAAATTCTTTGCAATGTGTATTGCGGCTTGGCTGTCACATAACAGGATGGCTGGTAAGGGAAATTTCACTCCTAGATCGGCGAGGAGACTTTCAAGCCATGTGAGCTCAGAGACAACCGATGTCATCGATCGGTATTCTGCTTCAGCTGAGGATCGAGCAACCACGGCTTGTTTTTACTCCGCCAGATAACAAGATGACCTCCAAAATAGATACAAAAATCACTAGTTGACTGTCGATCATCCAAGGAACCAGCATAATCTGCATCAGAATATGCAACCAACGTTGGAGTAGAGGATGGGGTTTTTTATACCAACCCTTGACCCGGAGCTGTTTTAAGATATCTTACGATGTGTTCGACGGCTTGAAGTGAGATATTCGAGGGGCGTGAATAAACCAGCTGACCTCCCCAACAGCAAAGGATATATCCGATCTTGTGACCGTTAGGTAGATCAATTTTCCAACAAATCGTCGATAGTATTCAGGATTTTGGAGAGTAAGATCTGTATCGGAAGCATGTCCACACTGCTTGTGATTTGCATCCACTGGAGTAGTAGTCGACTTGCATCCAGAGTAGCAAGCATCTTGAAGGAGATCAAGTCAGTACTTTCGTTGGGAGAGGACAAGTCAATCGGGTCATCTCGCGATCTCAAGACCAAGGAAGTATCGAAGGTGCCTCAGATCTTTTGTTTGAAAGACGGAGCTAAGGTGTTGTTTGACCGCTTGGATTCCCTTTGAATCGTCTCCAGTGATTAAGATGTCATCAACATATACTAACAGAGAACCGTTCCAGTTACCCGATGTCGAGTGAACAGGAAGAAGTCTGTTGAGCTCTAAGTAAAGCCGACTTCCTGAACTGTCTTACTGAACCTGTCGAACCATGCCCGAGGAGATTGTTTGAGACCATAGATGGACTTCTTAAGGTGATAAACTCGGGACTTCCCCGTGGTCTCAAACCCGGGAGGTTGCTCCATGTAGACTGTTTCCTGGAGGTCGCCATTCAGAAACGCATTCTTGATATCCAGTTGATGTAAGGGTAAGTGGCGATGCACAGCCACGGAGAGGACACGAACGGTGTTGAGCTTGGATCTAGAGAGAATGTTTCCATATAATCGAGACCTTGTTGTTGGGTGAAGCTACGAGCCCTCAGGCGGGCTTTCAGACGGTCAATTGTCTTATCAGGATGTTTGATGACAAAGACTCATTTAAACCCAACCGGTGTCTGCCCGGTAGGTAGAGGTATCAGGTTTCATGTCTGATTAGCCCAGAGAGCAGTCATTTCTTCTTTTATGGTTGTCCGCCAGACATGGTGTTGGAGAACCTCCTGCACAGAGTTAGGTACAAAAATCGAGGATAATGAAATGGCAAATGCTTGAAGTTGTGGGGATAGACAATGTAAGGAGACATAGTTCTCCATGGGATGAGCGGTTGATTTTGGTGCCAGACCAACAGGACGTGGAGCGTCAGAGGTCAAAGGTGAATGCATTGGAGCCAGGATGGCGACGAGTGTAGACATGTATAAGAGGCGACTTGGAAAGAGTGGGAGCCCGATCAGGAATTTGTGGTGGTGGAGTGGTAACGGGAATGACAAGTCGTAGGACGGGTGGTGGTAAAGGAGTTGAATCTGGAGCAGAGAAAAAAGGAAGATCCTCCTGAAAGGTAATATCAGCAGAAACAATCACCTTGCGGGTTAGCAGGAAAGTAGCACATATAGCCTTTCTGAGTTTGTGAATAGCCAACGAAAATGTGTTTGGCCGCCCAGGGATCCAACTTGTCCGTGGATGGACCAAGAATGTGAGGGGTCGCATCGCCGCTGTTACTTCGGGGAAAGATGAATTATTTGTCATCCATCGTGGCCAGACAGTGACAATGAAATGGGCTTTCCACTACTAGGTGGGCATCCACACTACCAAGCCTAGACCTCAGTATGCCTTAACGTTGAGAACACAACAGTAGAGCTCCCTATATATTACGGCTCAGAGGGGTCTCGGGTAGATGTGCACCAAGATCACATCCCAAACTGGCCTATTATTGTAGCGCAGAAGGAGTTCTCAACGCAAACGTCATCACCTCACCGATCACCCTCCTCCTCACGAGTCTGCTCAATTTGATGACTGGGATGCGAGTGATGCGCTTGTCCGGACTTTGCTAGCCAATAGCCTCTCTGATGAATGCCTTCCCGTCATCCGCCATGTTTGTTATGGTGTAGCTCAATTGTTTAATGACTTATTTGTTTTGAACTTAGACCAGCCAATCTATTACATAGAAAATACTAGAAAACTAAAGATAAATGTCTCGAATCTTATGTACCTTTGACATTATCATTTGGGTCATATAAAAGAGAAACGTATATTCAAGCTCCATAAAGATGGACTATTGGACTCTTTTTATTATGAATCATTTGAGAGATGTGAGTCTTGCTTATTAAGTAAAATGACCAAAATCCTTTTCACTGGTTATACCGAGAGGGGTGATAATCTTTTAAGTGTAATATATAGTAATGTATACGGACCCATAAGTTCTATTGCTAGAGGTGGGTTCTGCTACTTTATTATATTTACTGATTTTAATAGATATGTATATGTGTTTCTTTTAAAGAACAAATCTAAAACCTTTGAAAAGTTAAAAAAATTTAAGAATGAAGTACAAAACCAACTGAGAAATAGATTAAAGCACCCTGATCTGATTGAGCTGGCGAATATTTGAGTCATGAGTTTTAAAGATCATCTAAAAGAGTATAATATTGCATTATTGTATCACAGCTCCCTCCACCCAGAACACTACGACATAATAGTACTTTTGAGAGGAGGAATTGTACATTGTTAGACATAATATGATCGATGATGAGTCATGCAGATTTGTCTATTTTCTTTTGAGGATATGCTCCAGAGACAGCTGCTTTCACACTAAATCATGTGTCGCATCTTTCCCGGAAGTATTCCGTCTTCAGGCACCAGAGCTGAGATGATGAGCTCACTGAAAGGGCTCTCGCCACCTGCCTGCCGAGAAGGCACGTCTCGCGGCCTAGGCTGGCTGGCCCGATCCGCGAGACCATGCCTAGGGAAGAGCTCTCGCACAGCCGCCTCCCTCTCGCCAACCTCCGTCGGAACCTCCTTCCCGGAACGCTGGCCTAGGAAGAGCTCTCGCGCGGCTGCGTCCCTCTCGCCAACCTCCGTCGGGACCTCCTTCCCGGGGCGCTGCCCAGGAGCGTTCTCGCCCAAGAGAGGGACCGCCTCTACCGGAACCTGAGGCGTTGCCCACTCGCTCCTTGCCTAGAAGGCCAAGCTGATGGTCTGCAAGACCTCTCGCCTGAATGCCTCCACTATCTTCCTTGTCGCCTCCTCTCCCCGGGAGGGGGAACCTCCTGAACCAGCTCCTTCACTTTCACCTCCTGCCATGGGACTAAACTCAAGACTTTCTTGTATTGGCTACCTTCCACGCTCACCGCACCAGAACTGTTGAAGCCAAAACTTGACCTCAACGAGAGTTCGAAAATATGGGCGCATCCAACATCTACTTCTCCCAAGCTCCGACCCCTGACTGGTTATAAAGGACCAAGAACCGACCCAAAGCCTCGGCAGGGAGGTCTCACCTCTTACCCGGAAGATCTCTGAGATCTTCCCCTCCAAATCCAAAAGCTGCGCTTGGAGCTCCTCAAAAAGCACAGGAAACTCTCTTTAAAATATGAAAAACTTGCCTTTTGAGGAGTCAATGCGGGTCTATTTAAAGCCTTTGCTGACCTGAAGTTACTAAACTACCCCTGGATGGTCTGCCAATAGCCAAACTCCGCTTTTCTGAGGAGCTAAATGCAGATCTAGGGGCATCCAGGTAATTTTACCTGAGGGTAACTAGGTAATTTCACCCTGGGTCCCACCCGGCGAGAACCTCGATGTCGAGAACTCTCCCGCCCTCACCCGGCGGGAGCTACAAAGGTACTGACGAATTCTTCAGGCTGTGCCCGCTCCCGCTCTTCGCGAGGCGCGAGCCTTCTCGCCCGCCTCTGGGCGGGAGCAGGTCTCGGCTGAAGCACGCCCTTTCTTGACGAACGTTGAGCTCTGCTCGACGAGCTGCCTCCCTGAGCGCGAGCGTTCCCGCCTACTCCTATGCGGGAGCTCTTTTGCTCTAAAGCCCAAAGCTAGTCCAAAGCTAGCCCAAACCTCGCCCTTGGTGCATCTGGGTCTCACTCAGCGAATATGGGGTTGTACAAGTATCATATCTAAATATTGCTTTCTACATAACTTCTGATCTGCAGTTAATAATATTTCCTCTATAGCATGGCACTTGATGGTAAGCAATGAAAAGCTTGATTGCATGTAACTGTGTCTCATGGGCATGTTGTGCATTAAAAAGGATGTCTTGTTTTTGTCTTACTTTAATAGTTTAATTAAAAGGCATGTTCATGATTTTTATTGGTATTCGCCCCACATATAATTTGAAGATATAAAAATAATATGAAGTGAAACAAAGTGCGAATCGATCCATTCTAGCATGATTAAGTGTTAACCCACCTCCTGTTAACCCCGGAGGTGGGATCATGCATTACTTGCCACATGAATTAAAGAGAATTGATAGAATTGAATTCAAGATAACCCAAACACCTAGAGGGGGGGTGAATAGGTTCTTTTCTTTTTTCTTAAGGCAGAATAATATTTCAGATCTTAAAATAGAATCTAACTGTTCTACAGCTATCACAGCACAGAATCACAATCACACATACATTACAGATTGCACACAGGTTTATAGTGGTTCCCCAATGTCTGGTTACATCTACTTTCCCCCTTCACCTATCTAGCAATGTGCTAGATTCGGCCTAACTTCTTCCTTCTTCTCAGATCCACAGATCTTACAGCTCAAAACCCTGAAAGGTTCCTACAACTCAGAACCATATAAGATTCCTACAACTCAGAGCGAAACCACACTCCTACAGCTCGGGCTAACAGCCCTACCTCAGCCTTGACACAAGGCCTACAACTCAGAGAATAATTTCTCATACACTCAGGCTCAAAAGCCCTACCACTCAGAGATCTATATCTCCTACACTCAGCCTTTATAATATAGGCTTACAACTCAGATCTTTGAAAAGATCCTACAAAATTTGATAAGTGTTTTAGATGGACTCTTACCCTTGTTGAGAGAGAAGGGATAAAAGGTTTCTTGATCAGCTTCTTGATAAGACTGATGGCTGAAATCAACCTGTTCTTAGTTTTCTTCAAAACTTCTTGAATCTGAACTCAGTAGGGTTGATCTCCTTTGAAGTTGACTGCCTGGCAGCTTCCTTCTTAGATTTCAGAAATAGATCTGATTTCTTCTTAATAGATTAGTTCAAGATCTACTTCTTAAGATACTTGTAAATGTCTCCTACTTTACTTCAACAGCTGGAGATCTCTCTCAATCTCCAGAACTTCTGAAGTTTCTTCAGAATTCTTGCTTGAATTCTCCTTAGACAAATTCTGAGTAGATTGCCACTTCAGATTGTCTTCTTAGATCTTCTCACAAAAATCTTCTTCTGTGTGACGAGCTCTTTCTTGATCAATGATCAATACTTTAATAGTTGTTCGTGTTGTTGTTGTTCTCGTTGTTTTTGATTTGACAGAATCCATCTATATATAGACTTCATCCATGGTAACCGGCTGATCCGGTTTCTAACCAATTTCTGACAGGTCTGACAGCTTCAGCAAACTTGTTGGAATACACAGTTGTCAAGTCTCCAGTCAGTTCTTGAACATTTGCCTTTGTCAGCAAAGCGTCGAGACTGATTGTCATTATGTGTCGACACAAGTAGATTAAGTGTCGACACAAGTAGATTAAGTGTCGACACAAGTTTTGGTGATGTCGACACAGCTCCTTTGGTGTCGACACTGCTTCTTGACACTGCATCTGTAGAATGTGTCGACACTGCTTATTTGTGTCGACACAGACACTTCTTCACATCACAGCAATCAACATTGTTGAAACTCTGATGTGTGTCGACACAAGTCCTGTGTGTCGACACAGTTGATATAGACTAAGAATTCTGTGTGTCGACACTGCCTCCAGGTGTCGACACAGTTGATGTCGACTAATACTTCTGTGTGTCGACACTGCCTCCCGGTGTCGACACAGTCGATGTCGACTAATACTTCTGTGTGTCGACACTGCCTCCCGGTGTCGACACAGTTGATGTCGACTAATAAATTCTGTGTGTCGACACAGTTGCTTCTGGTGTCGACACAGGCTTTCTTAAGTGTCGACACATGGACTTAAAAACTTTTTCCTGCATATTAGCATATACTAAACATGCACATATAAACTCAAAATAACATCAAATACACCTTGATGTATATCATTGAACTAAGTGAGGCTTCTTCAAATCAGGTACACATTTTCCCATGTACCCAACAAGAATGTTAGTCCAGGCTCTGAAAGACCATCTCAAGCTAATAACCTAGCCATGAGACTAAAATTGAAAATAAAGTATATGCCAGGATATGGGAAATAGACTAGAAACTCAGACATACTACATAACACTATTTTAAGCGTCATCTGACAACATGTATGTTGACATATCATTTTTGTAGGCAACTTTTTTTTTACTTAAAAAATAAATTGTGACATTTTGGAAAATGTAGGCCAAATATCTGATTTTTCTGATATATCATCTGAAACAACTTTTGAATATATCGTCCGCTATTTTTATTCATGTTATACTAGAAAATTAGCAATATATGTTTAAATCACTTATATGTATTATGTATACTTAAATTAATTAAAATAATTATTTCTTTTTTCAATACATCATTCTTACAATCAATTTTACATAATTATTTCACACTATTTTTTGGAATGGGAACCTAGTTGAGAGATATGAGATATTAGTATTTAATATATATATAAGATATTTGTATTAACTACGTAATATTTGTATCCTAAATAGAACAACCCTATTTAGGAATTATTAGTGCACACGGATCAATGACGTGTCACCAAGTCATATTCCGATGTAATAGTATAAATCCCCCTATGTGGAAGAATAAGATCATCGAAGTTATTATTTCTCCTCCTTATTTCTACTTGGTATCAGAGGGAAACCCTAAAATCCCGTCTGTTCCTCTCTCCATCGTCCCGCTTGTTCTCAACTCCGCCGCTCCCGCATCCCGCTAACCCATCGCCCTCATCTCCGGCCACGTCCGGCACGTCTCGCACAGCCGTCGCCTCTCCCGTCAAGGATGGCGGGAGGCTCTGTCGCTGGCTGCTGAGAGGGGTGTCGTCGCCGCCCCTCTGTGACGCAGTCGGTCGATTCGACCTTCCAGGCGATCTTCCAAACACCGATTTCTACATGACAATGGTGCTTATGCACGGATAGGTATCCTTCCAGCGACCCTTCTGCACCGTTGGCCGCCGCCGGCTTCCAGTCCTGCCGATGTAAGCCGACCCAAGTCGCCCTTCAGGTGATCCAAGCGGTTCTTCGGCGCCGGGTTACTGTTCCAACATGGAGGCCTATTCCGTGACGTCATCGGATGTGATTCCGCCTCAAATGAGTGACCCTCCGCGGGCTCATGGCCACTCCGGATCTCTGAAGATCACCACGGTCCCATTGGACGACACAAACTACCTTGAATGGTCCCGGGCGGCGCAACATGTCATTCGTAACCATCAGTTGTTTGGTTACATTGATAGTACCCGTACGGAACCCCAAAAAACGGATCCCTCCTGGAAGAAATGGAATTCCGAAAACTCCTTGGTTGTTTCGTGGCTCCTACACTCTATGTCTCTGAAGGTCTATCGGAGTTACATGTTGATGGACTCTGCCTTTGACATCTAGACCCGCGCCCGTGAGACATACTCGCACGTGGGCAGCTCGACTCAGGTGTATGAACTCACTCACCGCATTTTGGAGCTGCGGCAAGGGTCTATGATTGTCTCATCTTTTTTTTCAGAGTTCGAGCGTCTATATCAGGAGCTGGACTATTTCTCGCACTTCACCCCTGCGTGCACTGCAGATGTTGTTCAGCTACAGTAGCGGGAAGATCGATTTCCCCTTCATGTCTTCTTGATGGGGCTGAATATGGAGTTTGACATGATGTGGACTCATATCCTTCACCGCTCTCCTCTCCCATCTTTACGAGAGGCCTTCAGCATGGTTCTAGGCGATGATGACCAACGGAAGTCCCTTACTGCAAGTCTTCACCATGGTGTTAATCTTCCTCCTGAACACTCTGTTTTGACTGGCGCTAGCCAAGGTCCGAATATCAGCCCCAGCAACTCTGGTCCGTCCTGTGATTATTGTGGCCGCAAAGGTTCATACCAGAGAGGTCTGTTACAAACTTCACCCTCACTTGCTCCTCGTGGTCGTAGTCATAGCCGAGGGTCAGGTCGTGGTGGTCATCGCCAGGGAAATCTCAGACATCATGATGTTGCTTACTCTACAGATGTTTATGACGAGATCTCTACTACTGCCCCCAGTCAGCTCACTGCTAAGGAGTTGGACGCTTTCCGCCGCCTACTGCACTCTCAGCCTGATCAACCAGTGGGTGCATCTGCTTCCATTGCCTCTATTGTCATGCCAAGTGCTCCTACTACTACAACCTCCTCCTCTGAGTGGGTAATTGATTCTGGTGTCACCCATCACATGACTGGTTCCTCCTCAGGTTTCCTCTCTTACACTCCCTTGTCTGGTAAGGACAAGGTTATTTCTGTTAATGGTCTGTTGTCCCCCATTGCTGGCAAAGGACAGATCTTATGTTCCTCTTTTATTTCTCTACCATCTGTCCTTCATGTTTCATCCTTTCCACGCAATTTGTTTTCCATTAGTGATATTACCCGCTCTCTCAATTGCTCGGTAACTTTTTTTCCTAATTCGTGTGTTTTTCAGGAACTGGGTACGAAGCGGAGCATTGGCAGTAGTAGGAACCGCGGTGGTCTGTATTACTTGGACATGCCTTCATCTACGACCCTCTCCTGTTCTGCTGTTACAGTTGAAGATGTTCGCCGCTGGCATCGTCGGCTTGGACACCCTTCTCCTATTTATCTTCTGAAACTTTTTCCTGTTTTTCCCCGTTTTTGAAACACTTTGTCTGTGATGAATGTGACAAGTTTAAACATGTGCGACATCATACATCACATTTGTCATCTCCATGTAGTACTCCTTTTGATATCATACACTGATGTTTGGGGATCATCCCCTGTTGTTTCTACCTTTGGTTTTTGGTGGTTTATCACCTTCATTGATTGTTTTTCCCGCACAACTTGGGTTTACTTGTTGAAAAAAAAAGTGAGGTCCTTGCATGTTTTCAGCTTTTTCACAAAATGATTCAGACTCAATTCAAGGGGGTCATCCAAGTCTTGCGTAGTGATAATGGAGGCGAATATGATGATCGAGGAGCATTTGGCTCATACCTTACTGATCATGGTATTATCCACCAGACCACGTGTGTCCACACTTCTACCCAAAACGGTGTCGTCGAACGTAAAAACTGGCACCTATTGGATGTTGCCCGCTGTCTTCTAGGCACTATGCATCTTCCCAAGCCCTATTGGGTTGATGTAGTTCTTACTGCTGCTCACCTTATCAATCGGTTTCCCTCACGTATCCTTGGCTACGCTACTCCTCTAGCACGGCTGTCTACCATGACTCTTGTCTATACTTCTCACCTTTCCCCTCGTGTCTTTTGTTGTATTTGCTTCGTCCATGTCCATTCGCCTCACCGAGACAAACTAGACCCACGGGCTCATCGGTGTGTGTTCCTCGGATACTCTTCCACTACTAAAGGATATCGGTGTTATCATCCTTCCTCCGGTCGTCTATACTTCACTATGGATGTTACTTTTCGGGAAGGCGAATCATATTTCATGGCATCGACTCATGTTGTTCGTCAGGGGGAGGGTCATGTGGATCTTCCTAGTCATGTGGATCTTCCCCTTCCAATCCCTCCGGTTCCACCTTCTTTACCACAGCCACTACTGCTCCCTCCACCACAACCATCTCTATCCCAGGAATAGGGACCTCCTATCCCTCTACCTACAGTTCCAATATCTCTGTTCCCCCACGTGTATCACCGGCGCTCTTCCCGTTTACAGGCTACCAAGGCTCCGCCTCTACCAGCGCCCGCATCAGCCGCAGATCCTGATGATGCGGACTTGTATATCCCACTTGCTCAGTTACGCAAGTCTGCATGTACTAATCATCCTATTTCTAATCACGTTGAGTACCAACCACCATCTCTCTCCTGGCCACCAGGCTTTTGTGGCTTCTCTTTCGGCTGTTTCTATTCCCAGGACATGGCAGGAAGCCTTGCGCATTCCAGTTTGGGCTCAGACTATGAAAGAGGAGATGGCTGCCTTGGATAAAAAACACACTTGGGATGTTTCTCCTCTTCCCCATGGCAAGAGAGATATTGGTTCAAGATGGGTGTTTTTCTTCAAGCAAAATCAAGAAGGGAAGGTCGAACGGTACAAAGCACGGCTAGTGGCTCAGGAGTACGCTCAGACTCGGGGCGTGGACTACCAGGAGACATTTGCTCCTGTGGCCAAGATGGACTCTATTCGGGTATTATTGTTCGTCGCAGTGATCATGAATTGGGAGGTCCTTCAATTGGATGTCAAGAACGTGTTCCTCCATGGTGACCTCGAGGAAGAGGTCTATATGACATTTCCTCTTGGGTTTAGTAAAGAGGATGCTAAAGGCATGGTCTGTCGATTACTGAGATCCTTATATGACTTGAAACAGTCCCCAAGAGCATAGTTCGGCAGATTCCTCAAGGCTATGCTTAAGTTTGGTTATAAGCAGGCGCAAGCAGATCGCACTATGTTCATTCGAAGACGAGATCAAGGTATTGTGGTTCTTATTGTTTATGTGGATGATATTGTCATCACCGGTAATGATACAGAAGAAATTGCAAATCTCAAGTCTCTCTTGGCTGCGGAATTTGAGGTAAAAGACTTGAGAAGGTTACGATGTTTTCTGGGGATAGAGGTGACAAGATCCAATCAGGGTATCTTCATATCTCAGCGAAAGTATGTCCTAGATCTGCTACAGGAGACAGGTATGCTTGGATGTGTTCCTGCGAACACCCCAATGGAAGAAAATCATGGTATCTGTGAAGATGGTGACAGTGACCGTGCTGATGTCACCCGCTATCAGAGATTAGTTGGAAAACTAATATATTTATCTCATACTCGTCCGGACATTACATATGTCGTGGGCATTTTGATCAGATACATGCATCCTCATGTTAGACACCAAGAGGCAGCTTATCGGGTGTTACGATACTTAAAGAAAGCTCCTGGTCATGGACTCCTGTTCACCAAGAATGACCACTTGAGGATAGAGGTCTTTACTGATGCTGATTGGGCAGGATGTCGTGATGATCGGAAGTCCACTACGGTTATTGTTCCTTTGTTGGAGGAAACCTGGTGACATGGCGCAGTAAAAAGCAAAATGTAGTGGCCAGATCGAGTGTCGAAGCAGAGTATCGTGCGATGTCACAAGGGATGTGTGAAGGTCTGTGGCTTCGTACTATTCTACATAACTTGGGGTTTATTGATAAATCCCCTTTCTCCCTATTCTGCGACAATAAGGCGGCTATCAGCATAGCCCACAACCCTATTCAACATGACAGGACAAAGCATGTCGAGGTGGATCGGCACTTTATCAAAGATCACTTGAATAAGAAAACAGTGGTCACTCCTTTCGTCCAATCAAAAGATCAACTAGCAGATGTGTTTACTAAAAGCTTGGGAAATGACATATTTACTGATGACATCAGAAAACTGGGCATGACCGACATCTTCCATCCGACTTGAGGGGGAGAGTTGAGAGATATGAGATATTAGTATTTAATATATATATAAGATATTTGTATTAACTACGTAATATTTGTATCATAAATAGAGCAACCCTATTTAGAAATTATTAGTGCACACGGATCAATGACGTGTCACCAAGTCGTATTCCTATGTAATAGTATAAATACCCCCCCTATGTGGAAGAATAAGATCATCGAAGTTATTATTTCTCCTCCTTATTTCTATTAACCCTAGCGCACCGGTTGAGGTGTTGTCGGATGACCTTGATGTCACGGGTTTGAGTCCTGGAATCAGCCTCTTGCAAAAATAAAGGGTAAGCTTTGCCACCATTTCACCCTTGTGGTTGGGACCCTTCCCGTCACTGTGCGGGGATGCTTTGTACACTGGGCTGCCCCGTTTCAAACTATTTTGTTATTGCATATTACAAAAGTTACGAAAAAGTTCAACACATTTATTATTTGATTTTTGTATGTTTTTAGCATAAAATTATTATGATTAGAAAAACTTATAATAATTCGATGATCGACTTTTAAATCTCTTTTATTTGTTATAAAATTTAGTGTTATCAAAACATAAGTATTGTAAAATATTAAATATATATTATAACGCACCAATTTGTACTTGTTGAGAATATTTTATTTTGGATAAACTGTGAATTTACTTTTTGATATATATGACTTATTATTCATCTACTTGCTTTATTTTTTTTACTTTTGGGGCATAATTATAATTAGTATACATAGAAATATTTTTTTTTTACTTTTTCATATTTTAAAATATTTCTAACATATCTCCGACTTCGATATCCGACATTCAAAAAGTCAATGTGATATGTGATACACACAAGGTGTATTTTGTCATGTAGTCTTTGTCATGTAGTAGGCCTCCATCTATATAAGGTGCTTCTTAGTGAGTTATGTTTATCTTTTGGAGTATTAGTCATTGGGCTCTCTTGGAGATTGGAGTGTTGAGAAGGACTCAACCTCCGGATGCTTTGCGGGAGTTATCTCCTGATTGTATCTTTATTTTATTTTAATGCAAATCATTATTCGCATTGTTCATCCTTGATACGACTACGACGTATCAATTGGTCCGACCTGCCACTCAATTAGGGTTTTGATGAAACCCTAATTTGGATATTACTCCCTCTACAAACAGCTTTCCCTCCCGATCAACAGGAATCATCACACAACTTCTGGCGATTTCCGCTTATTCCAACGACCGATTCCTGCTTCGATCGACTTCACTGTAACCGACCCCTCCTACAGTCCACGATTCCAGTGCCTTCAATCGACTTCTCTTCCTCGCCAGTCATGTTTGGCAGCACCTTAGTGGCCCGCTAGCACTCCTGCATCCTTCTAGCAGCAGCTCACAGTTGAAGATTCTAAGATAATTTAATAATTGATAATCAGGTCATTACAAGGCTTTATATAGAAGCTGAAAAGTAAATACAAGACGACTTGAAAAAAATACAAAATAGAGACTAATAGAGCTAAATTCAACTCTCATCACTCTCAGAGCCATCTACAGCAGCATTCTAGCAGCCCTCCAACGGCTCATGTAGCATTCCAACAACCCTTTTGCAACTCCTAAAGTAATATGACATCCCTTCGGCGAAGCCTGCAGCATTTTGGCAACCCTCAAGCCACCTGCCACTTTATGGCGGCTCTCCCCCTTTTTCCATCACGGCTCTCCTTCCAAACTCAGTATATACTCAATGCGATCGAATTGACATTGCCCTAAAGAATCTCCTCGTCATGCTGCTTGAGATTTGTCATCAGCTTCTTCCACATGCCCCCTTATAGTATTGGCCCGCCTCTCTGCTTCTCAACGAGCCTCCTCCCTCCAACAAAATGCCACCGCTCAGTGGGTCTTTGACATTGGAACCGCCACTTCCTCCTTTTCAAACACCCATATCGTTCTCCCGCTGCCAACCGCAGCACACACCCCAAAAATGCCCCTCATCCTTTGATTTTCACCAGCTGCCCTCTTATATGCTCACCTTTCGGCATATCCGCGACAGAGGCTCTATCTGGCATCTCGTCAGCCTTTCATAGGTCGCCACAAGCTTTTTCTGCTCCCCAACGCTTCTTGGAGATCCCTGCCCTCCTGTCAACTCTCTTATCTCCCGACTCCTCTCTTTCAACATCTCTCAATCCCACGGTTATTCGACCCTCACATCTGGTCACTCTCCTACATCGACAAGACTTCTCATTGGGTTTTCTTCCAAATCATCACTACCTACTCCCCATTGACCTAATGCTCGGTCCCACGATCATCTTCCAGGATTTGGATGTGTCTTCAGTGTCAGTCTTCATAGCATCCAGGCTCCAACCAAGGCCCTAGCCCAACTGGCCTGCACCTCGCTCAACCTTGAGGATGAGACATTTTGCTGGCACATCTTCACCTCTCAGACAGTCCCATGCCGAGTTCTCCGCCCGTATTGATCACCTGTACCACAGCTCCGCAGCAACCAGCTCGCCTCAACGTCTCCACACTTCTGATGTTTCACCTAATTCGCCCACCAGAGGATATGTCAGAGTCTCGTTGATGCGCCCATGGGTCCCTTTCCGGCTCGACCTTGAGGGCAAGGTCACTTTTCAAGACAGATGTATTGATACGCGCACGAGATGTATTTTTTCATATAATCTTTGTCATGTAGTGGACATCCATCTATATAAGGAGCTCTATAGGGGAGTCATGTTTTATCTTATGGAGTATTAGTCCTTAGGATCCCATAAAGAGTGGAGTGTCGAGGAGGACTTAGCCTCTGAATGCTTGGTGGGAGTTATCTACTGATTGTATCTTTATTTTCTTTTAATGCAAATCATTATCTGTGCGCTTCATCCTTGATACGACTACGATGTATCACATTATATCGACATCCGATATTTACAACCTTACTACATAACGGGCCCATATGAAAGGAAAGAAGAGTAAAGTTATTCTTAATCTTGCTAGAATAAATTAAAATATCAAAAATGAAAAGTAATTGTCTCATTAAACTTAATGATAAATTTCATTAGTTCTTTTATTGGCGCACTTAAACAAGAAGGGTGAATTACATCACTTAAACAAGAAGGGTGAATTACATCACTTAAACAAGAAGGGTGAATTACATTACTACTCTTTTAATGCACTTTACAATAATCTGTGTGTGGGTGTGAGACAAAACATGCATTTTGTTAGGTTCTATGCATCTTTTATGTACTTTGGCTACTATATCTTATGGTCATAAATGTCTTTGTTCCACCAGACGATATAAAAAAATCTATGAAGCGCAGATACTTTCCCGAAGGCAGCATACCCGTACCGGATACGTATCTGATACCGGTACGTCTGATACTCGACGAATACACCTATGTGGACGCACTTGGACTTAGCACATCATTCTGCACATTGTGATAAGTTTGTTTTTCTAGAGTAAACAAAAGTTGGCTCTATGCTAGGAAGCGTTGGTACGTCCAATTAAGTTGTGTATTTGTACCGAGTATGATTCTGGTACTGGTACGTTTCTGTTACAAGTACGTGTAGTGAACGTGTTGATACAAATAAAGTTATTAACAAAACAGTTAACTTGTCTCTAAACTAACTGGAGATTGAAGATGTTGATCTCCAACAATGAAGTTGATCTCTTATAATGAAGAAGAAGAAAAAAAAAAGACAGATGAGTAGACTTAAGTTTAATTTTATCTCTTTTGGTTAAACATGTAAGATGTTAAATTTTGTAATATTTATGAATGTTTAATGTTTGAAAACTTCATGTTTTGTTGCATTGATTTGTTGACTTAAATTTTATAATATTTATAAAGTTATGATTTATGTTTGATGTTTCGATGTTTTGAGAACTATTAATTGCACTTATGACATATATATATAGAAATAATTACCCAAACCTCCCCTGTAAACTAGCATAATTAGTGAGAGCACCCCTCTTATTTTCGAAATTACAAAAAACTTCTCTTAAGTTTTCATTTCATTACCAAAACCTCCTCTGGTCTTTTCATTTCATTGCATCCATGAAGAAAAATACCCTTTAGACACTGTTCACCGAGAGGGGTGGTGTTTTTGTGCATGGATGTTATGAAATTAAAACTTCAGGGGAGGTTTTTGTAATTGTTAAAATAGCTATTGTAAAGGGCCCATTATTGGACCCATTTTTATTGTTTTTTCTTCTCTCCTCCTTTAGTCTCACACCTTGTATAGGATTATCTTCTCTCTTCTTCCTCATATATATTTGTATTCTCTCCTTGTATTTAGACACACAAGCAATACATATAAGTTTGGAGCTTTCTCAACATGGTATCAGAGGGTGCGATTCGATACTGCCGGTTTCTCCTTTTCTAACCGCCCAGCCCGCCCTTCTCCCTGTCCGCAGATTGCTCTGCGGTTTCCCTTCTCCTAACCGTTTTTGTCCGCGGGTTTCTATCCGCACCGGTCTCCTGCGGCCTGGTTTTTCTTGTCCGCTATTCTCCTCTTCCCCCTCTCCTCTCCGTGGTTCCACCCTCCTCAGGCTTCTTATAGCCCTCTTCTGCTCTGCTCGTGGGTCCCACCTCTCTTGTCCGCTGCAAGCTCGCCTCTTTTTCCTCCCTTGCCGCTTGAGTTCTTCCCAACTCGCGGTCTCGTCTTCTGTCCGCTCGACCTTCTCTACTCGCAGACTTCTTCTTCCCGCTGCGGCCTTCTTCCTATCTCGCGGTCTTCTCCTACCCGCTGCACGCTTGTGTTCTCCTAACTGTTGTGGGCTTCCTCCTAATCGCTGCGGCCTCTCCCTCCTCTCGGCGCTTGAGTTCTACTCGCGGCCTTATCCTTCCGGCTGCGGCTTCTCCCTGTTTTTTGCGGATTGCTCTTATCCGTTGTATCTTCTTTTCTCTCTTGCCGCTCAAGTTCTCCTCGCGGCCTCTTGTGCTCTGATCGCTGTTGTGTTCACCCAGACCGTGCGAACTCTTCTCTTTCCGCATTTAGGTCGCGATCTGACTACTCGCTGGTGTCCGACTTGACCGTGCGGCCTGCTGCCTATCCGCATTTTGGTTGTGGTCTTCCTTAGTCTAACTCGCGGCGGTATCCTTGTCTTCTCGCCGGCGATTTATCTCCTTCTCGCCGCGGCCTTGCTCTCTTCTCGCGATGGCCTCCTTCCCTTCTCGCGGCGACCTCGGCGGTCTGCCTCTGCGGTCTGCCCTTATGGGCTCTTCCGGTAACTCCTCTGGCTCGACGGCCAGCCCGCCTGCTGACCGCCCGGCCTGTCCGACTGATCGCCTGGTTTCCACTACAGAAGTTCGTGACGAGCTGCGCATCACTACCATCTCTCTTTCAGGAAAGAAGAATTTCGTTCCTTGGGTACATTCGGTTAGACGGGTTCTTCAGGCCAAGGGCCTTCTCCCTCACCTGACTCAGGCTCCTCCCACCCCACCTACCGATGACTGGCTCCGCAATGATGGTCGAGTTCAGACCTGGATCTTGAATTCTTTAGATGGTGAGCCATATCAAATGGTTATATATCATGAGACTGCCAACAATATGTGGACTGAGCTACACTCCTTATATTCTGGACGGGACAGCCTCCAGCATCTCTATGACATCCTCACTGACCTCTTTGCTCTTGACACTGGAGGGGCTTCGGATATGACCTCATTTGTTGCTCGTGCGAAGACTCTTGCTGAAGCATGGATCCAGCATCAGCCATTCACCAATGATGCTGCTGCTCAGCGCGCTAAGAAGGAAGTCGCCTGTACTGCCATCATCATGGCCCGTCTTCCCCCTCACCTTCAGAGCATTCGTGCTCAGGTCCTGGCTTCCTCTACCACACCATCTTTTTCTGATGTGTGCTACATGATTCTCCGTGTTTCACCTCCTCCAGATACTACGGCTCCTTCTCCTCCGGCCCTCCTTCAGCAGGCACCTCTGCTTCTACCATTCCCTCCTCCTTCTACTCGGGGGGGGGGGGGGGGGGGGGGGGCGTTTGGGATCTCGCGGTCGTGGTGGCCGGGGTCGGCCGAAGTGTTCCTTCTGCGGGAAAGATGGTCATCTCGAGGCAACCTGTTACAAGAAAATTGGTTATCCTCCTCGTCCGACGGCTTTTGTTGCTACCGATGTCGGTCCTCCTGATCTTGAAACTGTCCGTCTTCAGCTCCAGCATCTCCAGGGCTTGCTCAACCCACCATTTGCCTCCATTGCCTCCGTCTCTAACACAGGTACTGTTTGTCTCTCCACCGGCTTGGGCTGGATTTTGGACTCTGGCGCTACTCATCACATTACTCCACGTCGGCCTGCCCAGTACCTGAATTCCCCTTATCCACAGTCTATTACTGTGACATTAGAGCCACTGTTCCCGTCTCCGGCTCGGCAGATCTTCCTCTCACCTCAACCATCTCCCTTCGCTCGGCTCTTCATGTCCCGAGTTCCCCGTTCAATTTACTTTCTGTGGGACGGCTTCCTAATGATCTGGATTGTTCTGTTATATTCACTTCCTCTTCTTTTGATATACAGGATCGGCGGACGCAGACTACCATTGGTAAAGGCCGGCTGCGGAATGGGCTCTACCTTCTCGACGACTCTCCCACCATCCTCTCTTCCGTCTCTTCAACTGATTGGCATCGTCGCCTTGGTCATGCTCCTCTGCCGGTCCTCTAGCGGGCTCTCCCGAATGTTTCTTTTACCCCCTTTCAGTGTAACTCATGTATCCTCGGCAAGCAGCCGCATTCCTCTTTTTCTTCACATTGTACTCGGAGCGCTGCTCCTTTTGATTTAGTGCATTCGGATGTTTGGGGACCATTTAAAATTACTAGTATTTCTGGTTTTCGGTATTTTACAACATTTATTGATGATCACTCTCGCACTAGCTGGCTTTACTTACTTCGTGATCGCTCTGAGCTTCCCCGTGTCTTTCGGGCATTTGTCCTCGAAACCCGTACGCAATTCCACACCACCATCAAAACACAACGCACTGACAAGGCTCGTGAGTACACTAGTCACGAATTTACTGCTTTATGTTCTGAGTTCGGGAATCTTCATCAAACTTCCTGCGCTTACACGCCGCAACAAAACGGTGTTGCCGAACGCAAGAATCGCCACTTACTCGATGTTGCTCGTTCCCTCATGCTTCAAATGCATGTCCCTAAACCATATTGGAACTTTGCGGTCTCGACCGCCTGTTTTCTCATTAACCGTCTCCCTTCCTCCATTCTCAACTATGCTACTCCGTTTAACATACTCTTTCCCTCCACTCCGGTCTTTCCTCTCCCACCCCGTGTCTTTGGCAGCCTCTGCTACGTCCACCTCTCAGAACCTTCCTTGGATAAATTGGATCCACGGGCGGCTAAGCATATCTTTGTTGGTTATTCACGCACCCAAAAGGGGTATGTGTGTTATTCTCCTGCTACACGCAAGATCTCCGTTTCTGCTGATGTCACCTTCCGCGAGGATCAACCATTCTTTCCTGCTCCCTTACCTGACCATCAGCCACACGCACCTCCTTCATCCATCTCACGCCCGGTCATTCCCGCCACTACTCCACCTCTGTCGGTTACCTCTGAACCGACTCTCGTTCCCTCCAAACCACCCGTTATCCGAGTCTACACTCGTCACTCTACCAATTCCGTTGCCCCTCTGTCGTCGGTCTCTACCAAGGATACTCCGCGTCCAGATGATCAGGTATCGCCTTCCACTGCTCATCCTCTGGCAAACTACATCTCTCTTCATCGCCTCTCTCCCCATCTACACACTTTGGCTACTTCTCTCTCTTCGGTTGCTATTCCTAATTCTGTGCAAGAGGCGCTTCAGCATCCAGGATGGCGAGCAGCCATGGAGGAAGAAATGTCTACTCTCTGGTCTAACCAGACATGGTATATCGTTCCCCTTCCCCCGGGTAAGAAACCAATTGGGTGTAAGTGGGTCTTTGTCATCAGACATGTTGTCGATGGGACAATTGACCGTCTAAAGGCCCGTCTTGTGGCTAGAGGTGGGCTAGACTATGAGGAAATGTTCTCTCCAGTAGCGAAGCTTAATAGTGTTAGCGTCCTCATCTCTGTTGAGGTCCATCGCCGCTGGCCTCTTTTTCAGCTGGATATCAAGAATGCTTTCTTGAATGGGGATCTTCAGGAAACTGTCTACATACAACAACCACCCGGGTTTGAGACCACGAGGGAGTCTCAGATCTGCCATCTTAAAAAGGCTCTATATGGTCTCAAACAATCTCCACGGGCATGGTTTGAAAAATTCAGCAAGGACCTCCGTGAGATTGGCTTTACTCGGAGCTCGGCCGACCTCTCGCTCTTTACTCGTCACCAACCAACAGGAACAGTTATCTTGTTAGTGTACGTCGACGATATTATCATTACTGGAGATGACTCTCAAGGGATACAGGCAGTCAAATTCCATCTAAACTCAGTCTTTCAGACAAAGGATTTGGGACCTCTTCGATATTTTTTGCGTCTTGAGATTGTCAGGAGGCCGGATGGGCTCACTCTCTCTCAACGGAAATATTGTCTTGACCTTCTTCATGATGCTGGTCAGTCAGGCTGCAAGCCAAGTGATACTCCTATGGATGTGAACCACAAACTGTGTGCCCAGGCATCTGACTCGGATCTTCTTCTCCAGAATCCTGAATATTATCGACGTCTTGTTGGAAAACTGATATATCTCACGGTTACTAGACCGGATATTTCTTTTGTTGTTGGTCTTGTCAGCAGATACATGCACTCTCCTCAAAAATCTCATCTTCAAGCGGTGGAACGAATTCTCAGGTACCTTAAAACCGCTCTTGGTCAAGGACTTGCCTACAGGACCTCCTCTTCTGCTCCAACATTGGTGGAATATTCAGATGCTGATTATGCTGGCTCTCTCGCTGACCGACGATCTACGAGTGACTTTTGCACTTACCTTGGAGGACATCTTGTTACTTGGCGAAGCAAGAAACAAGCGGTCGTTGCTCGATCTTCAGCCGAGGCAGAGTACCGGGCAATGGCATCGGTTATATCAGAATTGACATGGCTTGAGAGTCTTCTTACTGATCTGGGTGTAAAATTACCATCACCGGCTCTTCTCCTTTGTGACAGTCAAGCCGCCATACACATCGCCAAGAACCCGGTTTTTCACGAAAGAACGAAGCATATTGAGGTCGATTGTCACTTCATCCGGGAAAAGGTTCAAATGAAGAAGCTTGACCTAAATCATGTCCCAGGATCGGAACAAGTTGCGGATGTCCTCACGAAGGCTCTTTCCAAGGCACTCTTCTATCAATGCTTGTCCAAGCTTGGCGCATACGATTTGTACGCTCCAGCTTGCGGGGGAGTGTTAAAATAGCCCATGTAAAGGGCCCATTATTGGGCCCATTTTTATTGTTTTATCTTCTCTCCTCCTTTAGTCTCACACCTTGTATAGGATTATCTTCTCTCTTCTTCCTCCTATATATTTGTATTCTCTCCTTGTATTTAGACACACAAGCAATACATACAAGTTTGGAGCTTTCTCAACAGTAATGAAATGGAAACTTTAGGGAAAGTTTTTGTAATTTCAAAAAAAAGAGGGGTACTGTCAATAATTTAGCAAAGTTAGAGGGGAGGTCCCGGTAAATGGCCCTACATATATATATAGATTTGTTATAACGTATCATGTTGTACATGTATCTTTAGTTTTAAAATTTTTGTTGTACTGCGGTACCCGGTACCCGTACCGGTGCTTCCTAGAAAAAAAAATTGATCTCGATTTTACTTCAATAATGATGAGAACAAATTGTGATGGTCATAGTGTCCACACAATTAAATGGTTTCAAAGCGAGATTTGATTCAATAGACGGCATGAGTATGTAAGGATGCATAATGTGATGAGTGGGGTGTAAGTTATTGATGTTATCAAGATTCTAACTTGATTCATTAACCTTCGGCATTTTGAGGCAGGTACCTTCACATGCCTATACAAGTAAATGACGTTTTACCTGAGGAAGGTCAAGATGTGGAAGGTCAGTCATACCTGCCTTCGAATTTGCTTCTCGAGTTCAAGCCCAGATTCAGATTGACCAATACCTATAGCATTTTTTCGAATTAAAACCACCAACCTTCCCAGGAGGAATAACTCCGATAGAAAAAGGGTAAAGATGATAGAAAAGATACTTCGAGTAATGAGGTATCCTGATGAAAGGAAAGTAGACTAAGCAACATTCATACTGGAAAGAAAGAAGATGGTGGGATATTTTGATGGAAGGAAGATATGCTAGAAGAAAACTCTCTGACATCTTAAGGCTGCATTTTTGAGAAATTTAACAAGGTGGTTTGTACCTCACTCTGAGAAATAGTTATTATAGGAAAACATTTCTCAGATTAATACAAGACACACTCTGTGGCCTTCATTACCAATGATGAGGAATACTGTTCTTCCTGCAAGGATTAAGAGATAACATAAGAATGTTTCATGATCTCTCAAAGGATAAAGAAGTATAGTGATTTTGTAGGCACGGGCAGGTTAATAAAGATTGACAATGAAAAGGTAATATTCGGAGAATCAAAAGCAGGAATCATTGAATAAGAGTGGTAATCAAAAATGGTGAAAGCAGAAGGAATCACAAACCACATCAAACAATGAGAGTGTAAATCAATCAATGGAACTAAAAAAGTGTATCAAGTGCAGAAAGACACATACAGGAGAATGCTTGGTTAGCACATATAAATGTTACTGATGCCACCATCTTTGACATCACAAAAATATTTGTCTGAATTGGAAGGAGACTTCAGATAAGAATACAAAAGGTGCTCAGAAATTTTATCATATTAGTTCCTCCAGTGACAGGGATAAGCGGAATGACACATCTCAAAAAAGTCTCAGAGGTGTATTAATGCAAAACAAAAAAAGAGATTGCTTACACATCTAGACGGTTGAAAGAATAAAAAAGAAATTAATCTATACATGATTTGGAGTTGGCCGTTATGATTTTTGTTCTAAAAATATTGCGACATTACATGTATGAAGTGGGATGTGAAGTATTTGCCGATCATAAAAATTTAAAGTATTTTACACAAAAATAAATATATCTCCGGCATAGAAGATGGTTAGAGTTCATTAAGGATTATGAATTAGATATTTAGGCCTTGTTTGGCGCAGAGGTGGGGCGGCGCGCAATCTTGACCGTGGTTCACGCGGCGTGGATGAAATCCGCGCGGTTTAGTGGCGGGGTCGGCTCCACACCGCCCGGCCGCTACCCCGCCAAATGTTGGGCGGTGCCGTCCACGCGACCGGCGCGGATCCGCCCACCAAACAGGGCCTTAGTATCACCCAGGCTAAGCAAACATTATAGTCGATGCACTAAGCAGGAAAAATGCAGCTTTTGTATACTGCAAGGTAACTCTGCAGAAAGGAATACATAGGGATTTGGAACAATTAGACATTACTTTAATTCACTTAAATAGGGAAGCATAAGGTAAGATTAATCAGATGCAAATCTTCTGCACAATCAAAGACGATTATGCTCCATTTATCTCTGGACTATATATAGATAAATTGAAGACTGAACCGACAAAGACTTTACACTGGAAGATGGAACATTCTTTATTAATTGCAGAATATGTGCTCCAGATGCTCATAATCTCACGCCTGAAATATTGTATGAAGCTCATAATATTAATTATTCAATTCATACAGAAGAACGATAATGAAGAATGATTTCGGCTTATCGGTGTGACCGACCAATAAGGCCCAGAATAAAATGGTGTCGGCATGTTTTGAAAATACATTTTTATTAAGTATTTAAATTATTATTTTTAATTTCTAAAATTAACATCAAATACATTTAAGTTCAGAAATTATTATTTTGAGAATTAAAGTTTTGGGGAATACCAAATGAAGAATTCTCTTAATCAATTCCCTTTATTTCATTCACTACTCACTAGTGGTTTTCACTTCCTACAACTTTCAAACCTCCACTTTTTAATATTGGGGTTTTTTAAATCAAAGTCCTAAATCTTTTTTTATAATAACAGTCGGTCCTTTCCCATCGAAATAGTTGGCAGCCTTTGGAAACCCCCCTCGCTCTCATTAAGCCCTTATTAAAAATCCTTATCTCCTTTTTATAAAAGCAGTCGGCCCCCCATCAAAGACAACGGGGATATTAAAAATACTTATCTCCTTTTTATAAAAGCAGTCGGCCCCCCATCAAAGACAACGGGGATAAAAACGACATAGGATTATTTCCTTCACTGATTCGTTTCTCCAGCACGATGACATCGATTTCCCCCTTCGAGCCACTCACCGCCTCCACTCCCAGCTCCAGCGCCACCCCTGGAGGCCCTTCCAAAGACCGGAGACCACTCCTCTAGCCACTTCCAAGATGTTCGATGATGCCTCCACAGTGTTATGATGCTCCCGGCGACTCAGCCCGACCAGTCCAGGCTCACCGCTAACTTCTACGGTGACTGCCTTCGGCATCCTCTCTACTTCCCACCTCTGACTGAATCGTCTCCTCCCTGTGAGCCACCCATGCAGCCACTTTCAGTTTCAGGAGGGGTGGATGACTCGCTGCAAACTAATTGTTAAAGCAATCAAACGTGTTTGTGAATGTAAAAATAAACAAGCAGGTGCGTACAGGTAGAGCTTTTGTTTATTAACAAAACTAATTGTTGGTTATTGCATATAATATTTATATTGATTACGAAATATGTGTATTGATTACATCATATTTGTATCCTAAATAGATCGATTCCTATTTAGGAATTATGGGAGCACACGGATCAATGACGTGTCATATCGTTGTAATTGTATAAATACCCCTATGTGGATGAATAAACTCAAATTGACTTTTCTCCTCCAACATGGTATCAGAGCCTTAGGGCTAAAATACCTCTCCCGTGAGTTTTCTTTTTTCTCCCGCACGAACACCCCGCCGACCTCCGCCCGCAACTCCGCCGAACTTCGCTCGCCTCTCCCGACCCTCTGGCTCCGGCGGCCCCCAGCCCCACCTAGCCACGACCGATTCCCCCTCCCGCTCCTCCGCCGCACCCCGCACCCGCCTCCAGTCGCTGTACACGCCGCGCCTCCCGCGCCAGCGACTGTCGGGCTTCGGCCCTCTTCCAGCGGCCCTCGGCCACCGCCAGCACCTCCGGCCCCTGTCCTGCGTCGCCCCCTTGATACCGCACATGCGGTGCTCCTACTAATGTCCTTTCCGGTGCCTACACCATTTTTTTGGGCTCCTTCCTCTTTCTATGAGGCCGACCTAGTTTCTATCTAGGCCGCTCTTTGCTCTCCCGGGAGATCTTGATTTGTATTCTTGATGACCATGGTCGGGACCGATGGCTCCCCTACCGAATCTTCCACCACCAGTACACCCCCAACTACAGTGACGTCCAGCAGCTTCCCTCGCCTGGGACATGACCACAATACGTCTCAAATAACGACGATTCGTCTGGATGGCACCAACTATCTCCCGTGGTCTTGGGCTGTTACTCTTGCTTTGAAGAGCAGGAGGCTGTTTGGATATGTCATGGGCACTACACCCATACCTCGTTCAGATTCCCCAGATTGGGTGCAATGGGAATCGGAGAACTCCCTCGTCATGTCCTGGCTGACAAACTCCATGGTCGAATCCATCGCTCGCAACTATCTCTTTCTGGATACGGCTGCAGACATTTGGCGAAGGGAAGAAACTACCTACTCCTGTCGCGGCAATGCGGCCAGATCTTTCAGTTACGACGAAAGATCTTCCTTCTTCGCCAAGGAGATCGCCCTCCGTCTGCCTACTACCTCGAGTTCACCCAGCTATATCAGGAGTACGATCACTTCGACTCCATCACTTTGGTGTCACCTAAGGATGAGATCCTTGTTCGCGCACGGGAAGATCGCAACCGAGTTTTTGAGTTCCTTCATGGGGTACATAGGGATTTCGACCAAATCAGTGTGCAGATACTTGGCCGCTCACCCTTACCCTCTCTTCCAGAGGTTTTCAGTCTCGTTCAGCAGGAATTTGATCGGAGGCAAACTTGGACCCTGAGCCTCCTCCAGATGGTTCGGCCTTGGCGGCCTAGGTTGGGCTACGAGCGGCTCGTGACTCTCGACCGAAGTCAACTGACAAGGATCACCTACTCTGTGACTATTGCGGGAAGAACCGTCATACCCGGGAGACTTGCTTTCGGCTTCATGGGTTCCCTACACCCCGTGGTGGCTCTTCCTCTCGTGGCGGTCGCACTTCGGGTCGCTCTACCAAGCCTCGCTCCGCGCACTTGTCTGATGTTTTCGACGAGCCAAAGCTTCCGCCAACTCCGTCAGCCCCCACATTGACTCTGACGCCTGATGAGGTTCTTGCTTTCCGTCGCCTGATGCAGGGTCCATCACCAGAGCCACATGCCTCTTCGTCCTCATATGCCCATCAGGGGCCTACCGGTGCTCATGCTGCCTCCACCCGTCCCTCTACTCACTGGATCATTGATTCTGGAGCAACGGACCATATGACCGGCTCCTCCTCAGGTTTTGTGTCCTACCTTCCGTTGTCTGGTCGGGACAAAGTGAGCATCGCAGATGGTTCCCTCACTCCCATTGCCGGAAAGGGCTCCATCCCGTGCCCCTCCCTAACTCTTTCCTTTGTTCTCCATGTTCCAAACTTTACCCAAAATCTTCTTTCTATTAGTCATATATCAATTCTATGAACTGCTCAGTAACTTTCTTTCCTTCTTCATGCATTTTTCAGGACCTGAAGACGGGAACGGTGATTGGAATTGGTAGTATGGTGGACGGGCTCTATGTGTTCGATTCCTCCACCCAGATCTCTCCTCCCCGAGCTCTCCATGTGGATCAGACAGCTACTTTGGAGTCCTGGCACTGCAGGCTGGGACATCCGTCTATCCATTCTATGAAACGTTTATTTCCTAATTTCCCGTCTGTGTTAGTTGATAAATTTCGTTGTGATGCATGTGATCGTGGTAAAAATCATTGTACCTCTTTTAATCATATTTCTTCTCCAAGTACTGCTCCTTTCCATTTGATACATAGTGATGTTTGGGGTCCTTGCCGGGTTGCATCTATTTCAGGTTGTTTTTGGTTTGTAACTTTTATCGACTGTTTTTCGTGTACCACCTGGGTTTACCTTATGAAAGCAAAAAAATGAAGTCTTTTCCTTGTTCCAGCGATTCTACAACATGGTCTCTACACAGTTTTTGACCCCCATCAAGATTCTTCGCACCGATAATGGCCGTGAATTCATTGATTCCACTTTCGAGCAGTACCTCGCCGATCGGGGGATTATCCATCAGACATCCTGCGCCTACTCCCCTGCTCAAAATGGGGTGGCTGAGCGTAAGAACCGCCACCTATTGGAAGTTGCTCGGTGTCTCCTCCACATGCAACTCCCTAAATACTACTTGGGGGGATGTTGTACTCACCGCAGCTTACCTTATAAACCGTATGCCATCCAGTGTTCTCGGTTTTAAAACTCCCCTCACCACACTTGGGGTGCCACCTACCACTCTCCAACCACGTGTTTTTGGGTGTGTTTGTTTCGTCCATATCCAACACCGCCCGAAACTTGATGCTTGTGCGCACAAGTGCGTATTCATTGGCTACTCCCCTACTCAGAAGGGATATAAATGTTTTGACCAAGTCAACAAGAAGGTTTACGTTACCATGGACGTTATCTTCCGGGAATCTGAAAGCTACTATGGGTCCTCACTTCAGGGGGGTCTCTTCCCACAATGGAAGTGAGTACCTTACCTTACTCTGACACCCCTCTACATATTCCTCCGGTATATCATCCCTCTCAGTCTACACCTCCTACTCCTTGTGCCCCTCCTGTCAAGGTCCCTGTTACTAAACCTCTGCAGGTTTACTCTCGTCGACCCAAGGGATCGAACACGCGGCCCGCCATCTGGATATAAGACCGCCCACCTGACCCGTCGTCAGGATCCATCATCCCTACGGAAGGTACCTCCACTCGACATCCATTATCTCAGTTTGTTTCTTACTCATCCCTAACAGCTTCTCATGGAGCATTTGTTTCCTCTTTTTCCTCTGTCTCTATCCCCACTTCATGGCAGGATGCCCTTTCCGACGACAGGTGGAAGTTAGCAATGCTCGAAGAAATGAGTGCCCTGGAAAAAAACGGCACATGGGACCTGGTACAATTGCAACCAGGTAAAAAGGTTGTTGGATGCAAGTGGGTATTCACCGTCAAACAGAACCCTATAAATATCAGACTCATCAACGTTGTTCGCAGATCTTATTGGCAAGTTCGGCATTGCTGACATCACACGCCCAACTTGAGGGGGGTGTTGGTTATTGCATATAATATTTATATTGATTACGAAATATTTGTATTGACTACGTCATATTTGTATCATAAATAGATCGATTCCTATTTAGGAATTATGGGAGCACACGGATCAATGACGTATCATATCGTTGTAATTGTATAAATACCCCTATGTGGATGAATAAACTCAATTGACTTTTCTCCTCCAACACTAATCAACTATCTCAATAAACGAGCATTAATTGAGTCAATATGAACAAAGATTGAGTTGTTCATCATGTATATATTCCCCCTAAACTCCCTCAATGAACCCTATAGCAAAGATTTTTAAAAAGATGCCAATTCTTCAACTTGGACTTGACAATCAAAAATCAAAAGGAACGATTCTTGTAGAATACTCAAGAGAAAGTTTTAAGAAAATAATCAGAAGGAACAGCATCATTAACAAGATGTAAAGTTTAAAAAAATGAATAATCAGTGTAAACTGCACAGCTTCATTACCAAGAGAAGAGACATTTAATAATATCGCATGCTCACCCATGTCATGGAAAGGCTAGTACTAAATCACAAAACAACTCATTAAAAAATCTACCTTCTGATGCAGGACGGACGTCACACCACCTGCCACCCTGGAGTCCCACCAGGGGCTCACCATGACGTCGCACCATGGCGGCTTTATCAGGGCCGCGGCCCTTACACCCCAACCCATCCCCGGCCCCACAACAGGGTCAATAGGTTGTTGAGGCCGGGGCTCGATCCCACGACCTCCTAGATAAAGATCTTGCATGCCCTGATAAAGTCGGGGATGGGTTGGGGTGTAAGGGCGGCGGCCCTGATAAAACCGCCATGGCATGCGAGCTCTATATCAAGGAGGTCGGTGGATCAAGCCCCGGCCTCAACAACCTATCGGCCCTATTGTGGGGTCGGGGATGGGTTGGGGTGTACGGGTCGTGGCCCTGATAAAGCCTCCATGGTGCGACACCATGGTGGGCCCCCTGGTGGAACTCCAGGGTGTTAGGCGGGTGTGACGTCCGTCTTGCATCACATTCGAAAAATGAATTTACATGAATTTTCAAGTATCTACCCTGCAAAACCATACCTGGCTTTCACTTTGTTGAGTAAGAAGCAACTCTTTTAAATCAAGCATTATGTTCGGAACATCTTCAAAATTATTTCCACCCATATCCACTTCGCTCACAATAAAAATCTGATGACAAGTAACTTAGACAAGTAATCAAAACCAAGAAACTAAATGAGACAATGCGTTATAAAACATCAAAAACCAAACAAAGCATATAAAGGTAGTAGGAAACATACATCAGCCTCTACATTGAAGAACATGAAGTGCAGATTTTTATAACCTAAGAACCAATCTAAGCATAATTAGTTATAGGTGGAGGGGTTCACAATCCATATTACGTGCACAATGCTGCGCGAGATTTTTGATATGGAACCAAATTCTCAACACGCCTCACATATAGGATATGTAGCCTCTATTATTTTGACGCTTTTTAATTAGGTGACATGAGAGTGGGACATTGGACTAAATTGCTCTGATATCAGGTGATAATCTAAGCATCTAACCTAAAACCAAATTGCTTGTAGTTGGAGGATTCCAAATTCTACATTAAGTGCACAAGGCTGCATGAATTTCCAGATGAAGGACAAGATTCTCAATTAGAACATCTAGCAAACCCACGGTTATAAAATAAAAGTGTCAGAAACCACGGTGGGACCCTCGTCGGGTACATGAACCCAGATCAGTGGCCGACTGCAGTCGAATGGCGAGAACATCCCCAACCAAGTCTCATGGGCGCGTGTGGGACCCTCGTCGGGTACATGAACCCAGATCACGCGGAATAAATTCTCAGGTAGGTTGTTGAGGCCCGGGATCAAACCCGGGATCTCCTTTATCAAGCTCCTAAGCGGAGACTTGATACCCAACTGAGCTCCGACGAGGGTCCCACACGCGCCCAGGAGATTTAGTTGGGGATGTTCTCGCCATTCGACTACAGTCGGCCACGGATCTGGGTGCATGTACCCGACGAGAGTCCCACCATGATTTCTAACAAAAAGCATTCATATTATCAAAGGTTTTGAGAAAATAATAGGAAGTTCCATTTAACTCAATAATACTAGTACCCCCACAATAGATCTATGCTAAAAATAACTTCTCACTTAATAAATTTTGAAGCTGAAATCCATAAGGAAATCCCCACTGGATTTGGAGGAAACCTAGACACTATTCAAATTTGTAAACATAAGAAAGTTTTAGAAATCTCAAGATGTAGGATAGGGTGAAGGTCGTGAGGTGCATATGTCGTAGTAGAACTCTAATGAATGAATGTGCATGTAGTGGTGCAGGGAAGTCTATATGGATGTGCTGCACAGGCAGTAGACCAACATTTGCTTGCAATGATTCTACACTTATAGAAAGAATTTTCAGACAACATTTGCTTGCAATGATTCTACACTTATAGAAAGAATTTTCAGACACACACGATTACGATTATGTTTTAGGTTATATAAGCAGGTTCTAGCTAGAATTAAAGAGTGATTTAGGTAAATACGTGAAGAATGCTCCCTTCAAGTAGTGCAAGAAATTAGGAAAACGTTGATGAGTCTGATATTTATAGGGTTTTTCGGACTCATCTGGGCTGGTTTTCTCACTCGTGCACTGCATTTCAACCGGTTATCGGTTATATTTGCATCGTTCGGTCATTGACCACATTGTGCACTGTTTTGGCTCATGGGTGTGCAATTGTGCATTTTTTTGTTGGGGGTATGCACATGATGCTCCCCATGGCTCTTTTTGTTGTTGATTGCATTCTGGTGCTGGGAGCTTGTGCTTCAGTTTAGTTTTATTGCTATGCAGGTAATCGCGATGTCCAGGATTCATTTTCCAGTTTCTGTGTAAAACGCACGGTCGTGCGAATTTCGTCTCGCACGGTCTCATGGCAATCGTGCGTTATACACAGCAATTCTGGGGACTGTTGTGGCTACCAAGGCGTTTTGTTCGCGCACAGTTTCGGCCAAACCGTGCGAGAAGGAAACGCACGGTCTGCATATTTTTCCCAGTATTTCAGCTTTCTGTGGTTAATCGTGCGTTTCCTTCAAGCACGTGCGGAAGCGCCCGTGCGCGAGTAAAACGCACGGTTCCCCTATATCACCTAATTTTTCTGCGCTTTGTGTTTACCCGTGCGATTTCCTTCACGCACGGGCGAAAGCGCCCGTGCGCGAGTAAAATGGACGGGCCAACGCATCTTCATCTGGAAGCTTGGCCTGGAAGTTAATAACGCACGGTTAACACACGGTCGTGCGCCAAACCGTGCGTGCCTATTTTTCTGACCTGCTTCTATTTAAAGCGCAGATTTTCCTCCATTTGTAGACAGCTTCATCTTAAGCCATTCCAGCCGTCGTTTTAGGGCAAAGCTCCGCCCTTCCACCTCCGCCCTTCATCTTCCACCAAGGAGAGAAGCTTCGGCCATGCTCGTGAAGCCTATACCTTGTCGGTGCTTGCTCTCGGCCTTCTCGATCATCTTTTGAGCTCCATTTCATGGTTTGACGTTGTATCCATCAAGCAAAGGGAAGCTTGCAACTTTCTTCCGCATCGTGACACGAAGAAGACGAGTCTATTGGAAGGTAGTGACAGCCCTTCTCTACCCCGGATGTAGTTGAGGACCGAGCTTGGACGCGGATTGACAATCCGGCGATTCCTTCCGCGACTCCTCGACGAGCCTTCGGATTCGGTCGATCTCTTGACTTGTTTTTGTTGAATATGTGTGTTTAAATCTGTTTATATAGATGATGTGCAATTTAGTTGTAAACCTTATTAGTTTCATGTCTATGTGAGCTTGTATGGATTTACTGCTTTAGTTGCTTGAGTAGCGCCTATTTTTCCATCCACCACCGCAGCTTACTTTGCCGCTCTAGCAATTGCTAGAGGCGTGCGTAGCGAAGAGGTGTTCTCGACCCTCATTCCGCCGTTCTCACCACCTCATCTGCAAGCCTACTCGTCCATCCGCCCAGCGATTCGGTACATATGGGCCCGTGTAGTCTTCCATCCCGCCTGGAGAAGCATCGCATAGCGGCGTTGCATAGGAGTAGTTTATAATATTTTTCTACTGTTTCCGCAATCAACCAAAACCCTCTTTTTAGGTTAGACTTTTGGACTTCAATCTCAAGTCCTCCTAGTGAGATAACTCCCCCTTGCAGTGTTCCTTGAGAGATTCGATACTTGGGATGACCTCCCCATTTTATATTACTTATGTGAGCGGTACACTTGTCGTAAGCGCATCAAGTTTTTGGCGTCGTTGCCGGGGAACACAGTCATGTGAGTTTTTGGAGAGGGAAATAGGAGATAGAAGCCCTTTTCCATTTGTTCATATCATGTTTCTTTTTTGTTTTAGTTTTTAGAATTTGTTTCTTATTTTTCTTTATTCCTTCTCTAGTTTTAATTTTTCAGCAGCAGGCAATCCTTTCTTTTATCTGCTAGTGTGTAGTTAATTTTTGGTTAAAATATTTTTGTTGGTGATTTCTTTCTTGTTGCACAATGTTTTCGTATATGAATATCCGTTGCAGATGGTGCGGGGATTATAGGCATGGTAGTGATGAGTGCCCCACTGAAGATAGTGAGCATAATTCTCATGGTTCAGTGTATGGAGCACCGTCCTCTTATGGTACTTCATACACCACACCCAAGTATTATGGTCACTTCTCTTCTACGCCTTCACCTTTTTCTTATTCCTCTCCGGTCCCACCAGGACTGAGGAGTAATGGAAAACGGTGTTTGTGTTGTCGTAGCACAGAGCACGTGTTGAAAGATTGCGCAGAATTTCAGTGCCAGTTGGAGGAGAATGATGAACCAGTTATCCGATTCGTTCCATCCACCTCTCAATTGGCTGCGCCTTCTGATTCTGATGATATATTCGCAGTACCATCTTATCTATACGGGACTGTTGCGGATATACCCATCAGACTTTCTGCTGATCGGTGTGACGACATTGTGGTGTCGTCTCTCCCTGTGCATTCTTCCCCTCTTTTGGATTTACCCCCGGAGGAACCCGCACATATTTTCTCTGAGGTTGTTGTTCCTCCGCTTTCTTTGCAAGAATTATCTACTCCATTTTTTAGTGAGCCGGTTGATGATGTTATGTCAGATAGTGATTTTGAGCCTGAGGTTGCGCCAATGTGGGACGAAAACGTTATTCTCTCCAATGGAGAGTGTGACACCTTGGAACACGCTGACGCACCGAAGTGGGATGATGAGGAGATCCTTTCTGATGAGGAAGTTTCCACTTCCTTGTTGGATGAGGAGGTCCAAACCACCACCGAGGACCTCGAGCTCTCGGATTACCCTCGTCATGACTCATATGACACCGACGATGATCTATGTTTGGATCATGCTGGGAGTGAGACCGGGACCACTCCCCCTATTTTTGATTACTTTAGTTATTCATCTCTTTTATTTCTTGATCCCCTTTCTGTATCTGAGCATGTGCGGGTTGAGTCTTCGCATGTGCTTCAAGAGGAATTGGAGCTTTTAGCTCGAGTGATGGATGATAGCATCCTCTTTCGCGAGGAGGTTGATTCCTCCTCGGTTAAGGAAGCTCAATTCATTGCTTTCTCCTCCTACCGTCTCCCTGTTGATGATGTCTTGTTAGGCAAGGATTTATTTTGTGATAAGATGAGCGAGGACCAGCGCTCCTCTTCTTATTTCATATTTCCTCTACCTGTGTTGGGCAAGTATTATTATTTAGGTAGAGGGCTAACTGTTTTATCTCCGTATAGGTACCCGCTACCGCAACGGATAATGGAACAGTTACCTGTGCACTTTTCATTCCATAGGCTCATTAGTTAGAAATGTATATAATTTAATAAGTCATGTTGGGAGGACAATAACCCCAGTAGTTATCTTTCATTTCCTGCATTTTTTTATTTTCATGTATATCTTAGTTTTAGTATTACTTTGTATTTTGTCTATTTTTCTTTTGTTTTTGCGGAACTCACCCCTGCAGGTATTCTTGGCAACTTCGTATTGGCGGGGTTGTGATTTTTCGTTTGGCGGACCTACCTCTATTTTTCACGCGTCTTCTGGTATGCCCACTGACTGAGCATTGGGTAACCTCTTCTCTTGTCTCTATCTGATTTTAATTTCAATATCATATGTTGTGTAACTTAGTTTAAGTCTGGGAGAGAGCCAGTATTTGTTACCTTTTGCACGCACACATTTCATTTGCATACTATAATTTTTTATTGTTTTATTTTGATTAGTTCATTGCATCGCACACCACTGCACTCACATGACCGTGTGCTTAGCCGTTAGCGTGCTGCGAATTAAACTCGTTTCTTTTGTATGATTTGGGAAAATTATTGTGATGGTATAGGATTGTGAGACGGAGTAAAATGTTGACTTCTGATGTGCTCCTAGTCGAGTGCTCTCGTCTCGTGTAGAAATTTAAGTAGATTTAATTTTTTTGTATGCTTATAGTTTTATATTTTATAATTGCGTAAAAACTTTTTATTTTACTCAAAAATTGGTGAATCCAGTGTGAATCGAACGGTAGTGTAGGGATGTGTGTAGCAGTCACTAAACTCGTTTTGCTCGAGTCGGGAGGAAAGATCATCTTTCTCGGTGGCTAACAACTTGCCTCAAGCTACTCTCGAAACATTGGTGCATGGTTAGTCGAGCGTGAGCGTGATGTAGGCCATCGTTTTGGCCCGGTTGAGCTTTGTGTCGTTCCTAACGTCGTATCCTCGCTATCCCCGATGTGCCGACCCTTCTTTTGATTCAGCTCCACCATTATTTCACCAAAGCCTCATAGCTGATCCTAGTCGCACACCCAAGTCGAGCTTTAGTGTTTTAAGCTTTCATTTTTGGGTGTTGATGTGGTGATATTTCTTGTGAATATGTGGTTGTGCTCCAAAGTTTTTATTTGCTGAAATTGTTAAAATAAAAAGATGATTTGAAAAAATATATAACAATGAATTGTAAAAAAAAGTGAAAAGAAAAAGCATAATTGAAAATTCTATTTGAGATGAGTTTGTATTTGGAGTAGGCGGTGCACACACCCATATTTTAAAAATAAAGTCTGGGGGTGTGGTGTACCTCCATATATTTTGGTTAGTGGATAGATTCTTTTTTTATACTAGCTTATTTGGGTTAGGTGCGTAGCCTTCTTATTTATCTTTGTTTACCTCACCGAAACCCAAGCCACATCTCTTCAACTAAAGTCCTACGGATTCACGCTGGAGTCGAACTAGTACCGTGGAGCTATGTTGCACCGACACGGGACACGCGATACGACACGACACGACACGCGACTCGACAATTCTCAAAAAATACCATATTCCGACACGCTGGGACACGTATATTAAATATTCATTTTTTATAATTATGAAAATCCTAAAACATTTAACAAAAAATAAAAAAAAACAATTAACAAATATTTAAATAAATTAAGTCATGTTTAAATATTACTTATCAAATATTCAAATGCAAAACTTAACAAATGATCAAAAAAAAATAGAATATTAACACATTATCATCATATATCATTAGTAAAAATAATAGATTCACATGCAAACTTTTTCCCCACTTTCAATCTTCCTTTTTCTAGAGAAAATATCTACGTCACTAGTAGATCCACTTTCACTACTTGAAATGCTAGAAAGGGGTAAAGACACTTCCAAGACAAATTACCACCCGCCTCACCATGAGTAGCTAACTTAGGGACACGCGTGTCCGATTGAGCGGGACACGCGTGTCCGATTGAGCGGGACACGCGTGTCCGATTGAGCGGGACACGCGTGTCCGATTGAGCGGGACACGCGTGTCCGATTGAGCGGGACACGCGTGTCCGATTGAGCGGGACACGCGTATCCGATTGAGCGGGACACGTGTGTCCCGTGTGAGCCAGCGTGTCGGATTTCCGACTCGAGTGTCGGAGAGTGTCGGAGAGTGTCGGAGAATCGGACGAGTGTCGGACTCTCCGACACCGACACGCTGGGCATTTTGAAGTGTCGGTGCTTCATAGCCGTGGAGAGAGTGTGAACGGGCAAGCGTATGGTCCCCGACATTGATGAATTTCTTTGGAGGTGATCATGAGCCCCGGTCTTTGGCAAAGCTCACCTTAGTGGTCTGCCTACTTTCTTCCTACGCGTGACCGGAAGATTCACCGTGATTCCAATTTTGAGTAATAATAAAACTTTGATACGCATTTTGAAAAGTGTAAATTATTTTGCATACTTAGAAATTTCCTCTATTATATTTTTACGCGTGCGAGCATGCGACTTCGCATGGTACTCTGTATCTCAATTTCTATATTAGCTAAATATTTTTCGCTATCTGCATAGATTTGGTTTGCTCAGGACGCGCAAACAGGTAAGTCTGGGGGTGTGATAAGTCCGATATTTATAGGGTTTTTCGGACTCATCTGAGCTGATTTTGTCACTCGTGAACTGCATTTCAACCGGTTATCGGTTATATTTGCATCATTCGGTCATTGACCACATTGTGCACTGTTTTGGCTCATGGGTGTGCAATTGCGCATTCTTTTGTTGGGGGTATGTACATGGTGCTCCCCATAGCTCTTTCTGTTGTTGTTGATTGCATTCTGGTGCTGGGAGTTTGTGCTCAAGTTTGGTTTTATTGTTATGCAGGTAGTCGCGATGTCCAGGATTCATTTTCCAGTTTCTGTGTAAAACGCACAGTCGTGCGAATTTCGTCTCGCACGGTCTCATGGCAATCGAGCGTTATACACAATAATTCTGGGGACTGCTGTGGCAACCCGTGCGTTTTGTTCGCGCACGGTTTCGGCCAAACCGTGTGAGAAGGAAACGCACGGTCTGCATATTTTTCCCAGTATTTCAGCTTTCTGTGGTTAATCGTGTGTTTCCTTCACGCACGGGCGGGGGGGCGCGCGAGTAAAACCCACGGTTCCCATGTATCACCTAGTTTTCCTGCGCTCTGTGTGTACCCGTGCGATTTCCTTCACGCACGGGCGGAAGCGCCCGTGCGCGAAAAAAACGCACGGGTCAACGCATCTTCATCCGCAAGCTTGGCCTGGAAGTTAATAACGCACAGTCGTGCGTCAAACCGTGTGTGCCTATTTTTCTGACCCGCTTCTATTTAAAGCGCAGATCTTCCTCCATTTGTAGACAGCTTCATCTTGAGTCATTCCAGCCGCCGTTTTAGGGCAAAGCTCCGCCCTTCCACCTCCGCCCTTCATCTTCCACCAAGGAGAGAAGCTCCGGTCATACTCGTGAAGCCTATACCTTGTTGGTGCTTGCTCTCGGCCTTCTCCATCATCTTTTGAGCTCCATTTCATGGTTTGACGTTGTATCCATCAAGCAAAGGGAATCTTGCAACTTTCTTCCGCATCGTGACACGAAGAAGACGGGTCTATTGGAAGGTAGTGACAGCCCTTCTCTACCCCGGACGTAGTTGAGTACCGAGATTGGACGCGGATTGACAACCCGGCGATTCCTTCCGCGACTCCTCGACGAGCCTTTGGATTCGGTCGATCTCTTGACTTGTTCTTGCTTTCTTGGTTAATATGTGTGTTTAAATCTGTTTATGTAGATGATGTGCACTTTAGTTGTAAACCTTATTAGTTTCATGTCTATGTGAGCTTGTATGGATTTACTGCTTTAGTTGCTTGAGTAGCGCCTATTTTTCCATCCACCACCGCAGCTTACTTTGCCGCTCTAGCAATTGCTAAAGGCGTGCGTAGCGAAGAGGTGCTCTCGACCCTCATTTCGTCGTTCTCACCACCTCATTCGCAAGCCTACACGTCCATCCGTCTAGCGATTCGGTGCATAACGGCCCGTATAGTCTTTCATCCCGCCTGGCGAAGCATCGCATAGCGGCGTTGCATAGGAGTGGTTTATAATATTTTTCTACTGTTTCCGCAATCAACCAAAACCACCTTTTTAGGTTAGACTTTTGGACTTCAATCTCAAGTCCTCCTAGTTAGATAACTCCCTCTTACGGTGTTCTTTGAGAGATTCGATACTTGGGATAACCTCCCCATTTTATATTACTTATGCGAGCGGTACACTTGTCGTAAGCGCATCAAATGTGTACATAATTTAATTTTGAATAATAGTGTTTTTCAACAAAATACTCAATACCAAATAAAGGAACATCCAAATAAAAACTTACGTAAGTACTCAAAGACCAAATGAAGGATCTGACTTCTATTTCACACCATGGACAGCGGTTTTGAGGCCGATTGATGGGGATCCATCAAATCATGCACCTTGAGGGGTTCGCCGCAAGGCGGGACCCACGTTCATTTATTCGCGCAGGAAGGCTTGATCGAATCGCCGATCCGACTCTGCGGTTGCATCCGGCACGTCGCCGCGAGTCAAAGACATATATTAATTTATTTCTTTTGGTTTTGTTTTCATGTATTTTGTGGCCGACCCCACCGACCAATCATAGTCGTTGATGAGGATGTCCTACTTGTTCTTTTCTTATTGTTGGAAAAGCCCATGTAAATAGGCCCGTTTATTTGTATTTCTTCATTTCTCCTCTTTAGTTTCACATCTTGTATATGACTCTCTTCTCTCTTTCTCCCTCATATAAATGTGTATTCATGCATTGCATTTCATTATTGAGATAGTATATACAAGGTTGAGTTTGTCTCTACATGGTATATGAGGAAGACGGTCCGGCCTGTCTTTTTTGAAACCGCCTGTTCTTCCGGCTTACCGGGCGGCTTCCCCTCTCCTGCTTAGCCACAGTGTCATGCGGTCTGCTTCTTTCTAGTCGCAGTCTCTGTTACCACGGCTTCCCATGCGGACAAGATCATTCTAACCACTACTTCTGCTCTGTCTCTCCCGTGGCTTCCGCCTCTTCGCCTCCTCCTTCCCTTTATACCCTTCTCACGGGTGGGGACCTCCCTTGTTTTTCCTCTGCCCGCGCGGTCTCCTTATCTATCCGCGCGGTCTCCCTCTCACTTCTCACCACAGCACTACCCGTTTTCCTTCTTCCCGCTCGTCGCGACTTGTCTAAAGTCGTCACGCCTTGACTTTGTCGTCGCGGTCTCTCTTCTCGCCGCGTGTTGCGCATCTTACTCGATGCGGTCTTCTAGTCTACCCGTCGAGATCTTCCTTCTCGCTGCTCTGCTCTTTGCTCTCTGCTCGCTGCGGCTTGCCTTGTCACCGCGGCTTCTCTTCTCGCCGCGCTTTGCCTCTCTTGTCGTTGTGGCTTCTCCTCTTCTCGGCAAGCTCCGCATCTAGGTCGCGGCATCTCTCCTTGTCGTTGGTGTACTCACCTTGACCGTGCGTACTTCTCATCTGACCTCTTCACCGCCTAGTCGCTGCGACCTGTCTTGTCGATAGCGATTTCTCCTCTCTGTTGCGGGCTTCGCATACTGGTCGTGGCATCCTCCTTGCTGCTGGTGTTTTATCACCCTGACCGTGCGGCTTCTACCAACTATCCGCTCCGCATTCTGGTCGAGGCGGCCTCTTGACCTTGTCGTTGGTGGATTGTAACCCAGACCGTGCGGTCACCTGTCTGGTCCTTGTTCTTCCTGTCCACTGGCCTAGCCTCCTGCTCGCCTAGCCATGGCGACCTCTCCAGAGTCAACCGGACAGACTGCTTCTTCCTCTGCAGACCGCCCGGCCTCTGCCCCTGAACTCCGTGATGAGTTGTGAATTACTACCATTTCGCTAGCCGGGAAGAACTTCGTAGAGTGGGTACACTCTGTTCGCCGCGTACTACAGTCCAAAGGTTTTCTCCATCACTTGACCCAAGCGCCTCCGGCTGCTCCTACTGACGATTGGTTGTGCAACGATGGTCGGGTTCAGACATGCCTCCTCAACTCCCTTGATACTGAACCCTACCTCATGGCCATGTATCACGAAACGGTCAAGGCAATGTGGGATGAGCTCCAGTTTCTATATTCCGGAAAAGATAGTCTCCAGCATCTTTATGACATTATTACTGATCTTCAGTCCCTTGATGTTGGCGGGGCCACCGACCTTACCTCTTTTGTTCCTCGGGCCAAGACTTTAGTTGAAGCATGGATCCAACATCAACCTCCTACGTTGGATCTCGCTGCACAACGGGCTCAGAAAGATGTTGTTGGTCTGGCCATGATGATGGCTCGTGTCCCACCTCATCTTCACAGCGTTCGGGCCCAGGTCCTCTCCTCGGTTGCTACTCCCTCACTATCAGATGTGTGTTCTATGCTGCTCAAGGTCTCACCGCCTCCTGATAGTTTTGCTCCTCCGTCCCCGACCCTCCTGCAGCAGACATATGCACCCCTACTGCCTTTCCCCCCTCCCCCCTCCTTCTCGCGGGGGGCGTTCTGGCTCTCGGGGCCGCGGACGGGGAGGTTGGCCTCGCCCAAAGTGTTCCTTCTGCGGTAAGGACGGTCACCTTGAGGCCACATGCTATCGCAAGCATGGGCTTCCTCGTCCACAGGCCACTGTTGCTGCTACCTACTCCTCCTCTCGTACTGACCTTGAAGAGATCCGCCTTCAGATCCAACAACTCCATGGTCTGCTCAGTCGCCCACCTGCCTCCGTTGCCTCTGGTATCTCCATCTCCCAAGAAGGTATCGCTTGTCTCTCAACTAGTCCGCGTTGGATAGTGAACTCAGGTGCCACCCATCACATCACCTCCCTGAGACCACATCAATATCGGGATTCTCCTCATCCTAAGTGTATCACAGTGGCCAATGGGGACATTGTTCCTGTCTCTGGCTCGGCTGACATCCCTCTCACTTCTTCTCTCTCTCTACGCTCGGTCCTTCATGTCCCGGGCTCCCCGTTTAATTTGTTTTTTGTTGGTCGTCTGACTAATGATTTGAATTGCTTTATAACATTCACCTCTTCTTCTTTTCTGATACAAGATCACAGGACGCGGACTATCATTGGTAAGGGCGACTGCAGAACGGGCTCTACCTCCTTGATGACTCTCCAAATATCCTCTCTTCAGTCTCATCTGTCGATTGGCATCGGCGTCATGGTCATGCCCCTTCACCAGTCCTCCAGAAGGCTCTCCCAGATGTATCTTTACCTTCTTTTCAATGTGAATCATGTGTGTTAGGCAAGCAGTCCCGTTCATCTTTTTCATCTTATTGTACTCGGAGCACTGCTCATTTTATTTTAGTACACTCCGATATTTGGGGTCCGTACAAAGTTACTAGTATTTCTGGTTATCGTTATTTTCTAACGTTTATTGATGATTATTCGCGAATGATATGGCTATACCTACTTCGTGATCGCTCCGAGCTTCCTCGTGTTTTTCGAGCTTTCCTTCTTGAGACCCACGCGCAATTCTCCACGAACATGAAAACTCTCCGCACGGATAATGCTCGTGAATACACTAACCACGAATTTGCGACTCTTTGCCCTAACTTTTGGGTTATTCACCAAACTTCATATGCCTATACCCCCCAACATCAGAGTCATTGAGTGGAAGAATCGACATCTTCTCGATGTGGCCCGCTCCATCATGCTTCAAATGCACGTTCCCAAAACTTATTGGAACTTTGCTCTTTCGACGGCTTGTTATCTGATTAACTGTCTTCCTTCCCCCATCCTCCACAATATCACTCCATTCAGCCTCATGTTCCCGTCTACTCCGGCATTCTCTCTCGCACCCCGCGTCTTTGGGTGCACTTGCTACGTTCAAACCATTGGTCCATCTTTGGACAAATTGGATCCCCGGGCAACCAAACACATCTTTGTTGGCTACTCACGGACACAGAAAGGCTATGTATCCTACTCACCGGCTACCCGAAAGGTGACAGTTTTTGTTGACATTACCTTTCGGGAGGATCTTCCTTTCTTCTCTACTTCAGATCCTACACCTCCACCACCAAATGTCTTACGTCTTGTCATTCCCGTTACCACTTCACCACCAAGACCTCCAGCCCAGGCCCCCCCTGTTATCAAGCCTCATGTTATTCGTGTCTACACTCGTCGTCATCCTGCCTCCAGTGCCTCACAGCAGTCTGCCTCGCCCTCTGATGCTCCAAGTCCCGTTGATCCGGCACCGTAATCTACAGCTCATCTCATGGCGAATTATGTATCCTTACATCGTCTATCTCCACAACTTCAAACTTTTGTCACTTCATTATCCTCGATTTCTATACTTAACTCTGTGCAGGAGACTCTCCAACATCCTGGCTGGCGGGAGGCCATTGAAGAAGAAATAACGGCTCTCTGGGCTAACCACACATGGACCTTGGAACCATTACCTATCGGTCAGACACTTGTTGGGTGTAAATGGGTCTTTGTGATCAAGCATGCCCCTGATGGGACGATTGACCGTCTGAAGGCCCGTCTGGTGGCTCGTGGCTTCACCCAACAGCAAGGCCTCGATTATGAGGAAACCTTCTCTCCTGTGGCCAAGTTGAACACCGTTCGCGTTCTTCTCTCGGTGGTTGTGCATCGCCAATGGACATTACACCAACTGGACATCAAAAATGCTTTTCTCAACGGTGACCTCCAGGAAACGGTTTTCATGCAGCAACCACCCGGGTTTGAGACCACGGGGGAGTCCCGAGTTTGTCATCTTAAGAAGTCCATCTATGGTCACAAGCAATCTCCTCGGACATGGTTTGACAAGTTCAGTAAGGCAGTCCGGCAAGTCGGCTTTACTCAGAGTTCAGCTGACTTCTCACTGTTCACACGTCATCAGGCAACGGGAACTGTTCTTCTGTTGGTTTATGTTGATGATATCTTAATCACTGGGGACGATTCAAAGGACATCCAAGCAGTCAAACAACACCTCAGATCCGTCTTTCAAACCAAGGATCTGGGACATCTTCGTTACTTCCTTGGTCTTGAGGTCGCAAGACGACCGGATGGACTTGTCATCACCAAAAGGAAGTACTACCTGGATCTCCTTCAAGATGCTGGCTACTCGGGATGCAAGCCTACTACTACTTCAATGGATGCAAATCATAAGTTGTGTGTACATTCTTCTGATACAGACCTTCCTCTTCAAAATCTGAAATACTATCGACGACTGGTTGAAAAATTGATCTATCTAACGGTCACAAGACCGGATATTTCCTTCGATGTTGGGGTGGTCAGCAGGTTTATGCATGCTCCGCGAACATCTCACTTTCAAGCAGTTGAGCGCATCCTTAGATACCTTAAAACAGCCCCGGGTCAAGGATTGGTATACAAAACCTCATCCTCTACTCCAACATTGGTTACGTACTCTGATGCAGACTATGTCGGTTCCTTGGATGATCGTCGGTCAACCAGTGGTTTTTGTACCTATTTTGGAGGTCATCTTGTTGCCTGGCGGAGTAAGAAACAAGCAGTGGTTGCTCGATCATCAGCTGAAGTAGAATACCGATCGATGACGTTAGTTGTCTCTGAGCTTACCTGGCTTGAAAGTCTCCTGGCCGATCTAAGGGTAAAACTTCCCTCACCTGTCATCATGTTATGCTACATCCAAGCGGCTATACATATTGCGAAGAATTCAGTCTTTCATGAAAGAACGAAACATATTGAAGTAGACTGTCACTTTATCCGGGAGAAAGTCCAAATGAAGAAGATAGAATTGAAGCATGTTCCTGGTACTGAACAAGTGGCTGATATCCTCACAAAGTCTCTACCTAGCACCCTATTCTACCAGTGTCTGTCCAAGCTTGGTGCATACGACTTGTACGCTAAAGCTTACGGGGGAGTGTTGGAAAAGCCCATGTAAATAGGCTCATTTATTTGTATTTCTTCTTTTCTCCTCTTTAGTCTCACATCTTGTATAGGACTCTCTTCTCTCATTCTCCCTCCTATAAATGTGTATTCATACATTATATTTCATTATTGAGATAGTATATACAAGGTTGAGTTTGTCTCTACACTTATAAATAGATGTGTAGGGGCTGAAATGAGGCCATTGTAGAATTTGGAGAACTTCATTCCCGGATTCCAGCGATCTCTCCCCGATGCCGACGTCGTGGAACCCTAGGTGACGACTCCTGGGTGCTCAAACTCCTCCCCAAGGTACTACCCATCTATTATGAGCCGGATCAGCTGGTGATGAGGGCAAGCGTTAAGTGCCTCTTATCAAGGAGGTAAAGGGTTCGAGACCCGACCTCAACACCCCGCCGCACCAAGAACACGTGCGGAGAAAGGTTGGGTGTGCAGGGCCGCGGCCCATGTTGTGGGCTCGACCGGCGGGATTAGGCCCGTGAATGAGCGGCCCATAACGGGTTCGATTGGTGATGAGGGCAAGCGTTAAGTGCCTCTTATCAAGGAGGTAAAGGGTTCGAGACCCGGCCTCAACACCCCGCCGCACCGAGAACACCCGCAGATCAGTTGGTGATGTGAGCTAGCGTTAAGTGCTTACATCAAGGAGGTAAAGGGTTCGAGACCCGGCCTCAACACCCCGCCGCACCGAGAACACTTGCGGAGAAGGGTTGGGTGTGCAGGGCCGCGGCCCATGTTGTGGGCTCGACCGGCGGGATTAGGCCCGTGAATGAGCGGTCCATAACATCAAAATGCACACCCAACCCTTCTCCGCAAGTGTTCTCGGTGCGGCGGGGTGTTGAGGCCGGGTCTCGAACCCTTTACCTCCTTGATGTAAGCTCTTAACGCTAGCTCACATCACCAACTGATCCGCGGCCCGTGAATGAGCCGGTCCATAACATCAAAATGCACATTTTGATGTTATGAACCGGCTCATTCACGGGCCTAATCCCGCCGGTCGAACCCAGAACATGGGTCGCGGCCCTGCACACCCAACCCTTCTCCGCACGTGTTCTCGGTGCTGCAGGGTGTTGAGGTCGGCTCTCAAACCCTTTACCTCCGTGATAAGGGTTGGGTATGCTGGGCCGCGACACCGAGAACACCTCGCCGCACCGAGAACACGTGCGGAGAAGGGTTGGGTGTGCTGGGCCGCGGCCCATATTGTGGGCTCGACCGACGGGATTAGGCCCGTGAATGAGTCGGTTCATAACATCAAATGAGTATTTTGATGTTATGGACCGGCTCATTCACGGGCCTAATCCCGCCGGTCGAGCCCACAACATGGGTCGCGGCCCTGCACACCCATACCTTGTCCGCACGTGTTCTCGGTGCGGCGGGGTGTTGAGACCGGGTCTCGAACTCTTTACCTCCTTGATGTAAGCTCTTAACGCTAGCTCACATCACCAACTAATCCGCGGCTCAGTTGGTGATGTGAGCTAGCGTTAAGAGCTTACATCAAGGAAGTAAAAGGTTCGAGACCCGGCCTCAACACCCTGCCGCACCGAGAACACGTGCGGAGAAGGGTTGGGTGTGCTGGATCGCGGCCCATGTTGTGGGCTCGACCGGCGGGATTAGGCCCGTGAATGAGCCGGTCCATAACACCATCCTTAGCAACCTTTCTCCGCCCCTAAAACCTCCAGCCGCAACCCCATCCCCCCCTCCAATCAATCGTCGACCACTGTGCAAGCCCGCTGCCTGCATCAGGCTGCCCTACCGTTTCCCCCACCTGGCCAGCCACCGGCCCTCCCCTCTCACCCGGCCGCCAACCCCTTCACCAGTCGCCACCACCGCCCCTTTCCCCTCCACCTGAGCCACCGCCGACCACCCTTGTTTCCCCCTACTGTCGGCCCTCATACCAAGCCGTTAGTTTGTCCTCCCTCCTTCCACCGCGTGGATCCACTCTCATTTAGCCCTAATTCCTTGGGTCAATTTAGATCTTGAGATTTCAGCCTCGATCTGTTATTCCCACCGTCCTTTCATCATCCCTCGCCCGGATCCAATCCCAAAATATCGGATCTACCCATCCCCGGCCCGGATCTACTCGTACGTGGTCGGATCTACCCTTTTCTCACATGATCTCATCACTTACCGCTAAGGACAGCTACCGCTTTCATTTTCATGCCGCCGGTTCCACCTCCGATCGCCGATCTACACCCTAAACCCAGATCCTAATTCTTAAGTGCATCGGTTCAGCCCGCTACTTTGTGAGTTTTTTTTGTGGTATTGGCTTATTTGATTTGACATTTTCATTTGTGAATAAATGTATGTGTTGTGATTCTTGCTCGTAGAAATTGTTTCGGTAACGCTAATAATTTGCAGGTGGAGTTATTCGCCGCGCGCTTTGCTCTTTAATTAACTATTTTCAATTTCAAATATTTGCGTGGAGTTAGAATTCTCATTGCTCAAATTTATTTATCGAGATATCGATTATTACAATGCATTTAGGTTCAGGTTAGTGTGTCACTCTTGCACTACCACCTAGCGTTGTAGGTTTTGTGCACCCGTAGCCTATCCCTACATCATTTTGGTATCAGAGGCAAAGTTAGGTCATTTGCATGCTTCGTAGTGGTTGGACCTTTAAAGGAAGCATGGTAGAGCCGCAAGTCACCGACGACCGAACGGCGAGCTCGAATTCGGGCGCCGCTTTTGCTGAGTTTCAACACCTTATCCTAGGTCGTTTTGACGTTTTAGGTGCCCAGTTCAACAACGTGCGTCATGATATTGCCGAAATGAATCTTCGTTTAGACCACTTAGAGAATGTCAGGAACACTCCAACACAATGTGACGAGTCACTTGAGGATGACTGATGCAACCTGCATCGCCTCATTTTTATTATTTTTATCGCACATGTCGTTTATTATTGTAGCGCACGCTTTCGCGCATTTTCTATTGCAGTTGTATCGCACACGCTATTAGCGCATTTTGATGTAATTTGGTATCACGCATATTGTTTGCGCAAGTTTATTTTGGCGCGTTGGTGTGACCGGCCAACGTGTCCTTAAATGCATAGGTCCGTTATTTGGGCGATAGATTAGTTTAGGGCAAGCTCGAAATTTATTAAATATCATTTTATATATTTCTTAAAACTTTGATTAGTTTAAAATGAGCCTCAAAGTGAATTCCTAAGGTCACCTATAACCTAAGCCCATTTACCAGACCCCTCACTTGAAACCCTAACTCCCCCTTATAAAAGCAATCCTCCTTCCCCCATTGAACCCGGCATGGACAAATCGAAACTGAATCGGGATTATTTTCCTGGCTCGGTTTCCTCTCCAGCCGCACTCCTTCCCTGTTTCTACTCGACGGAAGCCCGACGTTGCTAGCCTCCCGCTCGCCTGCCTGCGCCGCCCACTCCAGAACCGCACCAAGCCTCCGTCGACCACTCCTCTGCCTCCGACGCCGATCGCAGAACCCTTCTAGGGTTCCGGCGATCCACCGACATCTTCCCCTGGCCGATCCTGCAATCTTGCGGGCTTGCCTCTTCTCCCATCCCCCGCCTCTATCCAGCTTCACTCCGGCACCTTCCTCTGGCTGCCCCAGCAAGGCTCCAACAAGCTGTGTCGACCTCCTTCATTACCCGAGCACAACTGCCGCCACCTGTAGCTTCTCTTGTCCCTACCCGAGACCTTCTCAGAGGGCTGTCACTTCTGCATGCGGGTATACCTCTTCCGCCCTAGCTCCGTCCTCAAGTATAATTTTATGCCTTAATCTTTAAATGAATGGTAATTAAATTGAGCTTGCCTTAGTTACTTCATCGCCTAATTATCGTTTACTTTTCATTGCCTTGTTGTCCGCTTTCATATTCTGTGCCTGTGGAATTGGGACTCGTGACGTTAATGCGAATGTGCGATAGCCTTGCGTTCGCGAGCGACGCCTCGACCGTTTTATTCGTTAGAAATAGCCCGCCAAAGTCTCCCGCACCACAAATGATTTAAATACGTCGCTACATTATATTTCAAAACTACAGCCCCTTGATTTTAAATCACATCAGTTTGGTGTGGCTGCTTGGATATCTCACTCCTATCGTGGGATAGTCGAGCGCCGGTCGCCTTCAAGTTTTAGGTTTAGATTTTTATTTTCGTTTAAAAAAAAATATATTAGTGACTTAAATGCGCGCATTAAAGCTTTGATGAAAGATGTTGAGGGCGTCGCTGCTGACGTCCGACAGAATTTGCGTGGGTTGTGCACCTCTGTTCACAACCTGGAGGCGACAATACACACGCATTATGTTGCTCCTGCATACCTCCACACATCCTATCACATAGTGGAACCCAAGGTTCGGTGTCTCGTTAGTCCCCCACATCTCGTCAGTTGAACGACGAGCACTTTAGCTCTACCCACTCCCGCTGTGACGCTTACTTCAGTCGAGGAGTTCCTTCCGGAGCCCCTGCTCCAGGAAGAAAATTTTCCTCCTATCTTTATCACCCCGACTGATGTCACGACTCCACGTGTCTCCACTACAGCTCTCCCTTCAGTCGAGGATGTTCTTCCTGAGCCCATGCTCCAGGAAGAAGAGCTTCTTCCTATTTTTACCACCTTGACTGAAGTTGTGTCTCCACCTGTCTCCGTTTTAGCACCCCCTTCGATCGAGGAGGTTCTTCCCGAGCCCCTTCTCCAGGAAGATGAGTTCTTTCCCTCTCATTCCTTCCTCCTGATTGACATGGTGTGTCCACTTTCCCCCACTGACTCACATCCTTCAGCCGCCGAGTTGTTTCCCGAGTCCCCACTCCAGGGAGGACTTACTAGTGATGTGTCACTCACCTCGGTTGACACTTCATCGCTTTCTCTTCTCCCAACGGAGTTGGTTAGTGATGAGACCCTCATCTTGGGTGACACAAACTCGTGCGTCTTTGGTCCTGACGTTCTTAGCACACTACCGCCACAAACCCTTGCGGCCACAGACATTGTGTTTGGTGGTCCCTCACCAGTGTCCCTCGAGTTGCCACTCCATATTGATTTTGTTTTTGGCGAGCACGCATTTGGTCTACATCACTTCTCTTTAGATATAGGACAACATGTTGCACCACCACGTCACTACCGTCTGCGTTCTGATGCTTATAGGTTTAGTAGTCTCGAGAGAGTCAAGACAATACTTAGATTTTTTTTTCTCCTCATCGGGACACCTGCTTCAAAGATTTTCTATGGAAAAATTTTCACGGTCTAATTGGGGGTCTAATTGGGGCCTTCTTAAAATTTTGTGACTCGAGTGAGACGTTAGCAGGTGAAACTAGGACGATATTCGATCCAGGTCTAGCAGACGTTCGTAGATGTTTATCGGATGAGAGCATGTTGCGTCATGAGTTGCTAATTCCACGGGCTGATTCCACTTGATTCATGTTCCCCCTACTGCCACATGTTTTCCCCACGCACCGCCCCTATCATCCTCTGAAAGCTCTAGTAATGACTGTTTATTTAAATATTTGGCATGAAATTTTGACTAAATGGATTGCGAGCTTTGGAGATGAGAGGTTACTTGCAGGTTTTGGATCGCAGCCACGACATCAGCAGGACAGCATGCAACATTTATCCGATCGACGCTTGGATTTTCTACTTGCAAGTTACATCGAGTCTCGTCGGGGTCGAGCTCTTTCAACCCCGGGAGAATTGATGCAACCTGCGTCGCCTCATTTTTATTATTTTTATCGCACATGTCGTTTGTTATTGTAGCGCACGCTTTCGCGCATTTTTACTTGCAGTTGTATCGCGCACGCTATTAGCGCATTTTGATGTAATTTGGTATCACGCATATTGTTTGCGCAAGTTTGTTTTGGCGCGTTGGTGTGACCGGCCAACGTGTTCTTAAATGCATAGGTCCGTTATTTGGGCGATAGATTAGTTTAGGGCAAGCTCGAAATTTATTAAATATCATTTTATATATTTCTTAAAACTTTGATTAGTTTAAAATGAGCCTCAAAGTGAATTCCTAAGGCCACCTAACCTAAGCCCATTTACCAAACCCCTCACTTGAAACCCTAACTCCCCCCTATAAAAGCAATCCTCCTTCCCCCATTGAACCCGGCTTGGGCAAATCAAAACTGAATCGGGATTATTTTCCTGGCTCGGTTTCCTCTCCAGCCGCACAGCTCGTTGCCAACTCCTTCCCTATTTCTACTCGACGGAAGCCCGACGCTGCTAGCCTCCTGCTCTCCTGCCTGCGCCGCCGCCGCCCACTCCAGAACCGCACCAAGCCTCCGTCGACCACTCCTCTGCCTCCGACGCCGATCGCAGAAACCTTCTAGGGTTCCGGCGATCCACCGACATCTTCCCCTGGCCGATCCTGCAATCTTGCGGGCTTGCCTCTTCTCCCATCCCCCGCCTCTATCCAGCTTCACTTCGGCACCTTCCTCCGGCTGCCCCAGCAAGGCTCCAACAAGCTGTGTCGACCTCCTTCATTACCCGAGCACAACTGCTGCCACCTGTAGCTTCTCTTGTCCCTACCCGAGACCTTCTCAGGGGGCTGCAACTTCTGCATGCGGGTATACCTCTTCCTCCCTAGCTCCGTACTCAAGTATAATTTTATGCCTTAATCTTTAAATGAATGGTAATTAAATTGAGCTTGTCTTAGTTACTTCATCGCCTAATTATCGTTTACTTTTCATTGCCTTGTTGTCCGCTTTCATATTCTGTGCCTGTGGAATTGGGACTCGTAACGTTAATGCGAATGTGCGATAGCCTTGCGTTCGCGAGCGACGCCTCGACCGTTTTATTCGTTAGAAATAGCCCGCCAAAGTCTCCCGCGCCACAAATGATTTAAATACGTCGCTACATTATATTTCAAAACTACAGCCCCTTGATTTTAAATCACATCAACGACCCTGATGCTCCTCCACGTCAAGACCAGTGCCCGAGAGATGGTCAGCCTCCAGCAGACCGCCATCGTCGTGATATTCCTCACTGAGCCCCAATTCTGTCGGTAAGGCGAAATCCTGACTTTGTGATGGAGCATAGGCAAGCTCCGACGCGGGATAGTCTTCCCCATCAGCGTGATGAGTACTGTATGTCACGTCAGCCTCAGCCTGACCCCAGAGATCGTGTGCCCCCACACAGTCGTCGGGATCATCACCACGATGAATATTATCCCCCGGGTCAGAGAGAGCGTGGTCCCCCACCAGCTCGATACGACTACGATCATGACGAGTACCCGGAGGATTATCCCGACCCACGGAGGGGAGTCCACCACCCCGACATCACTCGTCGTATTCGACTCGACGCCCCCTTGTTTGATGGTTGCCTAGATCCGAAAGCCTTCAGCGATTGGCTCTTGGACATGGACCACTATTTCGAGTGGTATGAGATGAGTGACGAGCGTTGCGTTCGCTTCGCAAAAATGAAAATGGTCGGGCAGGCTAAGCTATTCTGGATTAGCGTTGAGAGAGCCTTGGAGCGAGATGGTTATTACCCCATCACCAGGTGGGAAGAGAAGAAGCAAAGGTTGAGCGAGAAGTACATCCCCGCTTCCTACCGAGACCAGTTATTTGAGCAGTTACAGAACTTACGGTATGGGTCACTTACTGTCGTTGAGTATATGGCCCTCTTCGACGAGCTAGTCGTTAGGAGTGACGTCTCGGATGAGCCTATCGCCACTGCCTCCCGTTTCAAGGCAGACCTTCGTTCTGAGATTCGAAGAGATTTGATTTCACATCGTTTAGAGACGGTTAATCAGATATTTCAGCTCACTCTCGAGTACGAGCAGTACCTCCGATCTTCTAGCACGAGGCAGTTCACTTCTCGGACTAAGTACTCGACTTTTAGGAAATCCGCACCGCCCCAGACCACCACGGCTGCACCCTCACGATCCCCGCGGATGCGAAGGGCAAAGCCATAGCAACTGATGGCGAGTGATCTGGGGGTATTTTGTGATATCGATGATTTGGCAGGGGACACGTGGTGGCGCAGTGCCCCACGCGGAACCTGCTAGTTGAGGGTGAGGAGCAGGATTTGTAAGAAGTTGAGGAGGCTACGAAAGAGGTTAAGGCCGTTGTCGAAGAAGACTGGGAGAGTGACGCCGAGAGATCTTTAGAGGTGGGAGTGATTAGACGCCTCCTACACACCACTCGTGTAGATGAGGATTGGCGACGCACCACCATCTTTTACATATACATTCCTAGTCCAGGTGGTCCCTACAAGTTGGCTATCGACAGTGGGAATTGCGTGAACATCGTGGCCCAGAAGGGGCTTGATCGTATGCAGGTGAAGGCAGAGCCTCACCCCCACCCATATCGTGTCGTCTGGGTAGATAAGACGGCGATTCAGGTCACCCAGCGTTGTCTTGTCCCGATCACCATTGCCACATTTCAGGACAAGGTCCAGTGCGATGTCATTCCTATGGACGTTGCTCATGTGCTTCTTGGCCTCCCCTGGCTGTTTGATCGTGACGTCACGTGTTTCGACCGCTCGAACATGTGTGTCTTTTATGACAAGGGGCGGAAGATCACGTTGACGCCCACCCAGCCCCGAGAGAGATCCAAGGGTTTGGTCGAGCCATCTGTTAGTACGAGTGCCTCGAGGCCCTTGCATATTTTGAGGCGAGGCGAGTTTCTGCGAGATAGTGCTGATTCGAATATCATCTACGTTGTGGCTGCCACCCAGGCATCTGAGGATACCCCAGTTGACCACCCATTAGAGGTGTGTTCCCTTTTAGATGAGTTTGCGGACATTATGTCAGACGAGCTCCCAGATGAGCTGCCCCCTCCAAGGGACATTCAGCATGCTATTGACTTGGTCCCGGGGGCTTCTCTCCCGAACTTGCCCCATTATCGTATGCATCCGGATGAGCACGCTGAACTCAAGAGACAGGTTGACGAGCTTCTTCGAAAGCAGTTCGTTCGTGAGAGTATGAGTCCATGTGCGGTTCCCGCCCTTCTGACCCCTAAGAAGGACGGTAGTTGGCGTATGTGCATTGACAGCTGCGTCATTAACAAGACCACGGTCAAGTATCGCTTCCCGATCCCACGACTCGACGATCTACTGGATACTATAACTGGTGCTCAAATCTTCTCCAAGATCGATCTCCGTAGTGGGTACCATCAGATACGAGTTCGTGAGGGCAATGAGTGGAAGACCGCATTGAAAACCAAAGACGGCCTATATGAGTGGCTAGTCATGTCATTTGGGCTATCTAACGCCCCAAGCACGTTCATGAAAGTTATGCACAGGTGTTGCGGCCCTACATGGGCAAGTTTCTGGTCGTGTATTTCGATGACATACTGATTTATAGCCAAACTCAGGCTGCACACCTCGATCACTTGAGGCTTCTCTTTAGCACCCTCCGCCAAGAGAAATTGTATGTCAATCTGAAGAAATGCACATTCCTCTCTGAGTTCGTTCACTTCCTAGGATTTATTATATCCTCGACTGGTGTATCTGTTGACCCTGAGAAGTTCAAATCTACCCGCGACTGGCCCGTGCCGGCGAACATCCACGAGGCACGCAGTTTTCACAGACTTACCACCTTCTATAGGAGGTTTGTCCAGGGATTTAGTACGATCATGACCCCCTTCACGAGCTGTCTCAAGAAGCGAGAATTCTGTGGACTCTTGCAGCCACTAGAGCCTTCGAGGAGATTAAGGAGAGACTGACGACAACGCCTGTTCTGAGATTATCGGACTTTAGTCGTGCTTTTGAGGTCGCGTGTGATGTGTCTGTGTAGGTATCGATGGCATTTTGAGCCAGGAGGGACACTCAGGCTCTGTTTGGTTGGGCTGTTGCTGATGGAAAGCTGCTGATGAACTGTTGCTGATTGAAAAAGTGCTGATTCTGGAAAACACAGTTTTGTTAAAAAACTGTTTGGGTGAAACAGAGTTTACAGAACGGAGTTTTCGAAAAGTTGTTTGGATGCAAAACAGAGTTTTTAGTAAAAAAAAAAATTTAAAAATTTTAAGCACCAAACATTTAAATTATGATGGAATCGGAGAAGAAACTGTGGGTCTGTTTATGAATTTTGTAGTGGAAGGAAGTGAAATGTGATCAGACATCAGACCCGTCTTCCTACTAACAACGCTCAATCTTTTCTTCAACATAACAGCCATGCAAAACTCAAAGCTCATTGTCAATGGCAAATCATCAAAAACTTAAGCTACCAAAAACAGGAAGGTTAAGAAATAGATTCAGGGAGGAATACCTGAAGCTCCCCTAGACTGTCCAGACGATTCTTCACCGGGAGATCATCATCCTCGAGCAAACAACAAATCCCAAAGGATCCACCCTCAAAAACAGAGAAGAAAACAAATAAGAAAAGAAAATAGCAAAAAAGCTATTCTACTGTTGCTCCCCTAGACTGTCCCGACGATTCTTCACCGCGAGATCATCTGCTTCGTTCAACCACTTGTTCTGGCAATACACATGCACGCAATCCCAAAACAAATAAAGCTATTCTACTGTTGCTTCCCCAGTCCTCTCGCCATTAAAAGCCCTCCAAAAAGAAAAGAAAATAGCAAAAAAGAAGAAAGCGCAGAACGGGAGGAGCGAGGGTTTTCTATCCTTCGGCGAAGAAGGGGATTTCTCTCCTTCCGCGAAGAACGGGAGGAGCGATCGGGATCAAGGGGGTAGACGCGCCGTTCAGCACGGTCTTCCGCCGTCGTCGACAGGGGAGAGCGGATTAGGAGAGGCTCGAGCTTTTGCGGCTGAACGCAAAAAAAATCAGCGGCTTGGGTTATGCATTAAACGGCGGAAGAAGCAAAATGGAGTTCCTAAAATAAGCCGTGCCAAACACAGATTATGCTGAAAATAGCGGTGCGTTTCAACCACACCGCAGGTCATAAGTCTAACCAAACGCCACCTCAGTTTCTTACTTTAGAGAGAAGTTGAACGACGTCAAGCAGAAATACTCGAACTATGATCGAAAATTTTATGTTATTGTTCAGTCTCTGCGCTACTAGAGACATTATCTCCTTCCCCAGGAGTTTGTGTTATATTCCGACCACCAGGCCTTACGCTATCTCGATTCGCAGCACAAGCTGGGACACCGGCATGCCAAATGGATCGAGTATCTGCAGGACTTCCATAATATTATCAAGCACTGAGCTGGTGTTGAGAACAAACCGGCCGATGCGTTGAGTCGCCGCGTTTCCCTGTTGCAGACGATGACCGCTAGCGTAGATGGGCTTGAGAGATTGATTCTGGATTATCCGACATGCCCAGACTTTGTCGGAATTTATACCGCCCTGTCCCAAGACCCACCAGACCCTGTTGAGGGATATCAGATATTTGAGGGATATTTGTACTGGGGCTCCCGCATGTGCATTCCCCAGACATCATACTGTGAATATTTGATTTGGGAATTGCACGCGGACAAAGCTGCAGGGCACTTCGGGCGAGATAAGTCCATAGCCATTGTCGAGGACCGTCTTTATTGGCCCAGCCTTAAGAAGTACGTGGCACGCGTAGTCCGTCACTGTCGTATCTGCCAAACGGCGAAGGGTACCAAACAGAACACGGGTCTATACACGCCTTTATCTGTTCCCAACCGTCCTTCGGAGGGCATTAGCATGGATTTTGTTCTCGGACTTACCCGCATTCTATGAAAACACGACTTCATTTTCGTGGTGGTCGATCGTTTTTCGAAGATGACACTTTATCGCTTGTCGTAAGACGACAGATGCGACCCACATTGCATTTATCTTCATGAGGGATGTTTTTCGTTTGCATGGCCTACCCAAGTCGATCGTGTCAGACCACGATGTGAGTTTTATGAGTTACTTCTGGAAGACCCTGTGGTGGCATAAGACTGACACCTTTTTTAGGTTCTCCTCGGCATATCATCCTCAGACGGACGGGCAGACCGAAATAGTGAACAGGAGCTTAAGAAATCTTTTCTAGTTAGAGAGCATGTGGGTAGCTGGGACTTAGATCTTCCGACTACAGAGTTCGCCTACAATAGCTCAGTCAATAGGTCCACCGGGTTGAGTCTATTTCATGTAGTATCAGGATACGACCTTAGGAAGACCATCGACCTCGTCCGGAGTCCTTTAGAGTCGCGCCCTAGTGAGTCTGCTGAGTCATTTGCACAGCATTTGCATGAGTTGCATGAGTCGGTTCGCCGACGAAAAATAATGAGCAATGAAAATTATAAAACTCATACGGATAAGCGAAGCCGGGAACAATTATTTAATGAATGCGAGAAAGTAATGGTGTGAGTCCGCCCAGAGAGGCTCCCCTCAGGATCTGCCAAAAAGTTAAGCACCAGGTGAATGGGTCTGTACTCTATTATTAGTCGTATTGGGACAAATGCCTACAGGCTCGATATCACGGCTAGTATGGGAATTCACCTGGTGTTTAATGTCGAGGATCTGACGTCGTACTATGAGCCTCACGAGTATGTGGACCCGAGCAGTGGAGATGTCCATCCGTCGCCGCCCCCGCTTCTGTTGCCTAACCACCCTCTTACCCCATCTACGTCTGTTGGCCACCACAGCCCACCCCGTGCTACCACCCACCCACCTGGGGACTCGTCTTCTCCGGCTTCACCACCGACCGCACCAGGATCCACCTTTTGAGAGATGAGTGCATCACAGAGGTCAGATCTCATCAGTTTGTTCACACCACGGATGGACTGCAATGTCGCTACTTGGTACATTGGCAGGGCCTCCCCGACGCAGACGACACTTGGATATTACCAGTAGAGCTTGATTGACTCGCCCCTGGACTTCGACCTCAGTACGATCATCTCCATTCATCGGAGATGAAGACTTTTCAGTCAGGGGGAGTTGATGGGGATCCATCAAATCATGCACCTGGAGGGGTTCGCCGCAAGGAGGGACCCACGTTCATTTATTCGCGCAGGAAGACTTGATCGGATCGCTGATCCGACTCCGCGGTCGCGTCTGGCACGTCGCCGCGAGTCAAAAACATATATTAGTTTATTTCTTTTGGTTTTATTGTCATGTATTTTGTGGCCGACCCCACCGGTCAATCATAGTCGTTGATGGGGATATCCTATTTATTCTTTTCTTATAAATAAATGTGTAGGGGCTGAAATGAGGACATTGAAGAATTTGGAGAACTTCATTCCCGGATTCCAACGATCTCTCCCCGGTGTCGACGTCGTGGAACCCTAGGTGACGACTCCTAGGTGTTCAAACTCCTCCCCAAGGTACTACCCATCCTTATCCACCTTTCTCCCCCCTAAAACCTCCGGCCGCAACCCCAGCCCCCCCCCCACCAATCAGCCGCCGACCACTGTGCAAGCCTGTTGCATGCAGCAGGACGCCCCACCGTTTCCTCCATCCAGACAGCCGTCGGCCCTCCCCTCTCATCTGGCTTGCCGACCCCTTCACCGGCCGCCACCACCGCCCCTTTCCCCTCCACCCTAGCCACCGCCAACCACCCTTGTTTCCCCCTACTGCCGGCCCTCATCCCAAGCCGCAAGTTTGGTCTCCCTCCTTCCCCCACGTGGATTTACTCTCATTTAGCCCTAATTCCTTGGGTCAATTTAGATCTTGGGATTTCAGCCCCGATCTGTTATTCCCACCATCCGTCCATCAACCCTCGCCCGGATCCAATCCCAAAATATCAGGATCTATCCCTCCCCGGCCCGGATCTACTCGTACGTGGCCGGATCTACCTTTTTCTCACCCGATTTCATCACTTACCGCCGAGGACAGCAACCGCCTTCATTTTCACGTCGTCGGTTCCACCTCCGATCGCCGATCTACACACATGGATCCAAATTCTTCAGTGTCTCGGTTCAGCCCGCTATTTTGTGAGTTTTTTATGTGGTATTGGCTTATTTGATTTGACATTTTCATTGGTGAATAAATGTATGTGTTGTGATTCTTGCTCGTAGAAATTGTTTTGGTACGTTGATAATTTGCATGTGGAGCTATTCGCCACGCGCTTTGCTTTGGGCCCTCCGAGCAGAGGAAAGCCATTATAAAATTGCCAAAACTAATTAACTGTTTTCAATTTCAAATATTTGCGTGGAGTTAGAATTCTCATTACTCAAATTTATTTGTCAAGATATCGACGATTACATTGCATTTAGGTTCAGGTTAGCGTGTCACCCTTGCACTACCACCTAGCGTTCTAGGTTTTGTGCACCCGTAGCCTACCCCTACATCACCGATGCATTGTAGATTTCAGAGTTTTTGCACTAATTAGACACTCTCAGACATCAAGTAGTGTTGGAGGATGGTTGCCCATGGAGAAACACCCAGGGGCTACTAGTTGCAGACTTGCAGTCCAGGAGGGATAGAATGCACTGGATTTATAGCTGAATAAAGCAGGGAGCCTGGATCAGTGGAAGGAAGCAGGGAGAGACCTAAGGGAGGATAGAATTCAGTCGGAGGATGACTGTTTTGGGCTGGAATGAGGCAGAGACACCAATTGCAGGAGTTGTGCCCTGTGCATAGGCTGGAACACGATGGGGTGGCTATCGGTAGAGGAAATTGTTGGGTTTGTTGGATGGCATGGAGAGATGGGAGGAAATCTTGTAAAGGAGTGGGGCCAGTGGGCGTCCATGGTGTGAGCGTCAAATATAAAATCTAGGTCTCTACATATATATTAATATATGTTATCTTTTATGTAATGGAAAACAATACCGGTATGCGTGCCTGTACCGTAGCTTATATTGTGGACTGCTCCTCTGCTTTAGAAGGTTATCCTTTTATGAAGTAAATCAAAAAAGCTGGAAAGTCCTCTTCCGCCTTGTTCCTGTCATCGTCTTCCTCTTTCTTCTTTAACTTCTTTGTTTCTGGATCTGCACCTCAACTTGTGGAAGAGTTTAAAGCAATAATAATAAAGCGAGAATTTGAAAGGAGTGATCTAGGGATCATGAAGTATTTTCTGGAACTACAGATAACTCAGCTACCAAATAGCTTTTTTCTACATCAGAAGAAATATATAGCTGAATTATTGCAACGGTTCAACATGCATGACTGCAAGCCCACTTCCACACCCATGGCAACAGGAAAAAAAATTGCATAAAGAAGAAGAGAAATTTAATGAAGAAACTTATCGAAGCATGGTTGGGGCGCTCATCTATTTGACAAACAGCAGGCCAAACATCGAACACTCAGTGGGGATTGTTTATAGATTTGCATGTGAACCCAATGTTGCTCATATGAGAGCAGTAAAACAAATATTAAGGTTTCTGCAAGGCACTAGAAACTGTCCTTGTATACACCAGAAAAGAGAAAGAGGAAGAACGCCATATTAGTTTCTCTAACAGCAATTGGGATGGAAGTACTGACGACCACAAGAGCACTAGCGGCTTCCTATTTGAATTGGGGCAGAAGTCAACTTCTTGGAACTCCAGAAGAGTATTTATCTCTCTTTTGTGTAGCGGAATATATGGCGATAGGTGAAGCGGAGAAAGAGTGAGTGTGGCTCAATCGTCTGTTAACCACATTGAAACATGAAGAAATGCACCCTATTACCCTCATGGTTGACGGTGCTTCTGTTATTTCTATCAGCGCGAACCCGGTGTTTCATAATCGCACAAACCACATCCAAATCAAGCATCATTTTGTAAGAGAGCTAATAGAAGAGAAGGAGAATGCAATATGCTACTGCAACACCAGAGATCAACTCGTGGATGGAATGGTGAAGGCACTATCGGCGGAGAAGTTTCAAGTTTTTAGCAAAGCAATTGGGATCATCAGAAGTGAAGAGGCCGATGGAGAGAAAGGAGAGCCCTAGATTAAGGAGGAGTGTCAAATATAACAAGTATTTTATCTAATCTAGGTCCCTACATATATATTAATATATGTTGTTGTGCATGTAATGAAAAACAATACAGGTATGTGTGTCTGGACCGTAGCTTACATTGTGAACTGCTCCTCTGCTTTAATAGGTTATCCTTTTATGAAGTAAATCAAAAAAGATGGAAAATCCTCTAACGCCTTGCTCCTGTTAATCGTCTTCCTCTTCCATCTTTGATTTCTTTGTTTTTGGTTCTACACTCACAAGTTTGTTAGAAATATTTATGTTATGTCAGCAGGGAGATGCGGTTGACAACTTTGGGAGAAGTCTCGAGCGCTAGAATGTGTGGAACGAGCACTTCCAAACCCACAGATGCTGCGGTAAATCCACAATTTCCTTCTCAGTGGTCCTAGACGGGAGAAAACTGTTATTGTCGGCAGTTACTAGTTATTATCTCCGAATTTTCTCAGTACTAGAGATCAGTAACTGTGTCTGATGAAGGGGAAGCGATTAGAGTGGGATGATGAGGGGATCGGTCAAAGAGAAATGTGGGAGGACTCTAGGCTTCGGCACCTAGAGTTCTACGGCTTCGACAACATAGAGAGATATCACAAACCTTTCTTCCAAATTCTGCGATCCCTGCCCAACTAATATATATAGGCAATAGCACACAACGGACAGATGTCCGTGATGACATACACATTAAACACAGACAGTGTATGGAAAAATAAAATACATAGAAAATATTTGGTTGATGTTTGAACACAATTACAGACTCGGGTCGTCCATATGATGATTCTAGCTTCTCCTACGAGTGTCAACCCGAACGAGCTGCAATACGGGTTGGCCACCTGTGAACTATGACACCCAACATCTCATGTCTTGATTGTCATTTGGCAAAACACAAAGTGATCAGCAAGTTTGCGTTTAATAGAATGAATCAGCAAATTCAATACACTGTCAGGTTTACTCCACATTCTTCGTAAACTGCATCAGTCATGGTAGGAGAAACTTTTCAGCCAGTGATAAATTCGAGCCTTTTATGACTCCCAAAAAACGTGTGAATAGAATGTGCCAAGGTTAGATAATTTCTATCATTTAGTTGAGTATCGGTCACTCCACAGGGATAGTCAAAATTTCCAAAACTCCCAATAGGAAGATTGGGATAAGATATAGGTTTGGTGCTCAGGGTTCACAGGAAGCACACATACAAGCACATCGAAACCACAGATCTCATAATCCTTCTCCAAACCAGTATTTAGATAGCATGATGGATCCAACTATGTCTAGATAGAATTTTACAAGTTATCTAAAAGAACTTCATCATCGCAGCAGCAAGTCTATAAAACTTTTAAGAATAGAGTAACAGGTTTACAAACTAACAGAAAATAAAACCTGCAGCGCCCGTGCGGAGGCGGGCGAAGCCCGCCTGGATGCGGCCGAAGGCCGCCCGACAGCATCCAGTTTGGGGAGGGCAAAGCCTGCCGGATACGCGCTTGGCCGTAGGGGCGGAGCTCGGTGTCGAGCACTCGCGCGCGCGTGTGTGTGTGTGTGCGCGCGTGTGTGTGTGCGCGCGTGTGTGTGTGTTGCATTCCCATTTCATGATTTGATTTGTTGAAACATGATCTTGTGTTTTGCACCGTTTTTTTTTCACTATTTATTTTTTTAGCTTTCATGAACATAGAGCACACAAGAAATTGAACAATAACCATATTGAACACCTTAGGATAAAATTAAAAATTCGCAACTTTTTGACAAAGAAAAATTTGAAAGAAAATTTATTAAAACCCATTTTTTCTAAATGAAATAACACATCTCTGTTGGTTAGCGTCGCACAGTAGGAGTAAACGTCGGTGGTAGCAGTGGAATTAAATTTTTTGCTTCTATTTTTATTTTCTTCTGGCATAGAAGCTCATTTTATTGATGAGGTCTTTAAAGACTTCTGTGTTTTTCAGAAAAATTTTATTGACTCCTCATTTTTAGAAAAATATTCAAAAATCAACAATAAAATTACAAAACACAAAAAAATGTGTTTCTTGCTATTATTTCTCTAAATTTTGTTGTGTATTTTCATAAAAATCAAAAATCATAAAAACTGTTTATTTTCATTGTTAAAAGTCAATGATGAACAGATATATCTTTTAAAGATTCATTATAATGTATAAATTAATTTTTCAAATTTTCTAAAACATTGTTTTGATTAGTCATGTTTGAATGTAATCTCTTTTTATACAATGAAATAAAGTATAAAAAACATGTGTACAAGTGATTATTATGCCTCTAAGTATGAGTAATGCATCATGTTTGATAATAATTTATTCAATCACTTTTTGATTCTTACATGTGTCTTTAATCTTAATCATACAAAATTGTGTAGTGTAATAATATAACAAATTGAATTATATGACTAGATTGCCTAAACAATATTGAATTGATTTAAAACAATTCTTGTCTTGCATGCACTCATTCCTTAGAGAAATGTGATTTAAAAATTAAAATTATATGTTTGCAACACAAGTGAATTCGGAACCCTTAGTCGCCAAACTAAAAATCAAATAATAAATGACAAGGAAAAGTCCATCAAGAACTACGCGCCCTCTTGATAAATCTTAATAAGCATTGTGAGGTTTACACATTGGAGAGAATTGTAAGTGTCTTGTGCAAACAATTTATTACCCCACTTCTCGTTAGTACACCGAACCACAAAAAATGAAATTAAAAAAATAAACATATGTGATCCTTCATGAAATACTTCGCTCCCTGATAAGTCTTAATAAGCATTGTGCGTGTGATGCACATTAGTAGAAGTACTTTCTTTCATGTGCATTGAAATTTGTGGTAGTAATTCTACTTATGCATTTTTTATTATGTTGTGTTCTTCCAATACATATGTTAAGTGTTTTGATAAATGCACTTGTATACTTTATTAAAATATTATTTGTACACATCATTATCTTTTATAAAACTTTCCGTCATAAGAATTGGATCATAGCGCACAAATAACTTTAAGTAAATGTACTAGATTGCAAAGCATGACTGCTATAATATTTCTTTTTACTTGAAATGCAAATTACTTTACATTGTAGATTGTTATTCTTTCATGATATTTCAATTATGTTTGTTAAATTTCAAAAATTCAATGGAATAACATCTCTTTTGCAATAACTCTAACATTTTTTATCAAGCTTATAACTTCTTATATTTCGGGATTTTATTTTATAAAAGATGTTTCTTTTAAAGAATGTTTGATCGATTTTCCATTGTGTTTTTACTCCTGTGATCGATCATGATTATTATTTTTATCCAACAAGTGATTATTTAAAAAAATAGAAAGCTTCCAATAAGTGGTATCATGTTCATTTTTTTATTTCAACAAGAAATATCCAACAAGTTCATATGACATCTTATTTAATCTCTACATAGGGCAAACTACACTTAAATACTAAAACACTCACCCCTACCCTCTTTTAAATATCAAAAGGGGGAAATTAATTGCAAAATTCTAATAATTAAGGGTGAGTAAAATATAATACTGTAATGTTCAAAGGAAGCATTTATGTAGGGGCAATCATGTAGAAAACGCATGCACTTTTTTGATGACTATTTTTCAAATAAGTGGTTCTTCTTTAAAGTCATGACTATACTCACCTCTATTTACTTTTGCTAATAACAAAATGGGAAGAATAAATTGAGAAATCTAGTGAAATAGATAAAGGCTTATTTGCACATCCGCTACTCTCTCTTCTTCACGCACTGTAAGCCTCCCAAGTCGGTACAGCAGTCTCTTCGGGGCCTCCTTAACCCGATCTCTTTCTTCGTTCCCTCGTTCCCGACCGGAGACCAAGCTCTCTTCCCCGACCTAGACCGACAAACTGGAATGCGGGAGATGTTCGGACATTAATAAAGGCCTATGTGCACATCACAATTACATATGTGCACATCACAATTGCCTATGTGCACACCCTAACAAAAAATTAAAATCTTTAATGTTTGAGTCTTATGTGATCTAGAAGTAAGCAGGGTGTTAGTCTCGCTACCAACGTAATATGAGCTTATGGGATCGCTCATAATAACGTACGAGAAAATGGATAAATGATCGGGTGGCTCGACTTATATGAGATATGAATGACGAGTCAAGTTTTGGATTGAGTGGGAGAAAGTTTGTGTTAACTAGACTGCATGTCGATATAATGATATTGACTAGAACTCAAGTCGACATAGTGTATGTCGACTTGATTGTCTGTGTCGACTAGACATCTAGCCGATATAGTTTATATCGTTTAGAAGCAATCTAGACAGCTATCCGATATAGTGTATATCGACTAGAAGTTGTCTGAATATCTAACCGATATAGTGTATATTGACTAGAATCTGTCTAAACATCTAGCCAATATAGTGTATATCGACTTAAAGCTTTCTGCACATCTAGCTGATATAGTGTATATTGACTAGAACCTGTCTGGACATCTAGCTGATATAATGTATATCAACTAGAAGTTGTTTGAACATCTAGTCGATATAGTGTATATTGACCAGAAGTGTTCTGGACATCTAGCCGATATAGTGTATATCGACAAGAAACTGTTTGGACATCTAGCTGATACAGTGTATATCGACTAGATGTTGTGTGGACATCTAGACGATATAGTGTATATTTACTAGAACTGTCTGGACATCTAGCCAATATAGTATATATCGACTAGAAACTGACTGGTCATCTAATCGATATAGTGTATATTGACCAAAAGTGTTCTGAACATCTATCAAATATAGTGTATATCGACTAGAAGCTGTCTGGACATCTAGCTGAAATAGTGTTTATCATCTAGAAGTTGTGTGGACATCTAACCAATATAGTGTATATCGACTAGAAGTTGTCTGGATATCTAGCCGATATAGTGTATATCGACTAGAAACTGTCTGGACCTCTAGCCGATATAATGTATAACGGCCAGACGTCAAGTTAACATGGCTTGAGACTATTTTTCTCTCTCTTGCTTATAAACCTTGAACCCGGTTCACTTGTAATTAGATTAATTCCTATTGAACCTTAACCCGATTCACTGATATGTATATATGGATAGAATTCACCTTGCTTTAATAAGTTCACATTTCATCGATCGAGGTATAAAGAGTGTCATCCATCAGAAAGCATCTGTACACTTAATATAAGATTTAAGGGATTTTCATGATATTTGATTAACATTTAATAGTGATTAACACTTAAATCACTATGCACACATTTTTCACAGAAACATGAAAATAATTACATCATTTACATTCCAGATATATTTTAAATGCACATTAATGCAAACTATCAACAATTGATGTTTTAAGACTAAATCTGAATATTTAGAACAATTTTAAATCTTCGAATTTACATGTACTAGATACAGGTAAAATCATCTCTTCTTAGGGCAGTAGACAAGCTCGTCTTTCTATGCTTTAGTTTCACAAACTAGACAAAAAAAGACGATTACTGCAAAGTGAATCTGTTGGGTATTGCATCCACAATTACCCGGATTTGAAGAAGACTTCAGTCAAGCTAAGATGGATTCACAAGGTATTTGACGCTTTTATGTCAAGTTGTGCTTGCAGCCATTTCATGCTAAGTACACACCAATGTCAGAGTGCAGTGGGTCAATATACACGGGTCTGCGCAACGTAATCCCTCGTTGTGTAGATCAGTGTGTTGATCCACGTGTGCTCGCTAGACCGGTCCAGGTCGCCGTGCTCAGTTCGGCCAGATATCGGGATTTCCGTGGTGGGCCCCATAACGGTCTTCTAGGGTTTGCCTTTGGGTATATATACGGACTTATCTCCGTTGTCTACAGGAGACTATCCGATCGGAATACGAAATACAAAAAGAAGATGACGCCGTGACCTAGCGAATCGCGAGCTCCGCCCGATCGCACATCGCCGCTCGCGAAGTTGTTGTCGCCGCTGATCTCAGCTTGTTTCTGATCGCTCGACGACAGTACCGAGGCAAGCACCCGGTCTCACGTGTCTCTCTCGAGATCTCTTGCCTTCAGATTCGTTGAACGAGACTTGTTCTCCCTTCCGAATCGGTTGAGATGTTTGATCCGACTGAGATCGTTCGAAAACCTAGCTTGCTTCGTCAAGAAGTTTGGATTTACAAAGCATCGCCGCCACACTTGCTTGCCGCCGCCGATCTTGACAAGATCCATTCCAAGTGAGAAATCCGGTTGTGGACTCTTCGTACTTTTCGTGCAAGCTTCAACGAACGAAGAAGGACATCGGAATCTCCATAAAGAATTGTTTGTATTTTTTATTTACATTCAATTTTGTTGTAAAGGGATTTTCATTCCTATTTGTATGGGTTGGGTGCAACCCGTTGTGGTGGAGTTGTGACTCCGTTGTAGGAAGGGTTCCTTCTGTGGTTACGGGAGCGTTGCTCCTAGTGTGAGGATTGGATTTCAATCCGTTTGAAGAAGTGACCGAGTCGTCCCTTGCTGGGAGATAGGTCGAAGGGGGAAAGTGGACGTACCCAAATCGGGGAACCACTATAATTCTTTGTGTGTTTTTTGTGTTTTGTTTGCTTACTTGTGCAGGTTAATTTAATTCCGCAAAAGACTGCACGACACCTATTCCCCCCCCCCCCCATTATAGGTGGATCAGGTTGACACTAGATATTTTCAAGTGATATCAGAGGGAGGTTTCTCATCAATAAGGTTAACACCTTGAGTAAGATCCTGTGTCTAGTGTCGAGAACAAAACAAGATTCAAGCATGGAGCTATACACAGATGTCTCTCCCCTGAGACTGCCTGCATGCACAAAAGAATATTTTCCCATCTGGAAATTGAGAGTTCAGTTTCATCTGGAAGCCATTGACCCTCGTGCTTTATACATTGTGGAAGAGGGTCCCTTCATTCCCATGAAGGCTTCTGACTCTGGAGAAGATCTCCAAATCCCAAAGAGTCCCGCAAAGATGTCTGAAACTGAGTTCTCACTATTCAACTTGGACAAGCTGGTTCGACAGATCATTTCTGATATTTGGTCAGGATCATCTCTTACAAGGTTGGATAAGTGTAAGACTGCAAAGTCCATGTGGGAAACAATCTCTGACCTCATGGAGGGAAAGAAGACTGCCTGGACTGAATGCCAGCAAGAAGATGAAGCATATGTGGGGGTCCTCATCTCTGAAGATGAAAGTCAAGATCAACCTTTCAAAATCAGGGCTCCTGTTTCTCTATCAGAGACTGAAGAAGAGATTGAGGAATGCAGTTGTGATGAAGCGGAAACATCAGATTCTGCAGACCATAACTCTAACCCTGATCAGCCCAATCAGGACCAGGTATCTTCCTCCTCTTGCTCTTTCCCACATGTATCTCCTAAAGACAGGAGAAGTTCGGAGGATTGTACATCAGTTGATGTCAAGGATATTGACACCTTCGATCAAAAGTTTGAAACTCCAGATTCCCTTCGAAGAGCCCTTCAGGAGAGCAACTTGCTTGTTGAGAAACAAGCTAAGGAAATTGCTCAGTTGAGGACCATGATGGACCTCCAATTGGAATCCATCAAGGTGAAGGACTCAAAGATCTCGGATCTAGAGTTTTATCTAGAGACCGAGAAGATGATAGTATCTAACTTTTCCAAGGTAGATGATATTAAGAGAAAGGAAGAAAACGGGTGGATCTCACGAATTATAAACTCGTGGAGAAATGGGGAAACTGTTTACAGACCCCCCACGCCGAGTAGGAAGGGCACACATCATTCCTTAAGATATGACCATAAGAACAACTATGGTCACTGCAAGAATGGTCTGCCCTCATGTGGAAACACCCATAGTGCAAGTGTTGTTATGGCTACCCGTGAGAAAATACACACGGCTCATTATGAACCGTTTGTATTTACGACCTCAGCCCCCACACTTCATGATATTGCAGGAACCAGCTCTCATCGAATTTCTTCCCACCCTAGGACAAAGGGAAAGGGAGTTGGCAAACATGTTGCAAGCATCACTGGGGCCCCCGGATGTGTGATGGCTGAAAAGAAAGCACCACCTCCCAAGCCTCATGATACTCACCCCATGTTCACCATCAGACCCACCTCAAGTCTCGATGGAAAGGGAAAATCTGAGAGCAGAACCAGCTCTGCCCCTTACAAACCTAGGATCGTGACTAGCTCCGTTAGTAGATCAGGTCAGAAAATAAGGTACAATATCCATAGAGTTGTCACTTAAAACCGAAAACCGCAAATCGAACCGGAACCAAACCGGAACCGCAAAGAACCGGACCGAACCGTTGGCAAATTATTCGGGTTCCGGTTTGAATTTTGGAACTGTGAACAACATTGGTCCGGGTGTGGTTCTTACATTTTATTATCCGGACCGGAACCGGAACCGGAACCGCAACATACAACTCTCAAGTGGTTTCAAGATGTTTAGACCTGATCTGAACCGGACCAAAGTAGAACCGAACCGCAACCCGTTTATTATTATTATTATTATATTGTTATTATTTTATAATTTATCTATAATATTTATACTTTCTATCACGAGTGAAACTGGTGCAGTTTGAACCCAAACCGCAATCGTACTAAAGGTGGTCGATTTTGGACCGAACAAAACTTCACCGCATAAAATCTGTATGACATGGTTTGACATTGGTGTGGTTTAGAGTCAATTTTTGCAGTGTATTTTTTTATTTTTATACAGTTATAAATTATATTTTTAATTTTACTTACATATTTTTTTGAAATATTTTATTTTAAAAATATAGAAGATATATTTATTAGTAATCATGAAAGACAACTAATTATAGGCGATTGTTACGGTTGAGCATGTCGATGAGACGTTCGCAAGCCAACTAGAATTCGTGGCAAGTCTACACGCGTAGGAAGACAATTGATACTATCACACCGATCGCAGAAAAGATCGTAGAGAAGTGCGCAACATAATTATTTCTATTTCGATGTTGTTTTGAGTTTTACTATTTGTAACCCGCTTTTATTTCATTCCGCCAAGCTTGACTTTGGTTTTAGTTGGAACCGATTGGAACCGAACCGAACCGCATGGAACCGGACCGAACAGATAGTGACCGGTTTGGTTTTGGTTCTTGTTGAACCGTAACCGGAACCGTTGACACGATGGTTCCAAAAATTAAGCTGTAACCGGAACCAGAACCGGAACCGATCAAACCAAATAAGGTTTGGTTCTAATTTGAAGAACCGTTACCTTAGTGGTTCGGTTCATGGTTTTAGTAGAACCGGAACCGAACCGGAACCGTGACAGCTCTAAATATCCATGAGTGTTGGTGCTGTGGCAGAGTGGGTCACTTTGTCATAGACTGTTGGCACAATCCCTCCGTGCCAAGGGCAAGGGTATGTCCACATCCTCCGGCAAGAGACAGCCTTCCTGTCAGAGATCCTGTCGAAAGGCATGTTGTATTTTATACTGACAAGAACCTAGGACCCAATACCTATTGGGTTCCTAAGGCAAGGTAATTTTATTTTGCAGGATAGTCTGAGTACCCATGAGCATGATGGGACTTGGACAAGAGATATTCCAGGCTTGTCCTGGAACAAGGAACATGGCAAAAAATATAATGCTAACTACAGTGTCCTTCATGTACATGACATCCTCCGTGCTTCAAATAGTGGATCCGAATGATCATCCTAGTAATCCCAGGTACGCGCATTCAAATTAGATAATTGAATCGCATTACGTAGATACATATATACAGATATATATATATAGATACACACCTTGAATGGAAGGACACGCAAGCAAATAACCATATGCTCCTCATCTTGAAAACTGAAAAACTTTCAAAACTTTGATAATTTGTGAAAGTGGGTGTCACATGGTCCGGTAAATCTCAAGAGAGTTGTACCAGAAGTTGCAATTATAATTATTACATTTTGAACTCTCTAAGAAAAAGCCAGTGGTTAATTCTAGTGTTAAACATCCATCTAACTCGACTTAGGTATTATAACATGAAAAATTTTAATGCATCATTTAGAAGAAAAAATAAATCAACTATACCCGGCGATGTTAAGTTTTCAAAAGTGCAAAAGCAATCTCTAGGTTTCAAATTCTGAAAATCGGCCCCCGACCCTTCAGCAGTCCCTAGGTCATTATAAATTAGCGGAAATCATTCTCGTCGATCATATCCCGGCCCTTCAGCTTCCCGGCAACTCCCTATCTCTATTCTGAAGATCGTGTATCCTAGGGCTACATCTAACTCCCGTCGACTCCGGCGATCATTCCAGTTGACATCGGAATCATTCCCGTTGATTCCGGCGGACCCTGTCATCTGCATCCAACTCCCGTCGATTCCGGCCTCCCGCTCCCGTCGACTCTAGCCTCCCGCACCCGTCAACACAAGCAGCGCCCGCCGACGTCAGCTCGCCTGCCCTTCAGCCCCGACGCAAGCATCCCGTCGGCCTCTGTTGACGCCTACCCTAGGGCTACATCTACTCACCGCCTGCTACCCTTCCGTGTCCTTGCACCCTCCTAGAGAAAAAGGTAATCATCGAAGTTGATTCCTTGGAGTTTTCTAACTGTGACTTTTCTCATAAGCTCGACCATTCATCAGTGATGGCTCTCTGGCAAGGTTGCTGTCGACTTGCTATCTCTCAACGCCTCCTCACCTGTGCATCTGCAAGGGTGGCCTCCTCGTTGATCTCTAAGCTCAGAACTAAATTCGTAAGTTCTACTTTCATGGATCATCCCTCTAGTTAGTTCAATTCTTACTAATTCTGAATTTAGAAGAGTTAACCCCTTGGGTTTAACTCGATTAGGTTCAAAATGGCTCCTCGAACAACGATCGGGCTACTCACTGGAAGTGAATTAGTGAGGACAGGCTTTGCTCATGCCTCAGACGAGTTCAGAAATATCATTCTGATGCTGGAACAAGCCGGACTCTCTTTCATTCTCGAGCACCCGTGCAAGGTCCTCGACAAGGAAGTACTAGAGTTTTTCGCCAACTCCAAGTTGCGTCACAAGGACACAATGATAAAGAGTAAGATCGCAGGCCTCAGGATAAAGATGACGGCGGCAAGACTGTCCCATCATCTCCAGCTCTCCAGCTCCAAGCAAGAGGACTATCAAGACGAAGATGATCGTACAAGGACCTTGCTATTTTGTGGCTTGACTCGAGGGACTAGGGCCATTAAATGCAAGGATATGAATGACGAAGGAAAGCTTCTGTCAGATATCATAGGGAAAGTTCTGATCTGTAAGCCAGGCTCCCATGATCACATCTCAGGTGACATGTTCAAGAGCCTGATAGCCATTGTGTGCAGAAAGAAGATGAACTGGGGGGTCATGTTGTTTGAAAAAATAAAAGATACTCTACGCACCCCAAACTTCAGACGAATCATCAGTCTCTACCTAAACCAGATGGATGGAGATAAGTTTGATATGACTAAGGGAGTTCCCCTTCACTATCTAAAGAAGATGGACTCCAACGTCTTCGACAGGTGGGAAAGAAGAATTGTCCAAGGGGGAGCTCCTGCAACACGTGTTGATGAGGATGACAGAGCTCCTAAGTTCACAAATCTTTCGGCTGAGCCCAATGAAGTTCCTAATCTGCTGAATGCAGGAACTGAGGGGGAGTCACTACGCAATCCTTCTGCTGCCCTCATTACAGAAGCCTCAATCCCAGAACAAGTAAATGTTGCTACTGATATTTCCCTCATCGCTAAGGATGCGGTGGAAACCCTTGCTACTGATGAGACTGAAGAGGAGGAAGAAGAGGATGATGTGGAAAATGTTGCTGATAGTGAAAATGATGTGAATTCCCCTGAAAAGCATGTTGCTGATGATCTCGAGGATGAGCAGGCTGATAATGATATGGCTGTGCGGGAGGTTGATTCTGAACTCCCTTCTGAGGAACAGATTCAGATAAAGGTTCCTGACATGACTGGCGCTACAGTTGAGGGGGAGACCTCAAGGCCTAAGGTAAAAATTGATACTCTGCTGGATGGGGAGATGAGAATATATGGCAACATGCTAAACTCCATGGCAGATGCTGCTTCAATCCCTCCAAAGGAGACTGTAAGTTTATTGAGCTCCACGGGTGAATCTGAAGAGGAAAGTCATGACTCTCAGAACCCTATCACTCCAGGACATGACCAGGCTATACATCAAGAACATCAGTTAGGACCTAGCCTAGCCAATCACACTGTGAACATCATTCAAGGCATAGTAGACGAGCTGAAGATATCTTTTAAACGTTCTCACAACAAAGTACTCAAACGAATAAAGCAATCAGAAGATCTGATGCTAAAGAACATAGTGGAGATAAATCACAAAATGGATAAGATGGAAGAAAGATTTGAAGCCAAGTATGCTGAGGGTGGCAATGTCGTCACTCTTCTTATGCAAGGGCTAAAGAAGATCACAGATGACCTGGCGGTGGTCAATCAAAATGCTCATGTCGTGGCCAACAACATCAAACTATTCGATGTCAACATGGTCGCCCTCAACTCGAATCAACAAACCTTGTTGGACGATTTCACTAAGAATGTGAAACATATAGATGAGTCACTGCACTCTTATGCAAACTTAATAGCACTAGAAGCAAAAAAGGGGGAGAATGAGTATGTAGCTAAGATGGCGGGGCTCGAGAAAATCATAGTCGACAACTTCAAACAATCAAACGAATATGTATTTAAAAGTTGTCATTGGCTCGTTCAACAAGCGTTAGGTATTCCTATTCCTGTTGATCCTGAGGTAACCACAGCCACTGATGATGTTACTGCTGATGCTCCTGATGTTGATCCTACTGCTGTTGTTGCTATTGCTGAGGATTTTCCCTTAAGTGAAGCTGATGTCAAAAAGGCTGCTAAAGCTGCTGCCAAAGCTGCTAACAGTGCACTCTTTGATCATGACGCGATTGCGAAAGGGGAGAGAAAGCTTCAAGAAGGAGCCTCTAAAGACAATCCAGCAGAGATGAAACTAAGAAGAAAGGAAAGTGAAGTCAAAAACGAACGATGGAGTCCCGTCTCTAGAAGCATCATACTTGATACATTCACCCTACAAGATCGGGGAGAGCTTAACAGGAATGAAGTCTATAGTCAGTACGAATGGGAAATGCACAGAGAATTTGAGACAAAAAGAAATATATTCTTCAGGACAAACACAATTGAAAACAAAGCTCCTCCCCCCAGGTACTACCCAAAGCCAAAGGAATATTTTGAAAGGCAAAGCAAGAAGTTCCTGGCAAAACAGCAAAGAGAAGCAGAGGCAAAGGAGGGGAAAAACATGAAACCCAAATGATTAATTCTCATTATGCGTGTACTTCTGTTCTTAAATTTGAAAAACACTTCGGATATATATATATATGATCATATGCTGATTCAATTTCTGCTTTGAATGCGTGAAACTTTATTATTATGATTTCTTGTCTCACATACACTTATATATATATATATATATATATATATATATATATATCTTTATGTTTTGTGCAATTCATCTTAGCTAGTAGGATTTTGGCTTCTTCAAATAGAGGGAGATTGTTGGGTATTGCATCCACAATTACCCAGATTTGAAGAAAACTTCAGTCAAGCTAAGATGGATTCACAAGGTATTTGACGCTCTTATGTCAAGTTGTGCTTTCAGCCATTTCATGCTAAGTACACACCAATGTCAGAGTGCAGTGGGTCAATATACACGGGTCTGCGCAACGTAATCCCTCGTTGTGTAGATCAGTGTGTTGATCCACGTGTGCTCTCTCTATTGGAAGTATACTTATTTTCAAGTACAGGGTCAAGGTAGATCAAGAGCAGAAGAATGAGCAAGGATGGGTCAAAGATCAAGCTATCAAAAGATGGAAGGAGGAAAATCCTTCCAAGTAAAAATCGACGGGAATCGCTAGTGATTCCCGCCGACTTCGACGGGAGTCGTTAATGATTCCCGCCGACTTCGACGGGAATCACTAAGTGTCTCCCGCCGACTTCTTCCGGCTGGAAAAATCAAACTGAAATTCTGCCAAGGCAGAATCGACGGGAGTCGAGAGTGATTCCCGTCGACATCGACGGGAATCACCAACGACTCCCGCCGATTTTGCCTTAGGCAGATTTCGCCGCTCGCTAGACCGGTCCAGGTCGTCGTGCTCAGTTCGGCCAGATATCGGGATTTCTGTGGTGGGCCCCATAACGGTCTTCTAGGGTTTGCCTTTGGATGTATATACGGACTTATCTCCGTTGTCTACAGGAGATTATCCAATCGGAATACGAAATACAAAAAGAAGTTGACGTCGTGACCTAGCGAATCGCGAGCTCCGCCCGATCGCACGTCGCTGCTCGCGAAGTTGTCGCCGCCGCTGATCTCAGCTTGTCTCTGATCGCTCGACGACAGTACCGAGGCAAGCACCCGGTCTCACGTGTCTCTCTCGAGATCTCTTGTCTTCCGATTCGTTGAACGAGACTTGTTCTCCAATCGGTTGAGACGTTTGATCCGACTGAGATCGTTCGAAGACCTAGCTTGCTTCGTCAAGAAGTTTGGATTTACAAAGCATCGCCGCCGCACTTGCTTGCCGCCGCCGATCTTGACAAGATCCATTCCAAGTGAAAAATCTGGTTGTGGACTCTTCGTACTTTTCGTGCAAGCTTAAACGAACGAAGAAGGACATCGGAATCTCCATAAAGCATTATTTGTATTTTTTTATTTACATTCAATTTTGTTGTAAAGGGATTTTCATTCCTATTTGTAAGGGTTGGGTGCAACCCGTTGTGGTGGAGTTGTGACTCCGTTGTAGGAAGGGTTCCTTCTGTGGTTAGGGGAGCGTTGCTCCTAGTGTGAGGATTGGATTTCAATCCGTTTGAAGAAATGACCGAGTCGTCCCTTGGTGGGAGATAGGTCGGAAGGGGATAGTGGACGTACCCAAATCGGGGAACCACTATAATTCTTTGTGTGTTTTCTGAGTTTTGTTTGCTTACTTGTGCAGGTTAATTTAATTCCGCAAAAGACTGCACGACACCTTCCCCCCCCCCCCCCCCTTATAGGTGGATCAGGTTGACACTAGATACTTTCAAGTGGTATCGGAGGGAGGTTTCTCATCAATAAGGTTAACACCTTGAGTAAGATCCTGTGTCTAGTGTCGAGAACAAAACAAGATTCAAGCATGGAGCTATACACAGATGTCTCTCCCATGAGACTGCCTGCATGCACAAAAGAATATTTTCCCATCTGGAAATTGAGAGTTCAGTTTCATCTGGAAGCCATTGACCCCCGTGCTTTATACATTGTGGAAGAGGGTCACTTCATTCCCATGAAGGCTTCTGACTCTGGAGAAGATCTCCAAATCCCAAAGAGTCCCGCAAAGATGTCTGAAACTGAGTTCTCACTATTCAACTTGGACAAGCTGGTTCGACAGATCATTTCTGATATTTGGTCAGGATCATCTCTTACAAGGTTGGATAAGTGTAAGACTGCAAAGTCCATGTGGGAAACAATCTCTGACCTCATGGAGGGAAAGAAGACTGCCAGGACTGAATGCCAGCAAGAAGATGAAGCATACGTGGGGGTCCTCATCTCTGAAGATGAAAGTCAAGATCAACCTTTCAAAATCAGGGCTCCTGTTTATCTATCAGAGACTGAAGAAGAGATTGAGGAATGCAGTTGTCATGAAGCAGAAACATCAGATTCTGCAGACCATAACTCTAACCTTGATCAGCCCAATCAGGACCAGGTATCTTCCTCCTCTTGCTCTTTCCCACATGTATCTCCTGAAGACAGGAGAAGTTCGGAGGATTGTACATCAGTTGATGTCAGGGATATTGACAGCTTCGATCAAAAGTTTGAAACTCCAGATTCCCTTCGAAGAGCCCTTCAGGAGAGCAACTTGCTTGTTGAGAAACAAGCTAAGGAAATTGCTCAGTTGAGGACCATGATGGATCTCCAATTGGAATCCATCAAGGTGAAGGACTCAAAGATCTCGGATCTAGAGTTTTATCTAGAGACCGAGAAGAGGATAGTATCTAACTTTTCCAAGGTAGATGCTATTAAGAGAAAGGAAGAAAACGGGTGGATCTCACGAATTATAAACTCGTGGAGAAATGGGGAAATTGTTTACAGACCCCCCACGCCGAGTTGGAAGGGCACACATCATTCCTTCAGGTATGACCATAAGAACAACTATGGTCACTGCAAGAATGGTCTGCCCTCATGTGGAAACACCCATAGTGCAAGTGTTGTTATGGCTACCCGTGAGAAAATACACACGGCTCACATGTTATACCGTTATTACTAATGCAACATAAAATGTTTATATTAGTTTCATAAATTTAAGAGTTCAATAAATATCAAATAATCAATATATTAATATACATAAATTAAAAAAAAGATTAAATTTATAAATGATTACTCATATAAATAATTAAATATTAAAAATTCGATATATAAAATATCCCTGATATATCCCCCGACATATTAAAACTGACATGTCCCCGATATCCGACATCTATAACCTTGGTTGATATACACTATATCTACTAGAAGTCTAGACAGCTTCTAGTCGATATACACTATATCGGCCAGATGTCCGCGCAGCTTCTAATCGATATACACTATATCGGCTAGATGCCCACACAGCTTCAATTCGATATATACTATATCAACTAGATGTTCACATAGCTTCTAGTCAATATACATTATATCGGCTAGATGTCCAGACAGCTTCGAATTGATATACACTATATCGACTAGATGTCCGGAACACTTTTAGTAAATATATATTATATCGACTAGATGTCTAGACAGCTTCTAGTCGATATACACTATATCGGCTAGATATCTGCATAGCATCTAGTCGATATATACTATATCGTCTAGATGTCCATACAATTTCTAGTCGATATACACTATATCAGCTAGATGTCCAAACAACTTCTAATCGATATACACTATATCGGGAAGATGTCCATAACGCTTCTGGTCAATATACAATATATCGGCTAGATGTCCAGACAGTTTCAAGTCGATATACACTATATCAGTTAGATGTCCAGACAGCTTCTATTCGATATACACCATATTGGCTAGATATCCACACAGCTTAAAATCGATATACACTATATTAGCTAGATGTCAAGAAAGCTTTTAATCAATATACACTATATTGGCTGGATGTTCAGACAGATTTAGTTGATATACACTATATCGGCTAGATGTTCAGACAGCTTCTAGTCGATATGAACTATATTGGCTAGATGTCCAGACAGCTTCTAGTCGATATACATATATCGGTTAGATGTCTAGTTGACATAGACAATCAAGTCGACATACACTATGTCGACTTGAGTTCTAGTCGATATCACAATATCGACATCCAGTTCAGTCGACACAAACTTTCTCCCACTCAATCCAAGCTTGGCTCTTCACTCATATCCATATAAGCTAAGGCACCCGATCATTTATCCAATTTCTAGTACGTTATTATGAGCGACCCTATAAGCTCATATTGAGTTGGTAGCAAGACTAACACATTGATTACTTCTAGATTACATACGACTCCAACATTAAAGATTTAAATTTTTCATTATGGTGTGCACATAGGCAATTGTGATATGCGCATAGGCAATTGCGATGTGCACATAGGCTTTTATTAATGTTCGAGCAACTCCCGCATTCCAGTTTGCGGGTCTAGGTCGAGAAAGAGAGCTTGGCCGCCGGTCGGGAACGAGGGAACGGAGAAAGAGACTGGGCCAGAGAGGCCCCGGGGAGAGCGTTGTACCGGCTTGAGAGGCTTACCGTGCGTGAAGAAGAGCGAGCAGCGGATTCCTTTCGCCGTCGTTCGAGACTGAGAGGTATTGATAAGTAGTCATCTTCTTCTTTTTTCTTTCTGATAGCAGAATAATTTGGGTAGCAGAGAATTCCTCTACTTCTGAAGACTCGTCTTCTTCCTAGAACACAAGTAAAACGGAAACCACACCCGCACAATGAGTAAACACAGAGATTGATATCTAGCTTTTTTAATCTTGCTATTCTAAGTTTCTAACTAACAAATATGTTTTTAATTATTGCCTGCTGATATCAAGTAGATATCAGGTTTTCTATAGTCGTTATACAGTTCATTATAGGTATTAGCTAATCCATTTTTTAAAGCAGGTGGTGGTCATAACTATCGCCTGCCATTCTGTCTACTTTATAACTACCAACATATATCAATATCATGCCCTCCACATGATCTGTGTCCTAAATGATTGAAATGGGAAAACATTGTCATATGCTGTAGTAATTCTCACTTGCCTCCTCCTCCTATGAAGCATTAATCTATAGGAGGCTCGGGGTAGTATCTATGCGGGATTGTATAAGAGAATACATGCTCTGGATGGCTTCGGGTGACGAGGATGTGTTAAAAGAAAAAATATGTGGGAGGGACCTGACAGACGGGATCAGAGAGAAGTAGGATTGCCGTCGTGAACAACAAACAGAGCAATGAAACTTCATATTTAAGCGTGCTTAGGCTAAAGTAGGTTCGGGATGGGTGATCTCATGTGAAGTCCTCATGTTGTCCACTTAACTTGAGAGTTTCCAAATTAAAAGGGAGATTGCATTCTCCAACAACCTGCCAGTGAGACTGGAGAGAGGTTGGGTGGTATGGGTTGCGACCCTTGATAAGGGTCTTGGACGAAATCAGCGCTGGTGCGTCGGGCTGTGGTCAGGGTCCTCACAAAAAAGTGCAGCTCAGTTGGTGATGAGTATAATAATTAATAACTTCATAGTTAAGCGTGCTTAGGCATGAGTAGTTTCGGAATGGGTGACCTCTTGGAAAGCTCTCGTGCTGCCAGCTTAACTTGAGAGTTTCCTCATCAAAATGGAGGTTGCGCTCTCCAACAACCCGTCGGTGAGACTGCAGAGGGTTGGGTAGCATGGGTTGTGGCCCTTGATGGGGGACTTGGAAGAAATCTACGCTGGGCTATGGTCAAGATCCTCACATCCAGTCTCACCGGGTTGTTGGAGACCATAGTCTCTCATTCGATGAGGAACCTGTACGTTAAGCAGGCAACATGGGGTTTCACAGGTGGTCACCCATCCTGAAACTATTCCTGCACAAGCACGCTTAATTATGGAGTTTTTATACTTCTCGTCACCAACTAAACTGCAGCTCAATTGATGATTAGAAGTATAGAAACTCTATAGTTATGCGTGTTTAGGCAAGAGTAGTTTCGAAATGGATGACCTCCTGGAAAGCCACCGTGTTGTCCGCTTAACTTGAGAGTTCATCAAAAGGGATGTTGCGGTCTCCAACAACCCGTCGGTGACACTGGAGAGGGGTTGGGTGGCAAGGGTTGTGGCCCTTGATGGGGGCCTTGGACGAAATCAGCGATAGTGCGTCGGGCTGTGGTCAAAGTCCTCACACTGGAGAGGGGTTTGGTGGAATGGGTTGCGGCCCTTAATAGGGCCCTTGTATGAAATCAGCGCTCGTGCGCCGGGCTGTGGTCGGGGTCCTCACAAAAAGTGCACTTTCTTGTGAGGACACCGACAACACCCTAGCGCACCAACACTGATTTCGTAGAACTCCCCGATCAAGGGTCGCATCCCATGCCACCTAATCCCTCTCCAGTCTCACTGGCGGGTTGTTGGAGACCGCAACTTTCCTTTTGATAAGGAAACTTCCAAGTTAAGCGGGCAGCACGGGGAGGGACCTCGGGAGGTCACCCAACCCAAAAACTACTCCTGCCCAAGCACGCTTAACTATGAAGTTTTTATACTTTTCATCACCAATTGAGCTGCAGCCTATGTTGCACTGGCACGCAACACGACACGCGACTCAACAATTTTCAAAAAATACCATATTCTGACACCCTGAGACACTTAAATTAAATATTTATTTTTTATAAATATGAAAATCCTAAAACAGTTAACAAAAAATAAATAATTAACAAATATTCAAATAAAATACGTCGTATTTGAATATTATTCATAAAATATTCAAATGTAAAACTTAACAAAATATCAAAAAATGATAGAACATTAAAACATCACCATTATATATCATCAGTAAAAAAAAATGATTTTCAAGTAAACCTCTTCCCCACTTGCAATCTTCCTTTTCCTAGACAAAATATCGACCTCACTAGTAGATCCACATTCACTACTTGAAATGCTAGAAGGGGGCAAAGACACGTTTTTAGGAGAAGACTCATTATTCTAGCATTCAACTCTTCTTCTAGTTTTTTCATCTCAAATAGATCATTCCTTGATACTTTTACACATTTTCCAATTTCTTATCCATCAATCATTCACAAATGTGCTCTCACTCTTATATCTGAACTTATAAAATATTTTTCATAAAAATTGCACTTTCAAGACAAATTGCCTCACACCTCATCATGAGCAACTACTTTAGGGACACGCGTGTCGGATTGAGCGGGACACGCGAGTCGGAGAGTGTCGGATTTAGCTCAATTCGTGGGTTCGAAACCCGACCTCAACAACTCGACACGGTCGAGAAACATGCGCGGAGAGGGGTTGAGGTGGCATGGGTTGTGGCCCTTTACGTTGAACTTGGATGAAATCAGCGCTGGTACGTCAGGCTGTGGTCGGGGTCCTCACAGATTCAATCATTGGGTACCTTAACATTGGCTTGTTGGCAATGAAGGTTTTTATTTGAACGACTTAATTTCTATCGATTCGTATTCTGGGATATATTCGTCTTTGATAGAAATTATATTGTTATGATGAAATAATTCCTACGGGAATGAAATGTGTCTCCGAGATGTAATTCCTACGGGAACGAATTGTGTCTCTGAGATGCAATTCCTACGATAATAAAATATGCCTCCGAGATGTAATATCTACGGGAATGAAATGTGCCTCCAAAGTGTAATTCCCACAGGAATGAAATATGCCTTCGAGATTTAATTCCTATGGGAATAAAAAGTGCCCCCGAGATGGAATTCCTACAAGGACAAAATATGCCTCCGAGATGTAATTCCTACGGGAATGAAATGTGTCTCTGAGATGATAATATCTACGAGAATGAAATATTCCTCCGAGATGTAGTTCATGCAGGAACGAAATATGCCTCCGAGATGTAGTTTAGACGGGAACGAAATGTGCCTCCGAGATGCAGTTCCTACGATAATGAAATGTGCCTCCAAGATGTAGTTCCTACGGGAATGAACTGTGTCTCTGAGATGTAGTTCCTACGGGAATGAAATGTTTCTCCGAGATGTAATTCCTACGAGAATGAAATGTACCCAAACAATATTGGAATTTTGCGATTTCTACCGCCTGCACTCTTATTAACCGCATGTATTCCTCCATTCTCAATTTTTTGTTCCCTTCAATCTTCTTTTTTCCTACAAACCTCCTTTCTCCATCACACCTCGCGTGTTTGGTTGTGTGTGCTTTGTTCATCATCTTGGTCCATCCACTGACAAACTTGCTCCACGTGCCATAAATATATGTTTCTAAGTTACTCTCGGACTCAGAAGGGCTACGTTTGTTTTTCTCCCAAAGATCGCAAGGTTGTTACTTCTACTGATGTCACCTTTCTCGAAGATCATCCATATTACTCTCAACCAGCTGATTCTCCACTTCTGCCACCACTTCCGCGGCCTGTTATACCTGTTCATTCAAACCTTCCACCGCTCCTTCCCACACCAATCCCACCTAAACCACCTACCCTTCCCACACCAATCTCACCTAAACAACCTACCCTTCCCACGCCAATTCTACATAAACCACCTATCATCCGTATGTACACTCGATGCCCTTCTTCGTCTACTATCCTACGGGAGATGCCCTCCTCTAATGATGTTTTGCAGCCTGTGGATCCGGCAACAAGTTCCACTGCCCACCTGATGGCAAACTATGTCTCTTTTTACCGTCTCTCTTCGGAACTCCGAAAAAGTGATCTTTCTTTATCCTCTATTTACACCACTAATTATGTGCAGGAGGCTCTCCAACATCCTGGGTGGCAGGTAGCTATGGACGAGAAAATATCTGCTCTTTGGGCAAACCACACTTAGGATTTGGTCATGCTTCCTCCTGGACAATCTTGTGTGGGATGTAAGTAGGTGTTTGTCGTCAAACAGGGTCCAGATGGATGTAAGTAGGTGTTCACTGTTTGAAAGCTCGTCTTGTAGCTCGCGGCTTCACTTAACAACAAGGCATGGATTATGATGAGACTTTTTCTCCAGTCGTTAAACTCAATACTGTTCGTGTGTTGATCTCCCTCGCTGTTCACCGCCACTGGCCCTTGCACCAACTGGATGTCAAAAATGCTTTTCTTAATGGTGATTTACAGGAGACCGTTTATATGCAGCAACCTTCCGGGTTTGAGACCACGGGGGAGTCCCTTGTCTATTGTCTGCAGAAGTCTCTTTATGGTCTCAAACAGTCTCCTCGGGCATGATTTGACAAATTTAGTAAGACCGTTAGTGATGTTTGGTTCACTCGGAGTTCAGCCGACTTCTCTATGTTCACTCGTCATCGTCCAATGGGAACAGTAATTCTTTTGGTTTATGTGGATGATATTCTGATTACAGGAGATGATCTTTCAGGAATACAGATGATCGAACAGCATCTAGCAACTGTGTTTCAAACAAAGGACTTGGGAAACCTTCGATATTTTCTTGGTCTCGAAGTGGCTCGGAGACCTGATGGGCTTGTGTTATCTCAAAGAAAGTACTGTCTTGACCTACTTCATGATGCGGGCTATTCTGGATGCAAGCCTGCTGACACTCCCATGGATATCAATCACAAACTTTGTGCTCATGCCTCGAACTCCGATTTGCTCCTTCCAAATCTAGAGTATTATCATCGTCTTGTGGGAAAGCTGATATACCTCACTGTTACTAGACCTGATATATCATTTATTGTTGGAGTTGTCAATCGATTCATGCATGAGTCACGTATCTCTCATCTTCAGGCTGTCGAACGTATTCTTCGATACTTAAAGACTGCTCCTAGACAAGGGCTTGTATGCAAGCCCTATTCGTCTCCCTTATCTCTGATTGCATACTCTGATGCTGATTATGTTGGCTCTTTGGATGACCGTCGTTCTACAAGTGAATACTGCACTTACTTTGGAGGACATCTTATTACATGGCGCAGCAAAAAACAGTCTGTGGTTGCTCGCTCATCCGCTGAGGCTGAGTATCGATCCAATGCAGCTGTTGTGTCTGAGCTCACATGGCTTGAGGGTCTCCTTGATGATCTAGGAGTCAAGCTCTCCTCGCCTGCAACTTTAATGTGCGACAGTCAAGCTGCTATACACATTGTCAAGAATCCGGTCTTCCATGAACAGACAAAACATATTGAAGTTGACTGTCACTTCATTCAGAAGAAGGTTCAGTTGAAGAAGATAGAGTTAACACATGTTCCTGCTGCTCAGCAAGTTGCTAATATACTCACCAAGGCCTTACCACGGCGTCTCTACTATCAGTTCGTGTCCAAGCTTGGTGCCTATGATTTGTACGCTCCAGCTTGCGGGGGAGTGTTAGAGAATACTATGAAAAATGATGTATTAGCACATGTACGAGTTAGTGTTTAGTCCCACATTGTTTGTATAGCTAGATCTTACTCTCTTCTCTCCTATATATTTGTACTCATACTTGTTTTTTTGTATTCAAGAAGTATATACAAGTTTTGGATCTTTCTCTACAATAAGTAATTGAACGTTGACAAGCTTATGATTATTCTAGTGGAGCACATAAAAATAACTAAAAAATCAGAGCGGGAGTACCAAAAGCTGCGCCGAGGGAAGTCGGCCAATCCAAGTCTGTCAGGCAAAGAAAGAATACAGCTCCTAGGCTTTACGCCCAATTGTTGCAGGAAGATCGGGTGCAGGAGGGCGCCGGAATGGAGAGTTGCAGTCAACTGCGCCCCACAAACGTGGATCTCGAACGGTGCCGGGAAGGGGTGGCGGCGTCGACGGCACCGGTAGTAGAGACTGGAGAGCGTGGTTGCGATCGGCGGAAGCGCGTGCAACTGTGCGAAACAGGTCGGTGGAAACAGACTCCTGGAATCGGCAGATTGGGCAGTGGTGTAGGCTGGCGGAAACAGCTTGTTGGAGATGGCGGACGGAGCAGCGGCGTAGACCGGCGAAGTCGTACTTGCTGAGAGATTAGCGGCGGTCGGTAATTGCAGAGAAGCGTGAATACACTTCTCCGCTCTGTCCGGAATTGCTTTTTACTTTGCACGAGGCAATATTTATTAAATAGGCCTCCTAACTTTTGGCAAGAAATTTATTCCTTGGTGAAATTAAGGGCCTAAGGGGGGCCAAGAATATCTTTTCCTTTTATTTCAATAACCTGATTTGGCAGCAATTCAAACGTCCAGCTAGCTATAATTTTATTCTTTATTATTATTGGCTCCAATTTAAAGTAAATTTATGTTTTCTCTAAAATAACCTAAGCTCGTCATTACCGTAATAATTACTACATTAACGGACTTTCAACCCGAAGAGCCGCAAATGGAAACGGTTGCGCAAAAGAAATACATATAAGCAAAAAAGGCAAATGCAAAATATACAAATCTACAAATGCAACAAAAAAATAATAAACGAAACTAAGATGTGTCGCAAGACGCATCAGATTCTTACTCATGTCACATGGTGTGAGTCAAGAAGATAAGGACCACAAGAAGTTGATTTGATATGATTCTATAATTGGGTCAATCATGTATGCAATGTTATGTACTTGTCCTGATACCTCATATGCTTCATGCAAAGAATGCATTTGTCGATTTTGTATTTGTCGGTTGTATATTCATGTGATGAATAATTCTTAACCAATTCCTTAACTTAGATTCCAACTATGACAACCAAAGAGAACAATCATCACAACATCTAAGTTTTTTTAAACAATATTAAAACATGTTATATATACACATAAATATATAATATATGTATTTATACTATATACAAAAAAGTATCGCTAACCAATCACAATAAGCGGTGTAATGCGGTAGGCTATCCCATCTTCGTTAATTTTAAAAAAAATTAACGCATCACAGTTGAGGCTGCCCGTGGAGGCGGAGCCACTGACGGCCTGCCCAGAGCCCATCGGCAAGGTCGCCAGACCCCGGCGAACCCGCCAGGGGTAGTCCGGCGATGCTCTGGCAACTTATGCAATATCAAAATTCATATTTGATTTTTTTTTCTATTTACTTAAATTAAGATAATTTTTATTTAAAAATTTAAAAATAAGAAAAGTATAAATAATTTTAATTTGAAATTCTTTTATCCTATATTAAAAAAAATATCTTGGTTATTAAAGGCATAAGGCGCACCAAGGCGCAAAGGGGTCTTAGAGCCTAAGCGTGAGGCTCAAGGAGCAAGCACGAGGCTCAAGGCGCAAGCACGAGGCTCAAGGCGCAAGCGCGTGCCTGACGAAGGCAAGGTACAACCACATCCGTTACTATCATTTATATCTCTTAAAAATAAAATCAATATGGTATTTGCATCTTATCTAACTCTGAACGCACAATTATTTTTCACAAACACAAAATCAATAAAAAATTATTGAGTTTTTACATTATTTTTTCCTTAATTTTTGAAGGAAAAAATTTACAATAAAAATCTCACTCGAACGCGCATTTTATATTTTAAAGCCGCAAATAAGGCTTACAGAGACGCTTACCTCTGAACCTGGTGAGCCTAGAGCCTTAGGCGCATCTTTAATAAGATAGTAAAATATTCAAATAATTGCAACGGCGCGGGGGCGACTTTTGTCGTGGGGGGACATTTGTCGTGGGGGGGACATTTGTCATGGGAGGCGGCATTTGTCGTGATCGGCAGCATTTGTCGTGGGCGCGACTGTTGAAACCGAAACTTCGATCTCTGTGGAGTTCACCCTTGGGGAAGGAGTGATAGCGCATCTACTTCTCTACTGCAAGCAAAATGAAAGAAAGAAAAGGAAACTGACCCAAGGGCTCGGCGCGGAGGTCCCTTCACACACCAGGAAGATCTTAGAGCGCTTCCCCTCCCTTAGTCAAATGCCGAGCTAAAGGCTACCTCAAAAAGCGCAAGGTCTGGGAACAAGAAAGCATGCCCTCTGAGGTGTCACCTTGGGTCTATTTATAGATTTCTAAAAACGTCATGCAAGTAGTCAACCTCCGCTGTTCTGAACAGCTATGTGCAGCCCAACTGGGTCTGCCAACAGCGTAGCTTCGCTGTTCTAACTGGCTATGGGCAGGCCAGCGGGGGCAAAATGGTAAGAACACTTCACAGATCATTGGGTGAGTAGCCCTCAACAACCTCTGCTCGGCAAGGGCGGCGAGTGCTCGATGGAGCTGGCACTCGCCGCTTCCGCTTGACTGTTGGCGAGTACGGGCCCGGCCTGTCCTGCTCGCATGTCGCGAGTTCGTTGAGTGGTCAGAACTCGGCGAGCGGCCCAGAGCTCAACGAACGGCCAGAGCTTCACGAAAGCCCAGAGCTCGACGAAAGGCCCAGAGCTCGACGAAAGGCCCAGAGCTCGACGAACAGCCCAGAGCTCGACGAACATCCAAGAGCTCGACGAGCGGGGCTTGGCGAGTACAAGCTCGCCCCCCAGAAGCATCCTACCCTGCCTGGGCGAGTCGGGGCTGCTGTCGAGCTCTCTAGGGCGAGTGCGAGCCGGCGGATGTCGAGGTATTCCTCGGCACTCGAGGCGGACGCGACTTAGTTCTCCCCCAGCCTTCCTTTTGTAGGCTCGCGCGAGGCGGACGCGACTTAGTTCTCCCCCAGCCTTCTTTTTGTAGGCGAGCGCGAGCCAGGCCGCTCTAGGATTGTTACTTCCGAAGCCCAGAGAAATTGAGTTCGATGAACTCCAAGCGGGCGCGAGGCTTAGTTCGACGAAAGCCAAGCTCAGCTCGACGAAGCCCAAAGAATTTGAGTTCGACGAACTCCAGGCGGGCGCGAGTTGCGCGGACCAGCTCGCGCAGCTTGTCCGCCAAGCTTTGGCGAGAGCGAGTTGGCTGTTCTGAGTCCGCCTGCTTGCTCTTCTGACGCGGGCGGGCTCCCCCGGTCTGCTCACCTGGGTCGTGGGCCCACTCGGCGAATACGGGGTTGTACATAATCTCCGCTCTTTTTGAGCTTGACCAAGCTCGGAAAGAACCATCCAACTCACGTGTTCGGTGAGTGCTTTACTGAGCTGGAGAGAATCTTTTGAGGGGCCCCATCCTCGTGCTATATATCATCGAGCTATATAGCACGATGATATATAGCTATAAACCTTTGGAAAAATTCCCCCTCCTTCCACCCTTCTTCACGAGCTATAGCTGAGCGATGCCTATATCTGAGGAGATGCGGGCTTGCCTAAAGGCTGCGAGGGAGGGGACTCGGGAGCTAGCCCTTGGTGTCGCCCCGTGGTTGGCGCGCGGATCGTCTGGCCCCCTCTTTAGGCCGAAAAAAGGAAAAAGGGTCGGGCGGTCCCCCTCGAATGATCCCCCTGCGTCGAGTTTGGCGGTCGTTGCCGAGGTCGCCCCTGAGGTATGTGGACCCCTCTGTCTGACTCATGACTCTGCTTCTGATTTCTCTTTTCTGCAGGAATCGGTTCGCGATGACGGAGAGGATAGGGGGGCACCGTGGCATTTTCACTTGTTGATAACTGCACGGGTCGCTAGCCCCCCGGCCAAAGAGCGTGTCCCTCCTGCGATGTCTCTGTCGCCAATGCCTCCCTACCAGGGGAAAACCTTTGCTGCTCTTAGAGGCGAACCCTTCCAGGGCCGGCCGGGTACCTCCTGACTGGCTACCGATGCGGGCGACGTACCGACCCAAGGTGAGCTTTGCACTTTTGCCCGTTTACCACCGCTCGCTCCTGCCGATCCCTTCTCACCTACCGCATTTAAGTCCTCCCCTCCTTTCTACTTCCTGCGACTCCTAACTCGCCAGCTTCCTGGGAGGACTACCTCGTCCCGCTCGGCGAGTTTTCTCGCGATATGGGTGGTGGCAGCGGCGATGCGGATGGGCGGAGCAAGTGCGCCTGGACTTTCTCCGAGCATGATTTTTCCCATGTCGTCATCACCGAACGCGAGTTCCTTGATGCCGTAGGCAACTTCGTGCCACCAGGTTTCGTGGCGAGGCAACCTGGGAAGGGGGAGAGAATCAACGATCTCTCCGGAGAGGAGCTTGCTATCCCCACAGCGCACTTTGAGGCGGGTCTCCGGCTACCTTTATGGCCGGAGGTCCGCCAAACCTTGAAATACTTCGGGGTCGTCCCCGGGCAAATGACCCCCAATTCCATCGCGGTGGTGGTCGGATTCGCCTGCTTCCTGCGGGAAGAGCGGATCGAGTTCAGCCTCGCGGTCTTCCGCAAGCTGTTCTCCTTCCGGGCGAACAAGGACGGGACCGCCTTCTTCCCCAACAACCACGTCAAGGTGCGGGAGACTGTCAACAAGAGTCATAACTGGCTAAAGAAGTTTGTTTTCTTCAAAGGGGACTTCGGCAACGTCCCCTTCTCGCCAATCCAGCTCAGCGAGGCGAACTACTGCCCCCCTAGCCTGGGGGGCCACGAAGCAGAGCTGTGCGGGTTCTTCGCCGGGAAGAACTTCGAAGTTGCCTTTCTTCGCAGGAACCTGGACAATCTCACGCCCGTCCCGCCCGGGGAAGGTAAGCGGTTCGCGTTTCTCCCTTCTTCTTTATCCCCATCCTCATATTCTAAGTTTTTTCCCTCCCGCAGGCGAGCGGGACATCCCCGGGCACCCTCTTTATGAGAGTGCTCGACTCGCCTCCCGTGAGCTTGCCCGCGTCGAGGTGGCGGCCGTCGCGCACCGCGAGATCATAGTCCCCGCCGCCCAGAAGCGGTCTAGCCGCGAACAGCCTCTGCCTCCGCCACCGCCCAAGAAACCAGAAACCGTGGGAGGCGCACCTCCCACAAGTCAGGAGAAGGGTAAGGCCCCGGCGGATCAACAAGCTAGGGATCTCGCACCTGCGGCCGCCTCGACCAGCGGCTGCCCCGGCGAGGAGGCCGGCGCTTCCAGGCCGCAAGAAGGGACGCACCCGGCCGCGAAACTGGTGCCGAGGGGGCATCGCAACTTTGGCCTCGGCGAGCGGACTCTCGACGAGCTCGGGAACCTCCTTCTACAGTGGAGCAAGGAATCGAACAGGGCCATCATATCCACCATGCTGCCGAGCAGGTTGGAGCAGGACACCATCAGCAGGGAGGCCTATAACTTCTCGTTCAGCCTGTACGCGCGGGAGGTCACCGCAGTCTACAACGAGGAGGCCATGCGGGACCTCGTGCACGAAAGCGCGCGAGCCCAGCTCCGCGGCCTGGAGCTGGCCCACATGGCGGGCAGGAGACTAACTCAACGGGAGAAGAACGCCCCGTCGCTCAAAAAACTGGTCGACGAGAAGGAGGCTCGCCGCCTTGCCCAGGAGGAGGCGGACTTCCAGAAAAAGTGGGCGGACGCAGCTGATGTCGCCCTTGCCTAGTACCTTGGGGGAGCGGTAAGTCCCACGACTCGCACTTATCTCCTACAGGTTGCCTCTCCTCTTCTCAAGTTTATCTCATCCTATCCCTTCTCGCAGGACGCGGCGACGGTCAGCCGTCTAGGCATCCAGATCGCCTTCCTCGAAAAGGAAAGGGAGGCGTTACAAGCGCGGGTGCGCGAGTTGGAGGCCGCAGTGGCTGCTCCGCCGTCATCCACTAGCGGCTGCCAGCTCGCACACTACGCCGAGTACGAGTTGGAGATCATGATGCAGAAGAACGTCGCTGGTGCAGCGAAGTACACCCTCCAGACATTGCGGCGAGCTGACCTTATTAAGAGCGAGGGCGAGGGCCTTTCTGCGAGCGACGTGGTACCGGCCTTATTCCTTCTGGTACCGAAGTCGGGCGACGGGCCCTTCCATCCCATTTAGGAGGACTCGTCGCTCGGGGGCTCGCCTTGCTGAATACTCGCGCCTCGCCTAAAATATTTTTGCTGTAATATGAGCGTTGGCCGAGGCCCAGAACTTGTAATTTTTGTTGATCAATAAAATGTAGTCTCTGAAACTGTTCTGTAATGATGCTTCTTTGTAATGCAAATCCGTCTTTTCTTTTTTGTACTCACGGTTTGTTTTGATTCTTTTTATTCGTTGTCTCCCTTCCCGCGGCTTGCGAGCTAGGTCGTGTGTCTATTCCAGACTGAGCTTAGCAATTATAGGAGCGATAGTCAGCCGTACCGCGAACGGCGATCCACGTTCTTCGTCCAGGTTCGTCGTGCCATTCGCAAGGCAGAGCAGGCGAGCCGACTTGGTCCGCACACGAGCCGCCTGGCTCCACGCGAGCTGGGCTCCGTGGGGTCGCGACGCGGTCTGAGTTCTCGCCACCTTGGTTGCTTTTTGAGAGCTCGTCGAACCATAGGCTCGAGTTGGCATTTCTTGCTCGCCGACCCGTTAAAGTCATCCCGACGACCCTGTGATTTTTGCCTCCGTAGTTTGAGTGTCTGGGTCCCAACTTTAGGCGCCCGTTCACCAAGACCTTCTGTACTCCTGGACAGTTGGGGTTTGGGTAGACTCCCACGAGTGACATCCAGTCATGCCAGCTAGAAGAGAGCCTTGCAGCGGGATTGGCTCGGGATCTGGGTAAACTCCTCCGAGTGACATTCAACCCAGCCAGCAAGGTGAGAGCCTGACAGCGGGATCTGCTCGGGGCCTGGGTAAACTCCTCCGAGTGACATCCAGCCTTGTCAGCTAGGTGAGAGCCTGACAGAGGGATCTGCTCAAGGCCTGGGTAAACTCCTCCGAGTGACATCCAGCCCTACCAGCTAAGTTAGAACCTGACAGCGGGATCTGCTCGGGGTCTGGGTAAACTCATCTGAGTGACATCCAGCCCTGCCAGCTAGGTGAGAGCCTGGCAGCGGGATCTGCTCGGGGTCTGGGCAGACTCCTCCGAGTGACATCCAGCCCTGCCAGCTAAGTGAGAGCCTGGCAGCGGGATCTGCTCGGGGTCTGGGTAGATTCCTCCGAGTGACATCCAGCCCTGCAAGCTAGGTGAGATCCTGGCAGCGGGATCTGCTCGGGGTCTGGGTAGACTCCTCCGAGTGACATCCAGCCCTGCAAGCTAGGTGAGATCCTGGCAGCGGGATCTGCTCGGGGTCTGGGTAGACTCCTCTGAGTGACATCCAGCCCTGTCAGCTAGGTTAGAGTCTGGCAGCGGGATCTGCTCGGCGTCTGGGTAGACTCCTCCGAGTGACATCCAGCCCTGCCAACTAGGTGAGAGCCTGGCAGCGGGATCTGCTCGGCGTCTGGGTAGACTCCTTCGAGTGACATCCAGCCCTGTAAGCTAGGTGAGAGCCTGGCAGCGGGATCTGCTCGGGGTCTGGGAACACTCCTCCGAGTGACATTCATCCCTGTCAGCTAGGTGAGAGCCTGGCAGCGGGATCTGCTCGGGGTTTGGGTAGACTCCTCCGAGTGACATCCAGCCCTGTCAGCTAGGTGAGAGCCTGGCAGCGGGATCTGCTCGGGGTCTGGGTAGACACCTCCGAGTGACATCAAACCCTGTCAGCTAGGTGAGAGCCTGGCAGCGGGATCTGCTCGGGGTTTGGGTAGACTCCTCCGAGTGACATCCAGCCCTGTCAGCTAGGTGAGAGCCTGGCAACGGGATCTGCTCGGGGTCTGGGTAGACTCCTCCAGGTGACATCCAGCCCTGTCAGCTAGGTGAGAGCCTGGAGGCGGGATCTGCTCGAGGTCTGGGTAGACTCCTCTGAGTGACATCAAGACCTGCCAACTAGGTGAGAGTCTGGAAGCGGGATCGGCTCGAGGTCTGGGTAGACTCCTCTGAGTGACATCCAGCTCTGTCAGCTAGGTGATGGCCTGGCAGCGGGATCTGCTCGGGGTCTGGGTAGACTCCTCTGAGTGACATCCAGCCCTGCCAGCTAGGTGAGAGCCTGGCAGCAGGATCTGCTCGGGGTCTAGGTAGACTCCTCCGAGTGACATCCAACCATGCCAGCAAGGTGAGAGACTGGCAGCGGGATCTGCTCGGGGTCTGGGTAGACTCCTCCGAGTGACAGCCAGAACTGCCACCTAGGTGAGAGCCTGGCAGCGGGATCTGTTCGAGGTCTGGGTAGACTCCTTCGAGTGACATCCAGCTCTGCCAGCAAGATGAGAGCCTGGCAGCGGGATCTGCTCGAGTGACATCCAGCCCGGCCAGCTAGGTGAGAGCCTGGCAGCGGGATCTGCTCGGGGTCTGGGTGGACTCCTCCGAGTGACATCCAGCCCTGCCAGCTAGGTGAGAGATTGGCAGCGGGATCTGCTCGGGGTCTGGGCGGACTCCACCGAGTGACATCTAGCCCTGCCAGCTAGGTGGGAGCCTGGCAGCGGGATCTGCTCGGGGTCTGGGTAGACTCCTCCGAGATACATCCAGCCCTGCCAGCTAGGTGGGAGCCTGGCAGCGGGATCTACTCGAGGTCTGGGTAGACTCCTCCGAGTGACATCCAGCCCTGCCAGCTAGGTGAGAGCCTGCCAGCGGGATCTGCTCGGGGTCTGGGTAGACTCCTCCGAGTGACATCCAGCCCTGCAAACTAGGTGAGAGCATAGCAGCGGGATCTGCTCGGGGTCTGGGTAGACTCCTCCGAGTGACATCCAGCCGTGCCAGCAAGGTGAGAGCCTGGCAACGAGATCTGCTCGGGGTCTGGGTAGACTCCTCCGAGTGACAGCCAGCACTGCCAGCAAGGTGAGAGCCTGGCAGCGGGATCTGCTCGGGGTCTGAGTAGACTCCTCCGAGTGACTGCCAGCACTGCCAGCTACGTGAGAGCCTGGCAGCGGGATCTGCTCGGTGTCTGGGTAGACTCCTCCGAGTGACATCAAGCCCTGCCAGCTAGGTGAGAGCCTGAAAGCGGGATCTCCTCGGGTTCTGGGTAGACTCCTCCGAGTGACATCCAGCCCTGCCAGCTAGGTGAGAACCTGGCAGAGGGATCTGCTCGGGGTCTGGGTAGACTGCTCCGAGTGACATCCAGCCCTGCCAGCTAGGTGAGAGCCTGGCAGCGGGATCTGCTCGGGGTCTGGGTAGACTCCTCCGAGTGACATCCAGTCATGCCAGCTAGGTGAGAGCCTGGCAGCGGGATCTGCTCGGGGTCTGGGTAGACTCCTCCGAGTGACATCCAGCCCTGCCAGCAAGGAGAGAGCCTGGCAGCGGGATCTGCTCGGGGTTTGGGTAGACTCCTCCGAGTGACATCCAGCCCTGCCAGGTATGTGATAGTCTGGCAGCGGGATCTGCTCGGGGTCTGGGTAGACTCCTCCGAGTGACATCCAGCCCTGCCAGCTAGGTGAGAGCCTGGCAGCGGGATCTGCTCGGGGTCTGGGTAGACTCCTCCGAGTGACATCCAGCCATGCCAGCTAGGTGAGAGCCTGGCAGCGGGATCTGCTCGGGGTCTGGGTAGACTCCTCCGAATGACATCCAACCCTGTCAGCTAGGTGAGAGCCTAGCAGCGGGATCTGCTCGGGGTCTGGGTAGACTCCTCCGAGTGATATCCAGACCTGCCAGCAAGGTGAGAGCCTGGCAGCGAGATCTGCTCAGGGTCTGGGTAGACTCCTCTGAGTGACAGCCAGCCCTGCCAGCTAGGTGAGAGCCTGGCAGTGGAATCTGCTCGGGGTCTGGGTAGACTCCTCCGAGTGACATCCATACCTGCCAGCTAGGTGAGAGCCTAGCATCGGGATCTGCTCGATGTCTGGGTAGACACCTCCGAGTGACATCCAGCCCTGCCAGCTAGGTGAGAGCCTGGCAGCGGAATCTGCTCGGGGTCTGGGTAGACTCCTTCGAGTGACATCCAGCCCTGCCAGATAGGTGAGAGCCTGGCAGCGGGATCTGCTCGGCGTCTGGGTAGACTCCTCCGAGTGACATCCAGCCCTGTCAGCTAGGTGATAGCCTGGCAGCGGGATCTGCTCGCGGTCTGGGTAAACTCCTCCGAGTGACATCCAGCCCTGTCAACAAGGTGAGAGCCTGGCAGCGGGATCTGCTCGGGGTCTGGGTAGACTCCTCCGAGTGACATCCAGCCCTACCAGCTAGGTGAGAGCCTGGCAGCGGGATCTGCTCGGGGTCTGGGTAGACTCCTCCGAGTGAAATCTATCCCTGCCAGCTAGGTGAGAGCCTGGCAGCGGGATCTGCTCGGGGTCTGGGTAGACTCCTCCGAGTGACATCCAGCCCTGCCAGCTAGGTGAGAGCCTGGCAGCGGGATCTGCTCGGGGTCTGGGTAGATTCCTCCGAGTGACATCCAGCCCTGCCAGCTAGGTGAGAGCCTGGCAGCGGGATCTGCTCGGGGTCTAGGTAGACTCCTCCGAGTGACATCCAGCCCTGCCAGCTAGGTGAGAGCCTGGCAGCGGGATCTGCTCGGGGTTTGGGTAGACTCTTCCGAGAGACATCCAGCCCTGCCAGCTAGGTAAGAGCCTGGCAGCGGGATCTGCTCGGGGTCTGGGTAGACTCCTCGCAGAGTGACATCCAGCCTGCCAGCTAAGTGAGAGTCTGGCAGCGGGATCTGCTCGAAGTCTGGGTAGACTCGTCCGAGTGACATCCAGCCCGACAAGCAAGTTGAGAGCATGGCAGCGGGATCTGCTCGGAGTCTGGATAGACTCCTCCGAGTGACATCCAGCTCTGCCAGCTAGGTGAGAGCCTGGCAGCGGTATCTGCTCGGGGTCTGGGTAGACTCCTCCGAGTGACATCCAGCCCTGCCAGCTAGGTGAGAGCCTGGCAGCGGGATCTGCTCGGGGTCTGGGTAGACTCCTCCGAGTGACATCCAGCCCTGCCAGCTAGGTGAGAGCCTGGCAGAGGGATCTGCTCGGGGTCTGGGTAGACTCCTCCGAGTGACATCCAGCCCTGTCAGCTAGGTGAGAGCCTGGCAGCGGGAGCTGCTCGGGGTCTGGGTAGACTCCTCCGAGTGACATCCAGCCCTTGCCAGCTAGGTTCGAGCCTAGCAGCGGGATCTGCTCGGGGTCTGGGTAGACTCCTCCGAGTGACATCCAGCCCAGCAAGCTAGGTGAGAGCCAGGCAGCGGGATCTGCTCGGGGTCTAAGTAGACTCCTCCGAGTGATATCCAGACCTTCCAGCAAGGTGAGAGCCTGGCAGCGGGATCTGCTCGGGGTCTGGGTAGACTCCTCCAAGTGACAGCCAGCCCAGCCAGCTAGGTGAGAGCCTGGCAGTGGAATCTGCTCTGGGTCTAGGTAGACTCCTCCGAGGCACATCCAGCCCAGCCAGCTAAGTGAGAGCCTGGCATCGGGATCTGCTTGGTATCTGGGTAGACTACTCCGAGTGACATCCAGCCTTGTCAGCTAGGTGAGAGCCTGGCAGCGGGATCTGCTCGGCGTCTGGGTAGACACCTCCGAGTGGCATCCAGCCCTGCCAGCTAGGTGAGAGCCTGGCAGCGGGATCTGCTCGGTGTCTGGGTAGACTCCTCCGAGTGACATCCAGCCCTACCAGCTAGGTGAGAGCCTGGCAGCGGGATCTGCTCGGCGTCTGGGTAGACTACTCCGAGTGACATCCAGCCCTGCCAGCTAGGTGAGCCTGGCAGCGGGATCTGCTCGGTGCCTGGGTAGACTACTACGAGTGACATCCAGCCCTGCCAGCTAGGTGAGAGCCTGGCAGCGGGATCTGCTCGGTGTCTGGGTAGACTCCTCCGAGTGACATCCAGCCCTGCCAGCTAGGTGAGAGCCTGGCAGCGGGATTTTCTCGGCGTCCCAGCTAGGTGAGCCTGGCAGCGGGATCTCTCCGATTCGTAATACGACATCCAGCCCTGCCAGCTAGTGAGAGCCTGGCAGCGGGATCTGCTCGGTGTCTGGGTAGACTCCTCCGAGAGTGACATCCAGCCCTGCCAGCTAGGAGAGAGCCTGAGAGGGATCTGCTCGGGATCTGCTCGGGGTCTGGGTAGACTCCTCCGAGTGACATCCAGCCCTGCCAGCTAGGAGAGAGCCTGGCAGCGGGATCTGCTCGCGGTCTGGGTAGACTCCTCCGAGTGACATCCAGCCCTGCCAGCAAGGTGAGAGCCTGGCAGCGGGATCTGCTCGCGGTCTGGGTAGACTCCTTCGAGTGTCATCCAGCCCTGCCAGCTAGGTGAGAGCCTGGCAGCGGGATCTGCTCGCGGTCTGGGTAGACTCCTCCGAGTGACATCCAGCCCTGTCAGCTAGGTGAGAGCCTGGCAGCGGGATCTGCTCGGGGTCTGGGTAGACTCCTCCGAGTGACATCCAGCCCTGCCAGCCCCTAGGAGACGCCCCCAGCTAGGTGAGAGCCTGGCAGCGGGATCTGCTCGGGGTCTGGGTAGACTCCTCCGAGTGACATCCAGCCCTGCCAGCAAGGTGAGAGCCTGGCAGCGGGATCTGCTCGGGGTCTGGGTAGACTCCTTCGAGTGACATCCAGCCCTGTCAGCTAGGTGATAGCCTGGCAGCGGGATCTGCTCGCGGTCTGGGTAGACTCCTCCGAGTGACATCCAGCCCTGTCAGCAAGGTGAGAGCCTGGCAGCGGGATCTGCTCGGGGTCTGGGTAGACTCCTCGAGTGACATCCAGCCCTGTCAGTGGTGATAGCCTGGCGCGGGATCTGCTCGCGGTCTGGGTAGGACCCTCGAGTGACATCAGCTGTCAACAAGGGGAGCCTGGCAGCGGGATCTGCTGGGGTCTGGGTAGCTCCTCCGGGACATCCAGCCCTACCAGCTAGGGGAGGGGAGCCTGGCAGCGGGATGTCGGTGTTGGTAGACTCCTCCGAGTGAAATCTAGCCCTGCCAGCTAGGTGAGAGCCTGGCAGCGGGATCTGCTCGGGGTCTGGGTAGACTTCTCCGAGTGACATCCAGCCCTGCCAGCTAGGTGAGAGCCTGGCAGCGGGATCTGCTCGGGGTCTGGGTAGATTCCTCCGAGTGACATCCAGCCCTGCCAGCTAGGTGAGAGCCTGGCAGCGGGATCTGCTCGGGGTCTGGGTAGACTCCTCCGAGTGACATCCAGCCCTGCCAGCTAGGAGAGAGCCTGGCAGCGGGATCTGCTCGGGGTTTGGGTAGACTCTTCCGAGAGACATCCAGCCCTGCCAACTAGGTAAGAGCCTGGCAGCGGGATCTGCTCGGGGTCTGGGTAGACTCCTCCGAGTGACATCCAGCCCTGCCAGCTAAGTGAGAGCCTGGCAGCGGGATCTGCTCGAAGTCTGGGTAGACTCGTCCGAGTGACATCCAGCCTGACAAGCAAGTTGAGAGCATGGCAGCGGGATCTGCTCGGAGTCTGGATAGACTCCTCCGAGTGACATCCAGCTCTGCCAGCTAGGTGAGAGCCTGGCAGCGGTATCTGCTCGGGGTCTGGGTAGACTCCTCCGAGTGACATCCAGCCCTGCCAGCTAGGTGGAGCCTGGCAGCGGGATCTGCTCGGGGTCTGGGTAGACTCCTCCGAGTGACATCCAGCCCTGCCAGCTAGGTGAGAGCCTGGCAGAGGGATCTGCTCGGGGTCTGGGTAGACTCCTCCGAGTGACATCCAGCCCTGCCAGCTAGGTGAGAGCCTGGCAGCGGGATCTGCTCGGGGTCTGGGTAGACTCCTCCGAGTGACATCCAGCCCTTGCCAGCTAGGTGAGAGCCTAGCAGCGGGATCTGCTCGGGGTCTGGGTAGACTCCTCCGAGTGACATCCAGCCCTGCAAGCTAGGTGAGAGCCAGGCAGCGGGATCTGCTCGGGGTCTAAGTAGACTCCTCCGAGCGATATCCAGACCTGCCAGCAAGGTGAGAGCCTGGCAGCGGGATCTGCTCGGGGTCTGGGTAGACTCCTCCAAGTGACAGCCAGCCCAGCCAGCTAGGTGAGAGCCTGGCAGTGGAATCTGCTCTGGGTCTAGGTAGACTCCTCCGAGGCACATCCAGCCCAGCCAGCTAGGTGAGAGCCTGGCATCGGGATCTGCTTGGTGTCTGGGTAGACTACTCCGAGTGACATCTAGCCCTGCCAGCTAGGTGAGAGCCTGGCAGCGGGATCTGCTCGGCGTCTGGGTAGACACCTCCGAGTGACATCCAGCCCTGCCAGCTAGGTGAGAGCCTGGCAGCGGGATCTGCTCGGTGTCTGGGTAGACTCCTCCGAGTGACATCCAGCCCTGCCAGCTAGGTGAGAGCCTGGCAGCGGGATCTGCTCGGCGTCTGGGTAGACTACTCCGAGTGACATCCAGCCCTGCCAGCTAGGTGAGCCTGGCAGCGGGATCTGCTCGGTGCCTGGGTAGACTACTCCGAGTGACATCCAGCCCTGCCAGCTAGGTGAGAGCCTGGCAGCGGGATCTGCTCGGTGTCTGGGTAGACTCCTCCGAGTGACATCCAGCCCTGCCAGCTAGGTGAGAGCCTGGCAGCGGGATCTGCTCGGCGTCTGGGTAGACTCCTCCGAGTGACATCCAGCCCTGCCACCTAGGTGAGAGCCTGGCAGCGGGATCTGCTCGGGGTCTGGGTAGACTCCTCCGAGTGACATCCAGCCCTGCCAGCTAGGTGAGAGCCTGGCAGCTGGATCTGCTCGCGGTCTGGGTAGACTCCTCCGAGTGACATCCAGCCCTGCCAGCAAGGTGAGAGCCTGGCAGCGGGATCTGCTCGCGGTCTGGGTAGACTCCTCCGAGTGTCATCCAGCCCTGCCAGCTAGGTGAGAGCCTGGCAGCGGGATCTGCTCGCGGTCTGGGTAGACTCCTCCGAGTGACATCCAGCCCTGCCAGCTAGGTGAGAGCCTGGCAGCGGGATTTGCTCGGGGTCTGGGTAGACTCCTCCGAGTGACATCCAGCCCTGCCAGCTAGGTGAGAGTCTGGCAGCGGGATCTGCTCGGGGTCTGGGTAGACTCCTCCGAGTGACATCCAGCCCTGCCAGCAAGGTGAGAGCCTGGCAGCGGGATCTGCTCGGGGTCTGGGTAGGCTCCTCCGAGTGACATCCAGCCCTGCCAGCAAGGTGAGAGCCTGGCAGCGGGATCTGCTCGGGGTCTGGGTAGACTCCTACGAGTGACAGCCAGAACTGCCACCTAGGTGAGAGCCTGGCGCGGGATCTGCTCGGGGTCTGGGTAGACTCCTTCGAGTGACATCCAGCCCTGCCAGCTAGGTGAGAGCCTGGCAGCGGGATCTGCTCGAGTGACATCCAGACCGGCCAGCTAGGTGAGAGACTGGCAGCGGTATCTGCTCGGGGTCTGGGTAGACTCGTCCGAGTGACATCCAACCCGACCAGCAAGGAGAGAGCATGGCAGCGGGATCTGCTCGGAGTCTGGATAGACTCCTCCGAGTGACATTAAGCCCTGCCAGCTAGGTGAGAGCCTGGCAGCGGAATCTGCTCGGGGTCTGGGTAGACTCCTCCGAGTGACATCCAGCCCTGCCAGCAAGGTGAGAGCCTGACAGCAGGATCTGCTCGGGGTCTGGGTAGACTCCTCCGAGTGACATCCAGCCCTGCCAGCAAGGTGAGAGCCTGGCAGCGGGATCTGCTCGGGGTCTGGGTAGACTCCTCCGAATGACAGCCAGCCCTGCCAGCAAGGTGAGAGCCTGGCAACGGGATCTGCTCGGGGTCTGGGTAGACTCCTCCGTGTGACAGCCAGCACTGTCAGCTAGGTGAGAGCCTGGCAGCGGGATCTGATCGGGGTCTGGGTAGACTCCTCCGAGTGACATCCAGCCCTGCCAGTTAGGTGAGAGCCTGACAGCGGGATCTGCTCGGGGTCTGGGTAGAATCCTCCGAGTGACATCCAGCCCTGCCAGCTAGGTGATAGCCTGGCAGCGGGGTCTGCTCGCAGTCTGGGTAGACTCCTCCGAGTGACATTCAGCCCTGTCAGCAAGGTGAGAGCCTGGCAGCGGGATCTGCTCGGGGTCTGGGTAGACTCCTCTGAGTGACATCCAGCCCTGCCAGCTAGGTGAGAGCCTGGCAGCGGGATCTGCTCGGGGTCTGGGTAGACTCCTCCGAGTGACATCCAGCCCTGCCAGCTAGGTGAGAGCCTGGCAGCGGGATCTGCTCGGGGTCTGGGTAGACTATTCCGAGTGACATCCAACCCTGTCAGCTAGGTGAGAGCCTGGCAGCGGGATCTGCTCGGGGTCTGGGTAGACTGCTCCGAGTGATATCCAGACCTGCCAGCAAGGTGAGAGCCTGGCAGCGGGATCTGCTCGGGGTCTGGGTAGACTCCTCTGAGTGACAGCCAGCCCTGTCAGCAAGGTGAGAGCCTGGCAGTGGAATCTGCTCGGGGTCTGGGTAGACTCCTCCGAATGACATCCATCCCTGCCAGCTAGGTGAGAGCCTAGCATCGGGATCTGCTCGGTGCCTGGGTAGACTACTTTGAGTGACATCCAGCCCTGCCAGCTAGGTGAGAGCCTGGCAGCGGGATCTGCTCGGCGTCTGGGTAGACACCTCCGAGTGACATCCAGCCCTGCCAGCTAGGTGAGAGCCTGGCAGCGGGATCTGCTCGGTGTCTGGGTAGACTCCTCCGAGTGACATCCAGCCCTGCCAGCTAGGTGAGAGCCTGGCAGCGGGATCTGCTCGGCGTCTGGGTAGACTCCTCCGAGTGACATCCAGCCCTGCCAGCTAGGTTATAGCCTGGCAGCGGGATCTGTTCGCGGTCTGGGTAGACTCCTCCGAGTGACATCCAGCCCTGTCAGCAAGGTGAGAGTCTGGCAGCGGGATCTGCTCGGGGTCTGGGTAGACTCCCCCGAGTGACATCCAGCCCTACCAGCTAGGTGAGAGCCTGGCAGCGGGATCTGCTCGGGGTCTGGGTAGACTCCTCCGAGTGACATCCAGCCCTGCCAGCTAGGTGAAAGCCTGGCAGCGGGATCTGCTCGGGGTCTGGGTAGACTCCTCCGAGTGACATCCAGCCCTGCCAGTTAGATGAGAGCCTGGCAGCGGTATCTGCTCGGTGTCTGGGTAGACTCCTCCGAGTGACATCCAGCCCTACCAGCTAGGTGAGAGTCTGGCAGCGGGATCTGCTCGGTGTCTGGGTAGACTCCTCCGAGTGACATCCAGCCCTGTCAGCTAGGTGAAAGCCTGGCAGCGGGATCTGCTCGGGGTCTGGGTAGACTCCTCCGAGTGGCATCCAGCCCTCCAGCTAGGTGAGAGCCTGGCAGCGGGATCTGCTCGGGGTCTGGGTAGACTCCTCCGAGTGAAATCCAGCCCTGCCAGCAAGGTGAGAGCCTGGCAGCGGGATCTACTCGGGGTCTGGGTAGACTCCTCCGAGTGACATCCAGCCATGCCAGCAAGGTGAGAGCATGGCAGCGGGATCTGCTCGGGGTCTGGGTAGACTCCTCCGAGTGACATCCAGCTATGCCAGCTAGGTGAGAGCCTGGCAGCGGGATCTGCTCGGGGTCTGGGTAGACTCCTCCGAGTGACATTCATCCATGCCAGCTAGGTGAGAGCCTGGCAGCGGGATCTGCTCGGGGTCTGGGTAGACTCCTCCGAGTGACATCCAGCCCAGCCAGCTAGGTAAGAGCCTGGCAGCGGGATCTGCTCGGGGTCTGGGTAGACTCCTCTGAGTGACAGCCAGCCCTGCCAGCAAGGTGAGAGCCTGGCAACGGGATCTGCTCGGGGTCTGCGTAGACTCCTCCGAGTGGCAGCCAGCACTGCCAGCTAGGTGAGAGCCTGGCAGAGGGATCTGATCGGGGTCTGGGTAGACTCCTCCGAGTGACATCCAGCCCTGTCAGCTAGGTAAGAGTCTGACAGCGGGATCTGCTCGGGGTCTGGGTAGACTCCTCCGAGTGACATCAAGCCCTGTCAGCTTGGTGATAGCCTGGCAGCGGGATCTGCTCGCGGTCTGAGTAGACTCCTCCGAGTGACATCCAAACCTGCCAGCTAGGTGAGAGCCTGGCAGCGGGATCTGCTCGGGGTCTGGGTAGACTCCTCCAAGTGACATCCAGCCCTTCCAGCAAGGTGAGAGCCTGGCAGCGGGATCTGCTCGGGGTCTGGGTAGACTCCTCCGAGTGACATTCGGCCCTGCCAGCAAGGTGAGAGCTTGGCAGCGGAATCTGCTCGGGGTCTGGGTAGACTCCTCCGAGTGACATCCAGCCCTTCCAGCTAGGTGAGATCCTGGCAGCGGGATCTGCTCGAGGTCTGGGTAGACTCCTCCGAGTGACATCCAGCTCTGTCAGCTAGGTGAGAGCCTGACAGCGGGATCTGCTCGGGGTCTGGGTAGACTCCTCCGAGTGACATCCAGCCCTGCCAGCTAGGTGAGAGCCTGGCAGCGGGATCTGCTCGGGGTCTGGGTATACTCCTCCGAGTGACATCCAGCCCTGCTAGCTAGGTGAGAGCCTGGCAGCGGGATCTGCTCGGGATCTGGGTAGACTCTTCCGAGAGACATCCAGCCCTGCCAGCTAGGTGAGAGCCTGGCAGCGGGATCTGCTCAGGGTTTGAGTAGACTCCTCCGAGTGACATCCAGCCCTGTCAGCTAGGTGAGAGCCTGACAGCGGGATCTGCTCGGGGTCTGGGTAAACTCTTACGAGTGACAGCCAGCCCTGCCAGCTAGGTGAGAGCCTGGCAGCGGGATTTGCTCGGGGTCTGGGTAGACTCCTCCGAGTGACATCTAGCCCTGCCAGCTAGGTGAGAGCCTGGCATCGGGATCTGATCGGTGTCTGGGTAGACTACTCCGAGTGACATCCAGCCCTACCAGATAGGTGAGAGCCGGGCAGCGGGATCTGCTCGGAGTCTGGGTAGACTACTCCGAGTGACATCCAGCCCTGTCAGCTAGGTGAGAGCCTGGCAGCGGGATCTGCTCGGTGTCTGGGTAGACACCTCCGAGTGACATCCAGCCCTGCCAGCTAGGTGAGAGCCTGGCAGCGGGATCTGCTCGATGTCTGGGTAGACTCCTCCGAGTGACATCCAGCCCTGCCAGTTAGATGAGAGCCTGGCAGCGGGATCTGCTCGGTGTCTGGATAGACTCCTCCGAGTGACATCCAGCCCTATCAGCTAGGTGAGAGCCTGGCAGCGGGATCTGCTCGGTGTCTGGGTAGACTCCTCCGAGTGACATCCAGCCCTGTCAGCTAGGTGAGAGCCTGGCAGCGGGATCTGCTCGGGGTCTGGGTAGACTCCCCCGAGTGACATCCAGCCCTCCAGCTAGGTGAGAGCCTGGCAGCGGGATCTGCTCGGGGTCTGGGTAGACTCCTCCGAGTGACATCCAGCCCGGCCAGCAAGGTGAGAGCCTGGCAGCGGGATCTGCTCGGGGTCTGGGTAGACTCCTCCGAGTGACATCCAGCCCTGCCAGCTAGTTGAGAGCCTGGCAGCGGGATCTGCTCGGGGTCTGGGTAGACTCCTCCGAGTGACATCCAGCCCTGCCAGCTAGGTAAGAGTCTGGCAGCGGGATCTGCTCGCGGTCTGGGTAGACTCCTCCGAGTGACATCCATCCCTGCCAGCTAGGTGAGAGTCTGGCAGCGGGATCTGCTCGGGGTATGGGTAGACTCCTCCGAGTGACATCCATCCCTGCCAGCTAGGTTAGAGTCTGGCAGCGGGATCTGCTCGGGGTATGGGTAGACTCCTCCGAGTGACATCCATCCCTGCCAGCTAGGTGAGAGTCTGGCAGCGGGATCTGCTCGGGGTATGGGTAGACTCCTTCGAGTGACATCCAGCCCTGCAAGCTAGGTGAGAGCCTTGTACCGGGATCTGCTCAGGGTCTGGGTAGACTCCTCCGAGTGACATCCAGCCTTACCAGCTAGGTGAGAGCATGGCAGCGGGATCTGCTCAGGGTCTGGGTAGACTCCTCCGAGTGACATCAAGCTCTGCCAGCAAGGTGAGAGCCTGACAGCGGGATCTGCTCGGGGTCTGGGTAGAGTCCTCCGAGTGACATCCAGCCCTGCCAGCAAGGTGAGAGCCTGGAAGCGGGATCTGTTTGGGGTCTGGGTAGACTCCTCCGAGTGACATCCAGCCCTGCCAGGTAGGTGAGAGTCTGGCAACGGGATCTGCTAGGGGTCTGGGTAGACTCCTTCGAGTGACATCCAGCCATGTCAGCTAGGTGAGAGCCTGGCAGCAGGATCTGCTCGGGGTCTGGGTAGACTCCTCCGAGTGACATCCAGCCCTGCAACCTAGGTGAGAGCCTGGCAGCGGGATTTGCTCGGGGGGTTGGGTAGACTCCTCTGAGTGACATCCAGCGCTGTCAGCAAGGTGAGAGCATGGCAGCGGGATCTGCTCGGGGTCTGGGTAGACTCCTCCGAGTGACATCCAGCCCTGCCAGTTAGCTGAGAGCCTGGCAGCGGGATCTGCTCGGGGTCTGGGTAGACTCCTCCGAGTGACATCCAGCCCTGCCAGCAAGGTGAGAGCCTGACAGCGGGATCTGCTCGGGGTCTGGGTAGACTCGTCCGAGTGACATCCAGCCTTGCCAGCTAGATGATAGCCTGGCAGCGGGATCTGCTCGGTGTCTGGGTAGACTAGTCCGAGTGACATCTAGCCCTGCCAGCTAGGTGAGAGCCTGGCAGCGGCATCTGTTCGGGGTCTGGGTAGACTCCTCCGAGTGACATCCAGTCCTGCCATCTAGGTGAGAGCCTGGCAGCGGGATCTGCTCGGGGTCTGGGTAGACTTCTCCGAGTGACATCCAGCCCTGTCAGCTAGGTGAGAGCCTGGCAGCGGGATCTGCTCGGGGTCTGGGTAGACTCCTTCGAGTGACATCCAGCCCTGGCAGCTAGGTGAGAGCCTGGCAGCGGGATCTGCTCGGGATCTGGGTAGACTTCTCCGAGTGACATCCAGCCCTGCCGGCTAGGTGAGAGCCTGGCAGCGGGATCTTCTCGCGGTCTGGGTAGACTCCTCCGAGTGACATCCAGCCCTGTCAGCAAGGTGAGAGCCTGGTAGCGGGATCTGCTCGGGGTCTGGGTAGACTCCTCCGAGTGACATCCAGCTCTGCCAGCAAGGTGAGAGCCTGGCAGCGGGATCTGCTCGGGGTCTGGGTAGACTCCTCCGAGTGACATCCAGCTCTGCCAGCTAGGTGAGAGCCTGGCAGCGGGATCTGCTCGGGGTCTGGGTAGACTCCTCCGAGTGACATCCAGCCCTGCCAGCTAGGTTAGAGTCTGGCAGCAAGCTGCTCGGGGTCTGGGTAGACTCCTCCGAGTGAAATTCAGCCCTGCCAGCTAGGTGAGAGCCTGTCAGCTAGGTGAGAGCCTGACAGCGGGATCTGCTCGGGGTCTGGGTAGACTCCTCCGAGTGACATCCAGCCCTGCCAACTAGGTGAGAGTCTGGCAGCGGGATCTGCTCGGGGTCTGGGTAGACTCATCCGAGTGACATCCAACCCTGCCAGCTAGGTGAGAGCCTGGCAGTGGGATCTGCCCGGGGTCTGGGTAGACTCCTCTGAGTGACATCCAGCCCTGTCAGCTAGGTGAGAGCCTGGCAGCGGGATCTGCTCGGGGTCTGGGTAGACTCCTCCAAGTTACATCCAGCCCTGCCAGCTAGGTGAGAGTCTGGCAGCGGGATCTGCTCGGCGTCTGGGTAGACTCCTCCGAGTGACATCCAGCCCTGCCAGCTAGGTGAGAGTCTGGCAGCGGGATCTGTTCGGCGTCTGGGTAGACTCCTCCGAGTGACATCCAGCCCTGCCAGCTAGGTGAGAGCCTGACAGCGGGATTTGCTCGGGGTCTGGGTAGACTCCTCCAAGTGACATCCAGCCCTGCCAGCAAGGTGAGAGCCTGGCAGCGGGATCTGCCCGGGGTCTGGGTAGACTTCTCCGAGTTACATCCAGCCCTGTCAGTTATGTGATAGCCTGCCAGCGGGATCTGCTCGGGGTCTGGGTAGACTCCTCCGAGTGACATCCAGCCCTGCCAGCTAGGTGAGAGCCTGGCAGCGGGATCTGCTCGGGGTCCGGGTAGACTCCTCCGAGTGACATCCAGCCCTGCCAGCAAGGTGAGATCCTGGCAGTGGGATCTGCTCGGGGTCTGGGTAGACTCCTCCGAGTGACATCCAGCCATGCCAGCTAGGTGAGAGCCTGGCAGCGGGATCTGCTCGGGGTCTGGGTAGACTCCTCCGAGTGACATCCAGCCCTGCCATCTAGGTGAGAGCCTGACAGCGGGATCTGTTTGGGGTCTGGGTAGACTCCTCCGAGTGACATCCAGCCCTGTCATCTAGGTGAGAGTCTGGCAGCGGAATCTGCTCGGGGTCTGGGTAGACTCCTCCGAGTGACATCCAACTCTGCCAGCAAGGTGAGAGCCTAGCAGCGGGATCTGTTCGGGATCTGGGTAGACTCCTCCGAGTGACATCTAGCCCTGCCAGCAAGGTGAGAGCATGGCAGCGGGATCTGCTCGGGGTCTAGGTAGACTCTTCCGAGTGACATCCAGCCCTGCCAGTTAGATGAGAGTCTGGCAGCGGGATCTGCTCGGGGTCTGGGTAGACTCCTCCGAGTGACATCCAGCCCTGCAAGCTAGGTGAGAGCCTGGCAGCGGGATCTGCTCGGGGTCTGGGTAGACTCCTCCGAGTGACATCCAGCCCTGTCAGCTAGGTGAGAGCCTGGCAGCGGGATCTGCTCGGGGTCTGGGTAGACTCGTCCGAGTGACATCCAGCCCAGTCAGCAATGTGATAGTCTGGCAGCGGGATCTGCTCGGGGTCTGAGTAGACTCCTCCGAGTGACATCCAGCCCTGCAAGCTAGGTGAGAGCCTGGCAGCGGGATCTGCTCGGGGTCTGGGTAGACTCCTCCGAGTGACATCCAGCCCTGCCAGCTAGGTGAGAGCCTGGCAGCGGAATCTGCTCGGGGTCTGGGTAGAGTCGTCCGAGTGACATCCTGCCCTGCCAGCTATGTGATAGTCTGGCAGCGGGATCTGCTCGGGGTCTGGGTAGACTCCTCCGAGTGACATCCAGCCCTGCCAGCTAGGTGAGAGCCTGGCAGCGGGATCTGCTCGGGGTCTGGGTAGACTCCTCCGAGTGACATCCAGCCCTGCCAACTAGGTGAGAGTCTGGCACCAGGATCTGCTCGGGGTCTGGGTAGACTCCTCCGAGTGACATCCAGCCATGTCATCTAGGTGATAACCTGGCAGCGGGATCTGCTCGGGGTCTGGGTAGACTCCTCCGAGTGACATCAAGCCCTGCCAGCTAGGTGAGAGCCTGGCAGCGGGATCTGCTCGGGATCTGGGTAGACTCCTCCGAGTGACATCTAGCCCTGCCAGCTAGGTGAGAGTCTGGCAGCGAGATCTGCTCGGGGTCTGGGTAGACTCCTCCGAGTGACATCCAGTCCTGCCAGCTAGGTGAGAGCCTGTACAACGACATTTGTCGTGGGGGCGACATTTGTCGTGGGGCGACATTTGTCGTGGGGGCAAAATTTGTCGTGGGGGCAAAATTTGTCGTGGGGGCGACATTTGTCATGGGGGCGACATGTGTCGTGGGGGCCACATTTGTCGTGGGGGCGACATTTGTCGTGGGGGCGGGGGATATTTGTCGTGGGGGGATATTTGTCGTGGGGGAAGGGGGTATTTTTCGCGGGGAGCAACATTTGTTGTGGGGGCAACATTGGTTGTAGGCGGCTCACTCGACATCTCACATTGGTTGTGGACGGCTCCATAATGTATCACTAAGTTTATTGCTTATGAGAAAATAACTTGATTCTTCAAGAAATGTTGTGAACAAATTGATTTAATTGAAAATATATATACAAGGCACCTAAGTTTAAGGCCACATCCATAACTCAACATGCATAATCAACCATTCCTAATACACTTGAATGATTATTATAAAATATATATTAAATTAATGCAAATTATGGAAGTTGAAAAACAACATTAAGTTTCTTAAAATTATAGTTAAATAAAATCAAAAGAGCTTTAGGAAGAAATATGATAAAAGCAAGAACTGAGAAATTGACTTTTTACATTAATAATAAATAAGATGTTCAGTTTCCCCAGAAGGAATTAGTGTTCTCCCTGTCCAACATATGTATCCCTCTGTATAGACATTAATCTAGCAATGAAACCATTAGTGTGGCAGGTGAACTCTTTGAAGACATCTACAAAATATTTCTTTGAGAGACAAATATATGTCTAATTGTTTTAGCAACATCAATTCCTAAGGATTTTCACCTTATCACCTTATCGTAGAAATAGAATTAAAACATGCCATTGCTCTTCGTACAATGAACTGAGAATTTAACTTTCTACACTTTTAGGGTCTGTTTGAGGGATTTATTTTCACCGGTCAAACAATTACGGTTACGACCGCATAAACCAGACGTATCTGAAATTAAGTTTAGCAATGAATACGATTTGGTTTTCCCAGAAGGAATTAGTATTCTCTTGGTTCAACATATGTATCCCTCTGTATAGACATTAATCTAGCAATAAAACCATTAGTGTGGCAGGTGAACTTCTTTGAAGACATTTACAAAATATTTCTTTAAGAGACAAATATATGTCTATTTGTTTTAGCAACATCAATTCCTAAGGATTTGCACCATATCGTAGAAATAGAGTTAAAACCTGTCACTGCTCTTCGTACAATGAACTGAGAATCTGACTTTCCACACTTTTAGGCTCCGTTTGGGGGGATTCATTTTCACCGGTCAAGCGGTTAAGACCGCATGAACCGGACCTTCGTAACCGCCTGACCGGTGAAAATAAGTCCTCACAAACGGAGCCTTAATGAATACGATTTTCGGTTTTCCCAGAAGGAATTAGTACTCTCTTGGTTCAACATATGTATCCCCCTCTGTTTAGACATAAGTTTAGCAATGAAGCCATTAGTGCGGCAGGTGAACTTCTTTGAAGACATAGAAAACATATTTCATGAGTTAAAATGCAATGGGGGTAGACTTGGCAAAAAAAGGAGTTAGCTTTACTCCCATTGCATTTTAAATTAATTCATATTTAGCTAAGTTAGAACAATCAACCCAGACCTATCTAAAAGCTGAAAAATTTAAGAACTTTTGACTATGCTTGAGCAAAGACGGCCTAAACAGGGAGGTGTTGCGGTAAATTAAGCAATCCTAATCAACGGAGAATATTACCAAATATGTATTAAAATATCAGAAAGATCGCGTAATAGGGAGGAGGAGCCGCACCTGAAGGGGAGTTGGAAGAAGTCTTGGAGATCTGTGAAATAGGGAAGAGTAGTTCAGGTTTGCCGTCAAGGGCGGTTTAGGGTAAGGAGAGAGGCGAGGGAGATTTCAGAAGTTGAAAAGGGCCTTCCTTCCTTACTCGTGAAGAAGAGGCGGCGTTCTTGAAGAAGTCGACGTGTATGCAGAGACGAAGAGCAGCCGCTGCCGGGGCAAGCGCGGGGGAGAAGGGAAGACTCCGTTCGCGAGAGATCGGAGATGGAGGAGGAGAGGGTATCGGAAGTGGACTTGAAAAACCGTGAGCGTGAGGGTTTAGGGATTTGAAGGCCTCAGATTTCTCCAATTCTATTTTGATTTCCTAATTTAAACAACCTCGATAATTTGGTAAGTATAAGTATCTTATTATTATTGTTATTAGGACTATAATTTTGGCTAGTGGCACAACATTTTCTTCTAATTTTTCGCGCCTTTTAAAAATATGTGTTGTACATGTATTTTTAGGAAAAATGATCAACACTAAAGTTGTAGATCTCGACGAGATCTACAACTTTTGTGTTGAACATTTTTCCTAAAAATGCATGTACAAGGCGAATTTCTAAAAGGCGCAAAATTTTGGTGTATTTTTCAAAGTACGCATTTTACATGCATTTTTAGGAAAAGTGTTCAACACAAAAGTTGTATATCTCGTCTAGAACTACAACTTTTGTGTTAAACATTTTTCCTAAAAATGCATGTACAGGATGAATTTTTAAAAGGCGCGAGAAATTGGGAGTAAACGTTGTGAGACTAGCCAAAACTGTAGTGCTAATACCAATCACCTATTATTATATTGGTGCGCCAGCACACCCTACCTTATACTTCTCAATATTGCCGTCTTTTAAATAATGTAATATTTTGCGAGAAATGATTTGTGTTGTTGAGATCTGCGATCCTACGATCAATTCAGCACACCCTACTAGGGATGTTTTGTTTTTGTATATATTTTGGATCGAGTCTGCATACGTATGTCTATGCATATGTTTTGAGTGATAAAATTCATCGTCAGATTAGCCCATAGTTTTTGTGAGAATGATTTAGGGGGTTTTGCTTTTTAGCATATATCACATCTGTTGATAAATTTTGTGATTTGTCTCTTCAAACTTAACCAACGAATGCACGAGATTAATGGCTACGATGGCGATAACGGATTACATTTCACGTATGTAAGTTAATTTTCATTGCATAAGTGATTTTTTTACTAAAGTAGGTTATTGACCTGCTCCAATTCCCGACATTTGTTTTTATTATAGATGACTCCTTCAAACTAGATATAATAGAATAGGTGAATAAATTAATGATGTCTTAAGGATATTCATACGCCTCTTGCACCTTAGCCGCGGTTAGCCCATTGCTAATCGTCCGGTTACCTCCCAGGGAGCTTACTGATTCAGACCGTAACAAAGAAGAACGGAAGTCACAGCCCGACTATCTGCCAACATCTAGCCGCCTAACTGGTTGCGGTTTGTGCGGTCTGCCCAATCAGACCACCCACTCCCACTTCGACAATTTCAAAAGATCCGTCTCGGCGTTCACTTGGGCTAGCCAGGGGGCGAGTACATCTCCGATCTCGGAGGATTTTGTTTTTTTGTTGAATGAAGTTTGGAAGGAATTTCTGGTAAAAACTGAAGTTGTTCGGAATTTCTGGAATGAAGTCGGTTGTGCCGGACATAGCGATGACACTCCGCAGTGTCGGACGGGTGTTTGATCGTGTGCTCAGCAGAGAAAGAGCTTAGTGCGCCTCAGCTGTTTGGTGAATTGCCTGAACCAGTTCTGTTGTTTGGGTTCTCAACACACGAACACATTAAGGCTCCGTTTGGGGGGACTTATTTTCTCCGGTCAAGCGGTTACGACCACATGAACCGGACCTTGATTAAGATCCGGTTCATGCGGTCATAATCGCTTTACCGGTGAAAATAAGTTCCCCAAACGGGACCTAATTTTATACATCTTTTTTTTTCTCAGGATTTTATTCGCTTGTTTTCAAAATATTTTCAGGCTTTAAGTAGCCGATCATTCTTACCTACGGTTACAAACTTGCAGTTACAAAATTAAATTACCGCCACACGCAAAAAAAATAATAAAATTAAGTTAAAGGCACTTTAACTAGCCTCCGTTTGACAGCCATCCACATGTCCACCATTTACACCACTTATTGCATGATTTTAGATAAGCACCTGGTTATCCGAATTATCCGAATGATTAATTTTAGAAAAGCATGGTATTCATAAATTTTTAGGTATTTTGCCCTTGTTAAGAAAGTTCATATAGTTTTCTTTATTTGTTAGTCCCAGATTGTGTATTGGGAGTTTGTTTGTACTTTGTCTCCCTATAAATAATAGGGTGCAGGTGTAGCTGTGTTCATGATAGAATTAAGATATACCAATTCTCTCTCTCAGTTTATATTTATCTCGATCTACAATCTATTTTCTTCTTCTTCTTCACCCCCTTCCGATTTGGTTAGTTTGGCGGTGCATCTCTTCCGCTCCGTTCATTTACGTGTTTCTTATCAACAAAAAACATGTCGGAGGTCTAGAATCGCAGGATCTCTTTCAGAGAAAGGGCCATCTGCACTGTTGTATTGATCTTTTTCCTTGTGGTTGGCAGGCAGGTTTCTCTCTATTGGAGCCGCTCGACCACCACCGACGCGGATGGGCTCTACCGAATGCGAGTCATCCTTGCTTCCAAACAGGGAAATGTCGTGGAACTGGGCATCGCTATGGAGCTCAGTATCACGACCATGGTGACAATGGGGCTCATAATGCAGATTTTGTTCAGATCTAAGATTTACAAGGTTGATAATAGCCTAAGAAAAGACAACACTCAAACCTTGAAAGTGCCTGTTGCTTCTAGTAGCTACTAACCCTCACTCAACTCATCCATTTGGTGCATCAATGTCTGTTGTCTTGAATTATTCTCTCCTAATTTAATGTTTTTTTTTACTTTTTTTTGTTTGTGTTGATGATTTAGGGTTTATGTGTGTTTTGCTGATTTCAAAATCTCTTTTTTTTTTAAAATAATAAGTCAGCTATATGTCAAATTTCAGATGGAGGGGGACTCCTATTTCGAACTCCCAGTTCACGGGTTTTTCACGTTAAAAAACTCTCTTGTCAGCTTTTCCTCTTTCTGTGACTGTTGGCACGCTCGACCGCTTCGCAGGCTAGGACGGTTCAGAAGGCGCAGTCTACCAAAAATGCCGAACGGATCCCTAACAATCAAATAGCATAATTTCATATAAGACATGATAGAAGCAGCACTACATGAGTTTTCTTAAGTACAAATGTATTTAAAAAATGCAACATTTTAATTAATGCAAGATTCATAGTAGCCTTTATAACATATAAGACATAATAGAAGTAGTTATATGGACTTGGTGCATGAGCGAAAATTATTACCTCCGTCGATCATCGTCGAACCTTAGGGCTAGCTCTATACCATCTTGATCATGTACCCGTCTTAGCACCTAAACCATGAGGCCATTCTTTAGATTATTTTTAAAAAATGGCGCATTTTGATGCAAGATTCATATTACTTACTTTGTTGCTATATTATTGTTGTCCTACTTAGCGCACCATCATCACATATCGTTTGAAGCGCATGTGTAATAAATAAGAGCATTAAAATGGTATGCAATCTTGAAAATTTTGATGTGCATATAGCAATTATGAGTATTTAGGGGTAGATTAAATTTAATTTGAAGAAAACAAATTTGTGTGCATATAATAATTTTAAGTGTGCATCTTGAATATGTTGTGTATAACAAAAATAACTCATATCAAATTACAACAAAAAAATATTAGCAAAATCATTAAATATCGCAGAATATATATATTCATTATATATATATATATATATATCTTTATTATATAATACAATATACATATTTGGAATCACATTAAAAAATGAACAGAAGCCGTCCGATCTCCTGTAAATCAAATCTGGTCATTGAATCTATAACATATGACCTGCTAATATCTAAATCACAGCCCCCAACACTGTTCATCCTGAACAAAATCCCGATACATCCCACCCCCTCCCGCCCCTCACGGACTCACCCCCGCCGCCGCCGACGGAGCCGCCGGCGGCCTACCCGGCGCCCACCGGCGGATTCGCCGGCCTCCGGCGAACCCGCCGGGGGTTGTCCGACGGCGAGCGGGCAGGGCCACCGCCGGCGGGAGGCGGACGCTGAAGGGAGGGGGCGAGCGGGTTTTCTTTCCTTTTTTTTTAATAATTAATTTAATAATTTATATTTTTTTAATAATTTAATAATTAATTTAATAATCCTTTTAAATGCTCTTATAATTAGGTTTCGCGCGCCGGGGGGCGGGTTTCGCGCGCCTGGGGGGCGGGTTTCGCACGCCGAGGTGCGGGCGAAGCCCGCCGGGGTCAAGAGGGCGAATCCTGCTTGATTGCGGGCGAAGCCCGCAGCGACGCATCGAGAACGGGCGGAGCCCGTTCGATTTTAATAATTTAATAATTAATTTAATAATCCTTTTAAATGCTTTTATAATTAGGTTTCGCGCGCCGGGGGGCGGGTTTCGCGCGCCGGGGGGCGGGTTTCGCGCGCCGGGGGGCGGGTTTCGCGCGCCGGGGGGCGGGCGAAGCCCACCGGGGGGTCAAGCGGGCGAAGCCCGCAACGACGCATCGAGAACGGGCGGAGCCCGTTCGAAGATGCTAGTATATATATATATATATATATATATATATATATATATATATATACACACACACACACACGAGTGATAGGTACGGGCCTTCGGCCCGATGACTACGCGCCACAGTACCCGGTCGGTGACGGCGTGCTTCGCCCGCCCCCGACGTGTCATGCGGACTGCGCCCGCAACATATACATATGAGTACTCAAAATGATCGTAAAAAAAAACTAAATCAATATTATAATATTTCATACGTTTAGATTTCATACATTTACATTTAGAGTATGCTATGAAGGCATAAAAAAAATTGACTTGCAATTAAACATGCTATGACATGCAAATTTCCTTTAATATTTATATCCATAACTTTTCATTGAACAGCACCAATGTCGATGCTATGGTCATTATTTCGTCCCCTCTTTCCTCCATCTCTTTCTCTCTCTAGGATAAGATAAGATTTGATTATAAATATAAATATATAAATCTGACTCCCTCTCCTCTTCTCTCTCCCCTTCTCTCGTTCTCTCTCCTCAGTCCCCACATCTCTTTCATCAGCCATGTCATTATTCCGCCCTCTCTTCTCCATCTCTTTTTCTCTCTCTCTGTCATTTCTCTCTCTCTCCATTTCTTTCTCTCTCACGTAGGTATAGGAGACCTACACTTTTTTTTTCTCCATTAGTTATAAATCCAACGACTATTATTTATCATGTCTAAAATTAATGGATGACATTGTTACAATGGCTTTTAAAAGCATGGTTTTAAAAATTATTTTGTATTTCTTTATAAGTAGTATATATATATACGAGTGACAAGCACGGGCTTCCGGCCCGATGGCCACGCGCCACAGTACCCGGCCGGCGACGGCGGGCTTCGCCCGCACCCGACTATTTTTTATAAGCAATATAAAATATAAAATGAAGAAATAAGAAAATAAAATGATATTACTTATATATATATATATATATTATTAGTGATAATGATATTACTTATATATATATATATATAATATAAATTATAAATTATATATAAAATGATACATACAGGCGGGTGAACAGTTGCGGGCGAATTGTTCACCCGCCTGTTTTTTATAAAGTATTATTAATATTATAATATTATAGTATAATAAAATTATAAACAGGCAGGTGAACAGTGGCGGAGCACTGTTCACCCGCCTGTTTAGTCTCACACTGCATGTATAAAAAGAGTTTTCGAGTTTAAATATAGTTCGGTGCATTATGTTGTTGAAGTCATTGCTTTAGCGGGTTGGCGGGCTTGCATGCTTTCGTGGGCTGTCGGCCTTGTGGGCTGACCGACTCACTGGTGGATTTTGCTAAATTAACTCAATTTTGAAATTATTTCAAATAGGTTTAGGACTGTTCTAGAGTAGGTTTAGGAGGCCTATAAAAAAGTCTGGAGAGAGGGTTGGTTTGATTCAACGGCTTATGATCAAAACTCTGAAATCCGACGGCCATCTAATTTTCTATTAATTTTGAACTCATGCTATTTGCAGACCTCAGTATTTCTTTATAATATGATAATATATATATATATATATATATATATATATATATATATATATATATATACTATATGTAGAGTAAACAAACAATAAATAAATAAACAAACAAATAAATAAACTACATTTGTATTCAAATGCAGTTTGAATACAAATAAATAAATAAATAGTGTTGTTAAGTGCAAATCAGTTTCTGATATGTGTAAACCAAATTCAATTACAAAAGTGTGATGTTAAGTGCAAACTAATTTTAGGTATGTGCAAACCATTATTTTGTGTAGTAATATGATGCAACCCTCCTTTCTCCTCCCGACGATCATCCTCCGCATGTAGTTCACCACCTCATAACCTTTCTATCGCCACCGGCGTGTTGTCGTCAATGAACTCGGCGAAAAGCATGGAGAATTAGAGGAAAAAAGGCCGCTGAAGGAGGATGCGGGGGAGCGAGTAGGTGAGAGCTAAGACAGAATAGTGGAGGACGAAGGATAGACGAAAAGGATGCCGAAGGAGGAGGTGAGAGGCAGTGGCGGAACTAGGATTTTGAAGTCGCACGGGCATAATTTAAGTACTGTCAATTCGGGGGGTTCGGGGGGCAGCGCACTCTGAGTGGGGGTTCGAAGGCAGCGTCCCCGATTTTTTTTTCAAAGGTATTTTGTAAGGAAAATATTGAACACAATATTAAAATAAAAAATTGAACACAAAATTACAAAAGAAATGTTTAGGTCTGAAAAACTTACAATTCAACAAGATACTTTCCGTTGACACATGCTCTGAAAACGTGAAATAATAGTTTCTGTTGTAATAGTATCGACAACTTTTTTTTCAATGTAAGCAACCAAGCAATCATTCATCCATTCATCCCCCATTCTATTTCACAACCGATTCTTTATGATCTTCATTGCAGAAAACGTTCTTTCAACAGTAGATGTAGCAACTGGTAAGAGGCAAGCCAACTTCAACAATCTAAAAACTAACTGATAGTGATTATCTTTTTTTAATTCAACTATTTTTTTCAGAAGGTCACTAATTCTTTTAACATCAGAAAATGTGTCTGTTGATGTAGATCGCATATCAAAAATATATATGTCAAGTTGTCCTTCAAGTAACTGCAACTCTATTGGCATAAAATCATATGGATATAATGCAGCAAGATGAAGTAATTTTTGTTTATCATAAGAACTAAAATGATTATTTGAGTCTAGACAAGCAACACATAAGAGTAATTCTGTGTTTACTTCATCAAAGCGATCATTTAACTCATTTAGTATCCAATCAAGCACTGCATTAAAAATTTCAATCCTGAAATAATGTTTATTTGTAATCTCACTTGCATTTCGTCTTGATCTACCTTGTTGAACAAACTTCTCTTCCATATTAACAACTTCTATGTCATGTTTTCTACAGAAAGTTGAGACTTCGGCCATAAATATTTCTCACTCGGCTTCATCATTTCTCATTTTCAATAATAATAGTTTTGAGGGGAGATTTTTATAATTTCAAAAGTTAGAGAGGCGCAAGCTGTACGATTTTTTTAAAGCAACTCTTTTTTTCTTTTTGGAATTCAAAAATACCAGGAATTCAAACTTCTTATGATAAAAAATCAAAAAACACACATTCGAGCGCATAAACACGAATATCTGATTATGCCCATAACTACATACATATGAAATTGTTCAGTTCAATAAAAGTGCAACAGAATGGAGGATAAGAAAGCAGAAAAGAGCAAACTAAAAATTATATGAATCTTAAGAAAACTTCAAAAAAATTAAATTCATGAACAAAACATGTAGGGTATCAAAAAATCTGGACTTCAGTCCAGGAAGAAGAAGAAGAATTTACTGAAATCTTCTTCTGTGAAATCTATCTAGATTTCAGTGAAATCTGGACTGACTGAAATCAGTCCAGATTTAAGAAGAAGAAGAAGAAGGGCACGGGATCAGCGGTCGTCGACGCCTGGCGGCTAGGGCACGGGAGCAGCGGGAGCAGCTAGGGCATGGGAGCAGCTAGGGCACGGGAGCAGCAGGCTTAGCGACGGGATTTCTTCTCCCCCGGTGAAAATCGCGGAAAAAAACGGCCGGGCACGTGCCCTACCGTGCCCAGGAGTAGTTCCGCCCGTGGTGAGAGGAGAGGTGTGCTCTTCTTCTTTTTATTTTCCGAACAAAATTTTGTTGATTATCTTCTTCTTATATAAAACTCCTATTTATCATAACCAACTTCCTCGCTTCCAGACACTACTTCAGAAATCTCCTGCAAAATGGACTTCTTTGCCGGAGTGAGGAATAAGTGAAAACCTCTTCATATTTTTTCTTATTGTGCTGCCTGAGCCGAGTGAGGGGTGACCAAAATCTCCTCCGTTGTTCGATTTCTTTCCACCTGTGCCGAGAGGGAGGAGGAAAAAAACCAAGTATTCCTTATGCTACTCTGTGCGGGAATAAGAGAGCTAGCCGCACCCCATGCATGGGGTACGGTTATCCAAAGAGCACCCACCGCCATCACCGCGGCCACCGCTGTTATCGTTGCTGCCATCGCCGCGGCAACTGCCGTCATCACCGCCGCCATCGCCGTCACCGTCGCCGCCATCGCCGTTATCGCCACCACCATCGCCGCCATCATCGTCGCCATCGCCGTCATCACCACCGTCATTGACGTCATCGTTGCCTCCATAGCCTCGACAACCGCCGCCATCACCGTTGGATCCGCTTTTCTTTTCATCAAAATTTGTAAATCTGTCATCATCCACCTTGCTTTTGTCTTAGACAGCCTCTAATCTAGTGATTGGTTTGCACATAGCTTGTATCTAAAAAATTGGTTTGCATTTAAAAATTATTGGTTTGCACATAGCCAAAAGTGATTTGCACTTAAAATTACTCTAAATAAATAAACTGCATTTGAATTCAGGATCTCTTTTTCTCTCTCCCTCTCGAGTGCGCCAGCGGAGGTGGGAAGCAATCCAGGGTTAATGTCGTTCGGTCGATCCAGTGCCGTCGATCGAGTGCCCGCTTCTCTGATGAGGGGAATGAGCGAGGGTGCAACTGTTGTTGATTGTGGGGCTGGTGCCGCATTTTCGCGTGGGTGGTACTTTGGTAATTAAAGGTTTCAAAGTTGTTAGATCTGAGGGCACGTTGGTAATTAATGTTGTCTGTGATGGACATAAAAGGCAGCGACAGTGAAAGTCTAATTGTTACTTTTTCCGATTTCTGTTTCACTTAAATTCTTACATCGGCAGCAATGGAAAATTACTTTCAGGCGGTCGGTCTTCAAGCGCTCCAGGGTCCTCATGTTCTATGCATTTGCTTTATGCATTTCGGTGTATACTGACGAGTTAATGAAGGGCTTCTCTCAGATTCAAAAAGTCTTTGTAGTTGGCTTGCTGCTTGCAGTCTTCTCCTTTCTGAAAGATATCTTTATCTACTAATTAATCATATATATATATATATATATATATATATATATATATATATATATATATATATATATATATATATATATATATATATTATTGTTCGATCGTTTTCTTTATATTAGAGAGCTAGTTTTCTGATTTTATTTTTTAACAGATCAAGAAGGAGATGAAAGAAACTTAATTTGAATCCACTCAAATAATCAATATACATTGACTTTTCTGTTGTTGGAAACTTTGAATTCAATAAGTGTCTATTCACATTGCTAATAGTTTCTCATGTAATTTTTGTCACTTGTGGTTTGTTGTTGTTTTGTCCAAATAGAGTATGTTTTTCACAATACATCTTACGTGTAGGAAAAACCGTCTTTGGTTTACTTAAATTCGGAGGATCCCCAAACGACAAAAATAATACAATACGCATTGAAAAATTAAACAAGCAGACCTACAGCTGAATCACACATACAATAAAAAAAAACAGACAATGAAAGAAGGAGTCTAGATTACCTTAACTGGAATGTTGACGAAAGTTTCTCCAGCTTTCTCCATGGTAGCGGGAATGTGTCAAATGTTTCGAGATAAAAGGGGACGAAGATGACCAGAGTTAATCTGCACTACTCGTGGACGAAGATAGCTGGAAAGTTGTCCAAAGTTTTTCCGCTGGGGGAAGTTTGCGAGGATGGCCAACAGGGCTTTCGAGCTTCTCGGCGATAGAAATGTCTTGAAGCAAGGCTCGCATGAAGAAGAAATGATCAGAAAACCTAGGTTTGCTGGCGGGAGAAAAGGGAGCTTCGGTCAGGAAAAATGGCGCCTGCGATGAAATTTGGGGTGGAGGCAAACAAGCCTATTTTCAGGGAAGGAGGAGGGACCCACGGAAAAAAGAAGGTTATTTAAAGGCGAACCTTTTTCACGGTCTAATTGGCGGACGTAAATTTTTTTCGAAAGTGCAACTGTTGATTGTCGGGGTCGTGCCGCATTTTCATGCGCACGTGGTACTTTGGTAATTAAAGGTTTCAAAGTTGTTAGATCTGAGGGCACGTTGGTAATTAATGTTGTCTGTGATGCGCATAAAAGGCAGCGGCAGTGAAAGCCTAATTGTTACCTTCTCCGATTTCTGTTTCACTAAAATTCTTACAGCGGCAGTAATGGAAAATTACTTATAGGCGGACTTCAAGCGCTTCAGGGTCCTCATGTTCTATGCATTTGCTTTATGCATTTCGGTGTATGCTAGCAAGTTAATGAAGGGCTCCTCTCAGATTTAAAAATTCTTTGTAGCTGGCTTGCTGCTTACAGTCTTCTCCTTTCTGAAAGATATCTTTATCTACTAATTAATCATGTATATATATATATATATATATATATTACTATTCGATCGTTTTCTTTATATTAGAGAGCTAGTTTTCTGATTTTATTTTTTAACAGATCAAGAAGGAGATGAAGGAAACTTAATTTGAATCCACTCAAATAATCAATATACATTTACTTTTCTATTGTTGGAAACTTTGAATTCAATAAGTGTCTATTCACATTGCTAATAGTCTATATTCACATTGTTAATAGTTGTTAGTGTATATTTGGACAATTAACGGGTTCAGAGGCATAAGGGGTCGTGTCGGATACACGAATATTCAATACCCGTAGAAACTCCTTGGGTTTGCCTATTTATACCCACCTAGGGGCAACGGGTAGGAGATTCCACCTAGATCCCCATCCGGATGCTTCGAGTGACATAACATTCTCGAAGCACTAACCCCGTCGCGCACGCATCACGCTCCTATTTCTTCTCTCCCGTAACCGCTCGGATTTCGCACAGGAGGAGAGAAAAACCGCATCGATTGTCGTTGCTTGATCGGTCGGGAGGAAGAAGTATCTCACCGCTCGCGATTTTCTCTCGTCGCCGCAAGGCTCTGCCGCCGCTGCTCTCGATTTTTCTCCTGCAGCTGTTTCAATCGGGAAAGAGGAAAAACCGCCTGCATCGAGGGTTCCGTCGCTCTGATCCCGACGCCAGATCGCAAAGGGAAAATTTTTGTTTTCCCGTCTCCTGTTCTGTTGCCGACTGTACGATAAAGCCGCTCCTGTGTGGAACTCCCGCCGTCGTTGTTGGTGGAGGAAGAAAGAAGAAAAAAAACTGCCGCTGTTCTCCAGTTTCCATGTCGGCGGTTTGATCGTCGATTTAATCTTTCCCTTTCTTTGATGATTTTGGAGAGTGGCAAGGGTTACAGGGGAAAGAAGGTTCCCTTGAGTTTTGATCTGCAGAAAATTTAGAAGGGATGATGATCATCAATTTCTTCAGCATTGTGCTTGATATTCTTCATGTTGATCTTCTTTTATTGAGGATTTTGGAGATTTGCTCGGGCTAAGGGGGAAAGAAGGTTTTGAGAGTTTGGACGATCATTTCTCTTTAGCTCTCAAGTTTCCTAACCAAGTGGAGCAAAGGAGTTGTATTTCCAGACCAAGTGGAGCAAAGGAAAAGAAATTTTGGGTTCTGTTTCACTGAAGGTTTGGCTTAATTTTGCCGGTTAACTCCCAGCAAGTGAGAGGAGTTACTGTATACCAGTGATTTCAAGAGCCTCAAGGAGCGACGTTCTGTGTTGTGCAATCTCGCTCTCGTCGCCGCTATCAAAATGATAAAGGGGAACAATTTCTCATCTCCCGTTCCTATGATAAAATTGGAGAAATTTACGACGACCGAGTTCAATGACTGGAAGTTGAATACACAGTTTAGGATGAAGTACTTGAACGTGTTCTTCACAGTTCAGTCTGATCGTGCTGAAGTTTCTGGGACTGATGATGAAGCTTAGTGGGTTCACGATGAGAACTTCTGCCGTGACTACCTGCTGAATTGCCTGTCCTCCAGCCTGGCGAAGACGTACATCAAGATGAAGACTGCCAAGAAAATCTGGGAGGCACTGGAGAAGCACTTCAGGCAAGAAGAGGATCTGTCCAAGGCGCACCTGGTGGACAAATTTCATTCCTTCATATTCGACGAGCAGAAAGCGATTCTCTCTCAAGTATCAAATTTTGAAGCTTCAGTAGATTCTTTATATAGTGAGAATATCTCCATGCCAGACAGTTTTGTTGCTGACACGATCATTTATAAGATGTCCTCTACGTGATATAATTTTAAAACTGAAATGTACCGCAAGAAGATGCTGGTTTATCTTAATGACCTCAAGCGATTTATTCGCATTGAGGATGAAAATAGGACTCGACACGCTTTAGAATCTATTAGCAAGCAGAAGGTTGCAGCTAAGATGGTCCTCAGTTCTAAACGCGCGTCTAATCCTAAAATGGCCAAACCCTCCCATGATAGCTCCCAAGTTGCAGGCCCTAACAAACACGCTAAAAAGTTCAAGGGCAAGTGTTTTAACTGCAACAAGTGGGGCACAACGCATCTAATTGCAGACTCCATAAACGGGAAAGAACCAAAGTACCACAGGATGACAACCAAGCCAATATGGTTAGCCTGGCTGAGTCTTCCGATTTTGTTGTGATGATCGGAAATGTTAAGGCCAGCACGAAGTGGTACTTGGATTTGGGGGCGACGTGCCACGTTTGCAACAATACTAATCTTTTGGCATAGCTCACTGTTGTGAAAGAGTCTGTCACAGTTGCGAATGGCGAGACAGTTGACATCTTGAAGGTGGGGAATGCAACGCTGTTGCTATCCTCAGGTAAGACTTTAACTCTCAAAAATGTTAAATTTATTCCTTCCGTAACTGCTAACTTAGTGTCTATAAGTTTATTATATGATGCTGGTATGTCTTTTACCTTTTGTAATGGTAGAGTAACACTGTCAGTTAACTCACATTATTTTAGATGTGCATATGTCCAAAATAGGATGTACCGACTAAATCTAGCAAATGAGTTAGTTCAAGAAGTTCAAACAAACTTAGTTAGCCTTAAGACTTTACATGAGAGACTAGGACTCGTGAACTATAGGAAAATGTTTTAAATAGCTAGAACTCACCATATCACATTAGACATTAAATCACCGCTTGAGAAATGTGACGTGTGTGCTCAGACTAAGATCACTAGGAAACCTTTTAGTGCAGTTACTAAGAGCACAACACCCTTAGAGCTTATAGATTTCGATATATGTTACTTTAAAAAATTTGTCACCAAAGGAGGAAGGAAGTATATGATCACATTTATAGATGATTGCTCTAGGTTCTGTCACATCTATCTTCTGAAAACTAAAGATGAAGCGTTTGAAAAGTTTTGTCTTTTCAAAACCAGGGTAGAGAATCAACTAGACATGAAAATAAAAAGATTTAGAAGTGATAGAGGAGGAGAATACGTGTCTAGTGAGTTCAGATGTTTCCTTGCCTCTCAAGGCATCATAGCAGAAACCATTGCTCTTTACTCACCCCAATCGAATGGTATAGCCGAGAGAAAGAATAGAACATTAACAGAGATATTGAATTCTATGCTCCTCACTGCTGGCATGCCTACTGCCTATTGGGGCGAAGCAATTTTAACTGTAAATAATATTCTGAACAAAGTACCTCATGCTAAGTAAGATGTCACACCCTACGAGCTTTAGTTTAAGAGACCACGACAATAACTAGACTTAAGACTTGGGGCTGCATAGCCTATGTTAGGGTCTCTGACCTTAGACATCTAAACTTGGACCTAGGACCAACACATGTGTATACTTAGGTTGTGTTGAAAATATTGTTGTAGATAGGTTCTTAGACATGTCTAATAATATAATTATTAAATCTAGGGATGTTGTGTTCTTTGAGGATAAGTTCTTTAAGGATAAGAATCTGACAATCCCAGACATGCAAGCAACTATTACTGAGGAAGAACCTGAATCAGCACTGAACACCTTCTATTCAGTTCTGGTAGACAATAGTGTCCTAGAATCTAGAAGGACTTCGGTGAGAGAGTGAACTCACAGAACCTTTGGTAGTGACTTTGTCACTTACCACGTTGATGCTGATTCATCTACCTATAAGGACGCGATGAGATCAAAAGATTCACTACTCTGAAAAGAAGTCATTGATGAAGAGATGAACTCTCTACTTCAGAACAACACATAGCCAAAATGAGCTAAAACTGTAGGGTGTAAGTGAGTTCTGAAAAAGAAGCTCAATGTTGATGGTAGCGTAGCTATGTATAAAGCATGTCTGATGGCTAAAGGTTTCACACAAGTTAGTGGGGTGAATTACTTTGATGTATATTCACCAATACCATTAGAATACTCCTTGCTATTGCGTCTATTGAGAACATTATTGTTCATCAAATGGATATTAAGACTGCGTTCTTGAACGGAGATCTGACCGAAGAAATATACATGAGCCAACCTGAAGGTTTTATAGTAGACGGTCACGAAAGTAAGGTCTGTAAGTTAATCAAGTCACTATACAGACTAAAATAAGCTTCAAAATTATGACATGAGAAGTTTGACTATAGTATAAGGAACATGAGATTCATGTCGAGTCTCTCGAACAAATGTCTTTACATACGTCATAGATCGAACAAAGTCGCTATAATATATTTGTATGTGGATGATATGCTGATTCTTAGTTCTGATCAATCCATAGTGGACGACGTTAAGTCAGAACTAATGAAACAGTTTAGTATTAAAGACCTAGGTATAACTGAGACCATACTAGGCATGCAAATGAGCTTTGAGAAAAATGGCATTTCCCTAAGTCAAAGCCACTATATAAAGTCCATGTTGGACACGTGGGGATACAGTGAACGTAGAATAGTGAAGACACCTTACGATTACAATAGGGTTGATCCATCCACCTTATAGTGAAAATCCCCACGCACACGACCCCTATGGCCAGTGTAGTTATTTGAGTTAGGGCTACAGTAGTGTAGTGGACCGTGGACTCCTGCTGTGGCAATATGGCAGCTTGACGGGGTAATTGCTAGTGTCGTCTGCGAGCAGCAGCACGCCGCGCGGGGGTTTGCGAGCTGTAGAAGAGCCGCCGCGCGGGGATAATGCTGAGGCGGGGGTACTATCGCGTAGGGCACAGGAGCTCCCTGTGCCCTATTAATTGATCGAGTGTCGTAGAGGGGGCTGACTTTGGGCAGAGGCACCGACGCAGCTGGGGTACTGTCAATGCGAAGAGCATCGAGCACGGGCGTAGCCCGTGCGAAGATGCTCGTATATATATAAATAAAGTGCATTTGTCGAGAACCATCTTTTTGTCTCTCCCTCTCGAGTGCGCCAGTGGAGGTGGGAAGTTATCCACGGTTAGTTAATGTCATTCGCTCGGTGCTGCAGGAATGGCTGGCTGTATCCACGGTTAATGCCATTCGGTGGATCCAGTGTCATCCATCCAATGTCAGAATATATATTTATCGCTCGATCGATCCAGTGCCGGCTTCTCTGATGAGGGGAATGAGCGACGGTGCAACTGTTGTTGATTGTCGGGGTCGTGCCGCATTTTCGCGCGCTCGTGGTACTTTGGTAATTAAAAGTTTCAAAGTTGTTAGATCTGAGGGCACACTGGTAATTAATGTTGTCTGTGATGCCTATAAAAGCAGCGGCAATGAAAACCTAATTGTTACCTTCTCCGATTTCTGTTTCACTAATACAATTCTTGCAGCGGCGCCAATGGAAAATTACTTTCAGGCGGTCTTCAGGCGCTCCAGGGTCCTCGTGTTCTATGCATTTGCTTTATGCATTTCGGTGTATGCTGATGAGTTAATGCAGGGTTCCTCTCAGATTCAGAAAGTCTTTATAGCTGGCTTGCTGCTTGCCGTCTTCTCCTTTCTAAAAGATTTGTTTATCTACTAACCATATATATATATATATATATATATTCTATTGTTCGATCGTTTTCTTAAAATTAGAGAGTTTTCTGATTTTTTTTAAAAACAGATGAAGAAGGAGATGAAGGAAACTTTGAATCCACTCAAATAATCAATATACATTTACCTTTGTTTTGTTGGAAACTTTGAATTCAATAAGTGTCTATTCACATTGCTATTAGTGTCAGTCGTAATTTGTTGAAGGAATTAAGAAGGTTGTAGTAGATCAGCAACTTGCCTATTGACATAAATCAAATTCAAAATATCGAGCATTGAGTAATAATATTGTTCCACTTGCTCTATTTTTTTTAATGATTAACTTCCATTAATATCGATCTCACTTAAAGGTGAGATTAAGACGTGTTATTATTGAGCTCGATCACTTAGTGGCGGTGAGATTAATTGTAGTATCCTAGTCATGACTGTGATTCTTCTTCTGGATCAGGGCAATACTCTAATTAATTATAAGACTACTTAATTACCCTATAGAGTGCATTGCACTTGTTCAGGGAAATATTTATTGTCTTCCCTTACTCATGTTAAAATAACAGTATGTGTAATGCTTTGAGTTAGGTACCCATGTTATGAACTACTTCGGCTCCGTTTGGGGGGACTTATTTCCACCGGTCGGAGCCGCTTGACCGGTGGAAATAAGTCCCCCCAAACGGAGCCTTCATCATTAGATTTGTTCATATATAGTTGTATTGGACTGGGTAGTAGCTAGCTGGATGAGGCCAAGCATAATTAGGTGAATGCATGGTTTATAGGCTAGCTTCAATTCAATTTCTGGCATAAGTCAGACTGGTAGATATAATTAGCTAGTAATGTCATGTTATCATCATGTTATGCTAGTGGAACTGAGCATGTATGAGGTGTAGTGTGGTACTTGAATATTTCTGCAATTGTTGTTGAGTGAATAATGTACTTGAATATTCCAGTCAGGCAAATTAAATTGTGTAAAAAATTAGACTTAAAAGATGACGCATAGTGCATTCAATTGAGCAATGATATTGGTTTTTCCTGGCTCTCATATTAATTTGATGTTATATATATATATAGTCGTAGCCCAACATTTTTGAAAAAAGTAATTGTACGTTGTTCTAGTGTGTGTAAATCTTGGGTCAGCAGATTGCACGTCTAGACTCTTACCATCTATTATGATGGTTAAAGGGCGCCCTAATAGATATTGACACCATTTGGCTATGACAACAGTAACGTTATACGTGTACGTCTCTCTCAAGTTTAGGGTTTAATTGATCAAATGTGGCTTGAGCTTCATCTGATAATTGGAAAGAAGGAAAAATAATTGTGTAAATCTGAAATTGGGGCTACTATTACAGAAAAATTCTTTATATATAAATTTTCTGTAATGACCAGTAAGTAAATTTTGACTGCTTGGGGGCTCTGAATCTTTTGAGATTCAAGGACTTTAGGATATGATCGAGTGACAGTAATACTATTATCATTTGGGAAAAAAACAATGTCTTGTGCAATACAGTGGCCCTAATTCAATTTCTAGTTGAAGAAAGAAGCGTTTGAAGAATTTTATATACAATGTGGGGTTGGTAAAATTGTTTGTAAATGGGTGTAATATTGCTCTCGCTCTGCCGGGCCGTAAAAAATTAGCATTATATCGTCAAAAAATTCTACTGAGAATTTTCGTAAGCAAAGTTGTAATATTGTGTTCATTAGTGCTTGAAATGTATGTATATGGACATTCAATTCGTAAGGCCAAATGATATAACAATGAATTCATAATGACCATAGTGGGTTCTAAATGCGATTTTACTATGTCTTGCTATGTCATTCGAATTTGATGGTACCCAGCAGCTCTTTAGGTCCTATTTGGTATTGCTGATTTCTGCCTTTTTTGGCAGAGTTTCGCCTTTTATGTTGTTTTGTTGATCTCAAAATCTCAATTTTTTTAAAAAAATAAGACAAGTATGCATTGGTCAAATTTTAGATGGAGGGGAAACTCCATTTTCAAAGGGCACGTTGGTAATTAATGTTGTCTGTGATGCCTATAAAAGACAACGGCAGTGAAAGCCTAATTGTTACCTTCTCCGATTTCTGTTTCACTAATAAAATTCTTGTAGCGGAGCAATGGAAAATTACTTCCAGGCGGTCTTCAGGCGCTCCAGGGTCCTCGTGTTCTATGCATTTTCTTTATGCATTTCAGTGTATGTTGATGAGTTAATGCAAGGCTCCTCTCAGATTCAGAAAGTCTTTGTAGCTGGCTTGCTGCTTCCCGTCTTCTCCTTTCTGAAAGATATGTTTATCTACTAATCAGGTATATACATATATATATATATACTATTGTTCGATCGTTTTCTTAATATTAGAGAGTTTTCTGATTTTTTTTTAAAAAATGAAGAAGGAGATGAAGGAAACTTTGAATCCACTCAAATAATCAATATACATTTACCTTTGTTTTGTTGGAAACTTTGAATTCAATAAGTGTCTATTCACATTGCTAATAGTGTCTATTCACATTGCTATTAGTGTCACAGGTAATTTGTTGAAGGAATTAAGAAGGTTGTAGTAGATCTGCAGCTTGTCTATTGACATAAATCAAATTCAAAATATCGATCATTGAGTAATAATATTGTTCCACTTGCTCTATTTTTTTTAATGATAACTTCCATTAATATTGATCTCACTTAAAGGTGAGATTAAGGTGTGTTATTATTGAGCTCGATCACTTAGCGGCGGTGAGATTAATTGTAGTATCCTAGTCATGACTGTGATTCTTCTTCTGGATCAATGCAGTACTCTAATTAATTATAAGACTACTTAATTACCCTATAGAGTGCATTGCACTTGTTCAGGGAAATATTTATTGTCTTCCCTTACTCATGTTAAAATAACAGTATGTGTAATGCTTTGAGTTAGGTACCCATGTTATGAACTACTTCGGCTCCATTTGGGGGGACTTATTTCCACCGGTCGGAGCCGCTTGACCGATGGAAATAAGTCCCCCCAAACGGAGCCTTCATCATCAGATCTGTTCATATATAGTTGTGCTGGAGTGGGTAGTAGCTAGCTGGAGGAGGCCAAGCATAGTTAGGTGAATGCATGGTTTATAGGCTAGCTTCAATTCAATTTCTGGCATAAGTCACACTGGTAGATATAATTAGCTAGCTAGTAATGTCATGTTATCGTCATGTTATGCCAGTTGAACTGAGCTTGTATGAGGCGTAGTGTGGTACTTGAATATTTCTGCAATTGTTGTTGAGTGAATAATGTACTTGAATATTCCAGTCAGGCAAATTAAATTGTGTAAAAAATTGGACTTAAAAGATGACGCATAGTGCATTCAATTGAGCAATGATATTGGTTTTTCCTGGCTCTCATATTAATTTGATGTTATATATATATATAGTCGTAGCCCAATATTTTTGAGAAAACTAATTGTACGTTGTGTGTAAATCTTGGGTCAGTAATTTGATTGCACGTCTAGACTCTTACCATCTATTATGATGGTTAAAGGGGTGCCATAATAGATATTGACACCATTTGGCTATGACAACAATAACATTATACGTGTACGTCTCTCTCAAGTTTAGGGTTTAATTGATCAAATGCGGCTTGAGCTTCATCTGATAATTGGAAGGAAGGAAAAATAATTGTGTAAATCTGAAATTGGGGCTACTATAACAGAAAATTTCTTTATATATAAATTTTCTGTAATGACCGGTAAGTAAATTTTGACTGCTTGGGGGGCTCTGAACCTTTTGAGATTCAGGGACTTTAGGATATGATCGAGTGACAGTAATACTATTATCATTTGAAAAAAAAACAATGTCTTGTGCAATACATGAGTGATCCAATAATTCAATTTCTAGTTGAAGATAGAAACGTTTGAAGAATTTTATATACAATGTGAGGTTGGTAAAATTGTTTGTAAATGTGTGTAATATTGCTCTCGCTCTGTCAGGCCCTAAAAAATTAGTATTATATCGTCAAAAAATTCTACTGAGAATTTTTGTAAGCGAAGTTGTAATATTGTGTTCATTAGTGCTTGAAATGTATGTATATGGGCGTTCAATTCATAAGGCCAAATGATATAACAATGAATTCATAATGACCATAGTGCGTTCTAAATGCGGTTTTACTATGTCTTGCTCTGTCATTCGAATTTGATGGTACCCAGCAGTTCTTTAGGTCATGTTTGGTATTGCTGATTTTTGCCTTTGTTTGGCAGAGTTTCGCCTTTTATGTTGTTTTGTTGATCTCAAAATCTCAATTTTTTTAAAAAAATAAGACAAGTATGCATGGGTCAAATTTTAGATGGAGGGGAAACTCCATTTTCTAACTCCCTTTCTAATGGTTCCTTTTGGATCATCATCATCATCTTTCTCAGACGGAGCCTTTAGTCTAGTTTGGAGAAAAAATTGGCTCCATACAGACAAGGTTGTCAGGATCGAGATCCTAGACTAGATTGTTTTGAGGTTGGATCGGATTAGAAAGTGGGATTGGATCGAGGATCGTAAGATTTTATGATCTGGATCGCGATCCTAACAACCTTGCATACAGCTCAACTTATAACTCAACAATCATTGGAATTGGGAAGCAATCCTTAATGATGATTTTGTCTAGGACCCTATAGTCCACACAGAATTGCCACGTTCCATCTCTTTTCTTAACAATATAACTGCTGCATTTCTTTAATTAAAACCCAATTGGAGCATTTCTTTAATTAAACGTTAAATCTCGTCCTTTTGGAAATGTGGGTAACAATATGGTTTTATGTTGGTTGGGCCGGAATTTTGTATGAGAGGAATGAAATGATCAATGAAATGTGTGGGTAGCAATTGCGAATGTTCATGGAAAAGGAAATTAAAGTTATTTAATATGCTCTGACATTTTTGTGGCAATTTAATGAATAATTCAGTGACTTGGAACCTGTTTATATTGGGTAATAGAACTTGTTGTGAATCATTGCCTCCTCTGGAAGATGTAGTTGGTAGGCGACCATTCAGACTAGTGGTGCACATAAAGACCTCGGTCCCGGTCCGGGACCGGTCCTGGGCAGGACCGGTCCTTTGGGACACCGGTCCTGGACCGGTCCTGCCCAAACCGGTCCCGGTCCGGGACCAGTTTTTCCTTTGAAAACCGGGACCACCTGGGACCGGAAGGACTGGTCCTAACCGGTCCCAGACCGGGACCGGTTATTATTATATTTTAATTAAATTAAAATTAAATTAATTATTTTTATTATTTTTATTATATATTATTATATTTCCTTTTTAATAATTTAATTAAATAACATGTAATAATTTGAAATGCAAAATTGCAAAGTAAATAAAATTTTTTATTAAATTTGAAATAAAACTACAAAATCAAAATACAAATTATAATACAAAATCAAAATACAAACATTTTTATTAAATTTGAAATTATAATACAAAATACAAATTCAAAATTTGGAGTTGAGTCTTGGACTCGTCTTCAACTCCGGAGTCGCTTTTGATTTTGAACTCGAGCTCGTCTTCAACGTCATTATTCTGCGGCGCTCCCCAGATTTAAGTTATTAAGCTCGTCTTCAACTTCAGACTCACTGTCTTCAATTGACGAGACGTGTTGTCTCCTCCTCAAAGTGTCCAAATGGTCCTTGTAGCAAACGCAAATCTCCAAAGATTTTTCGGTCAAACGGCTCCTTCGCTCGTTCAGAATCCTGCCACTCAAAGAAAACGCAGACTCCGAAGCTACCGTACTAGCATGGATGGTTAGTAAATCACAGGCCATTAAGGCCAAAATAAGATAATTATTAGCTTTAATTTTCCACCATTTTAAAATATCAAAATTTTCTATTTCGTACGCGGTCATAAAATCTTGAAACTGTGTTTTGCTATATAAACCTAATTCGTTTAAAGTACTCGAAGTTCGTTGTTTTTTTCTTCGAAGCTAATTCTAAAAATCTATTTTTTAAAATATCTTTTGTTCTAGGGGCGGTGGATTTCTCGCGAGATCGCAATCCATATAGTTGATCGTAATAATTATATAGTCGAGTAAAATCAGAATTAAATTTTGCAACACTAACGTTGTGAAAATCACTAGAAGATTCGTTTAACTCTAAATTACGATTAATTTCCTCTATAAAATTTTCAACCACGTCTACACCCATTAAAAGGTTTAAAGCCGCAGCATAAGAAAACATATGTGGCATATGCATATAATATTTTAAAAACTTTGTCTACATTAATAATATTAACGGACGGCACATTGGATTAATTTTGTAAGTTTTAAACGTTTCAGTAATTAATAAAAAAATTTCAATAACAAGCGAGCTAGTAGGATAATAAACTCCAGATAAAATTGTTGTTGTCCGATAAAAACTTTCTAATAAATTTACGTAATCTTCGATTACAGCTCAATCTGACGCATCTAAATCATGTGATTCTTCTACACTATTATAAAATTCTATCAATAACGATTTTTGTGACAAAACCCGCTTTAACATTTTGTACGTGAAATTCCATCGTACCGGCATATCATAAGATGGACCCAAAAAAATTTTACCCTGTGCTATAACAAATTTTTTGAATTTTTTTTTTCGTCGTTTTGAACTATAAATAACTCGTAATATAGTACGTATTTTAATAACATAATTTTTCATAAAAGTTAAACTATCTTGCATAATTAAATTAAGAACGTGACATACGCAACGTGTATGAAAAAAAATACCATCTAGCATAGGTTCCAGATCATTAATCAAATATTTAATAATCATATTATTATTCGAGGCGTTATCAAACAAAATACTTAAAATTTTATTTTTTATTTTAAAATCTCTAATACACTTAATAATCACCTAATAAATAGTTTTACTGGTGTGCGGATATTCAAAACATTCAAAACAAATTATACGTTTATTTAATTCCCAACTATCGGGATCGACCCAGTGAAAAGTTATGCAAATATAAGAAAGTCTGTCAACTAAACCGCTAGTCCAAACGTCGCTCGTTAAACTAACTCGACCGTCGAATGTTTCAAAATAATTTTGTAAATATAATTTTGCTTGCAGGTAAGCTTTTAAAGCATCACGTCGAGTTGTAGTACGACTTACCTGTTGATATTTTGGTTGGAGTGCTTCGTGTATGTAAGACGTCATTTCGTTATTGTCGTAGTGGTTGAACGAAAGTCCGTTTTTGATGACATTCTCCATTTGTCGCTCTCGTTGCCGAGCTTGGTCATACGTCCAAATGTGTCCGGTCGTCGAAATTTGAGCTTGGTTGGCCTCCGACGGGGCTTGTTTGGAAAGACACGATTTGTTGCATCGGGCGAGCGTTGTGTTGCTACTGTTAGCGGCCATAAGCTTCGCGCAAAGTTTGCTCTTCGCCTTTATTTCGCCGCCGATCCGCACTTTATCGAAGTTATCCCATACCGTCGCTTTATGTCGGTGCTCAACGATCTTATGATCGACGGACGCTGAGGAGGACGTCGGCATGGAGGAGGAGAAAGCCATTTAACGCGAGTATGAGTGAGAGAGAGAGTGAGAGAGATAGTGAGAGAGAGGGAAATGAGGGAGAGGGGGGGTTTATAAGTTTTTAATTTTAAAAAAAAATTATTTTAAAAATAAAAGAGCCATTCGGCTCTTTTAATGAGAGCCGTTAAAAGAGACGTAACGGGCCTAACGGCTCTTTTAAAAGAGTCGTTAGGCTCTTTTGTATGTATTCCGGTCCCGAAACTGGTCCCGGACCGGGACCGGTAAAAGACCAGTTTTTACCCGTAAAGAGGGGACTGTCAGGGACCACTGGACCGGTCCGGTCCCGACCGGTCCGGTCCCGACCGGACCGATGGGGACCGGTTTTTATGTGCACCACTAATTCAGACTCATTCAAGAATTTGGAAGGGTCCAAAGTGAAGAAAACAGAGCACAACAGGAAAGGTAGAGAGAGAGAGAGAGAGAGCAAAAGTGTCGTATGTTTTATTCAATCAAAGATGAACATATATATAGCACAAAGCCTGGTAACCTATAACTAAAACAGTAAAAAGACATTAAAGAGACCATTAAATCACGGAGGGAAACGAAGAGAGAGAGAGAGCCGTTTCCAAAGCAAACAGAACAGTTTCCAAAGCAAATAGCAGCGCCATCGAAGAGCAACCGTTTGGTTGGGGAGGTGTCCTTTTCATCTTGTTTAGTAGCCTCCCGCAAGCGAATTGGCACAGGGCAGACAGTGAGCTTGGAGCAAAGCGTACGGTGTTGGTGGTTGTCAAAGTCCCTTGGTGAAGATGTCAGCAAGTTGATTTTTTGTGCTGGTATGGGCGATAGACAGAGCGCCACGGACGACAAATTCTCGAACAAAATGATAATCAATATCCATATGTCGAGTCCGTGCATGAAAAATTGGATTGCGGGTCATGTAAATTGTTGACATGTTATCAAAGTACACCACCAGAGATTGACATAGAGGAATTGAGAGTTCACGAAGGAGATGGCTGATGCATCGTAATTCATAAATAACTCCAGCAAGAGCGCAATACTCATCTTCGGTGCTTGAGCGAGAGACAGTGGGTTACTTTTTGGCCATCCAAGAGAAAAGGTTTGGTCTAAGAAAGATGCAATACCTCGTCGTAGAGCGACGATCATCGGGGTCTCCAGCCCAATGAGCATCTATGAAAGCATAAGGAGTGGTGTCCGTCGACTTGGCGAGAGAAAGCCCCTGGGTAATAGATCCCTTGATGTACCGAAAAATGCGTTTTATGGCTTGAAGATGCGGTGTTCGGGGAGCATGCATGTATTGACACACTTGGTTGACAGCAAAGGCAATATTCGGACTTGTGAGCTGCGATATGAAATGTGGTCAAGGAGAGGAACACCATGCTGCGATGTGAAGATAGACTATGACATGGCTTGCATCCACTAAAATCAAATTTAGCGAGGAGATCTGTAGCATAACGAGCTTGAGATAATGTGAGAGTAGTGGAAGTGCGAGTGATCTCAATCCCAAGAAAAAAATTCAGGGAACCGAGTCGGCGACTAGCAAAGGCTGAGCACAATTGATCAAGAAAATGAGAAACATCGATGGGGCAACTACCGGTAACAATTATATCATCAACGTAGTCAATGTTGGAGGTAGAGATGCCTAAACCATTCATCTGTTTAGCTAGTGTTGGAGGTAGAGATGCCTGAACTGTTGGTTTGGCTCGGATCTGGTTCAACCGGATTTTGATTTTGGAATTTTATTTTTCCAAAATGCATGCCACCATAAATAAGGAAAATGAAATAAAATGGAATTATTTTTTTCCTTATTTTTTTGATCTCCTATTAACATTGGGAGATTGGATAAGCACATATTAATGGTGAGAAATATTTCCTGGTGGTTGATCAGCCCGTGAGAACACAATTATACAAATAAAAGGATAATCGATTCTGTAGCAATAGTGAGAGAGCCGCCTGTAGCTTTTCAGCTTTTGTGGAGAGAGCCGCCTGTAGTTTTTGTGGAGGAGCCGTCTCGAGCATAGGAGGAGTCCGCCGCCTCTCTCTCTCTCTCGTGCACTCGGAGAGGCCGCGCGGCCTTGAGTGTTGTTGCCGGTCTTGGAGGAGGTAGCCGCCGGCGTTGAGAGAGGGAGTTGCCGCCGGGCATGTTATAGTTTGTCGCCGACGTTGCAGTGGACGTTCTTTGGAGTGGAGAGGCGTGGAGTCGACGGCGTGCGCGTGTGCAGTTAGCCTCGACGGTGTTTCTCTCCGGTGGTGGCGTTATTCTCCGGTGGCGGCGTTGTTCTCCGGTGGTGGTGTGGTTGAACGTCGGACTTCGACGTTGAAGGTTCAATGAACCTTGTGCGTCCGCAAGGCGGATTGCAGTCCAGATCTACTATTTTCTTGCGGATCGCGCGCGTCCGGCGCAACCGTGTGCGTTTCACCGGACGGTCTATTTTTCTCCTGTATTTGATTTATATTTTCATTATAATAAATTTGTGGTCGTTTTGTGTTCTTGTTACTGCAATATTATTATAGTTATGCCTGCAAATTATACCGGATTTTACGACATGAACCACAGAGTCTCCAGAAAAGGTAGAAAAACCAGATTGACAGTCCGAGTTGTTGTGTTGGGCGCACAAATCAGAAACCCTTGGAAGTTGAGGATGCTGCAAACTATTAGTGGTTGAGAAGAGAAATATTTGTTCACCAAACAACACATGACGTGAGATATACAGATTATTCGTTATTGGATCAAGACAACGATAACCTTTTTGGAAAAAGTCATAGCCGAGAAACGCACATTTAGTGGATTTAGGTTCAAGTTTATTTTTGTTGTACGGAGTGAGTTAGGGAAAGCACAAGCAGTCAAAAGTATTGAGCACAAGCAGCCAAAATATGAGTACCTAAAGTAGAAATAACATTCTGTTTTTCTTTCATGCGTTACATATATCTCCCGTTTGGTAGGAGTTTTCTGTACCTTTTTCTTTACTTTAGTATAACTTGTAACATATATAACAAGATCCCAACAACTTAGGAATAAGCGGACGGAGATGGCAGGTTGAACAATTGTTACCTCTAGGGGTTTTGTAACTCTAAAACAAGAAGATCGAGGGAAAGGAGAGAAATCCCAGAGAAACCCTCTTGGCTAGCCCTAAGCTCGAGATTCCTTTGAAGATAATTTCTGAAATCCAAAATAAAAATTTGGTATTATAACTAATCATGATGGCGTAAGTGTTGTTGTGGGCCACTCGGTCTTTCCCCGGTCCGGATAAATCAGACCACCTTAGCTCGGAGTTGGACCGGGCGCGCAAACAGTCAAAGAAAACAGTAGAAAACAACAATAGGCTTTTTTGATGTGGAAAATTCGGAAAGGGTGAAAAGCCACGTGGTGGGATCTGCATTGAGCCAAAATTCACTAGTTCTTTGGAGTTTACAGGGGTTGAGAATTTTATCTCGGAGGGCAACAGACCACTTCTCCGTTACAATTGCAAAGTACACAAAAATGATGAAAAAGTTGTGAAGTCCTTAGAGGTCCTTAGAGCATCGATGGAATCCCAGGCCTTGGAGATGCCGAGTTCACAGAAGCTGAATGGGAGCGTTCCGACTAGAAAAATCTCTCAAGTCCACGGAGCTTTGGAGGGAGCACTCTCAGTGAAGCGGAGGCTTGACGGGAGCACTCTCGCGGTGGCGGATGTCGTGACTAACTCACACCCAAAGCTCCGGGAGCACTCTCGCGGGAGCGCTCTCATTGAAGCGGAGGCTTGACGGGAGCACTCTCCCCAACATTTCTACCGCACCAATTATTGTGTTTGTTTTCTCTATTAGTGAAAAACAAAACTCATCTAAAATGAATTATTTTGCCTTTCAAAAAGTCATTCGTCCCTAGAACAAACATAATATCATAGACAGTGATACGTTTTCAAGAAAAAGAAAAGAAGAAAAAAAACCTCCCAAACAAAGCCTAAGTCAGTTTATTAGAACCACTATTTTTTTTATTTCTATATGATAATCCCGAAGCTTCATTTGCAAACACAACACGTATCAATAAAGAAAATAAATTTTAAAATAAAGAACAAAATCCTGTCAGCCACCTTGGAAAATAGGAAATATAAATAGGCGATTGTTAACCGCAACCCGGTTTTAGCTATCCGCACCTCATTGTTAACCGCAACCCGAAATTATAATCGCACCCCGATATTTGGATTGTCACACCCCATTGTTAATCGCACCCCAAAATTTATGAAAATTTTATCCGCACCCCGCATTCAAAAAATTTTTTTTGCAAACCAAATATATGAGAAGCAAAACTAAATATGTGGATATCTTGACAATGGTGAAATTCTTTCAACCAGCATAGCTGCTATTTCACATAGCATTTCATTGAAATTTATCCCATTGAATTACCTTCATGTGTCGATCGTTTAATTTGCAAGCTATTGCACATACCTGTCCTATTACACCAAAAATTATATAGCCAAACATATTAAAGTTGTCTCATAGCTAAACCCAACAACATATCCATTAAAATCACCACCAAATCATACTAGATAGAAAATGAAAAATTCAAAAATCATGCTCTTATATGTCCCAAAGTTATGCTTTGTTTGCGCCCCAAACTTGATTTGTAACCAATAATCCTGCAATCATACAAATGAACATATGTATACCCATCAAATGAAAATATAAATTTATTTATATGAATGTTCATACCTTGATATTGATATTTGCAAAATATTGAAACGCCGACCTTGATACTGATATTTGCGAAACATTGAAACGCCGATCTTGATATTGATATTTGCAAAAGTCTAGCAATAACTTGCATTAAACTGTTAAGAATTAATGGAATATGTTATAACCAAAAAATATCACGAGAAACATTGCTTAGTCAAAATGAATTTAATTTGTTATACCTTTGGAAGAAGAGTCATCCAAATTTATCAATGAAGGTGAATGTCCAATATTCTTCTCCGGTACTCTAATCTTTGATGCAAATAAAGTTTCCCATGTTTGTGCTATTTCTCCACAATTCCTTCTCCAAAGAGGGTAAATCAACGGTAACGGACATCCATCACGCATGTGAAGTTCAATGAAATGATTACCATCGATAAATCCAACGAAAACAATTTTTGGTTCTTCCGATGGAGGTGATTGTAACGGAAGAAAGGTGAATGATTGAACTTTAGATAGTTGTACTAGTACTATATTGTAGCACGAAGCAATAATGAGTCTCATATCTGGCATCGACATCCATTTGTCCAAACTCGCTGGAGTTGTATTGCATTCAAGTGAAGATAATAATTCTTCCCTTCTTGGTTTTCCAAACGTGATATCATACAATGCCAATTTTGATTCAAGTTCTTCATGGAGATCGAATCGGACTTGTGCCCAACCACCCTCAATTCCTAATGCCTGGCCAATGACTCTATAACCGCAATGCCCATCGCCAAGTACATCAATAGCCTCCATGATGTGATGTGATAAATAAGAAGGCATTTGCTCACGAACATCATCCAAAAATTTATTATTAAGCAAGGGATTAACATTGTTATAAATTGTACGCTTGCGTGCATTCAACTTCGGACGAACCTTCATTTTTGTCTTCTCCTCCATCAAGACGTACTCAAAATGGGATGGATCACGCTTTGTGGATTTAGCGTTATCTCTAAATTTCTTATAACTCTCTTTAGGCCTACCTTTTAAATGCACTTTAACTAAAGGCTCAATTGTACGGCTTGTTGTTGGATCAATGATGTCGCGCAACTTCCGTTTTAACTCCTTTTTTTGTATGTCACTTGCATGAGTAAACTTCTGAATGATTGCTTCTATTTCAATGTGTATGTCATTTGAACCTTCTATATTAACTTTCTCCTCATCAATGCTCAAGGATAACTGTTTTCAATGTCTATGTACAAGCCATAATGGAATTGCTCTTGATTGAGCAACATAAGACCTCAATTCATGTGCACAGGGCAAACCCATAGTATATCTCTTGATATGTGTGCATGTATCTTCCGTATACATTTTCATTCCATTCTTCACCATCTCAACCTCCTCTTTTATGCACTGTAGAGCTTTAAGAGACACGCGACCAAGAAGGTCGACATACAAAAAATCTTCAAACTCTTTATTCACTTGAATGCAACTAGCACCAAATGATCTCTTAATATCTGTGTGTTGAATGTTGATCATTTGATCAAAGGTTCTCCAAATAGTTGATAAACTACCAATAGAAACCTCCAAAAATTTCTTAAGTTGGCTATGTGCACCTTCAACTCGATTGGTGGTTGAATTACTCAAATGAAGACATTTATCAATCCACCTCGAAACAAAATAAGTTTTGTATGGATTTATCCAAGTAGTCATGATATATGTGACAACTTCACAATAATTTGTAGAGTAATCAACCACAAGCTTGTTCAAGGACATCCCAAAATCATTATCTGTATGAGCATCTACCACTCTTTGCCATGCACCCATAAAGCATTCGAAGATCTTTCCCTCACTGAAAAACTTTTTGCAGTTTGCTAAAATATTTCTATTTATATGTACTTGACATAAAATATTTTTAGATTCCGGAAATACAACCTTTATAGCATTCATCAAAGCTTGCTCTCTATCCGTGACCAACACAATTGGTTGGGAATGGGGATGCAGAATGGATCTAAAACAATCAAGAGACCACTTGTAACTTGATTCAGTTTCATTAGACATAAAAGTGAAACACGAAAAAAATGTCTGGTTTGTTGATGTAACTCCAACAATGCATAGTAATGGCATACGATAACGATTTGTCTTGTATGTGCAGTCTAACTGAAAAATTATTGGAAACATATTACTTAGCTTTATAGAGACCGGATGTGCAAAAAATAACATTTCCAATTGGTTATTAGTGGAGCAAACTTGGCTAAAAGAAATGTAACCCGCATCGCTCAAACACTTGTACAAATATTGTATAGGAGTTCCTCCATCCAACTCTTTCTTTTGTAACTTCACCCGCTCATTGTAAATTGTCCTAATAACCGTGGTATTTTCACTATTTTCTTTCTTTACCGCAGCTAGTATTTTGCGTGGCTTCACCCCTGAACCATACATTTGTTCTACTAGTCTTTTCTCCTCCTTATCTAATCTTCCTCCATATGCATGTGCTTCCAGATGAACTCTCTCGTGATTGTGTATCCCGCATATGATGTAAACCATCCATTTTTCAGTAATTAAATCTCTTTGCCCCTTAAGTGAAAATAAACAACCACAACGTTTTGAAGAGGACATACGCATACCTTTTTTCACCCAACCTTTCTTGTTCTGACTTTCTCGGTATTTACCCCCTCTATCACAACCGAGAAACACACGAGGTTTTGGTCGTTCAGTCAGCTTATCAGACGATTTTATGGTTACTACGTAACCCAAACCCCTACCTATAGCACGAGCCCATTCGATTAACTCCTCTTTAGAATCGAATAATAAATCTGTTTCAAAGTGACAACCAACATCCACTCTTATCTTTTCAATGGTTTCTTCATTTCCATTAGTGACATCTAGAGGAATATGAAAAATACGTATGAGAACCATATGCAAAACCAAAATGTAATATTAACATCAATTAGCAAATAAATAACTCTTACTAGTTATAGGTAAAGACGGAAGTGTCTCATACTCCAACAATTTGATGCTATCACTTGAAAATTCTTCCATAAAGATATAACCTAAAAATAGGAAAATATATTGATTCATTGAAGTAGAGAATCATCGAGATCAATAAACAAAATATGAGCCAACAAAAAATGAAATCTCATGTAGGATCAAAGTCTAACTTATGTAGCATGCAAATAACTATTTAAGAGTCTAGAATAAAATGAGTTATATATATAACTCTGTACATAGACATATTCTCAAAATATTCATCCCTAAACAACATATGAATATGGAACCCTTGACTAACTCCTAGTAGCGGATCTTTAATGCTAGTGCATGGATTGCTAGTGTGTTAGATATCGCATTCAGAATAAACCGAGGGGTTAAGATTCAAGGTATATAACTAATAAAAGTCTGAAGATTTAGGTATTTAATTTTTTGTTCATACTTAAGGTAACTTGGCAACCAGTCACTGTTTTTCAGTGAACTTGGCAACTAGTTCACTGATTAACAGTGAACTAAGAGCCCAAGGTTCATGTCCAGGTATGCTTCGGGGTGATTAAAAGGAAAACTCTTCTGAAATCAACATTATTACTAAACATATTTGAGCAAATGGCTCAGCAGGACAGTTTTGCTAGACATTTTCATAACCAAAACTGTTATTACTGCAAAAATCGCACAGATCTAATGCCGTAGAGGGTTGTTTACCTTAGGCGGTTGTCCGAAGAGATCTAGGGGCTTCCCCGTAGACGGGAGCGGCTGCCGCGAATGGTTGTCGGAAAGAGGAGCGGCAAGGCGAGTATGAAAACGGGAAGCTTCTTCCTCGATCTATTTCCGTCTGCCGGAGACGGGAGCAGCTGCCGCGAAACGGATGGCTGCTTCCTCGATCTAATGTCGGAGACGGGAGTGGCTGCCGGGAACGGTTGCCGGAAAGAGGAGCGGAACTTCCGGCTGCGGCGAAACGGAGGCGGAGAGCTGGGGATTTCGCGAGTTTGGGGGGGACGGCTGCTTCCGTGAGCGGGAGAGAAAGAGGGAAAAGTTAGGGTTGCGGTTAAAGTTCTGAAAAAGGATTTTTTTTTTAACGTTTTGGGGTGCGGATAGCCAAAAACGGGGTGCGGTTAACAATCTATTTTCCTAGTCAGCATCTAACTCACACCCAAAATTACAGACTCCGTTAATAGATGGACGGAAAGGCTAAATAGGATCAATTTAAAAAAAGTTGCAAACATTAGAGACTGATTTCAAAAAATCGAAATGTTCGGGACTGATTTAGCTATTTTGCCCAAAAAAAAAAATTTATTAGGCCATAGCTACCAACTAAACATCATAAAATAATTGAAATGTAATTTATAAATAATCCATAGTTGCAGGAATAGGTATGTGGAATAATCTTGCAGAAAATGAATAGAAAGAGAAGTCTTGTATCATTTTTCCAACAAAACTAAACTCACATAAATCAGGCTTCATAATCCAAAACAAACACTAAAACCCATGCAAAAGCTTTAGAAATCGTCATCTTCCTCCTCGGCGATATGATTAGCAAGCTCCTGCTCCTGTTGTTGCCTTTCGCGCCGCTTCTCCGCGCTCTCCTTCTCCTTGTGAGAATTTGGCGGAAACCTCAACGCCTTCACCGCCTCATTGTGCATATTCAGGCAGAACGCGATTCGGGAATGGAAAGCAATCTGTGGCTCATTCGTGGAATAGATGTCGCCGGTCTCCTTCGATATCATCCACCCGTTCACGTGGTCAATGGTCGCATCGATCGACCCGTCCCTGATTGCCTTGGCCACGATGCTCTCGGCATCGGCCACCGGGTTACTGGAGTCCAGCCTCAGCTTCTTCGCTACGTCGGGAAGAGATATACGCGAGTACGAAACACTAATGTTGCGGAGCCCCGTGCGAATCACGTTATGGCGCAGCCTCACGATCAAATTGTTAGTCCTGTCCGAGCTAAATGTGGTCGAAAATTTATCAGCAACGGAGCGGAAAAGCTCCAGGTCACCAATTCTCACAGCCTGGAGCAAAACTTTAAAATGTCATGATGCATGTAGGTGATGAGGAGAAGAATGAAAAGATGGGAATTGAAGCTCACATTTGTGAGCTCAAAGTAGGGATTCAAAGCCTTCTTCATCCCTTTCTGCATGAAGACTGTTCTCTCAGGGATTTCGCCAAGGAGCAATCGAACTATGATGGCCCACTTGTTGCATTGAATTCGGAATCCTCGGGCAGCCTTTGGAGCCTTCCGGGCAGCTTGCATGAGACTCTCTTTGGCATTGGTGTACTCAAGCTGAATGGTTGTTATCTTGCCCAGATAAAACATATAGCGGCAAAACTGAAAATAAAATAAACAAGATTTTCACTTAAATAGGGTTTTTTTGCGTCAAAATAACTGAACTCTCTTAAATCCAGTGAGGAGGATATTCTCAGCCCATTCTGTCACATGTATCTTTGGCGTGGTAACACAATTTTCTTTTAATTCAGTGTGGTGGAGGAATAAATTCTCACCACGCCCCCACAAACATGAACTTTTCTTAAATTCAGTGAGATGGAGGGAGATGCAGGACATGTGTCACACCTGCCTGCCACGCTGGAGTCCCACCAGGGGGCCCACCTTGGCGTCGCACCAAGACGACTTTATCAGGTCCGCGGACCGTACACGCCAACCCATCCCCGGCTCTATCACCGGGCCGATAGGTTGTTAAGACCGGGGTTCGATCTCCCGACCTCCATGATAAAGAGTCTTCAGGCACACTCTCATCACCAACGGATGTGTCTGAAGACTCCATCAAGGAGGTCGGGAGATTGAGCCCCGGCCTCAACAACTTATCGGCCTTGTGGTGGAGCCGGGGATGGGTTGGGGTGTACGGTCCGCGGACCTGATAAAGCCGCCTTGGTGCGACGCCAAGGTGGACCCTCTGGTGGGACTCCAGGGTGGCAGGCAGGTGTGACGTATGCCCTGCATCAGAGGGCCACGGGATCTAGTATTAAGTGCTCATGGCTATATGAATTTCCCAATCTAGGGTTATATTGCCAACTTAAGTAATAAGAAGGTAAAGAACCAATACGAAAAATTTAATCGAGAATAAAGTTCAATAATAAAATACATTACCTGTGGATTTGAATGGGCTTCTAAACGCAGTACCATGGACCTTAGCTTTTCCGCTTGATCATAAAAATTGTAGTGAAGGTAGTTCCTGAGAAGAAGATTGAGAAGAGTTTCCTGTCATCATCCAAATATAATTAGCATCTTCCACACAAAATACACAGAAAACTAATGCTACAAGCTGCTAACCTGTCCCAGTTCATCATGCCTCAGGGTGGCCATTCTATGAAGTGCGAGAAGATTTCTGGATGGGAACAAAGCATTGTTGAGTTGGGACAGCACGAAAAGAGAACTACAATAGGAGTGAATTCTAGCGAAACACATACATATATCATATATAGATTTTGAGTTGAATTGAAAGAGTTTACTGCAACACATCTTTGGGTCGGAGCTAACCTACTTAAGTCTGAACATGTTAAAACTTAAGACACCATGGAGTGAGTTTTGAGAAACGGGGATAATTGGCAACCCTAAAACCACAATGTTCTTAACTAAAAAATACATGATTTGCATATAACAATGACGATGGTAGCGCTGCCACTCGCCATCCCCAGTGAAAAATTATGTATCACCGAATACAAAACACATGACGAGTGATGGGATATTGTTGATGCAAGAATGTTTGTATTAAAGTAATCAACTTTAGTATAGATAATTTATAAACTAATACTCAATCTCTTTGATTTTACAAAAGAAAATGACATGGTCCGTGGCAGTCATTGAGCAACCCGCCCGCTCGACTGATCGCTAGGAGAATTCACATGATGATCGCTAGGGGACCCACATATCAAAGGAGCTGCCCAGATCAACTCTTTTTGAAGCTTTTTTGAAATAGTTCTAAAAAATATTTGATTTGAAAATAAATTCATTCCGCTGATAGTAACCTCAATTACTCTATTACACCAAAGTTTTCCTTCATATATACTATAAATATAGATATGCATTTAAGTCTGTTAGAAAACTGTTTGTATAGGTCCATTTAGAGGCTCATTATAGGTCATTTTTCTTTCTCATGTATTAGTCCCACATCTTGTATAAGGGATGTTTCTCTCTCTCTTCTCCCTATATATTTGTACTCATACTTGTAATTTGATATTCATGAAGTATATACAAGGTTCACTCAATTCTTCTACAAATTCATTTAACTTGGTTAATATGACCATCAGATTTCCAACTTACCCGCGAATTTCAGAAAGACTGTTTGTGAGTTCATGGCTGTATGAATAATAAAAATATATCCTGGATGCCAAAACATCCACTGTCCTCCTGTTTATGGATTTTAGGCGGGTAATGCTAGCAGAGGAGCAAGCTTTAGCCTGAAAAAAAAGTGGCAAAAATAAAATAAAAAATCATTGCTTTGAGTTTTATTTGTCTGCAAAATAATAAGACAAGAAAAAGTAAAAAAAGAAATTCACCTCATCATATCTTTTTTGGTCAATAAGGAAAATAAGCACCAGCAAGTAACAATAAATCTCAATTTCAGGTAGAGAATATGTAGCAGGAACCTGGACAGTTGATGATGCAGTATCAACATCCATATCACCTTCATCTTCCTGAAGAAAGAAGTTGATATATTATCCAAATTTGGTAAATAAAAGATTGTGCACCAAATAATAAGGAAAAATAGTAAACTCTGATGATATTTGCTAAGAAAAACTATCCAAAGATCAATATTAACCGTATTTATTAGAAAGGATAAATAAGATTGCAAGATAATTCTAAAAGAGACCCTGACCATACATTAGGTAGTGGGAGTAAGTGTGCCTTAAGAATGTTAAAATAATAAAATGTAGCATTTGAATTATGAAAGGCGAAATTTAGTAAATATTCTAAGATATTTTGCAAAGTGAGGCAAAATTGAAATCTTTTAGCTAGCCAAACCAGTTGTGGAATGAAATGACTTGGGCTCTGTTTGGTATTGCTAATTTGTGCCGTTTCCATTTTCCCGAAACCAGTGTTTCACCTTTTTTGTTGTTTGGGATGGCGCCGTTTCGAAACCGTCTTTTTTGTTGCTTCTTAGTTCGGCTGCTTCTTCGTTGTTCGTAAGCGTGTATTCCCTCTTCTTCGTTGTTCCCTTTTCTGTGTGCATCCATAGCAAGGATCTGTTCTTTGCAGGAGAGGTTCGTGTTCGATCTTGTGTGTCGTTCCTCTTCGCAGGGTAGCTTCCTTCGTCGAAGTCAAAAGGTTCAACTCCCACCTTTCTTGCTTTCAAGTCTCGGGCGGTTGAGTTATCTATCATCTGGAGGGAGCCGTTCTTTTGTACTCCATCCTATCTATATCATCCTTACTAAAAGGAGCGGAGCAACTTGGAGTTTCGATCTTCCTTCGAATATCTTACGTGATGATCTACCCAGAAGAGAATAAAGAGACCCAAAGTATGTCAAGCCTAACTGCGCTAACTCAAGAAAACAAAATTCACTCACTTCAATACCGCCCCGTGGGTTTGATAGCTATCGATCCTGCGTATGTAGCTTTTAGCTCTTACGCTAAGCAAAAAAAAACTTTGCCTGATCTAGTGTGTCGTTCGATCTTGCGAAGAAGACCATTGTTTGTCTTCTCAAATCCACTCGTTCTTTGATCGACTGGATCTAAGTATTTACAAAATTCTCTTCATCATATAGAGATGTGAGCTTCATCATCAGATAAAGAGGTGAGCTTCATCATAAGAGGTGAGCTTCAACACTTGCAGATCTGGAATTCGGGGTATGAGTTCTTCTCCTTGTTTAGTTTCATGGCAACCTTGGTTGTTATCATGTTCTTCGAATTTAACATGTAGGTTTTTCTTCAACAGTAATTTTGCCCTTTGGTAAACACGTGTTTTTTCTTCTGCAGTTTTATTTGGATGCCACCAAATTTAAAGATTTTATGCAAACCTTGTTGAACCAAAACTTTCAATTAGGCAGATCTAGTTAGGATAACGGGAATGTCTGTCGTATCTTATAATAACAAAAACTTTGTTATTTTATTTTATATGTTGTGTAATTATTAATAGTTTTGTATTTCAAAAAAATATTTTGCAAACGTTTGTTTTTACCAAACAGTGTTTATGCACAGTTTTTCGAACAACTCTGCAAACTCCATTTTACACAGTTTTTTTTACTACAAACTTCATTTTTCACAAACAGTTCCTTTTTCAAACTCCATTTCTAACAGCTTTTTCTCAATCAGCGACAGCCGAAACAAATGAAGTATTAGTCTCGTCTACAAAATTTTCATAGAAGTTTTACGAGAGTCTATGGTAGATCACACATTGATAAGGAGACATTGTGGCGAAGTGCGGTACAAAGCGTTATCTATACTATATTATAAAGGGAAAAAAATTTGGTGAAATATTATGCTTCTCTATTTTACCTTCTACTGTGTTTTTTCAATAAAATACTGAAATCAAAGAGAATGTCAGATCAATGGAGAGAAAGTATTTTGGTACCTTTGTATAAGAACAAGGGAAATATACAAAATTGTGTTAATTATAGAAGAATTAAATTGATAAGTAATACAATTAAACTATGGGAACGAGTAATAGAAAGAAGAGTAAGACAGGAGACTAACATCTCGGAGAATCAATTTGGATTCATGCCAGGGTGGTCGACCATGGAAGATATACATCTCTTGAGGAGACTCATTGATAACTACCGAGAAAGAAAACAAAATTTGCATATGTTGTTTATTGATCTTGAGAAGGCTTATGATAGAGTTCCAAGCGAGATCTTATGCAGAGTCTTAGAAAAAAAGGTGTAAATGTATCATATATTGACATAATCAAAGATATGTATACAAATTCAGTGACAAGGGTGAGGACATGTGGAGGATTAACACAGGAATTTCCTATCACTGTTGGCTTACATCAAGGTTCAGCTTTAAGCCCTTATTTCTTTACTCTTATCTTAGATCAGCTCACCATACATATCCAACAAGCAATACCTTGGTGTTTATTGTTTGCGGATGATATCGTTTTGGTTGATAAGACGCGCGAGGGTGTAAACGCAAAACTTGAATCTTGACGAGACACTTAGGCTCTATTTGTTTTGGCGTTTCCCTGCTCCGTTTTGGGCAAACACCGCCGGAAGGAGGGTAAACAAATGAACCTCAGGCGGCGTTTGCTCTGTTTCCACCCGCCCGCCTTGAGAAAAGCCCCAAAAAATTCTGTTTGGAGCAGCCACCTCCCCCCTCCGGTTCGAACACTCCGTTTCCACCCGCCGGATCGACCCGCCACCGCCGAACCAAATGGAGCCTTAGAGTTTTAGGTTGAGCAGAGCAAAGACGGAGTATATGGAGCTTAAATTTAGCAGTACAAGAAGGACGGATGGCTTCATTATTAAGTTGGGTGATTAAGATATTTTTCGTAGTGAATGTTTTAAATAGCTTGGATCAATAGCTCAAAAAGACATAGGTATTGGTAAAGATGTGGCACATATAATCCAAGTGGGTTGTTTAAGGTGGAGAGGGGCGTCAGGAATCTTATGTGATCGTAAAGTACCATTAAAACTTAAGGGCAAGTTTTATCGTACTGCAATTAGACCAGCAATGCTCTATGGTTCTGAGTGTTCGGCAGTGAATTGTGAACATGAGCAAAAAATGGGAGTTGCAGAGATGAAAATGCTTAGGTGGATGTGTGGACACACGAAACTGGATAAAATTAGGAATGAATGTATCAAGGTTAAGACAGGAGTAGCACCAATTGCAGAGAAGATGAGAGAAGCTCGACTAAGATGGTTTGGACACGTATAAAGGAAACCATTAGAGGCACCTGTTAGGCATTGTGAGAGTCTAGTCACTAGACATGTTAAACGAGGAAGGGGTAGACTAATAAAGACTTGGAATGAAACTATAAGGAAATACGTGATGTACTTAGGCATTAGTGAGATTATGACAAAAGATAGGGCACAATGGCGACAAAGGATCCATATAGCCGACCACACTATAGTAGGATAAAAGCTTGAGTGTTGTTACTACATGATAAAAAAGCAAGTGATGAAATACCTTAAAGTCAAGTTAATCATTCATTTTTTATTTTGAAGGTTGTGGACATTGGTAGTGGGTTGCAATAGTGCTCGGTTGTGGCTAGACTGATAGTTGGATACTATCAATGATGCACACCGCGCATGAGGGAGACAGTATACGACTGCTAGTTGTGAAAAATAAATATATTTTTAAATAGAGACAAATAGTAAATTAATAAATACTATTGAGACTTATAATGAATAAAGGTTATTGATCGTGTGAAAGGTGTAGTGAGTAAAAAAATAGCTATAAATATAGTTGATTTGTATGAGCCTTATTCACCTTGAGAAGACAGAAAATAGATGATTTTGCTGTGCATGTTGAAGTTATTAAAGTTATATGCAAAGGAAAATTGGCTGGTATAAAAAGTAGCTATTGAGTGACTAAAGAGTTCCTTGCACCGTAAAAATACATCAAGAATAATCATTATGTGATGAGTCTTTTTTTTATTGAGGTCACGGGTTAAGTGTTGGAAGCAGACTCTTGCAAAAATGCATGGTAAGGTTTGCCTACATTTCACTCTTGTGGTGGGACATTTTCCCGGACCCTCGCTGCGCGGGGATGCCTTTGTGCACCAGGCTGCCCTGCCCTTTTATATAGAAGCATACAAAGATATTCAAAATAAGGTACCATGGTCTGTACATTTTGGGAATAATATATTTTGAATCATCAAATACTTACTAAAATTAATAAACAATAAAGAAAATATTTAAAAGATAGGGACTAAAAATTAGTAGATATTGAGCATATTATGCAATTTTAACCATTATAAACACACAATAATAAAAGATAAAATGATCCAAAGGAGAATTATAAATTAAAAAATCTAGATCAATTATACAAAATAATGTTGATTGATGAAAAAAATTCTGAAATTTCTATTTTTTAAATACAAGAACACTCAAGCTTTTATTTCACTATAGTGGGGTCGGCTATATGGATCATTTGTCACCATTGTGCTCTATCTTTTGTCATAATCTCACTAATGCCTAAGTACATCATGTCTTTCCTTATAGTTTCATTCCAAGTCTTTAGTGGTCTACCCCTCCCTCGTTTAACATGTCTAGTGACTAGGCTCTCACAACGCTTAACAAGTACCTATAATGGTCTCCTTTGTAAGTGCCCAAACCATCTTAGTCGAGCTTCTCACATCTTCTCTGCAATTGATGCTACTCTTGTCTTCTCCCTGATACGTTCATTCTGAATTTTATCCAGTCTCGTGTGTCCACACATCCACCGAAGCATTCTCATATCCGCAACTCCCATTTTTGCTCATGTACACAATTCACAGCCCAACACTCAGAACCATAGAGCATCGCTGGTCAAATTGCAGTACGGTAAAACTTGCCCTTAAATTTTAATGGTATTTTACGATTACATAAGATCCCTGATGCGCCTCTCCACTTCAACCAACCCTCTTGAATTCTATGTGTCACATCTTTATCAATACCTCCGTCTTTTTGAACTATTGATCCCAGATATTTAAAACACTCGCTACGGGAAATATCTTGACCACCCAACTTAATAACGAAGTCATTCATCCTTCTTCAACAACTAAATTTAAGCTCCATATACTCTGTCTTTGCCCTACTCAACCTAAAACCCTTCTTTTCTAAAGTGTCTCACCAAAATTCAAGTTTTGTGTTTACACGCTCGCGCATCTCATCAACCAAAACGATATCATCCGCAAACAATAAACACCAAGGAATTGCTTGTTGGATATGTCTGGTGAGGTCATCTAAGATAAGGGTAAAGAGATAAAGGCTTAAAGATGAACCATGATGTAAGCCAACGGTTATAGGGAATTCTTGTGTTAATCCTCCAGATGTCCTCACCCTTGTCCCTTAAACCAGCCTATGCCGTTCCCAAGCTTGGATGAAAAATGGTGAGTGTTGTGTTAGGTAGACGGACAACGTAAAATTTAGTCATCCTTATGAATATGAATCATTTGAGAAATTGTGCAAAAGCTAGGTTGTTCTATGGTTCTGAGTCTTGGCGAGGCACTTTAGAAAAGAGGGGTTTTAGGTTGAGCAGGGCAAAGACAAAGTATATGGAGCTTAAATTTAGCAGTACAAGAAGGACGGATGGCGTCGTTATTAAGTTGGGGGATCAAGGTATTTCCCGTAGTGAATGTTTTAAGTATCTTGTATTGATAATTCAAAAGGACGGAGGTATTGATAAAGATGTGACATAGAGAATACAAGCGGGTTGGTTGAGGTGGAGAGGCGAGTCAGAGATCTTATGTGATCGTAAAGTACCATTAAAACTCAAGGGAAAGTTTTACTGTACTGCAATTAGATCAGCGATGCTCTATGGTTCTGAGTGTTGGGCAGTGAATTGTGTACATGAGCAAAAAATGGGAGTTGCAGAGATGAGAATGTTTAGGTGGATGTGAGGACACACGAGATTGGATGAAATTAGGAATGAATATATCAGGTTTAAGACAGGAGTAACACCAATTGCAGAGAAGATGAGAGAAGCTCGACTAAGATGGTTTGGACACGTACAAAGAAGATCATTAGAGGCACCTGTTAGGCATTGTGAGAGTCTAGTCACTAGGCATGTTAAACGAGGGTGGGTAGACCAATAAAGACTTGGAATGAAACTATACGGAAAGATATGATGTACTTAGGCATTAGTGAGATTATGACAAAAGATAGGGCATAATGGAGACAAAAGATCCATTTAGCCGACCTCACTATAGTGGGATAAAGACTTGAGTGTTGTTGTTGTAAAGTTCATAATATTGCATCAATGAGAAAAGACAAAACATAAGGTTATCGCGACCTGGCACGCGCTTGGAACGAGTATTGAGTCGCAGGTTCAAGGGTAGAATCACTTCAAGTCATCTCCGCTCTAGATGTTTCTGAGTGCTTCGCCTTCTGAGTTTTGTAGGTCATATCCTCTGGTCTTCAAAACTTCTAGGATCATGAATGGTCTTTCCTAGTTCGGCTTTCCTGATGGTTGCTGATCTTCCTGCAGCATCAACCTTCTTCAGCACGAGATCTCCCTTCTAAAAATGTTTGATTCGAATGTGTTTGTCGAAATATATTGCCATCCTCTGCTTGATCTCTTCCCGTCGAGTAGTGGCAAGGTCCTGAAGTTCTTAGATGAAATCGAGGGAAAGCCACTTCACCTCTTCATTCCCAAGACGATGCTCCTCCCCATCCCCTAATGTTTCCACCCTTGGGCTCCTAACCTCGAACTCCACGGGTATAAGAGCCTCTTGGGAGTGTTATCACCAGGGGAGGGATCACTCCATCTTCTAGAGACTCTCACCCATGGCGAGGTCATCAATGAATAGAGAAAAAAGACAACCACAGATAACAAATAGTCAAATTTGTTATGGTTAGGAGCCAAATAAACAAAACTTTGTATTGACTATACATAATTCGATATGGATTACCTCCACATGAATTTCACAAAAGGAATTGTTGGTAATACCTTCTCAGATGTTAGTCACGAAATTAAATATAAGCTCATAAATAAGATCATTGCGAGTAATACTACGACAAGTAAAATTTCAATGAGTAAGAACACTCGCAGAATATTGGCTACTAAATAAGATCACCGCGAGTAAAAACTTGCAGACTACCAACTTCAAGGCCTCACAAATAAGAACTCTCGTGGAATATAAGATGTTGAGTAAGATCATCGCAAGTATGAACTTGCAAAATAGAAATTTCAAGACCTCGCGAGTAAGAACTTTCACAAAATATTGGTCGCTAAAAAGATCATCGCAAGTAAGGATTCGGGGACTGCATACTTCAAAACCTCACGAGTAAGAACTCTCATGGAATATAAGCTACAGAAAGATAATCGCGAGTGAGAACTCACGGACTATATACTGCAAGACCTCACAAGTAAGAACTCTCGTGGAATATAAGTTGTTGAGATGATCATCGCGAGTGAGAACTTGCGAACTATATACTACAAGACCACACAAGTAAGAACTCTTGTGGATCATGAGTAAGAACTCGTGGCCTACATACTGTAAGATCTTAGGAGTAGAACTCTGGTGGGATATAAATTGTTGAAAAGATCATCGCAAGTAAGAACTCACAAATTACATACTACAAGACCACACGAGTAAGAACTCTCATGGAATATATAAGCTTTTAGAGAAACACCACGTGAGTAAGAACTCGCGGAATAGATATATAAGAATATTGTGAGTACGTCATTACGGAATATTAGATGTTCGCAAGTATGAGCTCACAGAATATAAGAGAACACCTCATGAGCATAGATTTGCATAGTATATAATTTCTCATCATGGTGAACGTGTCATCAATAACCGTGTTTGTTAGTTAAATGAAAGCACTCACGGGTTTTACCAAAGTACTTGTAAGTATGTATATGTATGGAAAACACTAATATTGAAAAAGAAACTAAGTCATAGCAAGTGTCACCTTTGACATTATAACCTCTATGCACAGTTTTTAGGGTTTCGCCCTGAATTGGTCTTGGAGAGTTGACAGACAAGCTCGCCTAATTTTTGCGAGTTGAGCTCGCCTCATTTTTTGCGAGTTGAGCTCGCCTCATTTTTTGCGAGTTGAGCCCGCCTCATTTTTTGTGAGTTGAGCCCGCCTCATTTTTGCGAGTTGAGCACGCCTCATTTTTTACGAGTTGAGCCCACCTCATTTTTTGTGAGTTGAGCCTGCCTGGCTTCCTGCGAGTTGAGCTCGCCTAGCTTCCTGCGAGTTAAGCTCGTCTAGCTTCCTGCGAGTTGAGCTCGCCTAGCCTCCTGCGAGTCGAGCTCGCCTAGCTTCCTACGATTCCTTAGGGATGAGGATGACGAAGATAAGGAAAAACAATACAATAAAGAAGATTACAATGAAAGTGGAGAGAATGACAAAGACTTAATTTTTGTTGATGATGAATAGTTAATATTGGGACTAAGTAGTAAAATATTTTCATTTTAGATGTTCTTTTAATATTAATATTAATGGTTCTTCATCAATTGGACACATTGTTCATTATCGATATTAGTGTTACGATGTCAGATGTTTTAGCTATGAATTTTATATTTAGTATAGTTATTATATTATCTTACTTTAAGATGTTTTTTTCATCTTCTGTTTTGCACTTTGCCTTCGCCGAGTCAGTACCTCTAACCCACACTTTGCATCTAGGATCCAAGACTCATCTGTCTTGATGCGTCTTGTGTCTTTAATAATTCACCCATATGCTAAAAAACAAGACACATTGTTTTCTCAACTCAAAAACTATTTTCTAGTTCAGTTAGAAAGGTTTTGCAATTATGTCTATTCCCACTTGAACTTTATCATGAATTGTTGCGTTTATATCATCTTGCCTTCGAGTTATTCTCATCAAGTCAACAACGGTAACCAGTGGTTTGGTTAAGAAGAAATGATTGTTATACGTACCATGGATCAATCTTGACATTATATTGCTATATCATATTGTAGAGACTCATCATAAGGAGTTCCCAAATAGCATCAGCTTTAAATAATCTAGCAATACCTCTCTGCACTAAGTGGTGAATCAGTTCATGTGTTCAAGTGGATTGTTCTTCATCCCCATAGAACAAACTGAAGTTTATATTTTATACGCTCTTAGGAATTCATACAATCATACAAGACATCAAATCCCTCTGGATAGGGTATTGGACATTCTTATATTATAAGCCTCATATAATATTCTGGGCAATTATTTTGAACGATGTAATTTTGATATTTCATCATTTGTGGCCTCGTGTTCTGAGGTGTAGGCCTACATTGCCGAATAGTTTATGGAAAATGAACAAAGTGCACATCATTTATCTGGCAATATCGGGTTGCTCGGTGTAATAGTTGTTTATCGGCCATACATATCCAATGTATTTGTTAATCAAATTTAACAGTGGTTGTGTGTTTTTGTTATGGGCTTCTCCCGTAATGCCGTCGGGATCTCGTCGGAGGTGGCGGTGGAGGCCAAGATACTAGCACGCCGAGCTCAATTCAAGGAGAATGCGAGGAGGAGGAAGGGAGTACCTTGCTCAACCCTGACTCTAGAATAGGGATGAAGAGAGAAAAACTTGAGAGTGGGATGAAGAGAACTTTCATAATTTCATTAATAATAACTCATGACTAAAGGGATCCTTTAAATAGATATTGCATGACTCCGACAAATTATCAAAAGATCTTACATGAACTAGAAGACCCCCAAAATTGTAATAACTCTAAAGAGCAATCCTCGATAATTACGACACTAACATGAAAATTAATAATACATTTATAAAATTAACAAATAATGAGGACTATTGTGGGCCCATAACACCCTACGTGTCCTTCAAATCGAGCTTGTCCACAAGCTCAAACGAGGATTACACGACATGATCATCTGACTCTTTGATTTCCCGCCAGAACAGCTTTTGATAGCGCGCTATTGTAGCGAAGGTTGCATCAAACGGAAAACACATGTCATAAAGGACTGCAGGGATCTGGCATGCTGAAGGCACATTTTGAGATATTTGGAATTTGAGTAAATGGGCCCAGTGGGCAGTCAAGTGTGATAACGAACATTGTTGAATGTGAGTTGCGATGATCGGGGGCGGCAGAGGCGTTAGAAGGAATGGCTCTAGAGGGGCTGGAGGAACAGATGACTAGAGCAGAGGACATTGGAAGGAGTCAACATGGGAATGATGGTGATGGTGTCGGTTGTGAATTACGGAGAAGGAACAACCAAAGGCGATGGTGAAGTGACAAGAACTGCAAAGATTCATGAAAGTTCTCGGGCTCTGGTAGGATTGATGACTGCTTCGGTGAAATCGGGCCCTCGAAGTATCTAGGCGTTGCGAGTCTGTCAATCCTAGCGGTGAGTAGTTAGCGCAATGCCGACATCTCCACTAACTCTTGGGACATTTTACGGAGGACAATTTGCTCGTCGAGGCTAATCTCCACGTCGAAAGAATTAATTAATCAATTAATTTTAATGAAAATTTAATTAACTGATTAATTAATGTGGCCCTCCGATTTTTTTTAAATTAATGAATTAATTAAAGTGATTGATTAATTAATTGTATCACCTAAAACTAGCTCTGCAAGACCTACAAATAGGCTTGCGTCTTGGGTATGTTGGCATGAGGAGACACTTTAGAAGAAACGAGCGGTGGGCTTGATACTAACGATGTGTGCTCTGAGAGACGGGTGGCAGGGATTGCAGGCACAAGCGCATGCCATAGGCGAGAGAATTAAGGAGGGCGCAGGGCGGAGATGTTGTCTTCTTCAGAAAGATCGGGATGTGACGGATCAACAACGGAAGTTCAATAAGTCCAACCAACATCAACAAAATCGAGAACTGGAAGAGCGGCGAGCTTTGAGCACGTGTAAAGATGGTGACCATAGGGTCGAAGATGGTGATCACAGAGAGGGGAGCCGGCTGAAGCTCCTTCATGGTCCCGTCGATCCTACCTCCCTCAAGCTCCTAACGCCCCTTCCATAAAGGATTAGTTTGCATGTGGCAGGGATGATGTCTTCACGATTCCCCATAAGCGCCAGGGATGTGGTCTTCACAATCTTGTAGGCAACAGGGATAGGCCTACATGCGGTAGGGAGGTCGTCTTTTACATGAGAGTAGGACGGACTCTGGGAGAGACAATGGTTGAGGTATGCAAGGTGCGCACGTTACTGCATATTCATTGAGCGTCGATGATTGCGCCTTGATTAGGAATGAATAACATGTTATCAGAGATGTTTAGTGGACAGTGGGGCCGAGGAGAATGTTATGGGCTTCCCCTGTAATGTCGTTGGGATTTCGTCGAAAGGTCAGAAGTGGAGGTGTAGGCGGAGATACAAGGGAGTCAAGCTCAACCCGCGGAGAATGCGAGAAGGAAGAAGGGGAACCTTGCTCGATCATAATCCTAGAATGGGACGAAGAGGAAAGAACTAGATAGAGACGAAAAGAACTAGAAAGTGGAAGAGAACTTGCATTATTTCATTCATAAACAATTCATAACTCAAGGGGTCTTTTAAATAGAGATTACAAGACTGACAAATTACCAAAAGATCTTACATGAACTACAAGACCCGAAAATCGTAATAACTCTAAAGAGCGACACTTAATAATGATGGCACTAAAATGACAATTAATAATATATTTATAAAATTAATGGATAACGTGGACTATTGTGGATTCATAACAGTTTTCTCCCAAAATCACATTATTTGACTATTGTTATAGGACTCATGGGTGAATTTCTGATATTAACTCATTCATATGATTTTCAAAAGGAGGATTATTCCTCACAATTGATAAATGACTAATGATATTTCTTTGACCCGTTGTTCATATGGATACATTGACCACTAATTGTGTTTATTCTTATTTATGTATCCAGAGTGCACTCTAGATGTAAGATTTATAACTGACAATGAATATTAGGCATAGTCGGATGATTATTTTTGAGGTGTCAAGTAAGCTCCCAACCCTTCTTTTATATATAACTATATTCTATATTATTCTAAAAAGAAATACTGAGGCCTGCAAATAGCATGAAATTAAATACATTGGCATGATCTCATCCATCCAAAATGGCATGATTAATAGAATCCATTCAATCTGCAACCCCCATCGCCCTCCCTCTCTCTCCTCATTCCCGATCTACTCTGCACGCACCAATCCGCCGTGCACGAACTTCTCCCTCCACACTGCTTCGTTCTCTTCTAATCTCCGGCTCTACGCAAAACATCTCCACTACGTTGGCCCTCTTTTCTCATCCCGGAAACTCTACGAAAACTCCCGCAGACACCCGACATGCTCTCCTCACCATGCCCTTTCTCACCCACTCGCAATCCCTCCTCTCACGCATAAATGTTATGCTCTAGGGCATCGTCGAACGATTCGCACCCTGCATACAACAAATCACCCCTACTCAGGTCGTTATGCCCTAGGGAATCTATCAGACTGCTCTTGCTTCGCGAATCCTAACTCTTTCCAACCTCCGCCGAAAATGATCATATACAGGTTTGCTCCTCCATCTCGCATTCTCTCCACTGCAGCTTCTCCAATCCTTACTAACATGATTCCTCTGTTTTCTAAGGTTATTCGTAACTTTGTTGTTTGGGAAGTGGGTGCATCAAAGCGAATCAAAGCTTTAGCTTTAGGGTTGATTATCGCATGAGGCGGTGAGGTCGTCAGGAGTAACTGGGAGAGTTCTGAAGTATATTCTTCTCGCGTGAGCTGGTGGTCGGGGACGAGGGTGCATCGCAGATATCGAAGATGGTGGATCTTCTTCTCCTCCCGTGTGGTTATAAACTGACTATTATTTTTCTTATACTTTGTTTTCTTCTTCCATGAACCAAAATACAGATTTGTTATTCGGCTAAGGAATATCCTCAATTCCTTAGTTGATTTGCTTTCGGTAAAATTCCAATGAATGCGTTAGAAGAATAGAAATAGGGATTTTAATATTTCACAAAAAACCATCACAGTTTTTGAGAACTTAGTCTAACACAAGCATGGAGATTCTCGATCTGCCCATAGTTGTTCGTTTGTTCCCAATTCCAACTAGATTTCTTACGGTTTGCCCACTTCATCCATGTCTTTAACCATTCTTTTCTTGATAACAGGAGAAAATTAAAATTTGGAAAATATTTATTTTGATTCTTAATTGATAGCATGGTAAGGAGTTGCTGAATAATCAATTGCAGGAGTGCATTACCTCTCATTGAGAGGCCTTGGTGGCAGATTTGGTTTATATTGGTGTGAAGCAAATATATGCTAAAAATTTGCACAATTTGGGATTAGTTTGGGGATTAACTTTATTGTTGATTTAGGTTTGAAATAGGTATTACACTTAAATGAATATGTTTTTGTAAAACTGTCTATTTCATGGCTTTGCATATTGTTTTAATTAATATGTTTTAAAGTTATTTAATGAATATTTAATAATGTCATCACGGTTCAACCGATTGTAGCTTGAACCTTTCCTTTATCCGGTTCCATGGCTGAATGTGGTCACCACCGTCGAATGTCGCCGCCACTGTCGAATGTTGCCGCGACCATCGAATGTCGCCGCCACCATCGAATGTCGCCGCCCCCACACCATATAAAAAAAATTTATGATAATTTTTAATTCAAAATGCAAAGAAATTATTGCAAGTTACTGAAAGAAAAATGAGCATGGATGCTATTATGATGGTCAAAATAGATATTCTAAACTTGAGCATGTGCCCAAGCTATGCCCTGATAGCTCCAAGAAAAAATATTAGAATACATTTACATTTACTTTTAAGCTCATTGGCCTTCCACCTTTTCTTTTAAAATTTTCTAATGATCTATTTATACCCAGTTCACATAGGTGAACAACAAAGCACCCCACATGATAAATCAAAGTTTCATATCCAGTTTCACATAGGTGAGAAACATTCTAGCTGGCACTTATTTTATAATTGCGCTTGGGGGGGGGGGGGCAACCGTCGTTCAAATTCTATGAGCACGAGTGAAGACAACTGCAAGCAGAGTGACCGTCGTAGACGGAGTACTGTTGCGGCTGAGGTACTTTTGCAATTCTGTGAGCCCGAGAGAAGGCGACTGCAGGCAGAGCGACTGTCGCAGCCGGGATACTGTCGCTGTTGAAACCGGAAACCGGCCTCTGTGGAGTTCGACCCTTGGGGAAGGGGTGGTCTCGCACCTACTTCGCTCCTGCAAGAGAAACAACAAGGGAAAGAAAAACAGAGGACAGGACCAAGGGCCCGGCTCGGAGGTCCCACCACACACCCGGAAGATCTTAGAGCGCTTCCCCTCCTTAACCAGTTGCCGGGCTAAGGTACCTCAGAAAGCGCTATAAGATTTGTGAACTAGTCAGCCTGCCTTCTGAGGTACCCCTTGGGTCTTATTTATAGGTTACCTTGGATGGTCTGCAAATAACCTGCCCCTGGTAGCCTGAATTTACTGAAGAGCCCCTTGGGTTGGCCTGCCAACAGCCAAACCCCGCTGTTCTGGCTGGTTATGCGCACCTCTTGTCGAGTCACCCCCTGTCATCTGGAGGGAGGTGGACTGCAGCCGATCCGCCTGAGAGAGGCGGCTGGGGGCCCGGCCCGCCTAGGAGAGGCGAGCGGGGGCTGGCCTGCCTGAGAGAGGCGGCTGGGGCCCGGCCCGCCTAGGAGAGGCGGCTGGGGCCCGGCCCGCCTAGGAGAGGCGAGCGGGGGCTGGCCCGCCTGAGAGAGGCGGCTGGGGCCCGGCCCGCCTAGGAGAGGCGAGCGGGGGCTGGCCCGCCTGAGAGAGGCGGCTGGGGCCCGGCCCGCCTAGGAGAGGCGAGCGGGGGCTGGCCCGCCTGAGAGAGGCTGCTGGGGCCCGGCCCGCCTGCTTGCTTGGGCCCCTTCGGCGGACACGGGGTTGTACACAATCCCCGATCTTTGCGTGCTTCGCAGAAGCTCGGAAAGAAATGTCCAACCCTCGTGTCCGGCGACGTCCTTGCTGAGCTGGAGGGAATCTTTTGGTGGGACCCGCCTTTTAGCTATAAATAAGCCACCGGGCCTTCGATAACTGGCCCTCTCTTGCTTCCTGCGTGGTTTGAGGCCAGGAGATGCCTGCGTCTGAGGAGATACGTGCTCGGTTGGCTGCTGCTAGGGAGGAGGGTCGGGAGGAGGCCCTCGCGGCCGCCCCGTGGTTGGCGCCCATATCCTCCGGCCCGCAGTTTAAGCCGGCAAAGGGAAAGGTTGTCCGCCGTTCCACGCCGAGTGATGATCTGGGTTCCGGCGGCTCCGAGGTTGAATCTGGGTGCGTGGTTTCGCCCTGTGACCTATGCTTTCTACTGACTTTTTCCTTCGCAGGAGACGCCCCCTGAAGATGCATTGGAAGGGGGCTCCGGGAACCTTGCGGATCTCTCCGTGGAGATGGTCGACCTGGGCGTCAGTCCATTCTCTCCAGCGCGCAGCCTTCCTGCGACTCCTCCCCCGCTGAGAGTCCAGGGTCTGGGGAAGCCGCTCGTCGCCCCGGGAGGGAAATCATTCCAAGGTCGGCCGGGTTCCTCTCGGTCTGCTCCCGACGCGGGAGACGTACCGACGCCAGGTAACCCCCCTGAAGTTAACCCATTCGCCGCTCGTCTGCTTCTGACCTCGCTTCCGCAGGGTATCGCGCCGCTTCTTCCGATGTCGAGATGAGCGAGGGGTACTCGCCTCCCGTGGAGCCGGAAGACATCGCGGACTTCTTGGGCGACCCACATGATAGCGAGAAGATGAAGGCGCAGGTGGCGCGAATGTTTCAGAAACACACGATGCTGCTCAAAGAGGCCTTCGTGGGGATGGAGAGAGACAGAGTCAGGGCGGAGGAGCGACTCGCTGCTTTGGAGGGGGCAAGGGGCTCGGCTGAGGAGGATGAGCCGACATCTCCGGGCGCGCATATTACGCGAGCTGAGGAGCGGCTGTCAAACATTTCGAAACAGGCCGATCAGACCAAGCGGGAGCTGGCGGCGGTTCGGGAGTATCACGACTCTCGCGCGCCGCCTCGAACCGGCTCGCAGAGGCGGGGTAGGTGGAAATGGATTGAGTACTAAGCCACATGCCTCGCCCGCCCGTGCCCGCAGTTGCTCGCAGGGTCTGAATCGTCTCGATGCGATCCATCCCAGTGTGTCGGTGTCGGATATTATCCAAGAACGATTGCTTGTAATAATTCAGGGGTCTTCTCGCCCGTTCCAGGGCGCATGCCTTTCTCTTTCCCCCCCCTTTTTTTTTTTTCTTTTTTTTTTTTATTTATTTATCATTTATTCTCATTTCTTTTTTTGCTGGGTTCCCAGTTTTAACCCTGGAGAGCCTGCCTAGTTGAGGCGGGTAAGGGTCGGCCCGCCTAGAAGAGGCGAGCGAGGGCCGGCCCGCCTAGAAGAGGCGAGCGAGGGCCGGCCCGCTTAGAAGAGGCGAGAGAGGGCCGGCCCGCCTAGAAGAGGCGGGCGGTTCGCTCGTCCCCCCTCGACTGGGCATTCCTCTCAAAATCTACTCTGCGCGGGAGAGGGGATGGCTCGCGGCCGGGGGAATCTCGCGGCCGACCGGCGATTCGACGCGGGCCCGGGCGGGGCTCGGGAATCGAAGCGTCGGGGTTGGCTCTGCTGTCAGTTCACTTTCCCGCCTTTTCCGATTTTTCCCGCCCTTTTCCCGGCCCTATAAATAGGCCCTTCATTTATTATTTTACCTACCGCATTCAAGAGCCCTTCCCTTTTTACCCTGCGAGAACCCTCTCTTGCCTCTTTCCTCTCGCTCGGCTTGCTTATCAATCCCGCGAGATGACGGGCGGCAGTGGCGAAGCGGACGGGAGGGGCAGGTGTGCCTGGATCTTTGCCGACCACAGCTTCCCTCCCGCCTCGGTCTCGGAGAAGGAGTTTCTGGACACCGTTGGCAACTTCATCCCGCCTGGCTTCGTGGCGAGGCGGCCCGGGAAGGATGAACGGATCAACGAGCTCTCAGGCGATGAGCTGGCTCTCCCGACGTCCCACTTCGAGGCGGGGCTCCGGCTACCCCTCTGGCCGGAAGTCCGCCAGGTCTTCAAGTATTATGGGGTCGTCCCGGGGCAGCTGACCCCGAACTCCATCGCTGTCGTAGTCGGGTTCGCCTGCTACCTTCGCGAGGAGAGGATCGAGTTCAGCCTTGCGGTCTTCCGCAAGCTGTTCTCCTTCCGCGCGAATAAGGACGGGACCGCGTGCTTCGCGAGCATGCACGCCAAGGTGCGGGAGACGGTTAACAAGAGCCACAACTGGCTCAAGAAGTTCGTCTTCGTCAAGGGCGACTTCGGCAACATTCCGTTCTCGCCGGTGCAACTCGGCGAGGCGAGCTATCGGCCCCCTAGCCTGGGGGGCCATGAGGCGAAGCTATATGAGTTCTTCGCCGGGAAGAACTTCGAGGTCGCCTTCCTCCGCCGGAATCTGGACGACCTCGCCCCCGTCCCGCCTGGGGAAGGTAAGCGGCTCGCTCGCCTCTGCTTGAATCGTACCTTGGCTTTTCTAACTCCTGTTCCTGCAGGCGAGCGCGACGTCCCCCTCCGCCCGCCTTACGAGAGCGCGCGGTCCGCTTTGGGCGAGCTTGGCCGTGCGGAAGCGGCAGCCTTAGCTCACCGCGAGCTCTCGGCTCCCGTCGGCCAGAAGCGATCCGGAGGTGAGCTGTCTCAGGGCCCTCCTCCAAAGAAGCCGAATAAAACGGTCGGTCAGGCTCCTTCGGTCGGCGACAAGGGCAAGGCCCCCGCGGATCAACCATCTTCTGCCCCTGCCCCTGCGGTTCCCTCGACCGCTGATCCTGCCGGCGGGGCGGCTGGGTCGTCGCGACCGCTCGCGGCGACTCGGCCCGCCGAGAAGCCGGTTCCCCGAGGGCATCCCAACTTCGGCTACGGCGAAGGGCCCACGGACCGATCCGGTGCCCCGTTACTTCAGTGGGACAAGGAGGGCAACCGCATCTCGGTATCCTCGCTGCTGCCTAGCTGGTCGGAGCAGGACACCGCCTCCAGGGACGCCTTCAATCTCTCCTTCGGCATGTACGGGCGGGAGGACGCCTCTACCTACGGCGAGGAGGCCACGCGGGTGCTTATTTATGAGAGCGCGCGGGCGCAATTTCAAAGCCTCGCCCTGGCCCACATGGTCGGCCGGCGATGCCTCCGGTTGGACAGAGATGCCCCCTCGCTCAACAAGTTGATCGATGAGAAGGAGGAGGCCCGCAAGCTCGCCCAGGAGGAGGCGGACGACCTGCGGAGGCGGCTCGAAGCGGCTGACGCCGCCCTCGCGCAGTACCAAGGTGGCGCGGTAAGCCATCTCACTCGCACACGCCTTTATCCCGCGACTCGTCCTAATAAATTTCTTTGCAGGATGCGGTGACCGCCAGCCGACTTGGTACCGAGATCGCCACCCTCCAGCTGGAGAACCAGACCCTGCGGGCGCGGGTGGGTGCGCTCGAGGCTGCTGCTGCCGTCCCGCCGGCCTCCTCGAGCGGCTGTCAACTCGTTCACCACAGCGAGTATGACCTGGCGGTTCTGATGCAAGAGAACGGGGCCGACGCGGTGACGTACCTCTTCAAGACGTTGCAGCGGGCCAAGCTCCTCAAGGACGAGTGCTCTGGCTTGCGGGTGACCGAAGTGGTGCCGGAGCTGTTCCTTCCAGTACCCAAGCCAGGAGGGTTCCACCGCATCTGAAGGGCCCGCCGTCTTGTGGCTTTTTTCTCCCCCCCTTCTCTGGACATGTATTTTGTTTTTTCTTTGTTTTTGTGCGACTGCTCAGCGGGCCGCAATTATAATTGTATAAGAATATATTTACTTCATTTACTTCCTCGATTGTCAATTATTTCCCGCCTCGCAATCGCTACCGTGCGTTGTTTGTTGATTCTGATTTTCGTTGCTGCGAGCGACCAAGGGAGGCCGCCCGCCCATTTGAGATTCGGGACGTAGATCTAGGTGTGAGACACTAAAGCCGGCGCGACGCGAGCGGCGAGTCGCACCTTCCGCGATGCGAGTGGACTGGGCCCGTCCTCCGTGCGTAAAGACTTCGTGTGGGTCGGCCTCTCGGGGGGGGCTTGGCGCTTCCGAGCCTTTGCCCCTAATTCACCCTGTGACCCGCCGGGCCGAAGGTTGGGGCCGGCGTTGCGGCCTCATAGGGTCATCCTGACCGGCCCGCTCACCTGATCTCTGGCGACGTGAGAGTCCAAACTCTCCACTCGCGCGCCGTGCCTAGGGCTCGCTCCTTTATGCGCCGGGGTCGGCCTTCTTGGCTCGCCGACTCGCCTTCTTGGCCCGCTGACTCGCCTTCCCGGCTCGCCGACTCGCCTTCCTGGCTCGCCTCCCTTCCCTGGTTGCTCGGCGAGAGATCGCCGACTCCGAGCGACATCCAGCCCTGCCAGCTTGGTGAGAGCCCGGCAGCGGGATCTGCTCGGGGTCTGAGGCAGACTCCTCCGAGTGACATCCAGCCCTGCCAGCTTGGTGGGAGCCTGGCAGCGGGATCCGCTCGGGGTCTGAGGCTGGCTCCTCCGAGTGACATCCGGCCCTGCCAGCTTGGTGAGAGCCTGGCAGCGGGATCTGCTCGGGGTCTGAGGCAGACTCCTCCGAGTGACATCCAGCCCTGCCAGCTTGGTGGGAGCCTGGCAGCGGGATCTGCTCGGGGTCTGAGGCTGGCTCCTCCGAGTGACATCCGGCCCTGCCAGCTTGGTGAGAGCCTGGCAGCGGGATCTGCTCGGGGTCTGAGGCAGACTCCTCCGAGTGACATCCAGCCCTGCCAGCTTGGTGAGAGCCTGGCAGCGGGATCTGTTCGGGGTCTGAGGCAGACTCCTCCGAGTGACATCCAGCCCTGCCAGCTTGGTGAGAGCCTGGCAGCGGGATCTGCTCGGGGTCTGAGGCAGACTCCTCCGAGTGACATCCAGCCCTGCCAGCTTGGTGAGAGCCTGGCAGCGGGATCTGCTCGGGGTCTGAGGCAGACTCCTCCGAGTGACATCCAGCCCTGCCAGCTTGGTGAGAGCCTGGCAGCGGGATCTGCTCGGGGTCTGAGGCAGACTCCTCCGAGTGACATCCAGCCCTGCCAGCTTGGTGAGAGCCTGGCAGCGGGGTCTGCTCGGGGTCTGAGGCAGACTCCTCCGAGTGACATCCAGCCCTGCCAGCTTGGTGAGAGCCTGGCAGCGGGATCTGCTCGGGGTCTGAGGCAGACTCCTCCGAGTGACATCCAGCCCTGCCAGCTCGGTGAGAGCCTGGCAGCGGGATCTGCTCGGGGTCTGAGGCAGACTCCTCCGAGTGACATCCAGCCCTGCCAGCTCGGTGAGAGCCTGGCAGCGGGATCTGCTCGGGGTCTGAGGCAGACTCCTCCGAGTGACATCCAGCCCTGCCAGCTCGGTGAGAGCCTGGCAGCGGGATCTGCTCGGGGTCTGAGGCAGACTCCTCCGAGTGACATCCAGCCCTGCCAGCTTGGTGAGAGCCTGGCAGCGGGATCTGCTCGGGGTCTGAGGCAATGACGTTCAGCTCTCATCGGGGGGGAAAACAAGTCTACCGCAAGAAATTCCATTAGAGATTGAACACGGTTTACATAATTTTAAGGAAAAAAACGCTTCAAGTCGTCCCCGCTCCAAGTGAGACTTAGGGTCTCGCCCTCCACATTCCGGAGGCGGTATCCCCCCGACTTCAATGCCTCCTGCACGATGAATGGTCCCTCCCAATTGGGGTGGAGCTTCCCCACTGCGGCTGATCTTCCTGCCGCGTCCACCTTCCTCAGGACCAAGTCTCCTTCGGCAAACTGTTTGACTCTGACATGCTTGTCGAAATACTTGGCCATTCTTCTCTTTATCTCCTCCTGCCTCACGGCTGAAAGGTCCCGCAGTTCCTCGACCATGTCGAGAGAGAGCCGCAACTCTTCTTCATTATTGGCTCTCCATTCCTCTTTGTGTTCTCCGGCCCCGACTACCCGAGGAGTCCGGACTTCAAACTCCACCGGAAGTACTGCCTCGCACCCGTGGGAGAGTTTGAAAGGCGTCTCCCCTGTCGCTGTGTTGGGTGTGGTTCGGAGGGCCCAGAGGACCGAGGGGAGTTGCTCCACCCAGCTTCCTCTCAAGTTCTCCACCTTTTTCTTGAGGAGGTTAACGATAATCTTGTTTGCCGCTTCTACCTGCCCATTGCTTCGGGGGTGATGAACTGAGGCAAACCTGAGGTCGATCCCGAGCTGCTCGCAGAAGCTGGTGAACTCGGCACTGGCGAATTGAGGGCCATTGTCTGTGACGATGGCCTGGGGCAACCCATGACGACAGATGATCTCCCCCCACACAAAGTTTCTGACGACCTGGGAGGTCACCTTGGCCAGCGCCTTAACTTCCAGCCACTTGGAGAAGTAATCAATCATCACGAGCAGGAACCTCCTCTGGCCGCTGGCTTGGGGGAAGGGCCCGACCAGGTCCATTCCCCAGATGGCGAATGGCCAGGGAGCTGTGATACTCCTGAGGCGCTGGGCCGGTTGCAGTTGGAGGGGAGCAAATAGCTGGCACTTATGGCATTCCTTTGTGAATTTTGCCGCGTCGAGACCCAGAGTCGGCCAAAAGTATCCCTGCCTGACGATCCGGCCTTCTAAGGTTCGACTTCCAGAGTGACTTCCACACTCCCCGGAGTGGACCTCTTCTAGAATCTTCGGGACCTCCCTCTCGCCCACACAACGCGCCAGCATCCCTGAGAGAGTTTTTCGATATAACTGGCCATCTCGCATGAGGTAGTATGCCGATTTGTATTTGAGTTTCTTTCCGTCCATTCCCGTTGGGTACTCCCCGGTGGTCAAGAAAGTGACGAATGGGTCCATCCAGGAGGGGTGTTGTTCCACCTCCATCAGCTCCCCCTCCTCGATGGATGGGCGAAAGAGGTCTGTGATGGTTCCCCCCGCCCGGGGTCCATGCTTTGCCAGCTGGTCCACCTGCTCGTTATCCTCCCGAGGCACGTGCCGGATGGAGAAAGTCTGGAAGGTGCCGATGACTCCCTTTACCTTCGCCAAGTAACGCTGCAGGGTGGGATCCCTTGCCTCGAATTCCCCGTTGATCTGGGAGGCCACCACCAGGGAGTCAGTGAGGACCTCCACATCGTGCACCCCCAGCTCCCTGGCCAGGCGTAGACCCGCAATCACGGCCTCATACTCGGCCTGATTGTTGGTGATGGGGAAATGCACCACCACCGTTTGCTCGATCCTCACCCCCTGGGGGCTTTCCAAGATGACCCCAGCCCCCAGGGAGTGCCTCCCTGACGCACCATCCACCATGACCTTCCAGGGAACCGGGCGAGTGAGTTCTTCCTCTGCCACCTCGACCACATAGTCAGCCAGGAAATCGGCCATGGCTTGGGCCTTGATCGAGAGGCGAGGTATGAAGGAGATGTCGAACTCGCTCAGCTCCACCGACCACTTGGCCAACCTGCCAGAATGCTCCACCCCCTCGAAGATGTTGCGGAGAGGGTGGTCAGTCACCACTCGGATCGAGTGTGCCTGGAAATAGGGCCGGAGCCTCCGGGCCGAGATGATGAGGGCGAAGGCCAGCTTCTCTAGGATGGGGTACCGGAGCTCGGCCTTCCACAAGACCCGACTTACATAGTAAACTGGGAGTTGTCTCTTCCCTTCTTCCCGAACTAAAACAGAGCTCAGGGCCTCGGTCCCAGCCCCTAAGTACAGGAATAAGTCCTCCCCCTCCTTTGGCCCTTGTAGTAGGGGGGCCTGAGTCAACTGCTTCTTTAGGGCCTGGAATGCCTCCTCGCACTCCGAGGTCCACTCGAATTTTTGGCCTCCTCTCAAGCTTTTAAAGAACGGAGAGCATTTCTCCCCGGCCCGTGAGAGGAACCTGCTCAGTCCCGCCAGCCTCCCAGTCAATCGCTGCACTTCCTTCGCATTCCGCGGAGACTCCAACTCCAGGATTGCCCTCACCTTGTCGGGGTTGGGCTCTACGCCGGCAGGGGTGAGGAGATGCCCCAAGAATTTTCCTCTGCCTGACCCGAAGGTGCATTTGAGGGGGTTCAGCCTCATCTGGCACCCGCGGAGAGTGGCAAAGGTCTCCTCCAGGTCCCGGAGGTGGGAGTCGAGGTCCGGACTCTTGACCATGAGATCGTCTACATAAACTTCCAGGTTCCTTCCCTTTTGCCCTTGAAAGACCCTGTCCATCATTCTCTGGTAGGTCGCCCCTGCATTTTTCAGCCCGAAGGGCATCATTTTATAACTATAGCATCCATCCCCTGTGATGAATGAGACGTCTTTGACGTCCGGAGGGTGCATCCTGATTTGGTGATAACCTGAAAAGGCATCTAGAAAACTCATCAAAGGGAAACCGACGGCTGAGTCAACCAGCGCGTCGATCCGAGGCAAGGGGTAACAATCTTTAGGGCATGATTTATTAAGAAGGGAAAAATCGATACACATCCTCCACCGGCCGTCTCCTTTTTTAACCATTACAACATTGGAGACCCAGCCGGGGTATTGGATTTCGGATACAAAGCCGGCCTTGAGGAGCTTTGCTACTTCCTCCCTGATGGGCTCGGCGAGCTTGTCCGCAACGGGCCTCTTCTTTTGTCGGATGGGGGGAGCCTCCGGGTCCAGGTTGAGGCGGTGGCAGGCGATGTTGGAGTCGATCCCGGGCATCTCCGCGGCACTCCATGCGAAGATGTCCACGTTCTTCTGGACGCACTCCAGCATCCGGCCTTGAGCCTCCGGGGTCAATCCTCCGCTGATGCGGATCCTCTCCACCCTGCCCCCGGTGGTTAGAACCTCCATCTCCGCCACCTCCTCTGCCGCCTCGAGGCGGGACTGTGCCTCCCACTCCTCAGTCTCCCCCTCGTCGAAGGCGAGGACCTCCTCCTCAGCGACCTTCTCCTGGGCGCAACTCTCCTCCACCTCCATCTCGTCCCCGCCCGCTTCCGGCTCCTCCTCCCTCAGCCTCCGCCCCATCTCCTCGGCTCCCTCCAGCCAAGAGATGGAGTTCACCGCCGTGACATAGCACTCCCTTGCTTCCTTGGGGTCTCCGCGGACCCGAACCTGGACCCCCTCGACGTTAAATTTTAGGCATTGGTGGAAGGATGAGGGGATGCAGCGGAAGGCGCTGATGAGAGGCCTCCCGAAGATGGCGCTGTAGCTGCTGGGGGCGTCCACGATGACGAACTTGCAATTGCGGGACTGCCCCCCCAGAACGACATGGAGTCCCACTCCTCCCTCAACCTCCTTCCTCTCCCCTGAGAAGCCGAACAGGGGTCCGTCCGAGGCCATCACCCTTCGGGCCTCCACCTTCATCGCATCAAACGCCTTCTTGAAGATGACGTTGACCGAGCTCCCGTTATCGACGAGGATCCGGGGGACGGTGAAGTCCTCGATGGCGGTCTGGATGACCAGCGCATCGCAGAAGGGGTCCTCGTGACCCGGCATGTCCTCCATGGAAAAGGTGATTTTCTCGTCCGGGGGAGGGGACTGGGACGTGGAGCCAACGCTCCTGCGGTACATAGTGTGGAGGCTTGACTTGCGGGAAGCCTCGATCCCAGCCCCCCCGTGGATCGCTCCGATCCTACCTCGGGAGCCCACATCCACCCGGTCTTCGCACCGGCCTTCCTCCGCCCGAGGCCGGATTTCCTCAATCCGCACTTCCGGACGCTGTTGTTGTTGCTGCTCCCGGTTGCCCCTCATCTCGAGGAACTCGGGGCACGTGGCTGTGCCGTGCCCCTCCTCCTGATGGAAGTCGCAGTAAGGCAACTCCACCCTCACATCCCTTCTTCTTCTCCGTGCTGCTCTTCTCCTTTCTCCCAATGCTATGGCCATAGCCTGCTCCTGGTCGGGGAGGGCCGGCCTCTGGCCCTGCATCCCGCCCGGAGGGTAGAACTGACCCTGTCCTCCTTGACGGTAGTCCCCTCCGCGGAACCCTCTCCTTGCCCCGGGCTCCTGCCACTCGGGTCTCCAGCCCAGCCGAAAGTTCGGCTCCTGTCTCCCCTGCCTGGGTTGCTGCTGATGCTGCGGCGGCGGCGGCTGTTCCCTCTGCCGGGGCTCAACCCTTCTCTCCTCCTGCCCTCGGCCACCCCTTGGCCTCTCTTCCTCCACGGCCCATCTGGCCAACCTTCGGGCAAACTCCGGGTGTGCTGCCTCCATATCGGCCTCCCTAGCCGCCCTCTCTAGGAGCGCCTCAAAAGATACTGGGGGGGACCTCTTGAGTTCCATTGCGAAGAACCCGGATTGGAGACCCAGGGTGAAGGCCACCATCATGGTGTGCCCTGGCATCTCCTGCACTTGAGACAACTCCTCTTGGAATCTGTCCAGGTAACTCCCCAGGGTCTCTCCCACCCTCTGCTTGACACGGAACAAGGACTCCACCTCCTTCTTCCTCTTCTTGGAAGTGGTGAACCTTAACATGAACCCCCGACGCAGGTCCTCGAAACAGAAGATGGACCCGGTCGGGAGCTGGTGGAACCATTCTCTCGCCTTCTCTCGGAGGGTGATGGCGAAGAGTCGGCACTTGAAGCCGTCGGACATCTGTCGAATAGAGACCATGTCCTCAAACCACTGGATGTGGTGGACAGGGTCTCCCTTCCCGGAGTAGTAGGTCATCTCCGGCTCACGAAACCCCTCTGGAACTGGGGCGGAGGAGACGAACTCGCTGAAGGGGCTTCCTCCCTCAGCTGGGCGAGGGGGGAGCTCTCTCCCCGCCGTCTCGCCAAAATGGTATTCTGCGGCCGAGCCGGGGAACAGAACTCGCCCCTGGAACTCGCGCTCGCCTCTCTCGGCGGGTTCCTTCCCCGGTCGCCTGAGCGGCGCGTCGTCGCCGAGTGCGGGAGCGGCGACTACTGGGACTACTGGTGTCGCGCTCTCCGCTCGCATGCCGAGGGCGGTCCTGACGAGCCCGAGGATCTCCTCCCTAAGTTCTGCTGACACGCTCGCCGCTGGGGGTGGGGGAGGGGGTGGCGAGCTGCCCCTGCCTGATCCTTGTCCTTCCTCTCCCGTCATCGAACTTGCTGAAGGTTTTCCTTGCTGACCACGTTCCACGCTCACCGCACCAAAATGTTGAAACCGGAAACCGGCCTCTGTGGAGTTCGACCCTTGGGGAAGGGGTGGTCTCGCACCTACTTCGCTCCTGCAAGAGAAACAACAAGGGAAAGAAAAACAGAGGACAGGACCAAGGGCCCGGCTCGGAGGTCCCACCACACACCCGGAAGATCTTAGAGCGCTTCCCCTCCTTAACCAGTTGCCGGGCTAAGGTACCTCAGAAAGCGCTATAAGATTTGTGAACTAGTCAGCCTGCCTTCTGAGGTACCCCTTGGGTCTTATTTATAGGTTACCTTGGATGGTCTGCAAATAACCTGCCCCTGGTAGCCTGAATTTACTGAAGAGCCCCTTGGGTTGGCCTGCCAACAGCCAAACCCCGCTGTTCTGGCTGGTTATGCGCACCTCTTGTCGAGTCACCCCCTGTCATCTGGAGGGAGGTGGACTGCAGCCGATCCGCCTGAGAGAGGCGGCTGGGGGCCCGGCCCGCCTAGGAGAGGCGAGCGGGGGCTGGCCTGCCTGAGAGAGGCGGCTGGGGCCCGGCCCGCCTAGGAGAGGCGGCTGGGGCCCGGCCCGCCTAGGAGAGGCGAGCGGGGGCTGGCCCGCCTGAGAGAGGCGGCTGGGGCCCGGCCCGCCTAGGAGAGGCGAGCGGGGGCTGGCCCGCCTGAGAGAGGCGGCTGGGGCCCGGCCCGCCTAGGAGAGGCGAGCGGGGGCTGGCCCGCCTGAGAGAGGCGGCTGGGGCCCGGCCCGCCTGCTTGCTTGGGCCCCTTCGGCGGACACGGGGTTGTACAGTCGCGGCTAGGGTACTATTGAGCGGTGAACGGGGGTGCTCCCCGTGCATTGTCACTCGTGTGCATTGGTTATGACGATGGCCTAAAATTAGTGTGCATTGGTTATGACGATGATCGAGTTATATTATGATGCACATGCTCGACCAATTGTTGTCTTATCATAACAACCGTGCAAGGTTGTTCCATCTATGGATCAGTTAATAAAGTATCACTCTTATCTGAAAGTATATGAACTAAATCAGTTGGACCTGTAGAAACCCTAGAAATATTTGTTCTTTGACTCACATATGTCCTATTTTCAAAAACCGTAACATTGTCATCTTCTGGGCTTCTTTCATCATTAACTACACTTCTCAATCGATTACGAAACTTGGGAAAACAATTATATTTCAGTGAAAAGGTCCAATTGGGCGTGCCAAAAGAGGTGTTGATCCAATTTTTGCTAGGACATAAAAATCAGGCATGCACTAGTCCATTGGAGAAAAAAAGAACAAAGGCAAAAGAAAGGCTACAAACAGCTCCTAAAAGAGAGGACAACTAGCCTCCCACAGGATATTAATGAAATATAGTTAAATTACTAACTCACTACAAATAGGAATAGAATGACAACCAATGTAAAAGAAAACAAAAAGTTTATAAATCTATTACGATTGCTTACAATAATTCTTCTTAGATGATATTAAAAGAATATGTTGCAGATAATCGATTATAAAATGAATCGAAATAAACAAGCAGATAACTAATCAAAGTGCAAAAATGGCCAAAATGATGAATATTGATGAAACGAGTAATCTGAACACAATGCTTAAATGGGGGTGCCCCATAGTAAAGAAGAAATGCAACAAAATCGGATAAGATCATCAGTGTTGAAGGCGACTGAAAAACTTGAAGGTGTTCACTAAATTAGAGATCTATTTTGAGAGGTTTAAGCTAATGTTCAGCTCTTAATTAAACAAAAAGGACAATTTTAAATTGGCTCGGGGGCCTTCATTTCCTCGATCTCCAAGCTATTTATCGATAGTTTCTCTAATCGTTTAGAACTTAACTAATGATTCTTCTATGGTAATTGTTCACCCTTTTCATCAATCACGACATCCAACCTTTTGTTCAATCAATATATCCAATTTCTTATGCAAAATATAGAGTTTTCTTTAGCCACCTAACTCCTATAGATCAACTATTCTTGACTTTGTTGATCCTGATCGACTGGTCTTATTTTATTGTTGATAATCAGTTCATCTTTAAATTATTTCATTGAAAATAATAAGTATAAACAAGTACTCTTGAAGTACCAAATCCGCCTCCCTTCTAATTTGTTTTGAAACCATAAACAGTAGAAAGGCGAGAAAGTCAGATTAAGGGTGCGTTTGGTGCGGCTTATCGCAAATGTTACAAAAAAAGAAATTAGTTTGAGGCATAAGATTTTGGGATGACAATGAAATTTTTGTC